>JAVJGI010000001.1:33681532-33729006 GCA_035590275.1 Ibycter americanus
TGCTGAGAGGGTGGTCAAATACTTGAACAGGCTGCCCAGAGAGGTGGTTGATGCCCCAAGCCTGTCAGTGTTTAAGAAGCATTTGGACAATGTCCTTAAGAACATGCTTTAGCTTTTGGTCAGCCCTTCATTAGTCAAGCAGTTGGAGTAGACAACTGTTGTAAGTCTCTTCCAACTGAAAAATTCTAATCTTTTTATTGTAAGAGGAAAAGCTGCAAGAAAACTACTGAATTCTGTACTATGTTTTGGAACCTGTAATGTCAGCATAAAGTTTGATTAAGTCCACATTGCTCTTGAAATCAGCCCCCTCATCACTGGATACACTTCAGTATTTTTTTATTTCCATGTTTTTGTGAAATTAATATTGAAGAGGAAAGTGAATTCTGTAAAACCAAGCATTGTTTCTTTGTCTGAAGTTTTACAGCAATATACTTATCAACAGCCATATCCTTTATGAAGACAAAGATACTCCTGAAACCTTATGGATTATTAGAATTGCTCAAAGTAGCTACCTGCATGTTAAGTCATGGAAACAAACCTTTAACTTTTGCCTGTGTCTGGATAGCACTTACACAATGCATGGCTTGTTTCTGCCAGAAAGTTCTCAGAATTGACTCTTTCCAATTATTTTGCTAATAGATAGAGCTAATTGGATCCTGACTGTTTGGTTTTTTTTTTTTTAATATCACAGGAAAGCTCAGTAGTTGAGGATTACTTAATTTTTTTAGTACCTGGTTTGTCACTGAGGTTCACTGCCAAGACAGTCTAGGGTTTTGACATGGATTTGTCAGTCTCCTGGTAAATCACAAATCAAGAGAGATTTGTCATCATCATTAACACCTTGTCATACTAAAGGGTAGATGTTTCTTTCAGATCAGTTATAAGAACCTATTGCCAGGAGGCAACCATTAAAACTATCTCTTTCCACACAATATGGAGCCAGTCGTGACAGCAACTAGCACATCATTTGCAATTTGTTAAAATAATTTGTACTCTTGTTTTAGTGTTATATGCTATGCTCTTCCTTTAAGTCAGATTAGTTTATATTTGTAATAAAAATCAAATGTAATAATCCATTCAGGTTTACCTGCAAATTTTGGTATAATTGACCACAACTTTTTTTTTTTTTTTTTTTTTTTTTTGACTTACCGAAGTTGGAGTAAACCATGCAATCTTTTTGGATACTGCTTTTCCCCCCATGGAACTTTTGGACAGTTCCCACCACACTAACCTGTGTGACAAAGCACTGTTCGCAAGTTACAGCGCTCTGCCTGGAGCCCTCTCTAGTGGCAAGTTTTCTTTTCCAACTGTCTGTCAGCAAAATGCTAGCATGAAATTAAATGCATCTCATCTAAGATAACATTGAGAGAGTACTACTACATTGCAAGAGAATCTTGACAGCATTTTAGAAATGTCTTCGTTGGAAAAAAGTTAATCTTTTTGTTTAAATAAGAATTACTGTTTCAAATTACTATATACTGATCATAACTCCTATGTAATATTAACCAACTATCAGAAAATGCTGTAATTGAATCGATTGCTGAACCAAATCGTATCTCAGAACAGAGATACATGCACACATTTTTCTCTTGTTCCGTTGGGGAAAAGATAGTTTCCACTTCATTACAAGGCTGACAGTACTCTCTACCAATTCTGTCTGTGGTTTTTTAATCTTTATTTCTTGCTACTAAGATATCATCAAATCTGTTATAGATGTTCTCCAGTCAATCAGATAATTTCTGTTCATAACTGTTTTTAGAAAGTATATAAATTATGCAGTACACCAGGAGGAAACTGTTACTATCTATCACAGAAATCTGAATGTAAGATGCATACCACAGCATGCACAGCAAAACTGCAGGGTGAAAATTAAGTTTAGTTAGAAATAGGACTAATAATTAATGTAGTTGATTAATAATAGTACAATTTTTATTCTTTAAATAGAATATTAACAAGTGATCCACACTGTAACAGCTAAAAGATTGTTCAAGAGACAGCTACGGCACTTCTGTGTTATCATTTACATAATTAATACCATGTTGGAAGGTGTTAATTGAGATGGTACTACAGTTATCACTAATTTCAGGTTTGTCCATATCTGGACATATAAATTGGATTATGAATTCATAGTCTTTAAATGAATTAGACACAAAACTTCCATGAATAACTGAAAGCTAATTCACACAGTCCATGTAAGCATGCAATAAATTTTGTTTCTTTGTTTTTAAGGTCTGCATTGCTGGGCACAATCTTTAACTGTAGCAGGTGAAAACATGAATTTAGCTGAAACTATAGCAGAGTGATCATTGATGTCTCAGTGGCCAGGAATTAATCCACTTTGAAGATTTTCTTTGAGATATTCACAAAAATGAAATAAGGAAACAAATGCTCTCAGAGCTGGATTGCTCACACTTTTTACACTTTAAGTTAAAATAACTCTTTTGTGTTCTCTATCTTGCTCGTTTAATGAAATTTTTATCATCCTAAACACCCTTAGTGCCCTCTTTAGTTTTGAGAAAGTTGAGCAGATGAGTCATGAGGCTCTAAATGAGGTGTTCATGATGAGAATACTGGAACTGCTTTTGAGCAAAAAGCCATACTTGAAAACTTTGATTTTTCTAAAGAACAGCATGTCAAACATGCCATACCTGCTTTCAAAACAGTTCTGCTAATAGTGATCCTGCTTCTATGCCTCTATTGCCCAGCATGAAACTTAACACAACAAGGTGATCTACAAAGGCAGAGTGTGTCTGAGATGGGAATAGAAAAGATTTATGAATGAATACAGGTCATTTTAATGTGAGATACCAATCAAGTCTCTTGTGAAAAAGGAATTTAATGATAACATGCAGCTAAAGATCTGCAAAAAGTTTTCAAACAATTTATTAATCCCTGTAATTTTTCTCTTGATAAAATGTATTGGCTATTTTCAGGGATGTTTCAGTCATTGGTAACTGGTTTTGATATACAAGATGCAATGTGAATGTGTAGAAGTAATACATTATTAAAAATATATTTATTCATTTTTCTTAAACTGCTTTTTCTACTGTTTAAGGCAATGAAAGAAAGCTATTTAAAAGTATATTATTATTTATGAAAATCGTCAATATAATGCAGCAGCAGGAAAGCCTGCAATTGTGCATGTAAGGATATGCTGCTGCTGAAACAGCTGGGGTTACTGCACTCATTGTAGTAGTAGCAGTAATCTAGAGAAATGGAAAAGAATATTTGAAACTTTGCACAGTTCTAAGTCAGTTCAATATTTGTACAGTGGGTGGTCAGGGAAGTGTTTTTCTCTATAACACTAACACTGTGATCAAGTTTCTGTTCTGCATTTGTTCAACTAAATGCCTCCTGAAATTCACGGCAGTTCGGCAATATGCTTGCTGGAATGCGTGGAAGGGGTGGAAAAAAAGCGCCAAAACCATTACAGCAAGTAATCTCCCACTATATTGATCATGCTGGATTCTGTTCTTAAATAACTGTACTAGAGAACAGAAATAATAGTCTAATAATAAAATGTGCCAGGATGCACACTAAATGTGCTTGGAGATTGAATCTTAATGACTCACAATTCCAGCTGATTAGACAATTGTCTTTTGAATGTGCTTTTGTATGTATTAGCAGCTGTGCCCAGACCTCTGCAAGAATCCTGTTGGTTGGAAGTAAGGGGCCTTTCCTTACTTGAATCAAAGGCAGACACTATATGAATATTAGCAAGTAATACAATCAGAAATAACTTGGTAGATTTAAGCATGTTTTTCCTACTGGGAGGACCAGTGAGAAATTAGTGTCCCACCAAAAAGGCAACTGAATGGAGGGTGAAAGTGCCCATGACCAGTCCCCATAATTTCCCACTGCTCCTGTTGAGGGAGAAAAGAAATTCCCATTCCCAATGGAATGGTGAATGACCTGGGACAAGTGAAAAATCTCAAGGAGGAGAAATGCAATATCATCTCCAAAATGGCTGGTCATTTGGTGTGGTAGCAGGTTAGAGGTGTTTGTGAGTCAGGGGGAGAAGGGGAAACTGAGGTCTATGAGGATAGATGTCAAGGAAACCGTGAAACCTCTGTCTGCAATTCCCCTTTGGGCAAGAGAGCATACACAGAAAACTGTTTTGCTCTGCCTGCATTCTCCACCCTTACCTCTGTTTATTTCTGAAATACAGTAGACCTATCAATATGCAAGTAGAAGGGAGTTTTCTCAGCTTTCTTATAGGCACATGTCTGAGTAAATGTCTGATTTAGGACTTCTGAGAGGTAGTCCAGCTATTTGGGATTCAAAACACTAATCTCCTTTATAAGAGCGATCTGTAACAGAAGAGAAGGTGTAGTGGCATGTTCTTTTTGCACAGCAGCCTAGCAGTAAAAGCTTGTGGCATCAAAAAGAATAAGAAAGTACAGCCTGATTCTGTAGCCTAGAAAAAAGGCTACTTGCCAGTAGCATGAAGTCCTACATTTCTGCCATTCTTCAGTGCTTGCTAAACATTTTCCATTTACGATTACTCAAATGAACTGGGTAAGGATAATCTGAAACACAGGCAAGGGTACTCAAAATTTAGGCAAGTATAGGAAGCCTGCATTCGGCTTGTCATAACTATGGCAAATATAATGAAGGTGGTAGTTAGATTACAGTTTCATGTTATTAAGTTGTAGAATAATTATTCTATTATTCAGTATTTTAAACAACTAGGGTTTTAAGAAATATTAAATATATTCATATTATTTTTCATTAACTGTACAGAACACATTTATTTTAATTTGATCCTCAACAGCTTTATAATGAGTAAAACAAATTTATTTTCTATTGTGAATGACTACTATAAAAAAAGAAAAATCTCTTTTTTCTCCGCTGGCTTTAGTCACTAATTTGACAATCTATTGAATATGATTAAACATGGAATGACATCTTTTCAATTAAAAGCAGCATACCTTTCACCCTTTTGTTTAACTTCTGCATGCAGCAATGGGTTGAGCTCATAAGATGACAAAAATATGAGTGGAGATGAAAAAAAGTTCAAAGAGCAAAATTCAAAGTAAAAATTATGTTAGATGTTAGTGATGGAACTGTAGGCATTAGCAAGAGGTGAAGGGGATGACAAAATAGCAATCACTCACATTTCGATGGCTATCATAATTGGATCTGAAATAATTTTTCAGTAAAGTAAACCTTACAATTGAGTGTTTTCCTTGAGAGAAGGAAGATAACTGAAAAGACAACCCTGAAACAGTTAACCACCACCATGATGGTGTTGTGGCAAAGGTGGGTTTTAGTTCTTTGAAGGTAGCACAAGAGCTCTTGCTCTCACTTCTGGACTATGCAGCATTTGAACAAGAATTTACTGGTGATTTCTATTGTATGTGAAATCTCTGTAAGTAGAAAATATTACTTCAAGTGCAGAGATATTTGCATACTTACGTCATCCCCAGTGTACTGCTGATTGAATATGGCCAAATAAAAAAAACCTACAAAGAAAAGAAAGATGTAGCATTTGAAACTAATTTTACAACATTTATCTTTCCATACTTCACATATTTTGTTTTGGAATGCTTATAGCAGCATAACATTCATAAAGGAATTATCCTGTGTACAAGGAGGCTGTCTCATTTTTATTTTGTACCGCATTCACAGCCATTACAACCTGTCACTGTAAAGTATTCTACCTGGACTTGGGCAAAGCATTTGACACTGTCCTGCACAACATCCTTGTATCTAAATTGAAGACACATGGATCTGATGGATGGACCACTCAGTGGATAAAGAATTGGCTGGGTGGTCACAGTCAAAGAGTTGTGGTCAATGGCTCAATGTCCAAGTGGAGACCAGTGACAAATGGCGTTCCTCAGGGGTCAGTATTGGGACTGGTGCTGTTTAACATCTTTGTCAGCGATGTGGACAGTGGGACCTGCGCCCCCAGCAGGTTTGCTAATGACACCAAGCTCTGTGGCACGGTTGACATGCTGGAGGGAACAGATGCCATCCAGAGGGACCTTGACAGGCTTGAGAGGTGGGCCCATGCACACCTCACGAAGTTCAACAAGGCCAGCTGTAAGGTCCTGCACCTGAGTCGGGCAATTCCAAGCACAAATACAGGCAGGGTGGACAATGGATTGACAGCAGTCCTGAAGAGAAAGACTCGAGGTTGTTGGTGGATGAGAAGGTCAAC
This sequence comes from Ibycter americanus, assembly GCA_035590275.1. NCBI lineage: Eukaryota > Metazoa > Chordata > Aves > Falconiformes > Falconidae > Ibycter > Ibycter americanus. The sequence continues at coordinate 33,687,699 of JAVJGI010000001.1, forward strand.
ATGACCCAGCAATGTGCACTTGCAGCCTAGAAGCCAACTGTATCCCAGGCTGCATCAAAAGAACTCTGACCAGCAGGTCAAGGGAGGTCATTCTCCCCCCTACTATGTTCTCGTGAGACCCCACCTGGAGTGCTGCGATCAGCTCTGGGGCCCCCACCATAAGAAGGACCTGGACCTGTTTGAGCAAGTCCAGAGGAGAGCAACGAAGTTGATCAGAGGGCTGGAGCACCTCTCCTGTGAAAGCTGAGAGAGTTGAGGTTGTACAAACAAAAGAGAAGGCTCCAGGGAGACACTACAGCAGCCTTCCAGTACCTGAAGGGGGCCTACCAGAAATCTGGAGAGGGACTTTTTACAAGGGCATGTAGTGACAGGACAAGGGGCAATGGCTTTATACTGAAAGAAGGTAGGTAAATTTAGATATTAGACAGAACTTTGTTACTGAGTGTGATGAGACACTGGAACAGTTTGCCCAGAGAAACTGTGGATGCCCTATCCCTAGAAGTGTTCAAGGCCAGGCTGGATGGGGCTTTGAGCAACCTGGTCTAGTGGAAGGTGTCCTTGCCCATGGCAGGGGGGTTGGAACTAAGTGATCTTTAAGGTCCCTTCCAACTGAAACCATTCTATGATTCTACAACTATTAATTTTTCTCAATATTTATGCAAAATTATTATTGTTAATATATCTAAATACAATAGTATTTGTATATAACAGAATTCCTATCAAAGTGTACAGTTTCTTTCTTTTCATTAGCAGTATCTCCTAATGGATGTAGGTCAGCTCAGGTTCTGCTCCTGTCTGTCATGTCACTTACGCCAATGGACGTGGCTTTTCTTCAACTTTTTTTTTTTTTTCCCCCTCTTTAAAACTTCTAGTACAAACGTGGAGAAAATATCTATCAAGTTTATGTCACATCTGATGAGGTTTATTATTGATTTTCTTTTTGAATGAAGTAAACCTACTCATGAACTTTGGAGGAATGAAACTCTTTCAAAACCTTTAGCAGTGCTCTTTAAAACTCTAATTCCTTCTGTAGCATCAGTGCCACACACCGCTTATGCAAGCAGTAAATACAGAAATGTAATTTCTTCTGGTAACTTTATATATATGTTCAAGTTTTACTGACTTCAGCACATCTTGAGGACATGCTTCTTCAGTGCTATCCTGGCTAAAAGTGATGTTCTGAAGCAGAGTTAGTCTCATTATTTCAGTAGAGTGATAAATATTAAATACTCTAAAACCAATATGTGAATCTTCAGGTTCTTGTAGTGTTAAAATGCTCAGTAATTCCATTTACTAAGTATAATAGTAGATCAGTGGTGACAAGAATTATGTAGAGTACATATTAATCGGCATCGGTGTAACTTGAGTTTGTAGCTCTACTGTTAAGACACAGCAATATCACACAGTGGATTGTCAGAAGTACTGGAGTCCATGGTCATTTGATCACATAATAGCTATAAAAAAATCTAAATCCTAAACTAAACTAAACACCCAAAGAAATATTTCCTAGCCTGAGAAGTTGAGGAACTTCTGTCAAACAGCAATTTTTTCTTTTTTTTTTCTTTTTTTTTTTTACTTTTTGAAGTAAGTGTGTATTTCCTTATTTTAGCTGATACAATTTAGCACTCTGACTTGAGGAAATCACTAAAGGGGGTAGGCATCAGTATGCTCTACCTACCTGATTTACTGTCAGTGCATTTTAATAAGTTATATTTCAGCATTTACTTCAAGGCAGAGATAGCATAATCGAGTTTCAGTGCATGAGGCTGAGTTGTATCTGTCAGTGTTCTCGATCTAAAATAACAGTCTAATTTGTGCTACTTTTAAAAATCTTAACAAAGACATTCAAATCTTATGGATAGATGGCCCTTTTAACATTAATAGAAATCTTACCTTTGTATTTTAAATGTACAAAGATTCAATATTTATAAGTAGAAAGTGCAATGTATCACCAAAAGAGATTTAAAAATGTATGTATTTCTTCATATATTTTCTTAATATATTTTGGGTTCTATTTCATATCCACTTGGAAAACAGAAAAAAACAAACTTTGAGAGAATAAGTTGACTTATTAGAAAGTACCTATTACAATATACTCAACAGGGCTTGCACCACTATAGGACTTACTCATTTTTATCAATAAGAAGTGGAACATGAGTCTGGATTTCAGTTGTTCCAATATGAATGACTTTGAGTCCAGACATCACTTGGTACCATTCTTTAGATTCAGGAGTGCTATAAGCATTTTCTTTCTGTGAATGTTCTGTTAATGCTATCTTCCTCAACTGTGCATTGCTCTTGTCTCATTTATATAACATTGTTTGTTGCCTTTATTGAGTGGGTATACTTCAGTTATTATACTGAATGAGAAATAATTAACTTTTGTATTCTATCTATGGTATTTAAACAAAAGTTTGCAATGCCCAAATGCTGCCAGAAGCCAGGTAATCACTCCTGCTGCTGCTGTATTTTCCCTTTTCCTTCCTATAAGCTAATTTTTTCTTTTCTCTTCTTGTTTGCATTTTCTAACTATCTGTCTTCAGTCAGCTATTACTGACTGCCTGGTTCACTCCCTCTATATATACAATACATACAATTGCAAAGCTGAAGCTAGTATTTCCTAATTTGTATTTAATGCCTGAAACAACATAGCCTCAAAGGATCCATTGGATATAGCCTCATTATGATATGCTGTATGCAAGAATTAAAAAGAAAAAAAAAAAGCAGTTCTTTTTCTTACAGTCTTGGTGATTATTAGCAGAAATACCATTCTCAGCACTAGTATTCAGCACAACAGCTTGCTACATACAAAAGTAGCTTTCCTTTCTAGCAGGTGGCAATACCCATCAAAACTAATTTGCAGTTGCAGTACTTATCTAGCAGAATATATGAAATGGAAATGGCATAGTACTGTGACACAGCTGCACTGCAGCTACCTTAGTAGACATTAACATGTACGGAATAAGATGTAAAACAACACTTTAGTTTTGATTGCTTTATTAATGTGCAATAAACTAGGTTAGGATAAAGCTTCTTAGAACTCTGTAACATCATTAAAGACGCTCCACCTTCCAAGCAAAGAGAAAACCTTGCTTTCTTCTATTGCATTTAGAAATGTTTCCATGTAAAGTAAGGTTTTCAGACTCTTCATTGCTGTGCCCTCTGTACAGAACTATGGACACAAACCAAAGCAGTGACAGAAAATATGGCTGAGAAACTAACACTTTCTTGGCTGTCTTTTTAGGCAGATTGATTCTTCTTTGTTTCAAAGACACCTTAAGAAAAACCCCCAGACTTAATGTTATAGAAGGGTCAGTCCTTGTCCTCACTGGCAAATGGTACATTCTGCAGTCAGAGTTTATTCAGGAGAAAAATGGTAGCACATTATTAGGGGAGGCATGTGGGGAATAGAGGTAACTCTTCTTATAAAGGTGGATCCTGAATTTCACCAAGGGCGGCTTCTGCACTGCTAGTAAGCGTGGTTGACTCATTGTGGACTGTATGTATGGTCACATATACACACCTGGAGATTAATTAGACTGATTAAGTGTTAGATTTGGGGGCTTGGTGGGCTACTTGTCTGGAACAGAAACCTCATAACTCTGTTAACTTAGAAGCAAGGACTTTCTATTTAGATTTTGAGTTTTTTTACTTTCAGATTTTAATTGACTGTTCATCACTGCAGCTGCTGACAAAGGAGCAGTGACTATTGGAAAGGGAGGGATATACTTCAGTGATACCTGCAGTGATTCAGAATGCTGCAGAAATTTTTACCGCTAAACTGCTTGAATCTGGTTTTCTACCTCACTTCTGTTGTTTTTCTTTCCTTCAGTTCAATTTTGTGAAGTATGACCAGTTTGTCTTTGCTAAACAGCAGAAGTGAGCCATAGAATTAAAGCAGAAGCAGAACTGCTGATGTGCCTGCAGTGGTGTCTGGTGAGTCTGATGGGTCCACAAATGTACAGAATTGCATGCCAAAGTGTTTTTATCTGTTAGTAGAAAAAGGCTTTACTTGGGGGGATCATAGTCTGCTAACAGATAAAAATACGGTGGTGGTTATAGAAGGAAGAAGCAGCTGATCAGCAAGCACAATGAAGATATCTCTTACATTTAGAAGCAGATTGGTACTTGCTATTCGTAATAAATTGGTTTGTAACTTGAGGGGGGGAAATAAAGATATTTAACAAATGTAGATAGTCACTCTATAAAAGAGTGCTGGAGGCAGAGCGTGAATGATTACAGCTGTATGAGAAAGGCTGCTCTTATTTCTCAAGGAAAATGAAAACAACAGATAAAAGATGGCAGATGGATGAAAGTGGCATAATATTTTATGGACTTAAGTTCCTGAGATATTTCTGTGCAATAACAATATAAATCTTCTCTAGTATTTACTAGCATTCCAAAAATGAAAATTGTATTAACTTCTGTCTGTTACAGTGTGTACAAAGAGATTGCCAGTGGTGCACAACAAGTATTTTCTGTCCATCTTATAAGCATAATTGTTGGTTAATAAGGTTTAGATCTCTCTTCTCAAGCATTCATGGCATATTTACTTGTATATTAAAGCTTACTGTGAAACAGAAAATGTTTTCCTTGACTGTCCTATTAAATTTATCAGTAGTCCATGTGCAAACTTTGCTGATGTAGAAGATGTATTTTATTTCCTTGCGGGTATGACTGCAATGTAGCCTTGGAAGGGGGCAAGAGCAACAGCATCCATGTAAATGCAGCTCCGGAGAGAAAGAATGTGATTTCTTACAGCTTTTCTCAAACAGCTTCATGGCCAGTTGCAGCTCTTCAGGTAGCTCTTGCTCCCCAGGGAGCTGGCCTGGAGCACAGGCAGCTGAACTCCTGGGCTGGGGGAGGCCTGCTGATGTGTGCATCCTTGAAGGAGAAGTACCACATTAAGGACCTGATGTTTTCTTTCACAAATATTTAAGTGTCCACTTTGAGACATGTTTTCTTCTAGATTGACTAACTGGTCTGTCTCTTAACTGTTTGTCTGTTTGTTATGATACTGTGATCCAATCAGTTTATTTTGCGAGTTTTAAAAAAGTACATTAGCATAGGTTCATGCATTTTTTTATTCATGCTCTGCCTGAGTCTCTAAAAGTAGGCTGTAGATGCCAGATGTGTATTTACCTACTGTCAGTCTACATCTTTAATATGTACTTCCCCTGGTGAAATAAAGTATTGCTTATAAATATCCTAGAGGGGTCTGGTTGAAGTGCAGGAGTAGAGAAGGAAATGTAAAGGGTCTGCACAGGTAATCGAGTTCATCCCTGTCTAAAGGGAGTAAAAATTTATAATTTATTAATAGTTTGGGTTCTTTCTATGTCTTGAGTCTAACAGACTTAGCAGCCTATTAATATCTGTTTCTTTCTGTTGTTTTTCTTAAGCAAAACTAAAATCTACACACTTTCCCTTATTCATCATCCTAAGGATAATTTTTTCAAACTTTAAACTTCTAAATTCTAGTACTAGATTACAGCGTTATGATTTGAGGGTATTATTAATTTTGCTCAAGGGCAAAAGCCTGGTTTTAACAAAGTAAGTCTTAAAAATATGAAAATCCTGTATCTTCTAACAGAAATCACTAACTTTCCTAGTGAACTATACAGGAATAGGGATTGATATACATTGGTATATGATGGTATATGCAGTGTCTTGAGTTTTCTGAAGTGTATTTCATGCTATATTTAGTTATAGAAGCAGTGTCTGTCTAAAGATTGACTTTTCTACATGTTAAAAATCAAACAGTTGCACAGAAATGTTATTTGAACTGTACAGGGTGAGAAAAGGATAAACAACAAAAAACCTCCAAATTCTGAACCAAGAAATTCCTCAAAGTCTCCTTTTTAAAAATGCCCACACAAACTGGAAAAGTTTTTCTTGGTATTAATCGTTCGCTTACTGCTGGTTTTGTGTGCTTATGTACATCAGGTCATGATTCTGGATAAAAAAATATTTTCAACATTTATTTTAATACTGGGCAGTTGATAGCTCAGGGCACAAAATGAAAATAATGATAAGGTGTAAGCTAAACTCATTCAAAGTGTGAGTCACTTTTGAACTAAGAAGAGTGTACTGTACCGAATCACTAGGGTCACTGGCCAACAATTGCTTCATAGAGCAATGTACAGCTATGCCTGGGACCATGTGTCTGGTTTCAATCTCTTTATTCTTTGCAAAACAGCTCTTGATATATTCCAAAATGCTGCAGATACCCCTAAAACATTAGACAGTTATCCCCTGTGGTGGTCCCTGCTTTTTCTTCTTTTTCTTCAGGAAAGCTGTATAGCACAGATCATTGAACCAAACACTAAGACTATGAACAGGGCTGCAGCTGGGGTTGGGCATCTGGATCGGGTACCCTGAGGGTGTCCACACCCCTTTTTCTCTTCCCACACGTGGGCTAAAATTGCTACCCCACCACCACCACCACCACCCCACACCTCCCCCCCCCACCCCCGTCAAATACGGTCTGAGAACTTCTACTCACCCTTACTGCTTGCCAGCACAGGGCATGCTCTGCAAAATACTTGCTTACATTTGCAAGCTTTCTGGTGGATAAAAGTGAACTGAACACCACTCCTCCATGCCTAGAGCATATTGATTTTTTCAACAGAGATTGACAGTTGCAGAGAGGCTGAAGATGTTAGGACTATTCCTTCAGTTTTGTGTCTTGCCTTTTTGGAAACCTGCATTTTGCTGATACTTGTTCCTGAAAAATATAAAACCAGCTTAGTTTTGTGTCAGCCATCTTTTTATTCCTAAGCTCCTTCAGAGACATCCTGTGTAAAGTAGTACCTTAGAAAAAAGACAGTGTCTTGAATTACTTGTTTTTTAAGATTTTTTTAAGAAAAATCTTGATAGATACAGGTTTTTTAAACTTAATGATCCATGGAGATTGTCTTTCCAAATGATCTAGTATGAGGTGGGGTTTGGGATGGAGAGAAAGTATTGTATTTGTTCAAATCCTTTAACTGTTTTTGCATTTTTTCCCCATCTACACTAAAAAGCTTTATGGTTTTTAACTCGGTAATATAACTGAGAAACTTCTCTGGGGAACAGAAATTCCCTCATTCTGCTAAATGGGATCCTCAGTTCAACAAATAAGGCAGCAAGAATTGCTTAACCTTTACTGCAGTTGCATTCCCTTTCCCCCCAAACAATTAAAAATGAAAGAAAACAACCTTCTGGCAGTGAAGGAGCGAGACAGCCACTGTGTTCTGTTAGCTGCGACTCACAGCAGATACCATACCTATCTTTCTTGGTATGCTAGACAGTGTAATTCACTAGGAAGATAAAATGTACTAGACTTTAATTCACCAAGAGAATTTATAGGTTGGCTGAACACCATATAATATAAACTTAACTTTTTCCTGCAGCCAGGATTCAAATCAGAAAATTTAAGGACTACCTTTCAGAGGTACTAGTTCTATAACCGTGTCCTGTATACTTATGTAAATCAGGATTAATCATAAAACACATTAAAAATACAAAGTTGGACTGAACTGTGTTTTTCTGCTACTGTATATGAGCACTTGGGCTGTGTATCTTGTTGAATCCTACATAGCAAGGAACGCTGTTGCTGCTTGGCTACTGCTTTTATTTGTATACCTCTGGCATGACAGCAGATTTCGACTTTGTCTTGCAATATCTTTATGCTGGCTGTGTCAGTTAAAACCCAGCCAGGATTTGTTTCCTTGCTTGCCTGCTGTTTCACCATTAGCGTATGGCTTTTGCCCTTCTCCTGAGCCTGCACAGGATTGCTAGTCTTGGACTATAACCACAAGACCAGTACTCAAAAGTGAAATGAGCACTGTCTGCAAAGTATCTAGGGAACAAAGGCGCTACTTTTTTTTTTTTTCTTCTTCTTGTTTTTGTCAAATTATATTTTGTTTGATTTAACAATCTGTGAAAGCTCACATGGTATCAGACAAGCATCAAAGCAAGTGCAGAAGGGACAACATGCTAGGGACAGAGCAACACGCTGTCAGACCTGTTCAGCCTAATTATTCTCTGGTGTACCACAGAGTTGCTTCAGTGAAAGACAGCGTATATTACTGTCGCTATTAGCAAAGGAAGATCCCTAAGAACGTTTTAAAATAAACATTACAAAAACAAGCATCAGTTGCAGTGAGGGAATGGGCTGAAGTCTTGGAACACTCTTGTGGTACCTCAACTGAAATACAAGTTTCTGAAAAGTAAGAGCATACATGGGCATCTAAGGCCGGGGGGAAAGGGGTGCTGAAATATATTTACTTTGAGTAATAATCAAGACACAGTATGATTATATATTTAATATTATTTTTTATGAGAGGAAGATGTTAATGAAATGCTAAGGCTGTGGCTGGCTGTCTTATCATACAACCTTGCTCATGACTAATTGAACTCTACCTAAAAACTAGTTACTAAACTTTTTTCCATATAACTGTTTTGCCTAATTAGCGTGAGTTCAGAAAAGAGCAGCATGATTGCTGCTAGGGAATCTTCTGAGAAAATCAGAGAAATTAAAATTCATAGCCTGGTGCACAGATGATTACTGGGGGAAAATGATTCCTGAAGTATTAATGGCAGCAAAAATATTCTTGGTCTTCAAAATGGCTGAAAATGGCTTGAAAATGGCTTGAAAATGGCTTAAAAATCCAGCCAGCTCCAAATCATGTTGGTTTAGCAGGAGCAAGACATGCAAGTGTCTCATTTATGGAATTAGGGTCATATGCATGTCAAGAAGCGTGTGAAAACGAACTTCTCATGACCCACAAACCCACTGCATAACGGAGTATCTGTTTATCTGAGCTGTAAGCACAAATAGTATAGAAAGGCTGTGGGAAACCCTGCAAAGTAACCTACTAAAGTAAAGATTTGACCCCTACAGTAGCATAATACAATCAAAAGCAGTGTCTAAAGTTTTGTTGAAGATTCAAGATGTGCTTCTGTAGTCTGTTACTTTCCTCATTTCAGCATATACAAGGACCTCATGATGCTGCAGTTAGTTGGACATTATAATGCTTCCTCAGGGAAGAGCTGTAACCTTCCTTTTACTTAAGTGATAAGGCATTGTAAGCTCATTGCTCCCCTCAGGGTTTGGTTGTATACTGCTGCTGCATTCCAGAGTGCTAGAACAGCAAAATTGCTGGAGCAGAAAATTTTTCATTGTGTTGCTTGGATCCTGAAATATCACTGTAGGTTCCTACACTGGGATAGGGCTGTAAGCCAAGAAAAAACTGTATTAGGAGCTGAGAAACATCAAGTTATGCTGTTTCTTCCAATCCCTTCCCCATAACTTTTTTTTTTTCCTCACATTCTTCTGTGAAAGAACGGGAGTCTGGCTCAGAAAACATTTAAATTTCCTGAACTATTAGTATTCTGACTAACTTATACTTTTGATGGGGGAATTAGAAGGCTTTAGAATCCTCAGATTCCCAAAAGAGTGAAATCTCTGAAGGCGGGGGGGAAGAAAAGGTCCTTTTCCTTTGAGTGTGGGGGTTTTATATATTTATATTCCTGTCTCCCAACATTTCTCAGCAGTAAACCCATTCACTCTGGGTGAATTTCAGGCCTTACATGTAGAATTACAAAAGAAGTCTTCAGTGTCCAGAAGCAAGAAAAGATCTGGCCCTAAAAGGTTTATTTTCTAGTGTACTTGGAATTAGATTTAACCCTAAAATTATTGCCTAAAAAAATTAATCAAATTGTATAGTATGAAAAACTAGATCACATGAAAAAGGTTCTGCTCAGGAAAGGAAGTTCTAAAATGCTATTGGAAGGGATGTAAATCACAGAATCACAGCGTGGCTGAGGTTGGAAGGGACCTCTGGAGGTCCTCTGGTCCCACACGGTTGCTCAGGCAGGGCCACCTAGAGCCGGTTGCCCAGCACTGTGACAAATGGCTTTTGAACATCTCCAAGGAGGCAGACTCCACAGCCTCTCTCAGCAACCTGTGACAGTGTTCGGTCACCCTCACAGTAAAAAAGTGTTTCTTGATCTTCAGAGGTATCAGTTTGTGGCTGTTGCCCCGGTCCTGTCACTGGGCACTGCTGAAAAGAGCCTGGTTTTATCTTCATTGCAACCCCGCTTCAGATACTGATACACATTCATGAGATCCCCGAGCCCTCTCTTCTCCAGGCTGATTAGTCCCAGCTCTCTCAGCCTTTCCTCATAGGAGAGGTGCTTCAGTCCCTCAAACATCTTTGTGGCCCTTCAGTGGACTCTGTCCAGTATGTCCATGTCTCCCTTGTACTGGGAACAGGGCACAGCATTCCATATGTGGCCTCATCTGATAAGCCGTGTGTTTTTGTCAGTGATAAATAAAAACAACCAACCAACAATGGTATGCTTTAGAAGCTGTTAATAAATTAAACAATAATATACAAGCAGATGCTATGGACTAATTCTGAATATTGCATAATTCTGAATGGAATGCACATCTGTAGTCAAATCTGTGCGTATGTTATATATAGTCCAAGTCTTATTACGTACACCTGAGGGACAAGATTGTGATTACAGGGTTTTTTTAGTTAGTTTCTTGAATGTGCTGCAGCCATTTAATATTTGTTTATTTATTGTAGCTCATCTTTATAGGACAGATACACTCATCTTTTAACAAGTACATCAAATGTAGAAATATGTCAGCCACTTCAGACGTCATTTATAATACTCTACGTTGCTATGGAAAACCACAGTGCTTCACCTTTCTAAAAGCAAAGGAGAGAAATAGAACATTTATTGTACATGGGTTATGACACATCAGAGAAAGACAGGTGCATCACAAGAAAAGAGCTGCACAGTAGTGATGTTCTTGTGATCATGTTTGATAATATCTTTTTTTCCTCAGCTTAGTTGCTAACCATTTGTTGAACCATAGGGAGCCAGGCAAACCAGTTTTGAAATAGAGGTGTTGTACATGATAGTTTCAGGATTTTAAATTAATAGATGGTTGGTTTGGAGCTTGGGATGGTGAATATTCCTGTTGGTTACTAGAATGTTAGCTTTTATTACTAGCATACAGAGTTAATTTGTTTTCTCATTCATCACAGCAGAAAATGTGTATCCCTTTCTATAGGAACTCATCTGAGGTCATCTAACTGCACAGTCCATAAAAACGTAGCTTTGTAGATGTATGGGCAAGCATAAGTGGATATATTCATAATTCGGCTTATAGAAAATGGCTGAGTATGGAGCTGTGAATGCTGCTGCTCTGCCCCATCATTTCCACCAGCTTGATCTGTAGGCTTCCCTGTAGTTCCTTGTTTGCATAAATAAAATGGTTGTTAACGGTGTCCTCTTGCTTCCATGTATAATTACAAAAATAGTGGTGAAAGAAGATCAACATGTCAGACACTGCTAATACTGTATTCTTTCCAAATGTGAAAAGACTGAAGATTAGGGTTATGCAGGAAAAAAAATTATGTATTGTTAAAAGCAGGAAAAGCGTGTCTTACACATAGTGTTAGTCAGAGGAAGGTAGGTCAAAGATTTACTCAGATAATACTTCAAAAGAAGGGATGGGAATTAAAGATGTATAGTTGAGGCATGCCTTGGGCTTGAGCTTTCTTAAAAATACACTTTGCACTCCCATTCAAGTAATTCAATGGATGAAGAAGCAACAATCATTTAATTTTAGAGCCAATCTACAGCAAGCTTTTGGGGGGCAAGTTTACTTTTACTGATGATTCTCTGCTGGTTAGGTTAACCCGGTCTGAGCTTTAGGATGACACAGCTGTATTATAGCTAATAAAGTAGTTGGGTTTGACTGACCCTTAGTAGTTCCATTATACTGCCCTTCTCCTGAGTAGGCATACTTTTATGCTTACAAACATGATAGTGGCAATTTCTGCTGCTGCAAGATCAAGCATGATTTAATATAAAAAGAAAAACAGGTCTGTAGGCTGAAGACATAGTCACATAATTTAGGGATAATTTTGTTTGTCAAACAAGCCAGTAGGCCTTGCAGTAAAACAAACCAGAATTTGATTACTTACTATTACTAAATGTAATTTAATCTTGTTTAGGAAAGAGATAGCCTCTCTGTAATGTTTTTTGAAAGCTTAATAAATTAAAATGTTACTGTTACTCCCATGGCCATGCCGTTTAATTTACAATCCACTTGCATACTAGCTATTTTAAGCATAATTGTAGAACATGCTAGATCAATTAATTTTATAGAAAAATGAAATGACCTGTAGCTGCTATGTCATGGGGGGAGTTGGTAATGGTTGTCTTGTGGGATTCTTTTCAACTCGTGTTTTCAGATCAGTAATAGCAGCAGTCCTTTGATTTAGATCAAAGCAAGAACAAAAGCTTCTTAGGAGCAAGGGAGACTCAGAAGGTGAAAATTAAGAGGAAAAAAAGTAATTAAATCCCATACCATAGCCTAGAGCCAGACTACTAAGATGAGGAAATCAACTTTATACAGCTATAGCTGTAATATTATTTTAGTGTAATTTACATCTAAGCATGAAACCAAACCTTCAGAAGTTTGGCTATCATATTTTATCCCTTGATTACAAACCAGCGAATCTTATCTTGCTTGTACAGGTGCTGAATTTTTTCTTTCTTAGCCTATATTCACTTACAGTCATTAAAGATCTAGGGCACTTAGTGTAAATATTAAAGATGATATATGAAGCCTGACAAATTTAATCTTGGGTAATTACACTCTATGTAGCACTTCTGACCAGCGAAAGCTTCCCTGCAGTTTCGGTTGGGTAAGTAATCTGTGAGTGCAACATTGGGCTCTTCAGTAGCTGTAGCGCTGACGAGACGAGCAACGTGATTCCGTACATTAGTCTCATTTTTCTAAGCATTTTATGAAAACTACGCAGTGTTCTGTGATTAGCTGTAGCAGCCTACGCAGGAGGTGTTGCATTCAAAAAATATGAGTTCTTTTACCCTGAGAATAATTCTTGAAAGGATATGCGTAAATTAATTGCTTCTCCTGGTACTCAAAATGCTTTGTATTGGACATAGTTTTCTTTTGCAGATATAAGATGGAAACTTTTCTGTGTATAAAACTGTAGATTATTGTGCGTGAACAGATTTCTTACTTGCTAACTAATAGGAGGATTAAGTTCATTATCCATCAGATAACTTCCCTAATAAGCTCAGATCTGGCATGAAGAAGCAGCTGAAGATTAGCAGTTCATCTGACCTGTACATAGGTGCCCTTTCTGTGTTTATTTGACGGTTTCTTTCTCGTCTGGCTGACTGACATTTCCCTCTGGAAAAAGACAGTACAGAAAGAAGGGCAACTAATTAATACTTCCAAATTTTGTTTCTATTTCTAACTCATCAGCAGTTTCCTTTTTCAGCTACATTGGGGGAACTATCAAATAGAGTCTAATGAACTATTACTGCTAGCCAATTAAGACTTCCCCCCTACACCCCTACCACCCCCACCCCCCACCCCAAATTAGTTACAATACTGGGCAGATTTCATCACTTAGGAAAGCAGTTTCTCAGATATATATATAAAATTCAAGTCAATTAATGAATAATAACACATCCTTGCCTTGAAAACTGTTCAACTTTGATCAGCCCCATTCTGCATTAGACAACAGCAAATCCACAATGTCTGCACAGAAGAGAAATGAAAATAATTTTAAGTAGGAAGTGATTTCTCTCTGATAAAAGCCTAAGACTGATACTGTTTACAAGCAGATGTTAAAAACAATATAGTGGAAAGACATAAAACACTTGAATGTATTTGGAATCAGGTAGACATTCATATTTCTTTGCTCTCATGTACAAAAGTCAGAAGACATTGAAAAGAGGAAGAGTTTATAAATTACAGTGAAAACTTCTTGTAAGCATTAAAATCAAAATAACTAAAAATTATTTATACAAACTAAAGCAATTAAAAGAAAAATACACACTTCATTTTACTGTGCTAGTTACAGTGACAGGTTATAATTAAAACCTGAGGGTTTACTTGAATTAAACTAGTTTACCAATGTATATAAAAGAAGTATGATAATACCAGATAATTTTGAAAGAACTGTGTAATCATATAAAATTATAGGGAAATTTTATATCCTAATACACTAATCATAGAATTATTATTTAGCTATTTTTAGGTTTTCAAAATGGTTTATTCCTTAATTGTTCAATTCACAGCATCCTACATGTTACTCTCAAGCATTTGCTACTTCTTGTGATGTGTGCATTTAGGTGGAATCTTGTTTGTTTTGAAATGGCAGATCTTCTCTGGTTTTAGTGAACTTTGAAATTATTAAAACTCAATTTCCCATATCTAAGCTTTATAAATAATATTTCTGAGTATTTTTTTATTCTTCTTTTAAGAAGGGGAAAATTGTAGGTATTCTACAAGTACACAGCAATCAGATCTAAAATTTACTTAGTACATAATACACTGTCATATTTAAGGTGTCTTTTTTATAATTGCTTTCCATACATAGATCATTCTATTTATGATGGTTAGAGTTGCCAGTAATTACTTGGGATTGTTTGGGGAAAAATGTAAGGACTCCAGAATGGGATTGTTATTGTAGACCCACTAATTCTGGCAAATCTACTCTGTCCAGTTCAGAAATTACTTAGGATCTGTGGTTCCAGAGATAAGATGTAACACCTACAGCACTGCAACACAGGTTTCTCTTGTCTATTTTCTTAGGAGAGAAAAGCTTGTGCTTCTCATTACTGGGGGAAGGAACTGGGGGGAACAGGTCCATGCCCATGAACTCCTTCACTCTATCCTTTGAGGAGCACCATGCCCTGCTACACATCTGCATCCCCCCAGCCTTACGCTGCAGCATATACTCGCCTTACTTTGTGGAGGGGCAAATCAGCCTAATGCTATATTTTTGTGTGCGTGTTTGTTGCTAGTTCAGGAGTGCTCTGTGTTGGCGTTTGGTACTAACATAGTTATACTTTGCCATATTTAGTGGTTCAGTAAACCCACAGGGTTTTAGCACTTGAGTTTCCAGCAAACAATAAAGGTTCTGCTTTGCATCTTTGTGGAGAGGAATTTACGGTCAGTGGAAGATGCACTGTTTAAATGGGATAGCTTCCTAACAATGCTAGGATGTGGTTTTTTTAATAATTTTTTTCCCATGCCTATTGAAGAATCACAAAAAAAGTTATGCAAACTTAAATATATCATTAAATCACCACCAGAATGCATTGCAGTGTCAAAAATGAAAGCAGGAATTAGGGAAAGACAATGAGCCAGAGCAATGCTTGGATATTACAGTCCGTCAGCCCCTGGTTTCAGAGCTTTGTGTAAAGGATGGTGTTTTCTTTTGTATCCTGGGCATCATATTGATGAGAAATTCCTTTTCTTTGAACAGTTTTTAAAATTTGTTTGTGGTGGCAATATAGACACCCCATAAGGACACATTGAAAAAATATTTATTTTGAAATAATTGAACAAAATACAAAGTATGAGAAAGAAATTACACTTGACTATGAATTTAGGAAGGGATCAGAATACAAAGAGGTGCCCTATATATATAATTGGATTTTATTCTCTTCTTGTTCAAGACTGATTTCATTTTCAAATGCTTTGAGGCATGGAATTTTTTTGATTGAACCACTTCCAGAAGAATTCATCTCTGTAAGGGACGCTGTTGTTTGAATCTGTTGCGTGGTGCATTAAAGGAAACATTTCATACATCAGTTCCTTTCCCTTTCCACATAGTTTCTTATCCTTGCTGCTTTACTTTTGAGAGTGAAAACTTGGAGATTCACGAAGACTGTGTTTGGTTCCCCTAACTTAGAGAACTGTCATGAGAAACAACAGGAAAAGTCTACTTCTTTTTTTAAGGAGGTTATCTTTGAAGTCAGTAATCAGTTACATTAATTTGACTGGATGTTGTCAGGTTTTTGTTTTTTTTATTTCTTTAAAAATTCTTCTGTAACTCATATGGTGTGCAGGTAGAATTGGCCCCTAAAACTCACCAAATTCATAAGGTCCGGCCCTTTCATTTTTTGGAAGGGATCCAGGTCTACTTGTGTGAAAGCAGAAAACAAAACACTGGTTATGGCTGGGACCACTTCTTTCTGGGTGGCTTTCCGCACGTGGGTTGGCACATTCAGTGATAGAGTAGAAGGGCCTCTCTCTATTCCCGAGAGTGGACAACTGAAGAGCATAAGGCAGCCTGGACCTACTGCCTGAAAGGAGAATGTAGACTGACAGATTTCTCCTTTTTAATAGTTTCCCTGATACTGTTTATTAACAGTAAAGAAAGCCTCTTTCACTGTTGTAGTAAAATTGTTTGCATTATATTAGGATTATTGTTTCTGTAAAATAACATGGGTCAAAGTTCCCATCCTGGGGTCACATTAAACCCTGAAATATTGTGAACATTTGAGAGAAAGAAGAAAAATTTGAGGAAAAGATAAAAATAAATAGGAATAAACTCAAGGAGAAAATAGAAATCAGAGATGAGAATGAATTAAGATGAACATGTCAGAGCCTTAAAAGGAGAAGACTACATGGAACAACTAGAAATTGGAAAGAGGAAACAAAATATTAATTTTCTTTTAAAAGGAATAGAATTTAACATGCAAATATATTGAATAATTATTTTACAATATGATGCAAAGTTAATGACATGTTTGGAAAGTGCAAATGAGGATTAGTGTACTTGGTTTGATTCATTTTGATTGTGCTTTCCTCTCAGACAGTTTTAGCTCTACAGGTTAATAAGAAAAGGAACTGATGTTCAGATTGAGAACATATATAAATAATACAGAACTCATTATATTCTAGTATTAAATACTGAGAAGAGCAAAATCAAAGAATATTGTTGCTTATCTATTGTACAGACATAACCTAAAATTAACTGAAGTACACATGCAATTTTTTGAATGAACAAAAATATGTGGATTCTAGATGCCTGCCTGTGTGGAAAAATGTGCGACTCCCATTAGTTGTTATAATTCAATGCAGACAGACTTCAAAGAAAAATAAAGAAAAAGCTGATGGTAAATTGGAGATTACATTTTTCTTTCTCTACCTGGTAGTCCATAAACAATAGATTGTTAACATTACAATTTGTTATTATGCTGATTCAAAATTTTAATGGTTTTCTGAACAAAAATAAAAGTTTCTCAGCTTCTGGAAAGGCAGTAAAAAATATTTCTGATGGAAAGAGTTAAGTAACCCAAGATGAGCGGTCGATATTGGGCTTCATTTATGAGATTGTTTTTAGTGTTACATCATATGTGTTTCTTTAGTAACAAGGATGTCTCAAATTATTTTTTCTGAGACTTCCCTTCACTTTATTTTAGTGTCTTGTATGCCAGTGGACAGGATTTAGTCAAATTATTAGAATGGGCACATGAATAAGCATTTAGGGCTAACCTTATAATATTTATGCATCACATAAATATTCTTCAGAGCCTATTCTTCGCACTGGGTATCCTCTTGGTAATCACATTAATAAACACAGGACAATTAGTTTTATACAGACTATCGAAAAATCAGCTGGGATCATAAGCCCCCCCACCTTTTTCCCCCCTGATGCATAACCTGGGCAAGGTCTTCCCAGGAGCTGTGGAAAATGTCTAATTCCCATTCGTATATATCCGTTTGGGGTTCAGCACTTCTAGGTTCACGCCCTTAGACCGAAAAGTGCTGGGTTTTTTTTTCCTCAATCAATAAATAATACATTCTTCCTGGCTATGGAACAGGGGTTTGGGCAGTGCATGTCTCCTTGACAGCACTATATTTTGCTATCTGGAATCCCCGATCGTGCTGATGTGTATTTAATTTCCATTCTCGTTTCCACTGAAGATTCTAATTAGATTCTGGTGATGCTTAAGGAGAGGAAGGGACAGTGTTTCTCTGAACATTATTCCTTCTAATGCAGAGGGCAGTAGTTTTCTGACACGCAGCATTTAGCACACGTGAAAACAGATGTCTGTCTTTAGCAAACTGTCATTTGTCAAACTTAACAAAAATTGTGCTAAGAGAAGCTGGGGAAGGGCTGTGAAGCTGGGGGAGAGTCGCAAAGCCTGGGTCTGGAAGCGCTGGAGTGCAGAGTGCTGATAGCAGCGTGCTCCCTAGTGCAAGTTTCCAGGGAGCATTTCTTCTTGGCACTGACACAGCCAAGTCTCCAGCTCCGACACAGATGTTCCTCCAGCAGCCCTGAAGTAACGCTGCTCGCCGGATACAATGTCATACCCAGGGGTTCGTGGTCCACCTCAGCCTTCTAAGAGGACTCGCTACTGATGAAATCAAACGCTTAGAGAAGCGTAAGATGCGGGGCTTTATCTAATATTTTGTCTCAGCTAGAGTGGCTGGTGAATCGCCACGGCTCGGTACAGCACTGCTTTACACCACTGCAACTTTCTTCAAAGCAAACTCTTGGTAAAATCCTCTAATTTCCCTCTGATTGTGAACCGGTGAGAGGACTGGAATGATTTGCCTGTTGGAAGAATGTTGACCCTTGAGTGGGAGTCGGAGGGACTGCAAACAGTGGGTATTGTTGTGATTATATTTGCATCTCTGAAGCTGCTTCATTTGCTGGGACTGATTGATTTTTCAGAAGGTAAAGTGGTCACTCACTCGCAGTTTGTGCTGTTTGTAGGTGTGGTGTCTGGTCTGCTAAAACAGACTTAGCGTCAGGTATAAATGCTGTGAAATGAAAAGGGTTGAAAAGAAAAATAACATCCAGACTAAAAATCCTAGTTTGCTTCTGCTGGTTTTACTTTGTTATTGAAAACAGAAATAGATGCTAGCATAAGATTTATATTTTACAATGCATTACCAGGTGTCTCTGAGTGGACGTTTATTAGAAAGACTGAAAATAGTGAACATAATGCCTGTCAGTTGCCTTTGAAAGCTGTTCACTGCTACAAAACTTGATACGTAAGAGGATCTTGGTTTAGGTCATGTTTGTAACATGCTTTGCTCTTCTGATTTGTGATGCATTAGAGTTTTGATCTGTATCAGTATCTGTATTTTAAAAATCCATTTAATGGATAAATGCAAAACACTTACTATAGGATAAGCTTTAGGATCAAGTCTGCTGAACACCTTTCAAAAAAAGACATAGATGCCAACATTAAATGTGGATATTTAAAATATATATATAATGAATATATGTTTTAAAATTCCTGTTTGCTTGCTCAGATTCCTGCCTGCTCTATACTGTATGGGTCGTGTCATTTCATCTGCTCTCAAAGAGTGCTTCACATCAATGTATTAGGATTTTTATTTCTATACAAAGTGAGGGGTTTTTTTCCACATCTTATAGAAACAGGCTATTTTAACTCAGTTATTAATGAGATCTTTTGTTGTCAAGTTTATAACTTTTTAACAAAATGCCTAGTGTGGGCTGTTGTAGTAAACAAAAGCTATTCACTCACTGAAGTCCTTACTCAAAAAATACTTGCCTTTGTCAGTATGTTTGTACATACGAACCCAAACCAACCTTTTTTGCTGTGTAACTGCTTTCAGTCAGAATCACACAGACAAGAAGAGCACTCCAGTTTTCTGAAACATTAACTTTTCATCATGGAATAGGATCTTTGATGGATGTAGATTCACATCATCACCTCATAAAATTGTTCAGCGTGCTGATAAAACGTGAAATCTTTAACACAGCACTTTTATAGTTACTGAACTATTGAAATAAATCATCCTTAAAACTGTATGTGGTGAGAATGTGTAACATTTACTGTGTTACTATATAATGTATTGGTTATGGAATAGTAAAATTACTTCTTGAATTCTAAACAAATTAGTAATTCCATAAATGAATCTGTTACCAGAGTTGGGCTTTCTGATGCCTTAACATGCTTGTCTAAAGTCCCTGATATATTGACTTATTTTGAAAATACCCCTGGAAGATAGGGAAGCATGCTTGTCCCAGTGTTTGGCAATTACAAGACAGAGAAGACTGCTAAATGACAAATCCTTAATTGCTAACTTGTTACAACTCCACCGATTTTAGTCAGGTTGTGATGATGCATTATGGCAGTTTCTACCAGCAGAGCAACTTGTCTAAGCCCACACCAAGAGTCAGCAGCGGAAAGGTGAGCAGAACTAAAGTGATCCTCAAAAAGCATCATGGGCTGAGTAACTGGAGTGTTTGCATCTTTCCATTCCACAGAAGTGTAGAGGTAGCTTCAGCCTCACTACTCCGTAATCTGTACTGTGAAAATGCAACAGCTTGTTTATTCTTTATTTTTACAGTCATTTATAATGAGATATAAAATACCCTACATCTTGTATTCCAGGCACTTTCAGTATTATTTTTAAAAATAACAAAGATAAAGCAATAGTACACTCACAAAAGAGTTTCTTCTTCAACACAGCTACTGGAAGTGTTTCACTCAGTACGGCTTCTTCACCATGTGCAGTCATCCCTCTTGCAAAAGTGGACTTTCAATTGAACAAGCAAAAATATGGGTCACTTACTGTGCTATAAGGGACAGCCATCCTCCTTTACTTTACATAGCAAAGGAGTTATGGTGAAGAGCTTGACTTGCCATCACTCCACGGGAAAGCAGGAGAATCCAGGCAATCTGCTTAGCTTTATTCTGGTGTTCAACATCTGGCAGGACAGGGAACATGATTTGATCCCGTGTCCCAGACTAGGGACTGTGTTCTACTTCATCCATCCTCCACTTTCGGACAAGCAGGAAAGAGAGACCAGAATGGAGAGAAAGCTGGCTTCACTGGAGTCAGTGAGCTATTCCAGTTATAAGGGCAGAATTCAATCAATACCACTTTTGCTAGAACAGAATGAAAACTCTCCTTTCCCTCTCTGTCCATTACTTTGAAAATGGTTTGACACTGATCAATATCTTCCCTCCAGCTTCCTTGCCTGAAACTTTTGCTGCTGGGCAGCTCCCCTCCAAAGCTTTTGTTTTGTTCCTCAGCTGGAAGGGGAGGAGATCAGAACTGAGCAAAGGAGCAGAGCAATAAAGTGGCAGCACCAGGCTTAGATGCAATTCATCCACTAGAAACTTGGGGAGGAGAGATGGCAAAATGCAGGATTCTCTTTGCATTTGTGTGTCCAGAATTATCTGTTAAGTGGTAGCTTTACAGAGAGATTATGTAAATATGTGTGAGCAAATTTGTAAACATCAGGGGAATACATAAATCAAAGTCTTCAAAAGGACAAACTCTGTGCCTCTTCCTTCATCATGCATTGATTATGTTTTGAAGTATAACACCTCATACAGAAATGTTTTTCTTTTGCTTGTAATATAATCAATCAAAGTTACCAGCTATTTTAGACCCTGCTGTTCCTCCCCTTTTCCTTCCACTAATCTCTAACAGTTTCCAGAGCTTGTTATTATCTTTCAAATGCTCATTCCGATATAAATTTTCTGTCCGATATATGAATGTCCTACGAACTCAGTATCTTTTACCTAGTAGGACCCACTGGTCTCTGCATGTCTTGCAGCTCAATAGGCCATCAATGCTAGGTAGGAATATTTGATCCTTAGTTTCTCTTATTGTGACGCAAAGCAGAGAGCGGTTCACTTACAGTTATCAATAAACATATTTGGCTGCAAAGTCCGCTTTGAGAAAGAATAGAGCAATTTGTTCCTTTGGCTAGAGTTTGGAAATTGTGGAGGGTGGGTATTTAAATAAGCAGTAGTTTTCTGTCTTAGGATATCTCTGCTCTGTGCAGGTACAGAAAGACCATTTTTTTCTTTCTAAACTAATTTGGATGGACAGAAGCCACCTCCAGTCCACAAGTCATATTAGTGCATTTATCTGTTCTGTCACACTAGCATGCTAAAATGTGGCCTCTTCTGTAGCTCGGGTACTTAAAAGCACAGAGAGGATAGGGTTAGGTCTGTCAGCAACCATCTGTATTAACATGTTGTTAGTTACACTTATGGCTTAGCAAAAACAGTAAGGTTTAAATTATTGTCTCAAGGGCAGTATGACTCTCTGCCTTAGAAAATGAATGGTATAGGGAAAGACATATTGCAGAGCAATTTTTTATTGCTTCATAGTATTCTAAGAAAAAGAACCCCAATCAGCAAGGGAATTTTCTCCTTGTCTACATGTGGCTGGTAAGAATTATCCTGATTTGAATGTCCTACCCATGCACTGGTGGCTGTGCTACAAGTTCAGCTTCCAACAGGCTCTCCTGTGGTGCACCCTCTCCTGTATCAGCTCTCTCAGCCAAGTGGGATGTGATGTAGCATAACTCCACAATAAACAGAAAGGTAAGGAATATACCACACGGCAGTACATGTCCCCTTGCCTTTTCTCAGCAGCTGCTCGTAACATCTGGTTAGGGTCTGCTATCAGCAAGCTGTTCAGTTTTCACATGGTGAAATGTCCATTTCCTACTAGTCTTTTTTCCTTCTCCAGAGACACTTGTAGGTTTGAGGGAACTACTTTATTCTGAGTAAGTAGCTATCACCTGCCTCAGAAAATTCTGTTCACGGATGCTGATATCCCAGTGCCAATTCATAGCATCAATGTCCACAGTAGTGTTAGGTTTCCTGTGATCATCAGTGCATCTTTCACACCAGAAAGGAGAACTAATAATTCCTTCAGCATCAAATATATTTGCACTTGTGCATATAGACTATTTGCTGAATACAGCTAGATAAAAGGTGTTAAGGTTCAAATATTACCTTTCCAGAAGCATAATTCTTCCCCTCAGAGGAGAAAAAACTGGATTACCTTTTTTCTTTGGGTGTTCCCCCAACCCTCTTTGTTAATCTTGACAGAGATTCTGGATTCAAGGTCACTATGAGAAAGTCAGTCTACAGAAGTATCTATAGATTGCACAGCAGAGAACAGTTACTTCAGAACAAATGCAAAACTGCATGAAGTTGCTGCTTTAAATCCAGTCTTGATCCAGATTGATGTAAAAATTGAGTTACAAATTTCAATGCGCTCATTTGTAAGAACATGTCTTCTTGGACATATATGTTTCTGTATGCTTCTGTTGGGTGCAAAACAGGCTGACGCTTACTGAAACTTGTAACCATCTCTTACATCCAGCTCAGGGTTGTTGAAGATGTTCTATTTACTCTTTACCTTCCCATAAAAACTAGGCATTTCCAGGCTTGGGAGCATGACTTTGTTTGGGAAGCACCATCTTGACTAACCATTTATGTAATAAGACTATATTCTTGACATTATTATATTGAAACTGAACATTTTGTTTTGTTTTGCTCTTACTTTAGTGGCTTTCCTACCTGGACATAGTTGTAAGATGCACAAATCACATACAAGTGTAATGTGCTTGATAAAGAGCAAAAATAGTTCTTTCATGTCAAAATCAGGGAAATCATCCATCAGCCTAAATATATGCTTTTACCAAACTAGGAATTAAATGGAAAAATTTTCTTAAGAGTTTTAAGGAAGGCCATATTGTTTTATGGAGATCTTTTCAGCCACTGCTTCTCACCAACTTCTCCAGGGCATTTTAACATCCAGATCATCTGAATCACTGAGGAGGAGATCCATACCATTCTGAATTCAAAGTTTAGATACTGGCTGTGTGAAAAGTGGAGAGAAATATTTAAGGGATGTTAAAAATACTGGTAGAAACTAGGAAGACTTACTGTCTGTAAGGACAACTTACGTGCTGTCTCTTCACTTCAGAGTTCACAGAAGGATTAGGCATTATGAATTTTCTGGACTGCTTAGATAAAACTTTTCTTTTTAGTATGCATTCACCCACTGTACTAAAACTTTACTCTCTGGCTCAGCATCACACAGTGTATTTGCATCCTAACGTGGGGAGGGCTCTTTTTGGCCACACGGTGCTGCGAGAACCCTTCCCCTCAGTCATTGGATCCTCCGCTTGGACTTTTACCTTCCTAGTCTTGATTTTTTTTCCAAGAAAATATTCTTAGTGATAGTCATTTTCTCCTGAGGGATTTACTATTTTCAAGCAGGTAGGGAAGCTTCTTGTATTCATCTTTGCAAAGATGCGGTTACTTTTGAGCATCATTTGAAGCTTCTTCAAGAGATGCTGAGTATTCATCTTAAGCAGATCATTCACCCAAAGATATCTGAGGTTTTACCACTTTTGCCTCCGTACTAGATCAGATGCATCTTTCTCAGGACCATTTTACTGTCATTGTTCAAGAACATTATGAATACCTTCGTTGAGTACAAACATGTTTGAGAAACAACTGGAGTAAAATGTATTTGAATTAGCATTCAGAGAAGAAAAAGAGTACTAGGTTTTATCAGGATGAACTAGATGTGTAAAGTGTGACCAACCCTCCATCTGACTATTACAGATTACTAAAATAGATTCTTTATCAACAAAAGAAATCAGAAGATGAAGGAAAGATCACACAGAAAACAGTCAGTATTCAATCGTAACAGCCATTGCTGGAAAAATTAAACATCCTTTGAAAGGGAAGGAGGTATTTTCTCCCAGAATATGAACACCCAAAATAAAGGCAGGCAACACATATTTGATACCTGTAGCAAAGTCTACATCTAACCAGTGTGGGTTCCAGAGGATGGGTACTGGGAGTTTTCTACAGAATGCTCTGCTTAGGCATTTTCCCTTTACACCCTGCCACTGTTTCAGGATCAGCCTGCTTTTAAAATGTAGCTCCACATGAAATAATTCATTTTAAGATGACAGAGATTCGGTAAGACAAAGCACGCTTCTGAAAGATAACTACACTGGGTCAGCTGGGCATACGTGAGGAGACAAAAGCATTGCCTCATCACTAATGTACTTTAGGGCTGAGAATCTAGAAGGCTTTACTGTTAGAATATTATATTTTCAAAGACATAAATGATCATTGCCTAAAGTGACACTACAGAACAAGATTAAATATGCTCAGTGATGGAATGACTGAATGAAAAAAAGCATCCATAATAGTGCACTGATGTAGAAATGATGTAGTCACCTTTGGTCTCTTGACTTCTTAAGTTTTGTTCCATGTTTGATGCAGTTTTTTACCAGAATTCTTTGACATTTGATATTAATGAGACATGGGAGATACTCAGTGAATTTTGCAGGGATTTATGTATCAGATTACGTGCAGACCTAGATGAAACATCAAGATTTACAAAGCAGTTGAATCTGTTCCATGTAATGTGCAAATAATAACATAAAGTCATTATGCTATAATTTCATTGTCTAATATGCATTTTAGCTCATAATAAAACTTGTTATGGAATTACCTTTGGGAAAAATTGCAAAAGCAGCCATGAAGCTGGTTTTGCAGTTTCATCTGGACATTTAATGCTGTATAACTGCTTAATATTACTTTAGCAGTATAAAGAAACACAAAGCAGGCTGTTCCGTTTGTAGAAATGTAAAATGCCCTTCCAAAGTCTGTAGTCTATGAACTTTTAGAAATAGCCTAACAGAAGATTGTGTGCATGTATGTATGCATGTGTGTACATTTGCTGAAGAGAGAGAAACAATCTAAAATTGGGACTGTGTGTACCAGACTTTAACACTAAGGAACTTTTAATGGCTATGGTATCCCACAGGGACAACTGTATAATGGAAGGTCTGACATAGGTGCAAGTAGATCACTTTTAATATTAAAAAAATAAAATAAAATTGTTCTTACTGAGCAATTTGTTATTTGTTTGTAAAATTTGTAACTGCTGAATAGTCTAGATTTCCATATTAAAATGGCAGGATATTGGCCAGATTGATAATTTTATATTTGCATATAAGTAGGTGGACGGATTCCATATCTGCATTTGCCTCATTTTTGGATATGTATACAGATAAACAGATCTTGAATATTTCTGATAGACATCTGGCCATATTTTGGGTACATTTTCAGCCTTCCACTAATGACTTAAGAAAGAATGAGTTATGTCATATAAAACAAATCGTTGTTCAGACAACAGGGCTTTCAAAGTGTAGAAGGAGGAATATTGATTGAAGTTCACTGAAATGAGTGAAACCAAAATGAAGTGCAACAGGTCAGTCATTCTTTCATGATGCTCCCAAAGGAGGTTTGTTCCTTGCAGGTAAAATTGCTGAATTTGGAGTGGGAGAGTGAAATTAGAGGGATTAGAGGAGAAATGGTTCAGAAGTAAGGGGGAAAAAGAGTCTCATTTGCTTAGTGATCCATCACCAAACAAATAAGTAGCAACGTAAGGAGGACCTCAAATTTTTTTACAAAATCAAATAGCATAATTAGGGAAGTAAATAGAAAGGCTCATGAGTTTCAGTGAATTAGATTTTTATGTGTCATGTGCCAATCATACTGCATTTGAGCATTCCTGTGTAAGGAGAGGAAATGTAGCATTCCATGCTCAAAAAAAGAGTATTATATTCCCCTGTGATCTAACGGGGAACACCCTACTAAGCTGTAATTCTCCAGATATCCACAGTGACAGAAGCACTGATTTCAGCCTAGCAATACCCAAACAATGCAGCCATAATGTTTAACCTATGTACTAGCAGTTTGATCTATATCCTTCTTGTACTGTAAATTCTTTAGATTCCTTAGTTTCTCAATAAGATATGGAGTTCTAGATTCTGCATGTCATGATGAAATTTGAGCTAAGACAAACTGAGTAGGCCAGCATTTGTCTTGCAAAGCTATAATTATTAATTCCTCCCTCTGAGATGGCAACAGAAGAATATTCCCCTTGTTGTGGAATATCACTCCTGGTGAAAGATACCACTTTCAACAAGTGGTAGAGCAGTGGTATCATTTACATTGAAATACTTAACCGCTAGTTATTTTTTACAAGAATACGTGTGATTATCATCCTTAGACTATTGGCTAATCTGCATTCAGCCTCTCCCTATATTTTTTCTGTATTTGGGGTTGTTTATAAGGTGCTTCATTATTTCTCTGTCAGATGGGTACCACTTATCAGCAACTTCAATTGCATAATTAAAATAATCACAGTTAAATAGTAAGAAAGCTGAGTTGGTGTCCAGGAACTCTCATGATTCCTTTCCTTTGTAACCTTAGGCAATCTTCTAGAAAATGGTGAAAATTGTACTAGTTATCTCACCAGCTGTTGGGAGAGTAAATAGATTAAAAGTTGCATCAGATGCTAAAGTAGTGAGGCCATACAAGTACTGAGAGACACACACTGATATATCTCTTTCAATCTCACTGTCAAAACTAGGAGCCCAGGTCTGAAACCTGATCATGGTGAGTGATAGAGTTATACATAGCTTCAAGCTGTTGAGACTTTTTAAACAAAAAAGGCACTCTGAATCCAACCAGAAATGTGTTGACTTCAGTCAATACCCAAACCTTTATTTTTTGCTACAACTATGATATACTTTCTTGTTGAGAAAGCAGGTAGTCTCATCTCAGATTCCAGTAAAAAACTGTCATAACATAAATTACAGTAAGATTTTTACTGTAGCATAGTAAGTATCTTATGTTGTATTCCTATATACTTTCTTCAGTTATAAACGCTTCACGTTATTTACTCTTTTAAAGACAAAACCTTGCTGTGTCTTCTTTATTTATTATGAGCAATATAATTTATTTGAATTTATGTATATATATTTATAGAGAGGAATACACTCCTTTATGAGATATATAGCACATAGAATACATATATGCACATATGCAATTAAATATATGTGGAAAATAATTTTAGATTTCAATTTATGGTGTACCAAGTGCAAGCAGATGGATTTTTGCAGTATTTCACAGGCTGCAAATTAAAAAAAAGTTCTTTGCTGATTAGTATTTCCTTTGAAATATTTCAAAATATAGGTCCTATATATCAACCTCTTACTCATGTGAATAGTCTTTTAATACAACATATTTGTCATATGAATGCACTTTTCATTTCAGTATAAGATGCTATTTTTTTATTAAAGAGTGGAGATTTTCTACAGGATTCTGTTTCCCCAAACATAAAAAATAAAATTAGTTTTAACTTAAATGTGTAAAATAAATTATAAATAATAACTTGAAAGAAATTTTTTATAGTTTAAGATTGCAGATAGATGCTTCCTTGTTACATTTCAATAATGATGCACTGCAAATAAAGGTTTCTTTGTTGTATTTCAATAATAAGTAATATGATTTACATTGCTGGGGGGGGAAAAAAAAAGTGTTTTCCATTCTTTCTCCTTCTGGGCAATTTTTCATCCTCACTACTGAAGTCACTAAATGGAGCCCAATCAATTAACTCGCAATAATCCTTTTGGGATTGGATTCAGCCCCTAATTCTCAGGTACATTAGAAAATGGTGACTTTTCTACTTGCTTTTCTCGGGCGAACAAGTCTAATGCATTGCACTACATACAGAGGTTATACTGTATACAGAGGCTATATGTGCCCATCACTTTATTCTCTCAGCAGAATATTGTGCACGAAATAGTGCATCCTGATTATAGCAATCAACACAAAAGTATAGGCTGTTTTTATGAAAGTAGAGAAGCTCAAAGTAATACCAATAAATGGATGCTTCACAGTGTACCCATATATTACCATGAATTTTTATTTCTAACTTTTTTTCAGATGGAGATGAAATTGCTCAAAATAGTGTTATTAAAAGCTTTTATTCAGATCCTTTTGTCTGTGCCAGGTTACACATCTCATGGGTGTGAATGCTTGAATAGAAGTGTCTGAAAAGTCATAATTAAGTAAAATCCTTAGAAGCAAATTCTTGCTTTTATGAATTTTAGTAAATTGTGCAATTTTGTATTATTTGTGTAACCAGAGACAGTAGTCACACCCATTCTATTGGCAATTATTTGAAAAATAAGAGAGTTTCTGCCTAAAGGTTTTGCAGTTCAAGGGCTGTTTCTCTTTGCTTCAGAAGCAGCCAGAGAGGAGGCTGGCGACTCAGGGAAGCAGCAATCTCATTTCTAGTTCTCTGCTGCTGAGAAGGAGCAGGTAGCAGCAGGTCAATACTTACGGCTGCTCACCTTTTCTTCACTCTGCGTGGCATCCTCGTCAGGGACATCTGATGGGAGGGAATGAAAGAACGTCCAACGCAATGCTTACATGAGTAGGAAACAGGACAGAGCAGGTCCTCAACTCTTCTCCAGAGCTGAGGAGGTGGCAAATGACCTAACATCTGCATCATGCAAAGGCAAGTGTGTGCTGTACAGATAAGTCACAGTCGGGCCCAGAGGCGTTGCAATGGAAGCACATTTTACATGCAGTTTTTAAGGAGGGCTTAGAACTGTCATGGGTTAATTCATTAAGAAGGTTAAACACCTAAGGAACTGCAAGGAAGGAATCACAGCAGGGTTTGTTAAGGACCTGATGATGTTAGCAGTCTTAAGAGTAGATAAGATTGAAGGACAAGTACAACAAGACTTCACAGGCTCAGGGTGAGCAAGCTGTAGCTCTTGTTCATCTTTGCTCTTCTACTACATGTACGTATATGTATTTGTGCACATATATATATGGCCATGCAGACAAAAACCAGAAGGAACTGGGGGAAAATGGAGACACAGTACCAAAAATATTAAACTGTTTAGGATTTTGTGTTGTTGCTGTTTTCCCAGAGAAGTATAGTTATTGTTATTTACTGTATTGGATGGTAAGTGAACACTTGAAAAACACCTGCTTTCAAATAAAGGATCCTATAATTGGCAGTGCAGAAGTATAAATAGAGATGCTCTGGGGTTTTTTTTAGAAGTATTGAACTATGAGAATTGTGGCTGATTTCAGAAGAAACTTTTCTGAAAATCAGGCCATCTCAGTTCAAATCCAGAAATATTGACCTTTGTGACCCATTTCAGGCAACTACATTTAGAAATGCGGTTTAAGCACTGGTGGTTTGTCACATGCTATTTATCCTCAGCAAAAAATCGTTTTCTTTTTTGATAGTTTTTAGGACTTTTAAGTTGTATAATCGATCTCTTCAGTGAGATGAATCCAGGCAGGTCTAAAGCATGCCCTGGTACTTAATTGACCCAGGTTTTGGTGGTTTGGTGTGGAGTGTAGCCAATTTAGATGGCCAGGAAGCTGCCTGGAAACGATGTTATACTACTTCACACTGGGAAAACAGTTTTTTTGAATGATCTCCCTCATTCTTATTTCAATAAAGACTAGTCTTACACTGCAGGCAGTAAGAAGCATTATTTAACATCAAGTGATTCACAGTGTATTACTACTGTACTACACAGTTGCATATTTCTGAGAAAAAATGAACTTAATAGTTTTATTACTTTAATCCTGTTATAATTGAATCCATAAATTAGAGCACTGCTCCGGCTTCGGAATGTGTTGGAGAATGGTTGAGAGGGTCTAATTCTAAAAATGAATGGAACCCCCCCCGTGTTGTCTCTACTTGGATATTTTAAAAGATAAGTAATAGCATTCATATTTTCTGTTGCTTTCTTTGCAGTTGTGGTCTCCTTGCAAAATATTTCTCTGAGTTGAAACCTTAGTTACTAAAAAAATACATAGAGGATTTTTGCTGTAAGTCTTTCTGTCCAGTATGAAAAGGGGGAAGGATGAATAAGTTAATAATTTAGAATTAAGGTTTTGTTTATTTTCCTTTAGTGGTTATGGAGAGAAACTAAAAATGCAGATGTTGCACAGAACTAAAACTCAGGAATTCATGTGGGTGGTAGGAATGTGAATTGATGGAATAAGGTAAATTTTCACCTGATTTGATGTTTTCTGGTTTATATTATTTAATATCTGGTTTAATATTTGATAATTTACATTTAAATCATGTTTTTCATTCCCCAAACTTGCAAGAATAGCAGGGGGGGGAAAAGGAGGAAAAGAAAGGAATTAATTTCAAATCTCTACATTACTACCCAAATGTATTCCTTTAATATAAATTTATACTCTAGTCATTCTAAGTAGGTAGCACTTTTCATGATGAGACTATGCAAGGTTTAAAAGCAAACAGAAGTACCAAACTCTCTTATAGTTAAGTTGAAGGAAAACTCAATAGTGGGCTGTTCCTAACAGAGAGCATTTATGTGAGAACTCACCTCTTCTGAAATTTTTGCCTAAATATAGTAGTAAGGTAGAAGGCTCTTTAAAAACAATTATACTGAGCTTGCACAGAAGTTAAGCTGCAGATAACTGTTTAAGACTGCAGAGTAAGTTGTAAGTCTATAGTGCCTGAACTTCACGTTCTTCTATAAAGACCTGAATTGCACACTGATTTTTCATACAGCTGGATATGTGTATGACTCCTCTCACACATTTTTTTCCCAATTGATAAACTTCCCATTTCTGAAACATTACTTTATGATGACAACAGAGAGCAACCTGAGTAACTGGTATGCATAGTAATTTCATGACAATTAAAATGAGTTCCTGACTGGAAATCATTAATCTTCCTTGAATTATCATACCTTTAAATGTGTAGATGTTCATCAAGTACATGAAATGAATCATGTAACATGATATTTTTAACAAATTAAGGGGGGCATATTCTATGAGTAATGAAGAATGCAAATGTACTACATACTTACTTTCCATAGTACTATAACTGCGTTCTTGCAGTAGGTGTTGGGATTTTCTAAGAAACTATCGATTTCTGCAGATAATTTTTCATTTTAGTTGCAGATTTCTGCTACACCCCAAAATGCTAGTATGTGATCGTAATTTCAGCTAGCAATCAGCTGCTTCAGCTTGTTTTGTGGAAGATCAGCTGGCACTCAATGATCAATAACTACTTTCCATTTAATGTCTGTCAGTTCTTTGTAGGTTTGACACCAGTCAGGTGTTTGTCATTCAGCAGCTGGATAGAAGAGAGAAAGCATCTCTGAAAGTGCTATTTTTATATTTATTAGAATTGAAAGCTTAGATAATTTTCTTCAGTCACTACAGCTGTCATCCTGTGGTTGTCAGAAATGCCATGTTTGTCAATTACAAATGAGGGGAGGATGGGAACAACCTCCAAGTAGCTTAGTGATACCTTATTTCTCATCCTCTATGTAAAGCAGCACATTAAAGGCCAAGTTGTTATATTAAAGTGAGAGTTAAAACGAATTTCAAAAGAATGCATTTCTTGATGTCATGGTGGCAAATAGTTTTTAAATTTAATCAATAAATAGAAGTAGCATTTTGTGATGCTACATGTTTTAATTTGTTTTCTCACCCTCTTCAAAGTAGTGGGACATTAAAAAATAAATAGCAAAAATGAATTCAAAGGCTTGTGATTTACAACAGTTCCTGGAAGTGATAGAATCATGAGAGAGGCTGGGCTACGATTAACTGGAGTGATTCTCCTGCAAAATTGTTATGACTATATGATAAGGTACTGTATTATGAAGGTGCGGAGGTGTGGTGTGCAGTGGAAGTGTAATAGGCTTAAAGGAGGAAAGCGGGACTCCGTAAGTGCGTGTACATCAAAGACATCACACAACAGTCCCATAGTTTATGAGCATACTTCAATGACCTATTTAAGATGTAGAAGTCGGGTCAAAATGATCGGAAGATTGCTTACAGAACCCTTTAATGGTG
Organism: Ibycter americanus; assembly: GCA_035590275.1. Classification (NCBI taxonomy): domain Eukaryota; kingdom Metazoa; phylum Chordata; class Aves; order Falconiformes; family Falconidae; genus Ibycter; species Ibycter americanus. The sequence continues at coordinate 33,720,030 of JAVJGI010000001.1, forward strand.
ATTTAGTTTGTTGTTGTACATTGTAATAAAGAATAACAAAAGCTTCCTGGAGCATGAGTGATGTAAGTGCTGTAACTATTAGCCACCACCACAGTATTTGTCTACAAATTCCTGAAACACCACCGGGGACTCTAAAAAGTATCACGTAAAAAGGAGAAAAGAAACTGTGACTAATTATTAATCTCCAGAACTAAGCTGATTTAATTAATTGAAGAATAAAGGTCACTGTCAAAGCTAACTGAAAAGGTACAACATCTGTCAATATTTATTGGATTAGACTTTTATGTTTTCTGTAAGCATTGGGTGCTGCAGGGTGCTGCCGCCTTATCTTCCTATAGCTATTCGCTGGCTGGATCTATAAGGCATCCTTGCACCCATTTAAAGCGATACTTTACTGCACTTCAACCTTAAGTCTAATACTGGCTCCGTACAACAAATAGCCAAGAGGGCCACCGGCCAGCGAGCCGGGGTCTGACAGTGCCCGCCGTGTCTGCGGGACATGTTGCTCTGGAGACAGGTAACCTCTATACTCCCCTTTTCCTATGTGCAATGCCAAGTAACACGTCAGCACCAGAGCAAATTTTGGACAGCACAGACTGTTGGGAATAATATTTTCAGTGTGATTGAAAAGAACTTTAGGTTAAAAACCGTATCTCTTATTATTCCTTCTGCAACATTATTTTAAATTAGGTTAATACACGCTGAGGCATTTTACCTGTCACATTCAAATGAAGGCAGTGAACCATATGCTGCTTGTTTTGTGAATAGCTATTTCATGTAAAAGCTATTTTAAACAAGAAAACACAGTTGTGATAGCTCACAGTGTACATTCATAATGTATAGCATTGGGGCCTGTCCTGCATATTCTGCCAAATCCCATTTCCCCGTGAAGAACCCTCGATGAGACTTTTCATTGTTAAAGTCACCCAGAGTGTAGAATATATAAGAAATGCATAATGAGTCCTTATTGTTATCAGCAAAACAATAATCTTCAAATAATATGAATAAATTACTGTTTTTCAAACAGTTTAAAGGTCAGCTTCTACCTGTCTGTTTTTTACAGAGAGAAATTGTCTGCTTGCTAATGTTAGTTTAATGAGACTTATTAATAATGAAGAACTTTTTTGTAAGGAGAAAAAAAATTAAATGTCAAAGGATTTTCAGTCTCCTTTTCAGATGATGCACAGATTTATACATTCACAAAATTGCATTCTGAAGATGAGGCATTTATTGCCATAAAATATTAATTGCCTATTGGTTTTGATTTTGTTTTTCATTTTGTTTTGTTTATTACTAGCACATACATAGTAATTGAAAGACATCTTTGATTTAAGCAGATCCCGTAGGGAAACAGCTGTGTCATAGTGGATGACTGTTATAATAGCTGTGAAGAAATCTGCCTTTCTGGGAAATTCATTTGTAGTAAAATCACCTCTTGGCTTCTTCTGCAACCTTTAATCTTTCCTTGGTCACAGGCTAGCAGAGAAAAACAGCTCAGCAGAGGTAATTGGTTTTGCTAGGCTCTCCCAGCTGGAACGTGGAGGCTGCCACCCACACTTCCAGCCGTGCCGAATACGGGCCACCGGGCAGCGCAGTCCAAGAGTAACAGAGGTGAAGCCACCTCTATCAGCTGGCAGTTCCCCTTGACAGGGACGCGTTGCTCAACACCCTGACACGAAATTGCCATCATGGAAGTTTGCAGAGAGCAACGTGAGCAGATAGGCTGTAGTCGTTTCCCGGGATGCAGCGGCAGGCTGTCAGAGCTGGGCCACCTGGGCATGGCAAAGCTCTGCCTAATCTTCTGCAGGACCCTCTCTTCCACAGTAAAGAAGCGGTGTCTCCATTCCTAGGGGACCAGTGGCCTGGAAAGCCACCATATGTGTGTCCTGGAAGGAGACAGCCAGTCTGGCGAATAATTGAATCTTACTGCCTGCCTCTCTGTGGAAGACATTATTCATTTTTCCATCAGGCTTTGTTACAAATTGAACTGTTTCAACTGACTTGACTCCCATTGTCCATTAACTTTTCCCATTCCCCTGTCAGTTGTCTCCAATAAAGCAAACAGAATTTGTACTTTTACAATTCCTTCTCCGTCAGCCTCCTAAAACGCAGCTTAACTAACATTAATATTTTCACACTTGCCTTCATATTTTCAAAAATCAGCCCTAAAGGTGGAAAGCGATCGTCAAGTGCCACTGAATGCAGCATTGCAAGACCGTATAAACCAGTTCCCATTTCAGACTACTGGGGAGCTAAACCTTAATATAGTCTGAAATATGTGTAGAGGCAAAAAGATTGCTAGGGACATCTGGTTTTTTGGATCTCTTATGCTTTTACTGATTTCAGAAGAGTAAACTCTTGCTGTGCTGACTTTTCTACAGTGGTCCCCCAAAAATGTTTTGTATAAATGTTTTATATAAATGTTTTATATAAATTACTCGGTTATTGCATGTAGCAAAATTATATTCCATGAAGTTTAATATATAGGGAAAGTAAAAGTGAAGCCCTTTTGCTCCTCTTCAACAGCATCAGTCATTTTGGAAGAAATTTGCTTATAGTTTCTACATGACACAGCGCATTTTATACCAGCCTATTTGGAGAAGGCTCCAGAAACTTCTGCCACGTTGCAACTCTTAACTATTGATTTGTGTTTGCTGTGTTTGCTGACTGTAACTCTTCACCTGTGCATTCAGTCTGTGGTAGTTTAAATGCTAAGCAAAAATTAATCAGCTGTTATATTTACTGCCCTGCTGCCAAATGTCCAACCATCTTTGTAATTTCGTTCTACCAAAGTAAGGAATGCGATTAACCAGTGTTAGTTAGGACAGCAAAACCTTCACAGAAACTGCTTTTCCCTGGAGCAGTGGAATTTTTCCAGCCAAACAAATGTTCATTTGGGATGCTAAGCTTTCTCCTGACGTTCTCGGTTTTATGGGTCAAAACCCTGGAAAGGCCATGAAACTCAAGCTCTTCAAGGAAAAATGCACATTGTTGTCTTTACACATGCTGTGGGGATCTTTACGCGCTATCTGCAATATCAACTAAAGAGCAAGCCAGACATGGGATCATTTTTCCTTATTTTTCCTTATGGGTGAGGAAAAAACCCACGCCCTTCTTTAAAAATTAGTCTCAAAACACCTTTTTCTTTAAAAAAAAAACACCACTTTTTCAATGGGCATAACTACTTATTTATAAAAGAACTTGCAATGGATAATCACGGGCAGGTTTTGGAGGGTGAACTAGTTTCAGTTTTACTTTTAATGCCCTTGTTAATTTTTTTTCTTCATGCTTCTGCATAGATTTTTGTTTGACAGGTATACTCTAAGCATGTTAATTCTTTAAATTCTTAAATTTAAATCCACATTTTAAATGTTTAATATGTTTCTTTTACTCTGGCTGAAAAATGAAGGAAAAAAAAGCAAAATGCGGACTTTCTTCTGTGAAAATGTGAACTTTTTTCTGTGAACTTTTTTACTGCGGCTGAAAAATGAAGAGAAAACAAAATGTGAAAATGTGATTTTTTATTTTATTTTTTTTTTTTTTCTGTGAAGGAAAGTGTTCTATATGGAGTATAGCACTCATAGGAGAGCAGTATTCTGTATCTGGTCTGTTATTCAGAGTTGTCTTTGTTGGGGATTTCTAACAGCCTGAAAATACAGATAAGAATGGTGAAAAATGAGGTTTGGCTCTCTGATAAATTTAATCCACATCAAATTTTCACTGTTTGAGTAAATTATGAAATATTAGATTGCTCTTACATCCTGTGTAATATTTCCTCATACAAAGAATAAGAAACCTAACTCAGAAAAAAGTAAGATCTAATTTAAAACTGATTCTCTATTTATTACGTACTTTTGAAGGTTTACTTATGCTGGACGGGGGACTGCAGAAGTCTGTACGTCTTAGATCCCTTTTTGTTCAGTCCACCTGGAATTGGCATGTCAGTACAACCTCACACTGTAGCTTATTTGTGTTAAAGGACTTGAAAAAAGATTTTTTTCATAGCCAAATTTTTTCTTCTGTCAGCGGAGATACAGAGAAGCATACACGCATAAAACTTGGCTTAATATATAATAAATATTGGAATGATTGGTAAAATCATGATGTAAAGACAATTTTTACAGGATTTCTTTTCAGTTCACAGGCCAAAACTGTTCTGGAGCTGGAATCTAATTGAGATACTATTTTAAAAATCCATCTCTAAGCTTTCCTGCGTGGTTTCTATTTAGCATTTTCTAATCTACATTCTTTTCACTGTTGATTAGTTTTTTCAGTGTTCTCCCATTGTCTTTTAACTTCAGATTTTCAAACTACTACTTCAACCCATCCAGCTTTTGTCCCTGTAGCGTTTAATTTGGGAAGACCTTTCCTTTGCACTGCCTAGATTTTATTCCCACTCTCTGTTCAGGTTACCTCTGCACAGCCTACTGCTGAGAAAATACTGTGCATCCTTGTCTTCCTTGCATTCCAAAGCTTTGAACAAAAGGCATTTAACAATAAAATTATCACAATTTCTACTGTGTTTTTGTGAACCACAATTTCAAAGATTTACAATTGTGGCCAAATTTTAATAGATTTTAAAGGGGATCCAGAGGTCCATTCAAGTAATGGGCAACTACCTCCTAAATTTCAAGTCACAATCTGAAAGCTGACACAACAAAAATCTTCAGGAACATTTTAAGTCAGGGAAACAGAGTAAATTTTCCTAGCAATGGGAATAACAGCAATGCTTCTCCACAGAGCAAGGGAAATGATGGGAAATCTTGGTTCAAATGTCTTTGGATTTGTCAAATTAAAGTGATAACCAAACCCAGGATATCAATGGGAATAATAGCAACTGGTAGCTTTGTCATACATGAACGTGCAAGTTAACTGATCAGCTTTTATGTATAATACAACTAACCTGTGTACGTAGGGGTATTATCAGAAAAACGGCTTCTTTCTCACCCGTCTCCTACCCTTCCTATGGAAGACACCTTATGTAGTACTTGGGTTGCTATATACTGTTCATCAGAGCACCATTTCCAAACCTCCCAATGTACTACAACCCAAAGGAAACTAATATATCAAAAAAATTATTAAGTATGCTGCATTGAAAGCACATATAAATGTGTTTTTCAAGGTTATCTAAGAGTTTGTTGAGCTGTAACCCTTTTCATTTATTCAATACTTTTATTTTTTCTGTCAAGAAACTGCACAGTCTTCTTACCGTAAGGTCATATTGGACTTTTTACTCATTTGAAAAATCAGTAATGAAGATTGCTGTCCAAAGCACAAATATCCAGCTTCATTTACGTATGATGGAGATACTGGTAATTGGACACATGTAACTAAATTTTCTAATTTATGTTGCTCACTGAAAAATTTATTCAAGAAAATTTACAATGATGTGATGATTGCACGTGGTGCAACATTGACCATCTCCATAAATAAGAGAAATAATTGAATATATTATGCAAGCTGTTATATACAAACACTTAAAACGCAGCATCAAATTGGAAAGTAATATATTTTACAAGTTTCTCTTTAAGAAAGGCTAGACAAAATGGATTGATTTAGCAAAAAGCAAACTTTTCCCTTGGAATCAATTCCTGTTCTTTTAAGATAAATGATGAAAATGCTGCAGAAAGCGCTGAGAGGAAAAGCGATATTAACTGTTCTCTTGAAGCAGTCTGCAACTACATTTTTCAAGCTTGGAGGTTACTCTAGCTACAGCTGCCAAGGTAGAAGTTATCTTGACTGTCAGGCTTTCAGTGCTTTTCCAAAAAGAAGATTTTATCAGTAATATTTGTCAGTGAGCCAGAGAAAACTCATCTGTTTGGGAGAGAAATCAGTTACCCTCACTCAGGGTCAACTAAACTTTGGAATTTGCCTGCAGACAAAGGTCCAAACCTAATTTACTGAAAGTTTTTTATCAAGCTTTAGAGTATGAAACCATAATAACTTCCCGTATTTAGATCCCTTATGGTAAACAAGTAGATGTTCACCAGTGTTCAGCTTTTCAATGACAGCAAATTATAAGTTTTCTGCTTGTGAGGTTCCTGCTTACAGTGAAAAATTAGTGCCTTATTTATTTCTAAATATGTTTCCTTACATTACAAGAATCAGTCTAAATAAGTTATCACCATGACCAGGGTTTATGCTAACCTCTATGCTTTGGGAACTTGATCTGTTCTCCAAATGTCTTTTGTGGTTGCAGTGACCACAGTGGTTGCAAGTGGTGTTAAAGATTGAGAAAGTCTTAGAAAGACAGTGATGTAGAGAGATGTATTGTCTTATTTTCCAGTCTCATTCTTCCTGTCTATATAAAAAAAAAATGTTGATCAAGGAGAAAGGCTGGATGTCAGACTGACATTTTCAGTCAAAACCACAATAAACCAAATAAGAAAATGCACTGGATTTTCTGAACAGTGTTTATTAAAAAAATGTGCTTGAACTTTTACTTCCAAATATGACCATAACACTGTCTGTCCTCAAAACTGGTAAAGCAGGCTTTCCCATGGCACAGGTGTTGGTAATAACATGCCTCTAATGTGACTTAGAGCCTTTATAAGGGCTTGAAACTCTTCAGCTGACCCTTGTTTTTCTAAAGAGATTGCTGACAAAGAATTTGGTACTGCAGGGTGCTAACCACATTTCTTCTCTCCGGGAAAACAATTACAGAAATGTGTGAATTAAAAAGCAATTATTTCCATTAAAGTCTGTGCACTTAAAAATTGGTTGAATGAACTGTGCTTAAACTTAGACAAAAAAGTTAGAATAACTTCACATAATTAGAGCTTGGCAGGGACAAATATATGGTTAGTCATTAGACCTAATTTATGGTGTTGTCTTGGGTTTATCTTGAAAACTCTCTGTGATGAAGATGACAGGTATAAAGTGAACATCAGTGAAAATCAACAACCTGGAGGCTAGTTGTCATTGGCACGTGGTGTCACTGTATTATGGCACAAAAAATTAGGGAAGCTTGCAAGACATGTTGATTATAAAAACCTCTTCTTTAAATGAGGTCTGGTGTTGCACCCTGTGTACGCAGTAATGTGCATTACTCATCGTTATAAAATCAGCCTTTTCCAACAATTACCACAGAGTGATACATGGATACTGAAGTTGTTACAGGACCCACAAAACCTTTTGCTCTGCAAACCATGCATTCTGTTGCTGAGTTGAAAAACATAAATAAATCTTGCAGACCTCTGAGTACTTGGCTGAGATGAGGTAGCGGCTGGATTGCTGTGGAAATTTATGGTCTGTAACAAACCATGTTAAAAATGGACTGTATTAATATACAGAGTCTCTGTGCCACAGTAAAAAACAGATTAGGCAATGGTGTTATTGTGGGTTAGTGTTGTGCTGTTGCTGGTACAGAAATGATGTTTAACTCATAGATGATTCCTCCTATTAGAGTGTATAATAAAATATTCAAGCCCTATACAGCTGTGTTCGATGGGGCTAGGGGGAAGAGTAAGAAATGCTTCCAGAATAGCTCCTGGGTGTTTTGTAAGCCACTGTGATAGTCTAAGAAGTGCTTAGAAAGAAGAATTATCACCTGTGGAAAAGGCATGAGAGATTACAAGGTGTTTCTGAAGTGCTATTGTGTCATGAGCTCTGAAGATTTTCTTCTACTGTAATTTTTTCTGCTTCTAAACTTTCCTTTTCAGTGCAACCAGTTGTTACTTGTGGACAGTTCATAGAAATCACTCACCACAAAAATTACTTGCAGCATTTGGTTGCACTAAAAGGCTTAACAACAATCATGTTTTCATAAATACAGGGATAAATAAAATAATGTGTACAAATATATATATATTCCAGTTTAATGGAAGTTCACTGAAAATAATAGATATTATTAATTCTACTCTGTCAGAAATATCACTCTGGTAGTTATGGTGTTGTCACTAACACTTTTCACAATCTCAGAACTTCATGCCAATGTCACATCGGTCTGTGCCAAAGTGACCCTCCACCTATATAAGGCTTTACTCCATTCTGTGTTCTTGGCAGACTAAAAATCCCTTTTCCTTGAAACTAGATTAAACACATTTCCATCTGGTGAAACTGGGAAAGGTCATGTGCACACCATTTCTTAGTTCTCAGCAGCTGAGGACGATTGTTGGAATCTGATGCTGATAATCTCATATTTGGCAGAACCTTAAGCAGCTCTGGCAACTTTGACAATAGATTCTTCAAGGAGATTAATCTGCCTCACCACTGTATTTATTTATTTATTATTAATTGCATCAGAATTGCTATAGGCAGCTTGAAGGCTTAGCTTTCCAACAGTTTTTCCTGTAATCATGCATTTTGTAAATCACCCAGTTTTTTACTTCTCTGTTGTTTTACTCATTTTGTTAACTGCTTCTTATAACCTCAATTTTACCAAACACAGGTAAAAACCTTTTCATTTCATTATTAAAATGTAATAATCCAAATTAAGTTGGAATTTTGTGAGGCAGGACTGTATGAATGAAACATTATTTTAAGGCTGAATTGTAGATAAGAGGCAAAAAAACTACCCAAAGAAAACATAAACTTGCAATAATTAGTCATCCCTGTGGCTTTGTATTTTTATGTCACTATATTGGCATTTGCTTCTGTTAAAAAGGTGTCTAAGAAGAAAATATGGATGTGGGAATGACAAGATCTTTTCTCAGATTTAGAAATTCTGAAGATTACAAGGGGTTCTCTTTCCCACAAAGGGATTGTGCCCTGGGTAGGCAAACAAGCATTCTGCAATGGCAGCAGAACCCCACAAAGCTCTGCTCTAAGTGCCAGGCTGACTGGCGTTTTGCATACACTTGACTTTTTTTATGGGAAACTCCTCTGAAAGACTGTCATTTCCTCAGATTCCATTCCAAATTTATCATAGACAATCTAGTATATCTAGTGTTTCTTCCTACGCTGGGGGGGGGGGGGGGGGGGGGGGGGGGGGGGGGGGGGGGGGGGGGGGGGGGGGGGGGGGGGGGGGGGGGGGGGG
>JAVJGI010000001.1:33729106-33789284 GCA_035590275.1 Ibycter americanus
GTATATCTAGTGTTTATTCCCAAGCTCCCCTCCCCCCCCCCCCCCCTTCTTTTTTTTGACCATTTTTCAGCATACCATGCTAAAATTGTATCCCATTACTCTGGCAAATTGATTACATATTCCAAAAGCCATTAATAAAACTTTAATAGGTCTTATATATTTCCTATCCTTTACACAGGCAATACACATGGCAATATGCACTTTTAAGAACATAAAAATATGCTTTGATATCAGCATTTAGTGAGTAGCCTCAGCTTTCTGCAGTACTCTCTATTCAGTTGCCTATCAGAGATATCATAGTAATATGTTCTTACAAAATTTTGGATTGTTCACCATAAGGATTTGCAGGTCACACCTACTTTTCAGATTTGTTAAATCTGTCTTTCATTGAGCATCAATTATAGCCCTTGTTTTATTTCAAGGTAAAATAACTGACAATGTAAAGTATTTTCAATATTTTATCTAGTTCTCTGGAAAACAGTTTCTTTAACACTGTTACAGAATATTTTATTAATCATAATATCTATTAGGTTCAGGACTTCTTGATACTAGCATACATAAAGATGCAATAATATGGAATTTATCATTTCTACTTGCATAGGTTGTGTCATTTTCCCTGTTGGACTGATATTATTGTTTATTCATATATTTATCTATAAATTCTTTTGTACTAAAACATTGACATAACGCTTCCCCTCTCTTGTTCTGTAACATGAGATGAACAATCTGCTCCCCCTCTAAACCTTTCTGAGGTAAAATTGGAGATAAAGTTGTTGGCAAAGCCTTGTATGTTCCTCAGTTTCTGGCAGAGAAATTCCTTCCCTCTTCTACCACAAACTTCAACCTTCCGTTTCCGTTTAAAACTTTTTTCCCAAGGCTTTTCCTTCAGGTCATCTCTTTTAAACTGGATGGCATCTGATGTCTTCTTGACATCCCTCAAACCACTGGAAACTGTGGTCCATGTTATTGGTCCTTTCTTTGATCTCTGGTAGTTATGGAGGAGAGTTTTATAGATTCACAGCCTTCTCAGATATTGCCATATTAATAAGGATTTATCTGTGGCCACTGAGAAACTTTCAATAGCTGTGTTTTAATTTCTTCACAAATTTCTGAACTCTGTCTTTATCTCAGTCACTTCATTTTATGTCTGTGAGCAACTTCACTTTTGTTCTGTCTTGGTCTAATAGGAACTGGCATTTCCAATTTCCCACTTCATCTCATGCCAACATTGTTGTCTACTGTCAGATCAGCAATATTCTAGTTTTTTGCCAGCTTTAGATGATGGGGGAATTAATTTTTGTTTGGGAATTTTTTTCTGCTAGTATAGGAGTAAAGATACATAGGGCTCACATAAATTCTGATACTCTGCTAAATTGCTGAGGATGTGCACCAGGTTCCAGGGCATGGCAGGAACAAAACAAGAAGCAGATTTCTACTGCCAGTTCTACACTCTCCTCCTAAGAAGAAAATTGCTAATATTGTGTCTCTTGACTTCTTTACTAAGCTGTGTGTGCAATTGTGTGTGCCATTTGGGACTTTATAATACACCTACCAAGTTAGCTGCATTCCTCAGTAAAATGTAGTTACAGAGTTTTTCTTTGGTTGTATTTTTGCTTCTCCTCCTGTCTTTCATTCTAAGGTCCTCATTGGCGTTATTAGTATTTCTACTGACTGGCAGGTGCCTACTGACTTGATTTGCCAACGTGTTCATCTCTGCAATCCTTGCTTTAAAAAGATACACACAGCAGACAAATGGAGTGTGGTTTATCATCCTTATAAGATACAAGAAGTTACGATTCAGCAAGATCGCTTTCAAAGTCCATGACAATGTGAGGAGTTTAACCTTTATTTCCCAGTGCTTGGGATACCAGTTCCTACTGGTCAAAGAAGCAATCAGGAATAGTCTGTATTGGTGTCATTTCTGGTACATCTGTTGTGCTTATCTCCACACAAGCAGGAATGAGATTTTTCTTTATGACTGTTTCATGTGTTTCCATGGCTTATGCCCTGATGCCAGAGCAGAGCCGATTCCCTGTAGTTTGTATCGTGCTCCATTTACATCTGACTGGTAAAGAGCAGAGTTACTCTGAGGGTATGGTTTACTGGGAGAGAAGCTTTTCAGTCAGTGCCTGAAGCGCACTAACTGGACAATAAACCCCAAGGGACCGAGACTGAAGTAGGACTTCAGTCCTGACACATTCCCGCAGAGGCCTCCTTCCCAGAACTCTTCTGGAGCACCTGCATTGCACCAGATACGGCACAGCTTTGCTCCAGTTTTTCTCCCAAGCCTCTGCAATTCACCAATGTTCATAATTAAAATTACTTTAAAATAAAGGTACTTGTTCTAGGTCACAATAATTACTGCAGTGATTTAGGGAATATGCCTATGTATAATTTCTAAAACTCACTTTGAGAATACAAACTCCGTACTTGGATCTGTGTCAGGCTGAAAAGTTGGTTTTCACTCCATTTTTTGCCTTCAGTTTGGAAAAAGAGCTAACAAAGGGCAGTCAGGCTTCAATTATCCTTATTTACATGAAAGTATTTTTGAACAGTTCTGAGTGTCGCCACAGGTGATTTTTGATGACCCGAGAAAGGTATTAGACATCATCTGCTGAACATGCACGGAAGTTGTAAAGGACGTTTTCTGATCTGGTGTTTTATAGAGAGGGATAGTAGGTGACAGAGATTATGCTGAGGGGTAAAAATTCATGTCCAAGAGGCAAGGAAGGACCCTGTGCTACTTACACAGCTATGATCCAAGTAGAAAGGATAAATTAATTGTTAAAGAAATAGGATAAATTTTCACCTGATTTTTTTTTAAACATTTGGTGTGATAACTAAAGTCAGGACAAAGTGTATTACACATATTATTATTATGTGTGACAGATTTGCACGTATTATATGCTGTAACTTGCTTTATCCAGAGGAGGTAAATTGTAAACCAAAGTGTTGGTCAAACTGGTGCTCTGGAAAAGGATGTTTTTTTAGTAACTGAAGCTTTTGGGAGAATTTGCATTAGTCAAAGGGCGTAGGAAACTACACTGTGGGAGATTTTACCTCTCCCAACAAGGTGCTTTCTGGGGAAGGTTATATCCTGAGATGGCATCTGGGGACTGAAAAGCAGGTTTACAATTTAGCATACTTAAACTTTGAAAACTCGGAAAATGTCATCTTGGTAAGTAAGCCCGAAACAACAGCCTAAGGAGTGTTCAGCAAAGGGAGATTTACCAAAGTTGTGATGATTGCCAGCTATAAAAATCAATCAAATGAAATAAGAACGTGAAATATTATTTTAAATCAGCTGGTATTTCAGGACATGTGTTTACAACATGAACAGTTTCTAAAGGAACTTATTGTTGACAATGTGATCTTGTGGGATGCTAGGCGAAAATAAGTGCCTTGAAGCTACCCTAACAAATTCTCAAGCAGTTACTGTAAGATCTGGTGCTAGCTAGAGGCTTTTATCCTCCAGTAAGCATAATCCTGATAGAATTTTCACTAAAAACCAATGGAGGAATTTAGGAGAATTGCAGGAGGAATAATTGTTTCTTCCTTTCCAGAGGGAAAACTCTAGGAAGGAGTTACAAAATCTTGACTGAAAAATGATGATACTCATCTTTGCATATTTTCATATAGAATCAGTGATTATCTTCTATAACTGTCAGACTGAATGTCCTGGATTCCCTTAGCAATGTTGCATTATACTTTCTGTAAGAATTAAAAAGATTTTTAGAAGCTCTGTTTTGCTGCAGTGCTACAGCATGGCTTTATGTTGAAGGTATTTCTCAGCTCCAAGCATGCTGTCGCTTGCAGAGCCGATGTAGTTTGTATACTGATTTCCTGGGCTGTGCCTTGGCTGTTCCAGCTCAGCATATCAAATCTCATGGTTCCTCCCAAATCAGCAAGGTAAGGTAAATGTGTGCTTTTCTCTTTCTTACAAGTAAAACGGAATATGGCAAGGGCAGATGACTTCAAATAACATCGCTCTCATGTTATTTCAGGCTGATTTTTAGTTAATGTTTCCCCTTCCATTATTTCTGTAACCTTCCAGAAACCTCTGGACAGCACTGAGTTCTCAGTCTAAACTGTCGATTTGCTGTAGCTGCATAATTGCTAACATTTTAGACTTCAACAGCAGTCCATCAGTGCAGCAAGTAGCCAAAGAAAAGCAACTGGTGAACACCAGTTACTTTGTTACAGTAAGTTAATGATGTGTAGTTGGAAATGATTAGCAATATACAGTGATTAGCAATTAGCAGTATCTCTTTAAGAGGATGGGAGAGAAAATGTGATGGAAAAGCTCACTGGTGAGCAAAGACAGGGAGATTGCTCACCAATTACCATTATGGGCAAAACAGAGAAAAGTAATTTCTTGCCAATTAAAAATACAGTTGGATATTGAGAAACAAAAACTAACTTCACTCCTTCATTCTTGACTCCTCTACTTCCTTTTCCGTGCCAAGCAGCACAGGGAGATGGGGAGTGGGGGGTTGCAGTCAGTTCATAACAATTCCTCTCTGTCGTTCCTTCCTCCTCACACTTCTCCACTGTTCCAGTGTGGGTCCTTCCCATGATCTGCAGCTCCAGCTTGGTGTCTCCACAGGCTGCAACTTCCTTTAGGAAATATCTTGCAAATACAAATAGAAATAAAAAACTGGATCTGTTCTTTGTCACTGAATCCCTTAGACTCAAAGGTAAAAGTCATCTTTTCTGCTGTTTAATCAAGCACTTCCCTTGAAGCTAGATATGTTCTTGACCCTCCTAGAGTTATTGAAGGACTCCAGGTTCATGGTAGCTGAAAATCTTATGTTACTTTCCAGGTTAACAGTATTTGCAGTCATTTCATACCCACTTGTGCCAGTTTACTCTTTGGATTAAACAGCATTATTTCCAGTTCTCAGTTTGCATTTTTTATATATTTGCAGGCAAGAGCCATATTCTTTCTTGGCCCTGTATTCACTAAGCTAAACAAACTCCAGGTCATCCTGGGAATTTTTGTTTTCATCTACGCCAACTTCAATTTACTTTTCACAAACATTACTGAGCAGAACTTTGCATGGTGTCACTGAGTGTGTCTCCCTGATGCCAAAGAGTCAGTGTTTCCTGGCAGTAATGGAAAAACTTTCTCTGAAGCAGTTTAGGCATTTTCTGTCATGGCCACTGCGGATTGATACTTGGTGGCCATTGTATGATCAATAATTCATGCAGGTCTTTACTTTCTCTGTTACTTCAAAATGAGGAAATCCTTTGTCCAGTTCATCTTTCCTGCTGTTAGCATGTTTAGCCCACTTCTGCTTACTGTGCCAAAATCTTTTATGAAAGCCTTGTTACTTTGGTATTAATATTTGGTACAAGGGTATTGTACCTTGTACCAGTACCAGTATTTGGTTCTGATGTGAATATCTATGAAGGAAAGAAATTTGACCATTAAAAGAGGTGAAACAATTACTGTAGAAAAAATTGTGATGGAGAGAAAAGAAGAGAAATAAATATAATGAAACATCCTTGATAGACAGAGCTATCTGTTAAACTGTGATCATTTCTGCGTAAGAAAGAAGTTGCAGAAACTCAAACAGTTAAGTAATCTAGGTGTTGAGTGGGTGCAATATGTGGAAGTGTGCTGTACAGAAGTATTTTTTTACTGGTTCAATGTCTTAATACTGATAATAAAAAAGAATAAAGCAGTGCCACATACCCCCTTCTTCACATACTAAGTTGTTCTTTTCTTAAATGACCTTTGTAAGCTCCAGCAAAACTGATCTGTTCATCTTTCCTGCCTGACAAGGGAAACTTAAGAACAAAGACAGAGAGGGTTGTTTCCATCTGCAGATCTCAGAAACATCCTGGCATGTTGTTATTGTTATAAACTTGGCTATAAACTACCAAGATGATAACGACAGAGTGGAGGTCACATATGCTGCTTTCATCTTTTTTTTTTTTACCCTCCAAATTTGTTCCACTTTCTTTTTTGTGTCTCCATGACAACAGCCATTAATGGAGCTGCTACAGATGTTTTTATGCCAGAACTTCTTAGGTCTGTTAATCTGAATCCATTCACCTGTAGCTTTTTGATTAACATTTAAGTTATTCCCATTTTCTAGCCTGCTGGAAAAACAACATGCAATTAATTGATTTGATATTTGAAGCAAATACATGGGTTGCCACCCAAATCTCAGTGCACCTAACTATGCCTGAACAGGGTTCTTCACCAGATTCCTCACTGTGAGGGTGGTGAGGCACTGGCACAGGTTGCCCAGAGAAGCTGTGGATGCCCCATCCCTGGCAGTGTTCAAGGCCAGGCTGGATGGGGCTTTGAGCAACCTGGTCTAGTGGAACCTGTCCCTGCCCTGGATATAGTATGAAACTCATGAAATACGTAAGTTTCTTCCATTCAATTAAGTGTACCTTTAAAATTGAGATTTATAATTCCTGCTGTTTAGTTCTCAAAATTGTAAAATAAGGATGGCAATAATTTGTGTAACCTGTGCCTGAAAATAGCTCAAACCCTATAAGCTTTTTCAGCTTTGGTTGTTAAGTCTAGTAATTTGCTTTGCAGGCAGAAAAGCAGAGGCTTACGGTGAATGCTTTTAGTGCTTTTCAATTCTGAATTCCTCATCTTTTTTGGGTGTCTGTTTTGTGTAACACACCAGGAGTGATTTTTGATGATAAAGCGTGAATGTACATCATACATCTCCCACAGAGGCTGTTTTGCAATATTTTGGGAGGTTTTTTCCATTGTTTGTTTTGCTTTGTTTCCGCATATTTGCTGCCCAGATGATTTACGATTTCTTAGATCACAGGGGCCACATTGTGGGTGAAATTGTTTTTTTCTCAAGAAATACTACTCCTTCTAAAGGAACAGAGAGTTGTAATTATCTCAGAGGTCTGAAGAGCTTGAAGTTGGAGAAACATGTTGATTCAACACATATATCACTTTGGGGCTTTGTCTGACACATATACTGACTGGGAAGAGCTTATTAACAGAAATAGTGATTATCCCACCATGAAAATATACATCTTGGTATGTTAGTTCTGATAGTGTTAGCTTAGATACCTTTCTTTATTCCATTATTTCTCAGCTAAATATTGTAGGGAACAGTCTTTCCTGCAGAATAAGGTGAAGGATCAGACTCATCTTAGTGTAGTATAGATACCACTAGAATATGAATAAATGCCTACCATTCACACCTAATATAGCCCATAACTTTGTCTTTAATACTAAATGGTCATTATTGCCTTTAAAAGGATCATTAGGGTGCCATTTCACAATATGCTACATCTGATCTAACTGTGAACTAGATACACCAAAGCGAGGCCCTCGTCAGGATGTCCAACCACAAATACCTGTTTTGCCATGCATTTTCCCATCTTCCGCATGTTGAGAGTGGGGATTGCGTGAGCTCACGGTAAGTTCAGTTTACTGATCGAGCTAAACATTAACTCAGCAAAACAATCAGTCTCAGTGGTAATAGTCAAATTAATAAAAAAGTCAGTATAAAAGAGGCAGCATAGAGACCAGAAGAGCTCCTTTAGACAGCTCAGAATGTTTTACAAATTACACAAATTGCAGAAATGTAATCAGAAACATTCTGAATTTGCATGGGGGTGAGAAAATGCCTTTAGCAAGCACATCTTCTGGTTCTCAGGAAAAGCACAAGCATCTCTGATGGTATGTTTCTAACTCTAAGTGATGAGAGAAAGGGGAAAACTTGGTGTGCAAGTTTTTTAGATTGTGGTTCTCATTTTTTATTATTTTATTCTATTTTATTATTTTATTATAATAGTTTGTCTCTCAGCTCTGTCAGGAGAATGAAGTACAGACTGTCTTACAAGGTAGAGAACCCTCAGCCTCAGCCCAGATATAAAGGGAGCAGAAATAAACAAATATTCACAGCACAACAACCACTTTCAGTAAGTGTAAGGGGTCCCCATGATCAACAGGCGCTTGGAAGGGTCTGCAGAGCCATGAGGTTCAGCAGTGCGTGGAGGGAAGAGGTGTGGCAGGCTGCCACGTTGTGCTGTGCATGGTTCTGCTGGGGGTCCCTCCAGCACAGCTCCTGTGCCTTGACACGTCCAACGCACCATTAGTGCTGGGCTTTCCCTGGCAGCCAGAACAGAGCCTTACAACCCCTCTCCCCAGTGTCTCGTGCTAAATTTTGTAATACAGCAGGGAGGAATTGCACCCTCTTCCTCTTTACCCCAGCAAATCAGATTTTTTGGGGATTTCTCATTTCTTCTTCCTTTTTTACTCCCACAGACATATGCCATCACCCCATTTCATGAAATTGTCCCAAATTTGAGACAGATTGCATTAGAGTACAAGTCCTGCTGCCTTTAATGGAATGTGCTGCTTAGGCTTATGGTTTCTGGGGGACTTCTGGTTTCTTCACATATTCCTTACCTGTGAAGCTGCATTTTGTGGCTTAAATCAAGCAAAAGTAAGAAAAAAAGTGAAATACTAAAAACTGAACAAAGAAGTGAACATCACATTGCAAGTAGCCACCTAAAAATGCTACAGTCAAATTTTAAAGAAATTTTTAGTTCTCACTATGTTTACTTTTGCTGGTCAATTTGTAATTTACCAGATAAGCTACTTTCCTTAGAAAAGGAAATACACACACCAAATATGTTGACAAAATTTCAAAGAAATAGATTCATTTTCTTTGTTAGAGAATTCCTTAGAATTTTTGACAGTTTAACAAATCTTTCTAAAAATAAGTAATTGTTCCCATTGTTTTTCTACTCATCTACAGTATTTTTAAAAGCTGCCTGCAACTCCGTCAATGGTACGTTAGCTGGTTCATGGATGTCATGAATCAAAAATTTTCAAGGTCTTCAAACCTTTTATATTATCAGGGAGTGCAAGCTACTTATTTCTACGAATAAAAAATTTCTGTTCTGAATTCTGTCCCTGCTAATCAACATTGGTCAGTGCTATACCTCATTTCAACAGCTAACAGCTTCCACATGATTCCAGTTAGGGCTCCTGGAAAGTCATCTTTAGGAAGAAATTATATAAACATTGTTGGGTTTCAGTTCATCAGGCTCTTTTGTGGGTATAAGAATCCATCCCCAGATACGAAATTCTGGTGTAGAGCCTAGAAAACAACAATAAAATGTCAAGAATCTTCTCTGAAGTTAGCCCTCTGTTAAACCATTCATCTTGGTTTATAACTCACATTGCTTTTACAGTGCCACTGAAGACTCGAGCAAACGCCATTTTCTGTTAGTAGTCACCAGTGTAAGCCTGTACATCACACAAGATATACAAGCCTGGCTCTTTCCAGAGTTAAAAAAAGAAGGTTTGAATGCTTCTGTATTGACTGAAAGCACACCTAATGGGGATTCCCCATTGTATTACATTTGTGCTATACAGTAAGATAGACTGAGAAGAAAATAATTTCTGTTTCCATGTCAACTTGAGATGGAAAAATGCAATTGATATTTGCTTTTCACTTTGACAGGACAATTTA
Source organism: Ibycter americanus (assembly GCA_035590275.1). NCBI lineage: Eukaryota > Metazoa > Chordata > Aves > Falconiformes > Falconidae > Ibycter > Ibycter americanus. The sequence goes on from JAVJGI010000001.1 coordinate 33,738,583, forward strand.
ATGACATTATGTTTTAAGGAAAAGGAGAATTCTGGTGTAGGAAAGAGTGTGGCTTATCTGGCTATTTTGATTTCAGTAATAAATAATAAGTATAATAATACAGTAAAGACATGAAATGGATTTAGGTGTCGTCTTTGCTATAAAAGTGCATAAGGGAACAGATAAGAAAATACCATTTTTCTGTGATGGGATAAGCTTTGCTAAGATTTTCCTCTCTGACATCATTCCCATGCTCATATTCTTAAATTTGACGCCACAGTAAAATTTCCATTGAGTGACCTCTGTACCACTCCACTCTACCTTCCCATCTGAAGCCACTAGGACTCCAGACATTTGAGAAGGAACCCATGCCACTCACAAGGCTGACTCAAATATTTGCAAAGCTGAGCTGCATAGAGGGAGACTAAGAGGAGACTTCAAAAGTTTTAAGGACCCAGCAATCGGGTCTAGAGCTTTGCTGAAATCATTGCAGATACTGTATGAAGCCCCATCTATAAGCTACTGGTCAGCGCCCGACTTAAACACACAGAAGGCTGACTGCAGTGAGAAGTATTGTATTCTGCCCTCACAGAGCGTGGTTTCCTCTTTGTCCTGTGCTTGAGAATCGTGATAAACTTATTATTCCTTTTGAACATCTCAAACGTATTTTCATGTATCAGTTACTAATGATAGCAGTTGGCTTCCCAGTACAAAGACTATTAAGCATATTATGCCAATGATTTAATGGGAAGTAAAGTGCTTATATTCCAGAGAAGTCAGAAATACCTGCACAAGTACCCTGCTGGGAACTTTGTTATTAGCCAGTTCCAAGTACCTCTTTGCTCAGAACTCAAACCTCTAAGATCACCAGTTTGAGAAATTTAAGTCTTTTAACTGTATTAAAAATTATCCTAGGGTTCTGAAAAACCTTCTCTGGCTAATAACATGGTAGTTGTTCAGCTGAACTCTTCAATCACTAATTTTTTACTATTACAATTTGCATTTTGTACTTTATCGGTCTTAAAAAGTGTTTTGTAATTTTCACTGTAATAGTTTTCAAAGGTTTGCAAAACCCCCAGTACAAAACAAAAGCAGAATTCCATATCTTCTGCTCTCTGCAAGCAGCGTATTGCTCTGCCAACTTGTAAACAAGCAATAGTGGTATTAAAAACTTGTTTGAACACCTTTTTGATGCAATTAACTTATGGTGTAACTTGGCTCATCTTTCAGATGTAAGCAGAATTGACTGCGTTTGCATTCATTTTGTGCTTAAACTTTTCATATTTCTCAGTTTTGCTTGTGTGCTTCTAATCAAGTAGGGCACAGATCTCAGCATCAAAATACCTGGCTTTTAGTTGCAAGAGGTGCATAGAAAGACATGTGAAAAAATAGTATCTCTGCCTATAATACACACAAAATTGCCTGTGCATGCTTCCCACTGTATGGCACCAAAACATCAAAGAAGTGGGTAATTTTAGAATTTGATTGACATCTGCTTTCATTCAGCTTTTGGTGCTGTTAAATTACTTACAATACAGTCTGGTGACAGCAGTAGGGTTATACTCCAGGAACACTACAAATTATGTAACGAAGATCTTTCTTTAAAGTCAGAGAAGAACTGAGAAGAGAAAGCTTGCTGTGTGCTGCTGGTACTGCCCTAACACACCCCGTATGCCTGTTAGCTGTTTTGGTTTGGGTCCAAGCATCTGTACTTGGAAAAGACGACAGTCATCTTATCAGTCCATGCTGTTATGAGCAATATTAGTAAGAAGCCAGCACAAAAGGGTTGTGATGGATAATAACACAAGCCCTGTTCACAGGAAATTAGATTTTCTAAGTGCTGAAGAGAAACGATACAAAACTCAAACACCAGTACATAACTGATTTCTTTATCCTTTACCCTGGAGGAGGCAGCACTAATCTTCCTACAAGCCAGAAGGAATGTTGTTTTAATAATTGAAACTGTGCACTGGTTCTTGCATACAGATCTTTTATTTCATTGGACTTACAGGAAATGCTGATTCCTAAGTGGTTATTCTTCACAAAGGCAAAGAAATACATATTGAAGAAAACAGAACATAGACCTTTAAAATGTGTCTACCAAAGTGCATCTTTTTCGTCTTTATTTGGGTCATTAGTAATTTTTTTTTTTTTTCCTGATGCTGATTAGGAAGACACCCCAAATGAGAAAGAAAACTTTGATTTTAGGGGCAGCTGTTAGTGACACGATCTTTAAGCAAGCATTAGTCAGATTAGGTTCAGGTTATAGAGTATCTGATGTAGGTGAAGGTTGACATAATGCATTAGTTCTGTGTGTTTGTAAAATTAGAAATCTCAGTGTCTTCTTTAAATCTATGTTATATCCCATTATATTCCTTTCTGCACCTGGTAAAACATTCTTCATAAATATTTACTAATGGCTAACTTACATGAATATTAAATAGTCAGAACCACCTATTATCCAAGAATCTGCAGGGGAAGAAGATGGAAGGAGCCCATCATCAGGAACTTGTGTACCTGTTTTGCTGGGAGCTCGCTCACAGCACTGTATCAGCCTCTCCAGAACCAGGGTTACTGGCATGATGTGTTAGTTTTCAGCAACGGCTGTGCTGACGTATCACAGACTCAAGTAGATGCACAACACCTGCCTCAAAGATTTAACAGTCCAAATTCACATTTGACCCAACTGAAGATCCTTGTTAGGCTGCACTTAGATTTATAGTTTATGAGGGATCATTTGTTTCTCTTAGGGCATTGTCATTTTTCACAGACGCATAAAACCAAAGCTGGTAAGGTTGTCGGGTGGTCATTCAGTCTGTTGCCTAGCTCTAAGGCTTCAGCCATCTCTGACAAATGCTTTGAAACAACTAAAGCAAGGACAAGCCCACAGTGTGCCTAGGAAATGTGACTGGTTATATTAGGATGATTAAAAAAGAAATTACTATAAATCTTTTCTGAAACGTGAGTTTATTACTTACTGTCTGTTGCCCAACAAACGTTAGAAGATGCTTTGCCTTTTTGTGACAACCTTGCACAATGAAGGCTGTCATACAGTTCCCCTTCAGTTTAATCCTCCTTAGACCAAAAAAACTCTGCTTTTTCAGGTTGTTTTTGTTAGAGTCTTTATTCCTGGTACTCATCTGTGAACTCACTTCTACACGTCTGTGTCCTTGAAAAACTGTTCCCTGACACTGACATATCTGAAGCTTTACTAATTTTGCCAAGCCATTCTTTCTTCAGAGAGCACTTTGCACTTGCCTTGACTTCTTGATGATTTGAAATTATTTCTTCTGATTTGTCCAAATCTCTTTGAATTCTAGTCCTGTCTCCAGTGGGCTTCCAGTTCTTCCCAAGCAATTGTTAGAACAGTTATTTTAATTTTAATATCTGTGCGGTTATTTCATGTAACTTACTAGTGTTGGGATGTGATCATCTGGAATAGATGTAAGCTTTGGGCAGAAAAGCCTTCTATCATAGCAAAATCAGCCATTTATGCCTTATAGGCGGTTATATGTTTATTCTCTGCTTTTGCTATCATCAGTAAGATCCCCTCAAAGTATTTACAATATTAATGATCTGATGTGAATATTTGGCTTTTTTTTTTCAGTTTTGCTCCATCAACATTTTTCAGCTGAAGTACTGAAACAAAATGTCTGCATTATTATTTACACAAAAATGCAAATGGTTTACCTTAAAGTGATATTAAATGACTTGCAAAAAAATCTTTCCGGTTAGCATATTTTAACAGCTACGGTAGAAATTCTTCTATGAAAATGTTATTTTACGCCTCCTGGAATGTGCTTTTCCCTCCCGTTTTTTACCCTTTGCTCAAGAGTGCTATAATACAGATCCAGTTCTGTATTATAACTGCATTTTAGCAACTAAATCCAAACCAGCACAGCCTTAGTGACTTCACTGTAACCACAATGGTTTATGTCTGCCCCCGTCTGCCTCTCACATCTTTATGCAATGTCTAATTGTTATGAGTAGTTCCACTCATCCGTGTTGCACAGACAACGATATGCAATAGTGACACCCACGTGATGTTAATCTGTTAAATCAGTGAAAACACCTCAGTCTCTGTAAGCATGTATGCGCAACAGGATGAGATAGTCAGACTAAAGGTCACTTCCATGTGCTCTTCCATATAGTTTCTGTCTGCATAATCCAATGTTAGGAATGACTTCAAATCCACCTATTCTTGGAAAGTATATTGCTTGCTAGAAAATGATACAATTTCAGCTGCTATCAATATTATAAATTTATGATTACCGATGAATCATTGTTCCTCAATATTATACTTTTTAATCAAATGTTCCCTGGGGCACATTTTCATTTCAGATCATTAGTGTGATTCTTATTGGACTACAGAAAGAAATGTAATGGAAAACAACCAATAATGATCTGAGAGGCAAACATTTTTACAGAGGGTTCAAAGTCTATTAAAGTTCCATTTTGACGTTTTTAATGAAATAATTTAGGCTAATTTGATATTCTGTCTGTGAAAAGGAGCTGTGTTTTATGTAGTCACAGAAGATCTTCCAAAAATACATGGGTGTTTCAAATTCAAGCAGTGCAGTGCTTTAAATGTATGTATAGAGCATAGAGCATATAGGTTTTTTCTTTTGCTTTTGGCTTAACACTTAGTAAAGTGAAAAAAAGGTAAACCCCTTTCTTGCTGTGTTTCTTTCCATGCAGTAGGTGTTACTGAACAACACACAGCTGCAGGCCGTTTTGAATATCGGACTGCAGCTTTCATAAAGAAGAGGTGAGACTGGAAATGTCTCTGCCATCACAACACAGCGTGTATTCCAAGTAGCCAGCAGTAACGGAGGAGGAGGATAGCCTTCCCGATATCTCAACAAATCTGCTCCTGGATTTGGGATCTGGAAAGAAATAACAGCTCTAGTAGTTACTTTACCATGCTACTTGCATTTCTTTCTTACTTGTGTGGTTTTTAAACATTTAAATAATGAACATTTGAATAAGACCAGACTCTCTATCAGTGGATATGAGAGTCATTCTGTAGAAATAGGGACATATAAAGACCAAGGCTCAGTTGATCAGGAACAGCTCAGAGAATACAATGGCCAACTGGCCTAAGTTTCCAGATTAGTTTTCATGATGACTTTTCATTCTTAAAGTCAAAAGGAAGGTGAGACCTCATCATCAGGCCATAACTTAATCTTGAAAGGTTATGTGCATTCTTCCTCCAATCCAGCAAAACCTATATGCTTCAAGGCTTTGCTGTCTTAATGCCCAGAATACTCACCACCCCACTAAATTAACAGTCCTTAAAGTCTTACTTTTCTCAGACTTTATAGTATCATTTTATCATTATAAATATATCATGCTTTTGTCATTCAGCATATTAGCTGTGAGAATGTCATTGTGCTTGCAGTTAAACACATTGTAAACTTCTGAAATTGCCATTCTTTCTACTGGTAATTGTAGCAGGAGGTCACGCTAGATAATACTGCTGTCTTGTATAAGACTGAATTTATCAAATTCAAGGATTTGTTTACATCTTGAAGGAGAAAGTGTGATCACATTCTCCACGTCCTTGACATCATTTTCCCCAAGTCTTTCCCCATGAAAGATCTGGCTAATAATTCAGCATAGCTTAGCCTTTAAAGCCAGATCTTCTTTGACTTTTTAAATATCATTAGACTGCTAGTTCCATTTAATCTTCAGAAACATTCCTTGGTTAAATATGTACAAAATGATGAATGTCTTCAGAAGGTTTAATTCAGAACTGAATTTTTTTCATTCAAGTCACTTCTGTGAAGGCACAAGGCTGCTGCTCCTTTACTTTCTGTCTTGCTTAGGCCCATTTCTGTCCAACCAAACTTTTCAAACAGATTTACCCTCAGATGTCCTAGGACAGTCCAGCTGTTTTGCTTAAGTAGAATCACAACAACCTGGAGAAGAACATTGGGCTATGTTTGTGAAGAATGTGAATGTGCTGCACAGGACCCTAATGCTAAAACAGAACTCTGAACTCTTTGATTTACCTTTTTTAATATTGGAATTCACAGTCAAATTATTTTACTCATTCTCCTCCTGTTGCTGCTGTTGGCTTTACGCTTCTGGAATTGCTGCATTTGTGTGAGACAACATGTAGGGATAGGAGCTGTGTGTGCTACTTTCAGGCTGTGATTTACTCTTTTGTGGTTCTTCAATAAGGTCAGAGCATTGCTGAACCAGTCTTACAAACTTCACATTAAGTGAGAGATCAACAAATTCTAACAATATCTAACAATATCTCAGAAGATTGTATTAAGAAGCTTGGGCTTCTGCTGTAACAAGTCTCAAATGTGTCACCCAAGAGGCATAATCCCTATCTCTAGGCTAAGCTTGGACAGAATTTTCTCTCTCACAGTACTGTTCTGAAAAAAATTACTGGCATTGCTTTGAAATACAATATTGTCAGCTGGAACCACCTCTTAAAGAAGCCCTTTAAGAATGGAGAACAGCCCTTTGAAACACACCTTTTCCAGTAAACGCAATTTTAAAGCAGTTGTTAGAATTTCATTTATTCAGCTGTGATGAGCCCTGCTCTGTATAAGACAGAAAGACAAAGTTTCTGCAAGTCTGAAAAACCTCACAGTCCAGAAGGCATTAACTCTTAATTTGAGGGCACAAAATAACATGTTTCCTTTGCTATTGTTGTGAATTCACTTGGTGGGTATTATGTGCTAAAGACAGTTTGGGAGGACTTTTGATAGAAGTGGTGTAGCATCTTGTTTAGTAGCATCAGGTGAGATGAAAATATCAAACGCCAAATGAGAGATGTTAGTCCCACAGATTTGTGTAAGGAGTGTTTAACAAGAATAATATATAAAATTTGGACAAAGTCAGTGATAATTTATTCCCCAGGTGAATACTCTTAATAATATTTTGAAGAATATAATACAAATCACATGTGGAAAAATAAAATTCCAACTTAGAAATGCCACAGGAACAAAGGTTCACTGGAAAATATGCTTTCTTTTCTTTGATACGTCTTCCCTGCAACTGTGATTAAAAGATAAAATTCTTTTGAATAGGGTCGTTCCACACAATGCTTGGATCAGAACTGAAGATTTTCTGTATAAATGTAAATACTTTTTTTATTTTGGTGCATGTGTTTTCTATCTGCTAATGCTATGTATTTATTTTACTTTTATCACGTAGTTACCCTGCCTGAGAAAAGAAACTGTAACAGCTCTGACATCAGTAGGACCCTAAAGGCTTAATCACTTCCAGCTAAAGCTTTGCCAGCAGGAGAGATTATTATCCACAGCTTTCTCATAGCCATTTGTCACTCTGGAGAGGTTATTGTCCTCTCAGATCTATTAGCTCAGTCTCAAAAATAAACCACATTAGTGTAAACAGTTTCAATAGTATTTTGCTAACATGTCTAAGGGTATATATGTGTTGAGCAATGAGATTTTATTTCTGAATTAAGTACCATAACGGTTGTGTCACTGGTTCCTCAAGGAAAGAAAGAAAAATGGTAAACATTAATCTGGGATATATTGCACTTTGAAAAATAACTGGGTTTGATCTCATGAACCCATTAAGCTATACTGTAATAAAGTGCTGTAGTAAATTGGTTATTGATTCTGAAAAACTGACCGATGGGTGATCAGGGTGCTTTCTCAATGTTCTTTATACTGTTCCCCCATTCTTTTCTTTTTTTTTTTTTTTTATTTAGCTAGCAAGTATGTGGATTTCTATACTATAGCACTATACTAGTGCTATAGATGGCAAAAGCATTACAGTTTTTAGTGACAAAGATGAAAGAGTATAACGAGCTTCTAAAATCAGTAATTATAAATAGGAGTGACACTTTGAAAGAAAATTAATTCACTCAAGCAAAAATAATACCAAATGCCTACAGATTTTTTTTACAAAAAGCTTAATTACCTAGCAATAATATAGCTAATTACCTAATAATATAGCTATCATTGATTATTTATTGCTAACAGTTGCCAAAAAGATTGCCAAAAGATGTCTTATTAGGTAACTTTGTCTCAGTCAATCCAATCTCCTTTATTAGGAGAAGGTCTCTCAAAGGAGCTTCTTACAGATGGCCCACTTCCTGAACCTCAGTAATTGCCTGAAGTTTCAGGACTCGGATTTCTTTTCCAGGTAATTGCCAACAGAATGGCACAAGCCTGGCTGTACCATTGTCTAGTGGAGTGCAGCCACTCAAATGGCTTTGCCTGCCCAGAGTGCTGATTTCTCCAAATCTGTTTCCCCTAACCCTAAGTGACCTGGAAGAAAAATGAAAGACAGACAGTGCTGCTCTACTTTCCTGAGCTGGCTAATAAGCCTCCTTCTGACAAAGGTTGGGCAGCAAAACTGGCATTTTCTGGGAGTTTTATGTCCTACTTACAGGATCAGGCTTTCATGCAAACAAACATTCCTGGTATAACACCCTATGTTTAGAGTAGCAGCATCAACTTCAAATCACACTTATATATAAAAAGTAGTGCTTGTTTTGTTCAAAATAATATTTTAACTATTTCAGTGTTTACTCTGCGGTTTCTGTTACTATTTTTATTGTTTTTTCTTGTTACTGAGGACACCACAACCAGTGAAGAGATTTTATTTCTTAATAAGAGAATGCACATGTAAGTCACAAAAACTGTCATTAGAAACTCGTATCAGAAATAATATCTGAAACAATTACTGCTCCTTTTGAAACAAATTTAATTTCTGTCAGTATCCTAGTTCTATAGGTCACCAGCAACACTTTGTTCACTATCTCCTAGTAGACCTTTGTAAACTGTTGAATTATGCATTCTTTATAAAATACCAGCTGGTGTTTTTAGGGTTGTTTTAATACATTTTTATTTTTTTTCATTACAGAAGGAATACTTAGGAGGGTCCTTTTCTTTAAACGTAAATAAAGCTGGCGAGATTGAAAAGCTGTTCTGTTGCAGCCTGTTACAAAAAGATATGGAAACTTTTGCAAAAATGCCATAGTTGGGAAGTTACTGTCTGAATCGGGAGCATTCTTCCATGTTAGTGGCAAGGAATTCTGGTGACTTCTGGATTTCTCTTTTAAATTTGTACCGTCTGTGAAAAAAATCAGATTAATTGGATGTTCATGGGCCTTCTAGAAGAAATTAAAGTTGGACCCTTCCCTTGCTACTGCCTCTTTCAGTATATACTACATCACTGAGTTGCTATCATCAGTCTTGCAGTTCCCATTAGATAAAGCGGGAATTATTGGGCCTCCTGTAAGTATCAGTAGAGCCCTGTATTAATAATTGTGATATGAGTAATTTGTCAATACATATTCAAGAAATGAAAGATACTTTCTGTGCAAATAATTTTCCATTCTGTTATCTGATTGCTTTAATTCTGCTTCCCAATCTTTAACAATTGACACTAGCTTTAGTGGTTTTCTGTACCTTTTCAGAAGCTACCTACTCCATCCATAATACAGTTCCTGTGCTCTGGTTTGCCAAACCATTGCTTTCCCTTTTAACTCATTTCTCAAAACCACATCTCATCCATTTTACTTCATTTACATAGTTCAATAATATCTATTATTTTACCATTTTCCGTATTGGGTCACAACATGGAAAAGTTTGAGAACCTCTGTATTACTGGTTTGGATTTGGATTGTTAAAATGTATTTGCGTATATGCTTTTTTAGTTACAGAACTTTTACACAAGAATTGGCATTCACATACTGTGCACTCTACAGCAATAGTAATTAACCATAGTTTAATAACTGTCTATCAGTACAGAACACAAAAGCAAATGGCTTATGCTCATGTATTAATCTTCTTGAATGTGGATTTTATTCAAGAGAATTAAGGTTTTGTTCCACTGAGTTAAAACCACACCATATTCTATGTAAAAGAAGACCTACAATGAAGTATTTATTACATTCAGATATTTCTTGGAGTTAAATCCCACAAGTGAAACAGACTGCAAATTGAGCAGCTTACTGTTACTCATACCTTCCATAGGTTTAAACAATAATCAAGAGGTTTTCTCCACCTAGTTATTAGGCATATAGTAACCTTCTTAGAAATAAATTACTTTTTATTTTGTGCATGAACACCGTAGGGACATAATAAGAAACTGAGTACTACTTATCCTGCTTAGATTTACTTTAGACCAGAAAAAGCGAGTGCTTTATTCCAACATAAAGTGAGAATTATATGCCAAGGGGTATACAATTTTTTCGTTTTATTTGGTTCGCTTGAAGAAATGACCACAGATTTGCATATCTACTTATAATATTTATTTGTTTGTGTCTTCATTAGGGAGTGTATTACTTAAAAATGTAAAAATAAAAAGATGCATGTAGTCATTCTCAATTTTTAGTATGTCATAAATATTTTTATGAGAATTTATGTAACTACATGTGTTTAGCCATGGTTATATCTGTCTGCTCACCTGATTTTAAATGGAGCAACAAAACCTATTTAATTTGGCAGATAGCATTTTAGACCATAAGGCTCTTGTCTCTAGCAGCTGACATTAGACAGCTGTGCTATTTGGGTTTGTGCATGTATGTGTAAGAATCCATAATGAGTTTTGTTATTTCTCTATTTTATTTTGTCTGCCTTATTTACATTGGCTGGCAGTTATTGCCAAGTCTCTATATTTCCCAACGTAAAGAGATAACTGTAGCTTCTAGTCTGAAGTGGCATGTTGTGAGCACTCTGAAAAAACAATGTGAAATTGCTGCTTTAAAATGTGGCTTCTTTGTGTTCCACTGGGAAACAAAGAATTTAAAAAAGTCTTGGGGAACTCAAAAGGAATTTGAGTTTAACCTTGGCAACAGTTTCCAGCTGCGCCCAAGATGGCTGAGATCCACGTGTGAATGGGCTGTTGGAAGAGAAGAGAGCAGCATGAAAGCTATTGCCAAACCATAATCATAACAAAGTCCAAGGTATTACATTTAATTGCAATCAACAGTGGAAGTGGTCTGGAAAAGAAAACAAACAAAAAACCCCTATCAGAGCCTTCTGTAAAAGAAAATACAAGTGGATTTTCTTGCTGTTAAGCCTGCTAAAACCCACCACCCAGTAGGACAGTTTATTGTAGTGTGGCAAGAGTGTGGCTTGTCAAGATCCCCAGGGAATCTCTCCGATCAGAACAGGTTTGCATTGGCAAGAACTCCAAATCAATAACCCTTGCTCTAATGGGACTTTGCAAATACATTTTTTTTATTAGTGATAGGACTTTTGGGGCAGGGGGTTTCTCTACTGGAACATGCTCCTTGTTGCTTCCTGTGTGCTAGCATTACAATGCCCAGTGATCTTCCCACCTGCTCTCTCTCCCCCACATTTATTCATATATAATATAAATTGACATTCCTTCGGTTGCTCCTTTTAACAACAAGATGGTATGTGTTATCGCACATGGTTACTTTACTCTGGTTTAGCTGAACATTTTGAACCCTATATGAAAAAACATTTAATAATAGGCAATAAGAAATACATAGGGATTTTATGTATAGCAAGTAAGTTACAACTGATTTATACCAGGATCTCTCAAGTTCAAAAGTCAGATGTATTTCTTCTGATTGATACCAAGTAAGCGTGAGAAAAATGAGAAACAGTGTCCTTTTCAACAAATCATGACTTGTTTGGAAACAACTGACTCGAAGTACAAGGATTAGGAGCATGAAAGCTGCGGTCCCAGCACGTGTTCTTCCTTCACAGTTGAAAGCTCTGGCAAGCTCAGTGTAAGTTTGCTCCGTGTGGCTCACGACAGAGCGCTGTGAAGGCTCTTTGGCTGAAGTTAAAATCAAGCACTTCTTCCTGTTCAGCAGCTACCACTAGCCTTTCTTTCATTCTTTCTAGTAATTGTTTTGAGTTTTTAAAAAAGGTTTTGCTATTTATAAACATTTTGTATGAGATTATTGCCCGAGGATCAGAGTCAGCTTGGATTTATTGCAAACATAAATTAATGACTTTGTCCTCCTACACGTAGTGGGACCTAAGCCACCAGTAGATAGATGAGGAGCCACTGATAAAAGCAGAAATAAAAGACAAATAAAAGGAAAAAAAAAAATGCATGCTTTAAATGCCTTTATTCATGCCATTCACAGCTCTGCACATTTCCATATAAAAATTCAAACTAGTTGTAGCTCAGTGCACAATTAGAAGAGTTTAATGGGATGACAAAAGAAGAGCATGGTCCAGTTCCATTTCCTTGTGCATGAAGTGATATGGGAAGGAAGAGTGAAGGTCTTAGCTAGAAATTCAGAGAACTGGTTGATGAAAAGCTGAGATCACCAGGGGAACAAAGGAAGACATCAACCTTGTATTAAGGTAAATGGTCTAAATGAATTATATATAGTAAAATTGCAGAGAATTTCCACAAGGCAAGAAGAGGATATTGCTGCTGGAGGAGGGAGGTGGGCAGGGAAGTTTAAGAGAGATGTTTATCCAGGCTACAGAGCAGCACACAATAAGTTTATGTCAGGGTGATACATTTATGTCAAGGCAAGAAAATTATCTTAGTAGCAGACTTTGAACAGACTGCAGAAAATACTAAAACTGGGAACATAATAAATGCACAAGTGAGAACTGTAATATAAAGGTTATAAGGAGAAATGGAAGCTGCAGGCAAAAGAGAAGAAATTGAGCACTAGCAACTGAAAAGCCCTGCAACCACAGAAAACTACATGTTTTAATAGTTACAAAATCAGTAGGATATAATCATACACAGCCACCTGTTGCAGCAGTTTATTTCTTTCATCTTACACCCTGACTTGCCACAGGGAAGACTTGTAATCAGCATCAGCATGCTGCAGTCAGCGGTTGTGAGTGTGTCTGTGTGTGCAACTGTTGGTTCATAGAGAAAAGCACCTTGAAAAACCTGTACAAAAAATAAAAGTTTAAACTTTTATTCAGTAAATGACCTTTCTTTTATGTTTCAGCATTTTTCCTTCCTTAGGTCCTTTGCAACAGTTAGCAAAGCATCAGGGTGGAAAGCCAGTGATCAGTTGAAACTTTTTTTCCTAATGTTTTTGTGAAAAGGTTTCAAAGTTCCTCTGTAAGCCAAATTTCACATCTCCTTGTTCAAGTAACTAATTTTATTAGGATTTTTGGCTGGTGAAATAAAAAAGGTCCTTGCTCCAATTGTCTTCATAATACACTGTGAATTAACCAGCCTTTTAAATGTTGTAATTCATAGAAAAAATAACAGACACAGATTTGGGGATTTTTTTTCACATACCTATTGCATGTGTTAGATAAAACTTATTGTTATGACAGTGTATAATCATCTAACATTTTTCAGGCTGTTGTTAGTTAATTTCATGGTTTTCCTATACATGATATCCTTCAGATGAAATCGAATAAATGCCTTTCAAACCATTCATGAACAAAGCTGACAATAAAAGCAATTTCTAATCTCAGAAAGTAGTTTGGAATACCTCAACTTCTTTCTTTTGGAAGGATTAGCAGGAAAACATTTTTTGTCTTCCTTCAATACTGAACAACACTCTGCACCTTCCCCCCAGCTCTGTGATGTAGAATATGAGATCATGGTCCAGCATTATGCAAACTTTGACAGCAACACAGGCCTAAGAAGTTCCCAGGTTAACCGTTCATTCTCATCCCACCTGAATACATCACTGTCCCAGGCATGCAGACAAAATTAGTTGCAGAGGTGCGCCGTCAGCTACATCAGGAAATAGAACCAGATTCGCAAAGTGAGGTTGTTCTTAAGCAGTGTGATGCTGTGATGGGAATCAGTGTCAGGGAGGAGATGACTACTCAGGGACCATCAGCTCAGGGAGCTGGGGTCTGCCACTGACTCACAGACTTGGTTTTACTAAGAGGAAGAAATTTTGCATTTTTTGTACTTTGTAAATTATTTAAACATTATTTCAAAATGGTGCAAATGCATCCTAGTATTTTACATGTTCGCAAATATGTGACTCCTGAATTTTAATAAGCCTTTAAACTGTACATGATATTTTTATCAGTGAAGTTCTTACGTTCACCACTGTTAAGGAGAACTTGTTGCTTCAAAGTGACTTCTTTAGTTATGACTTTTAGAATACTAGTAAAAAATTGACAGTATTTGAACAGTGCTATCCATATCATTAATTCCTAAACCTACCTGAGATTAATTATAGTCTCAGAATCCAACTGTAGTCAAGATGGACTAGAAGATCGAGTAGAAGTTCTGCATTTTGGCATAAGGTCATGTTTGTGTAAGAGATTATACACTGGTCCTTACAGAGGATGGGTTTTACAATAATGTATTTGTTACTTGTAGCCAGCCTAATGACAAATCCATCACATTTACCCAGTCTCTAAAATTCATCATGTGCACGTACTAGGTATTTTTAATCAACTTATTGCTTGTTTATACTCTCATCTGTTGCATGCTTACAAGTGGTTTTCAAGCTGGAACCATACACACGGTTGTAAAAGCTACAGGAGTAGCTGTGTTATTCTTAAGGAAACCCAAACAATTTTTAAATAAAACACTGCTCTTATTACTTTGTTAGTAGAATACCTCACTGCATCTAACTACATTAAGTAATTTATAATAACTCATCTCTGTACCAAGAAAATGTAAATGTAAACATCATGTACACTTGGTTTTCATGCTAGTTGACCAACAGGAAGGACTGACACTTCTATTTCTTTATAATATTTTTAATGAAGATTCCAGCTGCTGGTCCTTTGGCAAACATAAGCATATCTGAGTCCAGCATAGTACATGTTCACATACACCATACACACAGTTTAGATAAGAAGCTAAATAAGGAGGTAATAAACATTTGAAAGGTCTCTCACTGTGTTTAATATCCACTTACTTTTTCATTGTAATTCTTAACTAACATTTTTCATTTTTCTCTCTTTCCCTTCTCTGCTGAACTGTTCTTTTCCATTCTAGCTCATCTTGTATCACCCATTTGATTTCTTTCCATCATCTGCCACTCACTTTTGATAGACTAATCTTTTTGTCTTCAGTTGCTCCCTCTAGTCTTTTTACAATAGTATTTTTCTCTCTCTGCTTTCATATTACACAGCACGGGCACTGCATGTCACTGGTTTTTAGTCCCCTGGTTAGAACTGATCCTTCATTTTGATTGAAGCATCAATTAGCGTTCTTCCATTGCAAAACTCAGTGAATCTACACTAAATCAGATAAGGTCAGATTATCACTATTTAGTCACAATTCGTTGTTCAACCTCTTTAACAGGTTTTCTTGACTGGTTCACGCTGCTGTGCCTGCCATGCCGAGCATACCAGCCCCGTAAGCGAGGGAGTGCCCGGAGGGTCTCCCATCCCCCATCTCTGGTGCCAGCCCTTCAGGCTCTTCCCAGACCAGGGACACTACCACTGAAATGTCCAGACAAGTCTGCCCAGTGTTAGGGCCCATTTCACTGCTGCTGAAGTACCCACCTTGCTTAGGCGGCAACAAAGCGCACTTACTCTTCAGTCCCTGTATCCGTAAACCATTATGCAAGATCTCAGGTTCCTCAGCATCACTTGCTTCATCTGCCAATCGATTTCTGTTGCACCAAATCACTTGCAAATAGACATAGCCAATGTGACTTTTCCTGAGTTGAGTGTCATTCCTGAATATGAAATAAAGCATTCTTGAGCCACATAAAGATTTTCTTTGGCCCAGAGTTTATATTTGCAGCTTGCTTCTTTGAGAGAAACTGGCATTCCAACAAAGCTACAGAAACATGTTTGAATCAAAACCCAATGAAAAATAATTAAAAAAACCCCAATTCTTTTATCTCTTTTGATTCCTACTTACACACTGGGTTTTAAGTCTGTTTGAAAATATTATATACAAAAGCTATTAGCTGATAAGTTCTGTAGTTCAGCATTTTTATTTTAATTCTAAAATCCCTTTGAGTAATACTAAATTAGGAATTTCATTAAGAATAATATACAACTATTTTATTGCTCAGGACATTAAAAAAGCCTGATTTAAAATTATTGTACTGGCTAGATTTTTTTAATCCTTTTTTAAAATTTTATTTTATTTCTCTGCACCATCTACTATGTATTCAGACATTATTTTCCTTTCAACTGCTCTCTCCTCTAACTTAAAAGCCTCCTCTTCCTCATCTGTCTCCTTCCTAGATCCCCACAAGATAACTTTCTGATGATGTAATTTATTGTGTGATCATTTGTATGTATTACAATTAGTTAAAAACTTCTGTACTCTTCTCATAAACAATAGAAGCGGAAAAATGAAGGAAACTGCATAGTTCAGAGCAGCAATCACAGAAATCTGATTCATTGTGCACACTCTCATATGCTCACATGGTTCACTTCAAGTGAGATTTTTCTAAAACAAGCAAGTGAGCTGGTACAAATACGTTTCCTGTCATAGGGGACCGCTTAGTTTTACACATGCTCCGGGAATGTGTGTGCAAGTGTGTTAAGTGGTATTAAATAAACAAAGTGGTATTGAAAATCTAGCACATTTTCAAGCTTTGCACTGAAGAAACTGCAATTTTCAGTGTTTCTGTTCCTGGAGGTGTTTATAACAGTTTTAGATAATGTTTGTGTTAAGCATTTGCATAGAAACTGTTCACAGCATAAGCAGTTTTTCAGGTTGAAAAGCTGCATGTAAGTCATGGGAAGGCATGGTCTGAATAATAAAACTGTATTTGGGAACTTCAATGAAGACTGTAAGGATAAAACTGTGGCCATTTCTCTGTTTTATATTTTTTTATACTTTGACATTTCTCTATTTCTTCTCTCCTGTGATATTAGCTTTCTCCCCTCTTCTTTCATTCTTTTCCATTTGCCAGTCCCACAAATGCCCAACTGTAGTTGCTGTTTTTGACAAGATCACTTGTTCTTTGTCCTTCATTTTTAATCCTCACTCGAGTACTACTGGCCTCCAGACTTCCCAACTGACTCTGACCTCTGATTTATTGGTAGAGAAATGTGACTACCAGCTCCTAATCTGTGTTTGCCATTACGAGGCTGATTTAGAACAGTATGTACAAAGGAATGTAAAGTGAAAGATGGCAATGTGACTGTTGAATGAGTGTTTCCAGGTAGTCTCTAAAATACTGCCATCCATTCTTTCAGCTCGGTATCTTCATGGCTTCTCCTTGTAGCAGATCTGATACAGTTCATAGGGCTTTAGTAGTCCGTGAAGCTGATAGGTGTATTTTGCAATGAAAAACAGAAAGTTAGGGCAGTAGAGGAAGAGTCACTTAAAGTAAATATGTACAGACAAATGAGATGATTGCAAGAATGTTTTCCTGTCTTGGCAAAAAATGCTGATGATGTGTTGAGTAGCCTACTGACAACTCACACCGTTCCTCAGCAGGTGTTTCCAAAGAACTGAGGTTGAGACTTATAAATATTTATGTTGTACATAATTTTATTTCATTCCCAGACTCACTATACGGAAGGAGCATGTGCTCTGATTTGGCTCTCTTCCACAAGTCCTGAACTGTGAATATGAAATCTGCACTTCATTTTGCCTCCCTTGCCTCTCCATCTGTGCTGAACCATTAACAATTTAGTGGGGCTGCCAGCCCTTAAGGCCCTGGGAGAAATTCCATCATACAGCTGAAACTGAGCATAAACCATTATGCCAAGAAAACACTTCATGCTTTTTTTTTTTTTTTCCTGGTTTCCAGAATCTTTGTCACTTTCTACCAAAAGTTTAGATTTGCAGCTTGGCTTTCAGATCTTCTACTACCCCTCTTCCAAAGAGATCACATTCAGAACTAATATAACATAGGCATTTTTCCCGTTTACATGGGAAGACTTAAAATCCCGTAGGTGAACAAAATCCAAATTCCAGCACAACTGGGAGCTTAGCTGTACTGTCAAGGCACTGGATGCGGCTCGTGGTTTGTAAATACTGCTAAGTAAAAAGTGGAGTGAGGCTTTTTCCTTATATTTTAAAATCTTTTATGACTATATTAATTTGTTATTTAATAAGGAAAAAGTTTAGTGCTGCTTTGTGTATTTTTTTGAAACCAGCAGCATCAGATCTACATCAGCCTGTCAACGATGTGATATTGGAGTGACCAGGTCACACACATAACCATGATCTGGATGCTTTTGGCCAAATACAATTTTTAAAAGTAGCAGCTCAGAAAACAATTGTATTGACCATGTGTGTGCTTGGTACTCTCCATATTAAGCTTTTATTAATGAAATTGTGGAATTCCAGTTCTCTAAATACCTGTATATCAAGAGGTTCAAGCTATTGGTGCATATATCAGTTGCAACTACAGATGTAAGTAATAAATAGCAGTCACTCCTAAAGGATGTCTAGTATGACCAGTGTGTATATGCAGCACATATATCAGCATAGCAGTATGCAGATAGGAGAATACGTAAGCCATGCCCCAGTTACAGAGTATTCTGTGAAGCATGAGCACCTTTTGGGACAATCACCCACAATTCCAGGTGGTGCAGTACAGAGATGAGTTCTAGGACACTCCCACAGTGAATTCTGGGGAAAAGTGTGTCTCACAGTTTAATTTTCATTGCAAAGGAACAAACCCAAGAGCAAGCAGCACCTGTTAACTAACCTGAATTTGAAGAACCTTCACACTTAAACCAGAAGAGTTCGTGGCTGATTGGGTTAGATGATAACAGCTATGAAATCTCTACCCAACCAGTTATTAAAAAAAAATCAAAAAGAGTTTGGAAAAATCAAATTCTTCTGAATACTATGTGTGGGCTAAGAATTACTATTATTCTATTCCAGAAGTTTGAAGGAAGCAGGATCAGTCCATCATTACCAGTGTGTTTGTGTTTCATAGCTCTTCATCTATTCATGAACCACCATTCTGAAGACTGGTAGTAAGATAAGAATCTCTTACCACATAATAAATTTTAACTTATCTTAGATGAAATAGCTTCTTAATGGCCACAGCTTTTTCATCAACCTGTTTCAAACTGGGCAAATAGCTACAGAATTCACAGAAATTATTACAATATTTCATCTTAATTAACACTTTCAAGTGTTTCAATGTGTATTAAACACTGACTCAGCAAAGGCCTACTGTGTGACATGTTTTCTCTTTATTAAGTAGTCCTTTACTCATGAAAAATCACATTGAAAGCTGGAGTGCTGATCAAGAGGTGATGGCTGTGGACTGCAAGAGCTGCAGAATGAACTGACTGCAGCCACCGGCAGCAAAAAGCATCTGTGCCGCTTCCTCATACTGTGAGGGGATAAACCAATTCCTTCCCCTCTGCCCTGATCTTAGTGTCAACTTTTTAAATTAACTGTCAGAAGTGAGCACAGAAATTATACTGTCCTCCTAAGTTACTCCTCTGGTATTACTTTCTCCTGTATATTTCATTTTATTTTTGACCTTGATCATAACACTGCAAAGCCCATATGGTTTACAAATTCCCTGAGCTTTTGTGTGAGCATAAAAGTAGCAAAAGTGTTTGCTTACTCAAGGCTTTGAGCTTCAAACCCTCTAGAAAAAATACATTCCTTTAGGTTTTGTAAAGCACTGTATACATCTTCAGTAATGACATAGGTTGGGGACCTATGTAATTATGTAAGTAATACATGTACAGTAAACCTTTGCAAAGCTTAAATTAACAACCTAGAAGTAGATATTTCTAGATCATGTCTGTGCTAGAAGAATCCCTAATAAAGATAGAAATCTTTAAGACAAACAAATTTCCTTTGTGCTCAGGTATCTATAGTACGGGCATAGTACAATACTGCAGACAATGCCAGCTGAGACCACAAGGTGTCCACTTAAAGCCTCAGTTTTTGTACTTAAATGAAAAGTATGGAATTCAAGATACCCATCAGATCACAGATTGTCTTTTTTTTATGCATATATCTGCACAGTGCTTCTGACTTGAGCTGATCATTAAGTGCTACAGGTAATAAGTGTATTCATTCTTATTATCTGTATTTAAAGGTTTGGACATTTCCAGAGATGGTCATTTAGGTCCATCTAACCTTGTGCTGAAACTGGGTTGTTTCATCCATTCACCAGAGCTGCTGTTCTCTCAGAGACAAAATTTGCCTGGTAATAGTGTGTTGATTTTTTAAGGCTGTGGTTGAGTCTTTCCTGGTTTTTTCCTGTGTCTTTAATTTAATTTCTTTCAATGTTTTACTTCTATACATATGGAAAAATATTTTTTCTTCCATTTACAAAGTTTAATGTCCTTAATGCCTTCTCACTTTCTCCTTCTGTTCCCAAATACAAGTACATACTTTCTCAAGATGGTTTGGTGACAGGGAGGAAACTATTCTACATCAAGTCACGAACACCAGTATTCAGCACAAGTACAGTAGTGGGGATAACACAGGATTATCTTGGTGACTGTGCCTCTAGCACAGGAACTGTCAGTTGTGTCTTTAATTTCTTGCCCTGTCTATTTCGCATTCCTGCTGCTGTAGCAAGAGCCGTTGCAGAGCAGCGTTTGTGTTGGAGCGCATGCAGTCGAGATGGAAAGTGCAGGACTTGAATGATGTCCATGCTGAGGTCTACCTTCCTCAGAAACATAAATCATTTACTCAGCTGTTTTACAGATGTTAAATCCATCATTTGCAGAAAATATCCGTCCAGGAGATGCTTGCTTGTATCACCAATTTTGTATAAAACGGTTAGTTAGACCTCACAGGCAGTTACTCTGCCAATTTGCTTCACAGTAAATAAGGGTAGTGCTCTTCTCCTGCTTTATGGCACATGAACATTAACTATTCAGCTATGTCGGTATTTAAAGATGGAAATATAAATAATACCTTTTTAAAAATATATATGTAGAATGCCAACTATTAAAGAAAAGGGAATCTGGCTACACATCATGGTTGATATTTTAATATTCAGAAAAGGCAAAAGTACCAGGTTGGTTATCACAATTGCTGAATGAATTATATGGGAAAACTCAGCTGTGGAACTAGAAGACTGCCAGAAAGGACAACAAAAGTTGTCTTTGAGATTTTATTTGGTTTTGTTTTTGTTTTCCATATTAAAGTTTAAAATCAAATAGACTTAAAAGTCTTTGAAGTATTTTAGCATTAAATTTTTTACACACACTCTTACCTTGTGTTGTTTCAAATACATAATCTGATACTTCTCTGTTAGATGTTTTAAAGTGGCTTATAAGAACTTAAGTGGGTTATAAGAACTTTACAAGAGATGCACACACACCAAAAAAATCCGCTTTATTGGAAAGATACAAAGACAAAGCAATTTTGTTGTCCTGTTCAAAAATTCTGGTTGCCCTTTGCAGTCAGGCTGGCTGCCATCTGTTTGGCCTTTTCCCATCAGGATTCCACTATAATGATGAACTCTGCAGCATGTACAGAAATTGTTCTCAAGCCTGTGTTAACAGTCCTGATGATATATTTTTTAGGTTTCCTCTACGCTCAGAACAGTACCAAACGCAGCATTAAAGAGCGACTTATGAAGCTCTTGCCCTGCTCGGCTGCCAAAACGACATCTCCTGTTACTCAAAGCAAGTTTTATTTTTCATTTGATTTTTATTTTTTTTTTAGGTTTGCATGCATCAAAAGTTATACTTTCATTAACTGCTCATTTGAGAGACAAGCTATCTGCTGAAGTAATCATATGCTCTGTCGAGGTTTAAAATCAAGTGGTGAACAGATTTGTGAGTTGGTAACAGTTTTTCTGTGCAGAGCAGGATGGCAAGGTACCAGTGACAGGGTCTGCCACGTAGGAGCTGCTGGGCTGGCACGCTCTGCAAGCTAGCTGAGAA
Source organism: Ibycter americanus (assembly GCA_035590275.1). NCBI lineage: Eukaryota > Metazoa > Chordata > Aves > Falconiformes > Falconidae > Ibycter > Ibycter americanus. The sequence goes on from JAVJGI010000001.1 coordinate 33,760,248, forward strand.
GTGATTCATTGGTTACATTAAATACCAGCTCTCAATTTATTTGAAAAGTGGTATCTTTTTGCGTGCACGTGTGCACGTGTCTGTGCTTGCTATCCAATACACAGGGCAGTATCAGCAGTTCTAGTCTGGGAGGAGAGGCTTGGCCCCTGCAGGTTTCGACTATACCACATCTATTTAGGGAACGGGACTTAAAGTGTGTGTCTGAGAGAAGGACAATAACGAGATTGAAATAAAAGTATGTGAACGTGGAGATAAAGCAAAAGCTGACACTACCTTTAATGTCTTGATAAGCTGTGAGGAAATAAAATCTCTCTAGGGTAGATAACGGACAAAAATAGGGGGAAGAAAGGAGGCGAGAGAGAGATATACATACATAGATACATACATAGAATCATAGAATAATTTGCATTGGAAGGGACCTTTGAAGGTCATCTAATCCAACTCCCCTGCAGTGAGCAAGGATATCGTCAACAATATATATACATGCAAACATATATACCTAGATAGAGATTAATTATAGTAATAACACTAATATCTTCCTATATAAATTGGCTACTATAACTGATTTTAAAATATCCCTGTGGACCCAATTCAGTCTAGATTAATTTGGCTCAATTCTAGGCACTAATCTGAGCACCTCAAATTAGAAGCTCAGTGGTACCTGTGCTTCCTGGATACTCTTCTGATAAAGCATAACGATCAAAGGTAAAAAAAAAAGCCTCCAAGAGCAGTTCCCGTTGTTCAGTGAATATGGGACAACCTGAGGCAACTTGGCTACAGACACAGGCCCTTATTAAGTGCTTAGACTTCAGTGGTATGGATCTAGTCTTTCTTTTTACTATCCCGATTCACTGTCTTTCATAGGCTTCTCTGTAGGGAAGACTGTGGTACTTGCTTCCCTTTCTAAGCATTTGAGATCTCAAAGATGAAAAGGACTAAAGATGTGGATGCATAGTGATTTTTTCATGGTGGCTTCAGCTGATGTGTTTTACTTGAAAACAGGATAGCTTAAAAAGGTCAATTACTGTCATGACACCTCATAGTAATTCATTATGTAGAAGTTGCTTTCAGCTACGTGACCTGAGTAATAAAGTCTTAGAGTCTAAAAGGAATCATAGAATCACAGAATGGGTTGGGTTGGAAGAGACCTATAAAATCATGTAATCCAAACTTCCTTCCATGGGCAGAGACATCTTTCACTAGATCGTGTTGCTCAAAGCCCCATCCAGCCTGGCCTTGAATACTTCCAATCATGGGGCATTGAGTAGGAAAAGGAAATAGAATAGAAGGTTGTATCTGTTTGAAGTTGGTTGAAGAGCAACACATTTCTATGTGAGCTTTTTGTCTGCACAGGTGACACAAAAATATTTAGAGTCAATCTCAAAAACCTTGACCATGCAAAACCTGTATTTTCTTGCTGAAAGTGTTTTATAAACCAGAAGACAAGTCAAAATAAAATTTGCGTTAAATATTTCATATTTGAAGCCAAGAAGTAAAAAAAAAATGCATTCAGCATTTTTGTCTGTAGTCTCATCAATAAGGAAGTGTTATATTAAGAATGTTATATTAAATGGAAATATTGTATTAAATAAGAATATCATTGTAGACACACGTTGTTGTTATCCCATTTTGACATGTGCTGTTTGATTTCTGCTAGCATGAAAGAAGCAACATTGTAATGTACTTGGAATGAAGCCAGCACTACCTACAATAACAACGTGAATGAAAATAACAATGTGAATTCCTTAGAAATTTTAAGGGGAATATTTTTGAAACAAGTCATTTTTTGAAGTATACATAGCCTAAATTTGCACTTCTGCACTTAACTTCTATCAATATGTGCAGACAAAGATTATCTGAATAAGTAAAATCTTATTCCAGGATTCCCACTGAACATAGCATGTCAAGGAATGCTTTTTCTTATTTGTGTGCATTAGACTAGTAAACCTAAAACTGAATCCATCCTTCCTTAGCTAAATGCGTGTGCTAGAGATAGGACTAGACTCAGGAATGATTTTGGAAAAGACAGGCATGTGTGCCTGTAGTGATTAGATAGGGGAGCTATAATTTGGGGTTTGTGCAGGCAAACACGTGTGTACAATTTTTACAGATGCGTACTGAGCCCTAACTTTGGATATGCTTCTCCAGTTGCCATTATTTGAAGACTATGTCCACCTTTTGCATTGCTTTTATCATTTTGCTCTTTAATGAACAATAAAATGTTCAAAGCATAGCTTCTGTGGCAAATACATTAAAAACCTGTCTTTACTGTTTAGTTAGAAGGAAGCTACTTATTAATGAAATCAGTAAGAGTATTTTTAATACATTAAGTGAATATGAACTTGTTTCTCTTTTTCAGTTGACATGTTAGCCTTTTATGAAACAAACAAACTAACAAAAAACCTTAACTTTCTTAGGCTGAAGAAACTAGAGATCTGAAATAACTAATTTTTCATTAATTCTATAGAAATTGTTAATGTTCAGAAACAGATATATTTCCACACATTTTCACCACATCTTTTAAGGTATATGTTTTTTTCCTGTTGGATAATGGTAGCCATAAGTGTGATTAAAAAAAAAAACAACAACAACATCAAAAACTGCTATGGTATTTTAATCAGCATAGTTGGCACATTGTAAGGAAGTTTACAGTGATCCTTTTTGAAATTATTTATATCTATAAGAAGCTACAGAAATAGAGTGTGAGAAAAGTGTTATACTGAACCTTTTCATTAACAGAAAATTATCATCAACACACTGCAGTCTTCTACATTCTCACTGAATCATTAAAACACAATACAAATGTTTATTACTAAGGATATACCAAACGTTGTGCTCAGCATCACATTGTCTGGCCTTTATCTCTAGCCTCACATTTATTATGTGTATTCATTTAGCTTCTAGAAAAGCTTGCAGATGTCTGTCCAGGTAGCCAGATGGTTCACCAATGGATGCTTAGGGAGCTCACTTCCAGTTAAGTCCCTTTCTGTCTAAACAATAGCCTGTTTAAATCCCATATAACACTTGGAATATAAAACACATGATTTTTCAACAATATTTATTTTCAGATTGATTCTTTTGCCAATTTAGCATAAGCAAATAATGTTTATTTGCAGTTGACAAAAAAGAAAAAATTGCATGATATTGTTATAGAGACTTTAGTGACATTATAAAGAATATAAAAGGTTAATCTCTTAAAACATGATGGAAAGGCTTTAGAAACTCTGCAAAATATATCCTGGATGTTTTTATGCAGAATTAAAATGGGACTTAAGAACTTCGATACACCTTCCATATATTAAGAAAACAGCTTCTTAACTCTGGAACTACTGTATTCCAGCTTCATCTATAAAGGCAGGATTTTCAAGACTTCCTCTTTGCACCTCAATGTGTCTTTTTAAGAGGAGAACTGAATTTGCTTATAATCTTGTGAGTTCTGATAGTGGCCCTTTAAAACTGTTTTCAAACATCCTAAGGTCAATGTAAAGTTGTGTCACTTGAGGTTCTTGTCAACAGCATTTAGATTGGAAGTTTTCACAAAGCTGGTAGTGGTGTACAAGTCATATGAGATAATCTATAACGAAAAATGAAAGAGAAACATAGTTTGTCCATAAGCCAGTACACAATGGACATTCTTAGATAAGACTGTGGGTGTCACTGAGATCATCTGGGTGATAGTGAGATCATCTTCCTGAGATGAGGGCTAACAGCGACATCTCTTTGACGGGAGAAAAGATAAGGCCCTACAGTTTTGTGAAGATTTATCCAAATAGTTTATGTATCATGATTATATCTATTTAAAGGTTGTTCACTCTTTGTTTAGCTGAACTATATCTTGTGATGCCAGATTTCTCCCAAGCAGCTGAAAGTTATTATAACTGCATTGTAGCAGAACAAAAATATATGAAGATGTAAGCATAATACCGTTTTAATGGAATATCCTAAACTGTGCTCTTATGAAAATTGAACGGAATAAAACTTTATTTTAAGAATGCAGAGTCCCACACCGATGAATTAAAATATATATCTTCAGCATTGTAGAAGTGACAATTAGGTGTGTTCTCTCACGTTACATTTCTGTAGTTGGTATAACTCTTAAACCAGAATAAGGTAGTGATTTGATTAAATTAGTCTGGTGTGTTACAAAAGCTATGTTTAATGCTGGGAGCACTTAAAAATGGATACACACATTCATAGTTTGATCAGCTATATGGCTGGCACCCTATATAAAAAAAATTCTTTAGCTATTTGATGGAACTTTCACATTTAAAACTCTACCTGAAAAAAAAGGCATTGATATCTCTCATTTCTTTAGGGCTGCATTCAGCTGTATTGTAAGCCTTGGATGTGTATATCCACATTCTTATTCACCTAATGTTGATGTCACTAAAATCATGTTCCCCTCTTGCTCTGCTTGCCATGAATAATCATGTTTGCCCTGAAGGGTTTCTTATACTGTACTCAAAGTAAGGTCTGCTGTTGAATGTGCAACATCAATCTCACACACTTTCCAAAGCACAACTTCACAATAAGAGAACACTGAAAATCCCAGTCTGATACAGTGAATTCACATCCATTAACTAACCACTGGAAAATTTCCAGTATACTGGAGTCATTAAAGTTTTGTAAAATTGTTTTATTTAGTCAGAGGGTCATAAAAACAGAAAAATCATACTGTGTCATGCATGCTCTTGCAGAATGTTGGCTTTCCAGTTTATTTGTACTGATGTGATAATATCCAGACCACTGGATCGTCATTACTATTCCCTGTTTTGTGCAGCCACAGAAGCAGAGAGATACCCTTTCCCTATAAGTTCAAAATTAACACCTCATTTGTCTTTAAAGCTGCAAAAGCAGTTCTTTAACAGAATGTCATTTAACTTTCTTTTTTTTCTGTAAGGGTTAGATATTTCTACATCCTTTATTTTGTGTTGAGCTTTCCTTCTCTGTCTCTTGTATTCCACAGACACTGTAGAAGATGAAATGGAAATGGCCACAGTACGACATAGACCTGAAGCTCTTGAACTACTGGAAGCACAGAGTAAATTCACAAAGAAGGAACTTCAGATCTTATATAGAGGTTTCAAGAACGTAAGCACTTCCTTTTTTATTTTACCATCCATTCACAGGAAAGGCCACTGCAATCTCAGTAGTGTAAGAATGACCAGCAGTGGAGCCCATGGGATCTGGTCAGGTGAGGAAACAATCACCTGCAACAACTGGACTATTTAATGACCAAAAGATGCAGATAAATTAGAAAGTATCCAGAAGAGAACACTTATAACTTAGCATAGTAGGACTTTTTTCAAGGACAGACTGAAAATTGTGTTGAAGTTGTTTGTCTAAAGGTGCAGTAATGGCAGAGAACGTAAGTTGTGAAGAATTTGGTCAATAAGAGGAAAGATTTTGATTTTTGTGTTCACAGTAGCTGTCACAAGGAGTAATCAGCTTAAATTGCACTAGAGGAATTTTTTGTAAGGTGAACTGCAGTTGATTACTTTTTCAGTACTTTCTATACAAATCTATAAACTTGTTAGATGCCTTACTAGGAGTCATTAGTTGTGATTTTTTGCTGATATATGCGCTCTATTGGCACTGAGGACCCCAGTACATGGGTGCATTCTGCCTCCTTTTCCAGTGTGTACTTGCTGTCCTGTGGTGCTGGGCTTGGTGCTAGCATGTGAGGCATCCATGGTTAGCTCAGCAGAGAAGACACAAAAATATTTTAGTAAGTAGTATTAAATTCTGTCTACACCAAAAGTAAGAGCTGCCCCTGATTTTATTTATAGTATATTTAAAAAAGCTGTTTTCTTTAAAAAACAGCATTTTTCTCTCTTTTATTCTACTATATTTCACGTGATTACCAGTTCTGTAGGATATTACATGCAATTAACATTGGATAGAAAATACTTGGTATTAAAGAAAATGAATAATAGCAATTGCTTGCAAATCATTGGTGTGTAATGTTAATGTCTGTACTCAGTTGTGAGTACTGCAACTATGCAGGTGCTAAGTCACCTGCTGAGCTGAGGGTAAAGGTCAATTTAATTGTATTTATCACCTTTTGATTTACTTGTTCTTTTACCCTTACAAAAGGGCCACCTTCTTGCCTTTGGCCTTTACTACTCAAATGAAATTGTGTAACAATTTATAATAACGCTAAAAACACAATGAAGCTCAACTATGGACTCAGAGACAATAATGTCAATAATTTGTACAAGAAGAAATGTAAATCTTGCAGAATTCTTAGATAACATGTATTTTGTAATGAAAGCAAGCCATGCAAAGGGATGTTTTAAAACTGCATTTTTATCAAAAGCTTACAATGCAGGAAAAATATAGAGTCACTTAATGTGTCCTGTCTATATATCATCCTCAGTTCCAGAAGGTATATAATGTTTGCATGGTAGTGATTAACAGTGATTGCTCTTAAAAGCTTTTCATTTCCTCGGGGTACCAGAGAACATTCCCCTGCTAATGACAGTATTCCCTAGGCATTGCGAATCATCAGCTAAAGTCCCTAATTGTCTAAGGCAAAAAGGTACAAAGTATAGTGGATAAAATAAGCCTTCTGTCTGATTCTCTAAGAATAATTATTTTTAGAGTCTCAGAAATAAAGGACTTTGATAATTCTCTGCATAAAATGAGGTATGGAGAAAGAGAACAGGTTATAAGGAAGTATTTTAAGTGATTACCATTTTACCATCTTTTGAAAGGAGGAATTCCAGCTCTTCATATGCATTTGTGTTCTAAGATACAAGTTCTACTTACACCAAAGGAATGTTGGTGGTAATACATGGTAATACCTCTTTATTTAGGTGTTTCATTTCCTTAACACTACATGATAATTCAAGACACACATGTATAAATATCTTTGACTGTGTAAAGTTAATGAGCATGAACTTCAGGGGTTTTGTGTTTAATATAATGGCAAAATTATAAATTACTTTCAGGAATGCTGTAAAGCATGCCCAGGGCTAGTGATTGTTATAATTCAGTTTAAAGCAGTAGTCTTCACCCCAAGCATTAGACTTCAGAAATGAAGGATTTCAAAACTTTCAGCTGCGATGGGGTTTGTTTTGTTTCTCATATTTATCAGTTTCTACTGCAGAATTGGGTGCTAGATCACAGTTCCCTAATCACTTCAGAGAACTGGTAGGACAGGTCTGCCTCAGCTCTATGAGCAGCTTGGCTTTGCCGATTAGTTCATCTTTCCTGTCACATATGTAGCTTTTATCAAATACAGTCTGAGTGGCTTTGGTGGGTTCTGACACAGGGTGCCATTACAGTGCCTCCCAAGGTCTGCACTTAGACGGTCTCCACCTGACAATGCTTGATCACCCACTTCTGCTTGCCATGGGCCACCTTCTTCTTGCTCCCCTTTTTCCGATCCAGCTTAATGCTATCCTGCCAGTATCTCTACCGCTGTGTGCTTCATGCACCGATATATGCTGGGGGCCACCCAGCTGGAAAGCAGCTTTCCTTCGTTGAGCAGAAGCCAAACAGTGTGCCCTCGCAGCAAAGGCAGCAAGCAGCACCCTGGGCTGCGTTAGGCAAGGTGTCGCCAGCAGGTGCAGGGAGGTGATTCTTCTCTACTCAGCACTGGTGAGGCCACACCTGGAGTGCTGTGTCCAGTTCTGGGCTCCTCAGTAGAAAAGAGACATGGACATACTGGAAAGAGTCCAGCAAAGGGTCACAAAGGTGACTAAGGGACTGTAGCATCTCTCCTGTGAGGAAAGGCTGAGAGAGCTGGAATTGATCAGCCTGGGGAAAAGAAGGCTCAGGGTGTTCTTATCAACATATATAAATATCTCAATGGAGGGTGTAAAGAAGACAGATCCAGGCTCTTTTCAGTGGTGCCCAGTGACAGGACCAGAGACAATGGGTGCAACCTGGAACACAGGGGGTTCATTCTGCACATCAGGAAATACTGTTTCACTGTGAGGGTTGCCCAAGCACTGGCACAGGTTGCCCATCGAGCTTGTGGGGTCTCCCTCCTTAGAGATATCCAAAAGCTGTCTTGAAATGGTCCTGAGCAACCCAGCCCTGCTTGAGCAGGGGTGTGGAACCGGATGACCTCCAGAGGTCCCTTCCAACCTCAGCCATTCTGTGAGTCTGCAATAGTCTATTTAATCATTCCACTAGGAAGGAAACTCTACTGAAAATATTTAATGAAACACACAGGTACACATCTTTAATATAACATCATCAGAACTTGTGCAGATCCTATGTTTGTGCTTTATGCTTTTCATCTGATGTTTGCCTGTCTTACTATCTCTTCAACAATTTAATTATATAAAGGAAGATAAATTAAGGCATGAATTTAAGTTACTGTGGCTCAGCTGACTTTGTGGTCCTGCTAGACTAAATTTACAGCATCCTACAGCACAGCAGCATCTGCATTGCACTGTGCACCATCAGGGGTTCAAAAGATATGTAGTGCAGACTGAAGTCCTAAAGGCAATGCAATTAGAATCAGCTGGTATAGTTTTTACATGTACTCTGGTTAATTCAACAGAATAATCCATATATATGGATTTTTGCTGCTCGGTATTTGTGTCACCAATGAACTACAGAATAACTATTTCTATTTGATCACTTGATATTTGGAATCAACATGCAGTAGTTAAGCTAGTTCAACCATATCAGTTAAACTAGTTACTGCTTGCTAGTCTAGGAGTGAATGCTGGTTTCAGGCAGCATTTTCCCATCTGTAAATCCAAGGATTGCATATCCCTTTATGGAAGGAATAGGCAACAACTCTATCCTTATATAGACCCTAAAAAAATAGGAGATTTTCAATAGTTAAACTGTAATACTACCAGATGATGAAGTATCTGTAATAGTGCAAATATTGATAACTGTAATGAACACAAAACTTTAGGCTTTAGAATCGACAAGACTCCATACCTGCTATGGTGATAGTAGGTATAAGTTCAAAGCTGACATTTCTTGCTGAAGAATTTTAGTACCTCTATATTATAATACTTAATGCTTTAGGTCTGTCAGAAAGTAATGAATAAGAAAAGTGGAATTTTTTTCTGTGTATTTTCAACAGCCTTTGTAGTATGGACATTTTTCCTCTGTCTCTGCAAATATGGCAGGAAGAAATAGGTCCCAGACATGATAAAGAAAAACAAATTGATGAAGCAGAAGAAAATCAGTGCTCAGTCTCTTTACCTCAGTACCCTGTTCTCAAGGGTGGCCAGATAAGGGAAAGTGTATTAAGAATAAGGGAAATTTAGAGTGATAATTCCCCTAACATACGGTGCTGTCACCTGGTACTCTGCTATGGAAATACTTCCTGTGCTGAAAGTTTTAACTGCATCTTTTTATTTTACATACTTTATCGAAATTTTCTTCCATAAACTGTGATAATTACGTTTTTGAACCTATCAGGATATTTTGACATCCACAGCACCCTGTGGGAAATTAGCTCCATACCTTTAGTTATGGCTTCTGTGAAAAATAATTCATTTCTATGTCAAACCTGCTGCCTTTCATTTTAATAAGATATCCATCGTATGTCTGCTATGAGAAAATGAGAAACATTACCGTTACTTCTCCAGAATATTCACTGTTTTACACACCTTTAACATATATCCTACTCAGTCCCTTCTTTTCCTAACTAAAAATTTTATAATCTCATTCCATCCTGATGATTTCCCTGAATCCTGTCTAGTTCTAGGCTGTCTGTTCCAAGGTAGGGGTGACCAGAATTTCTTACAGCTTACACCCAGTTATTTATCATTTATGATTTCAAATTACTTATACTTCTCACTGACTTCAGATGAGAAAGCAACAAATATTCCTGTATTTCTGTAGTGTTGGTGATGACAAAGTTTGATTAATTTTGTGGGTTTTACTTATACAAAAATAAAAAGGTAAACTTTTAAAGATATTTTCATCTAACTGTTTTTCCAGTGTAGGCAAATTACGCACCAAATCCAGCAAAAAGTAATGAAGGCAGAAGGAGCACAGGGTCTCATATAGCATCTCTGTGTATATATACACAGCTGAAAGCTTTAGAAAGTCTCATATCACACTGTGGTATAGCTGATGCTCTAGGAAACCAGAAGTGGAGTATTAACTGCAGGAAAGACCCAAAGACTATTGAAATACCTATCATGACAATGACTGTTTTGGTAGTAGTCTAGGTCAACATTTAAAATAGAAGATGAGGTACAGTAAAGAAAACATAAGGAGGTGGGATAATCACCTTTAGATGACCTAACAGCTATTGTAAGGAAAAGCACCAAAGGAGAACTTATGCCTATATGTGGTGATTTAGCCATTTTAAAGCCTCTATACCATCCTTGAAAAATGAGCATAACAGAAGTCCTGAGCCCTTCCCAGGCTGAAAAGGCTGTCCCTAGCACTCTGGTTTTACAATGTTCCTGCACTCTTGTTGATGAATTGTTGCTCAGCTGCCATCACAGTGGGACCTCTCCATTTTGTATTTGGCTTCCTGTCATCCCATTACTTGCAAATTGAAATTATGATTGCTGCAGTCATTAACCTTTCAAACCAACGGCTCTGTGGCAGGCCTATTACAAGTGGTACTTCACAACAAATTGCACAGACTATCAAGCACGCACTCAACATGTGGTCTGTCTTTCTCTTTTGTCCATTGATAGCTCTCTCACAGTTTTAAAAATGTCCCTGAGCTATGGCACATTTTCATTTAAAAATTACTCAGATAATGCTTTTGCTGCACGAAAGATGCTCCTGTGCTAAACTTAAATGTTAATGATCTTTTAATTTTGGTTGATTATGCTCATCAAAAGTTTTGTAGAACTCTGTGTTGGGAAACTACTAGACTTTCCCAGGAAAGTGAAAGGATTTTTGATGAACATTTATCTTACCCAGCTGTATATCAGACAGTGTAAATTGAAGTCATGCATGCACGTATGCTGGGTACATACTGTAGCTTTAAATAGGCAGCTCCATACTTAACGACATTTATCGGGAAAACAACATTGCTAAGATACCTTTCCTCCCTATTACTATCAGCAAGTGAGGCAAACAATGACAGTAAGAAAGTAACTCTGGTAATGTCACAGGTCAAAGATAGATTCCCCATCGTACTACCAATCTATGTAAGAATACTTTTGTGCATAACTCAAAATATGCCAATCTATTCAAAGATTTTTCCATTTAAATTTTGGTCTGATGGAAGCATTGTTTTACTGTATGTTGCATTTGTGAGTCTCACAGAAAATATAATGAAAGCTCATTTTATAGGTTATAAAGCCTATTGATTGATTGATTGTCTAGAGCATTCAGGTTCTGCGTGCTAAAATACAACTATTCTCATTGTTCTTTTCTGAAAAATTCCTTCCCTTTTGTTCTATTTTTCTGGTAGTCTCTTACAGAAAAAAATAGTTGAGGACAAAGTGCTTGTTTTATCTAATGAACTATATTTTCAATATAATGAGTAGGAAATAGAAGCATATGATTCATGTCATGTGAGTTTATCCATCTAAGGTATATCTACATACACAACTGTAAGAATATTCATAGGATAAGTTGGACTAGATGACCTCAACAGGTCTCTTCCAGTGAACAGTTCCATCAGTTTGTGAGCTGAACTGCCCACATGCAGATTAGATACGTAATTCAATATACAGGATTAGCTAATGTTTTGAAACTAAATGCTGTTACTGTATTGTGCACAGCAGCCCAATCCCCTCAAAACCTCAATACACCTACACTGTGAATTCTCACTTTCTTAGGTGTAAAAAGTGTCCTGAAATAAATAAAATCTGCATAAATATGTACCATGGAAATTATGGTTGATGTTTGATATGGTTTTGTATTTAGGTGATGGTGGCACTCTGACATTAAAAAAGAATTTGGGATCACTGAGACACAGAACCTTAAGTGATCATTAACATTAGCTGACAAGGAAGTCAAACTCAAAGTTTTGATGCCGATTTTCAAACACCAGTTCAAGACCTCATACGATAAGCGTTCGTATTATGTATTAAAAGCTCTCTAAAATTATCCGTGCTAGACCCAGTGGTACGATATAGAAAACTTAACTTTAGTACCGGCTCTCATTACAGTCAGTTAATTCAGAGGTAAAGCTTATGAACTGCAATTAAGGGAGCCTTCAGGATAGCAAGGAAGCCACTTAGGCTGGCTAATATAAAATACCAGGTACAAATATTTATCTGAATTTATATCCCTCTCCAAAGCCTGTGGGTGTAAACATTCAGCACCTTCATGAGCTACAGTGGTCTGCTGAGAATAGGTGCCTGAAAGAACAAGGTAGCTTTATCCACATTTGGTATAACACCCTGGTAGTTTCAGAATTTTCCCAAGTCATGAGAATTTTAAAAAGTGAAAGAAAAATTATAAATTTGGTAAAAGTAATTGGGACTCAGAAAAGGAATATTTAGTTGGTGCATTGAATAAAAATAAATTTCACTGTATAAATAATTTCTCTACTACTGCAATTTTTTGTTTCGCAGTGAAGATGGTTAGATATATACTGTGCATTTTGCAGTATATGCACTAGCTTGTGCAAAAACTGAAACATCTCAATGTAGTTTTGAGGTACTGAAGTTAAAGTTTTCAGACTGGTTTTGCTTTTCTTATATATTTGTATGCATGATGTTCTAGGAACACTAAATATATTTCTTTCATTGATTTTAAGTGGAACTTACTTTTTAAGGAAGGAGGTAAAAGAAATGTATTTCGGTGTCCTACACATGGATACCTTTATGGCTATTCTGTTTGCACAGCCTCTATTCTATGACTAATAGAGATGTACAGTTCTGTATTTCACTTCTGTTTTTCAAATTTAATTTCTAAGATAATCAATGTCTTGATAAGAATGTATTTGGTACAAATGGAAAGTGTGTCCCCTTGCATTATATTTGTGAGACACTAAAAGCTGCAAGGCGTTTGACTATAAAAGAGATTTTTAAAATGGGTGACAAAAAGCGTTTGAATACCTCTGTCATGATCTGAACAGAGATTTTGAAAGTGCATTCCATTTTCCTTTACTTAATCTTTTCCAGCTGTTCTAAAGCATGACAAGGGGCAAAACCAACATAATCCTCTTAGTTTATATCTCTGGAACACCATCTATTATGAAACAGAAGGTTTCACACTATGAGAAATAACACTTTAGCTTGGATCAGCTATCTCTGGGTCATCAGTGTCCCCCATCTCACAGTCAGTAGAATGTCTTCGGTTCATTGTGATCCCATTCACTTCTACACTGAATCCATGTGTTTGTATTGTAATGCATAAATGCAGATTCAAGATTAATACAGACCAAAAGGGAGAGAAAAAAATCAAACTTGAGCATGAGTGACAATGGAACTAGTGCAAGAGTATTTTGCCCCTCACATCGATCCTACAAACCTTGTTCTTGCAGATGAGGTAGCTTAGAGCTTAAATATGCTTTTCGCTCTCCCCCACTGAGTCCTCCTAGGAGAGCAAAGAAGGCTTAATTTCACCAGCAGTCAGTGAAGTTGCTTTTCCGTCAAGATTGGCAACTGCCCATAGAATTCCTTGGGTTATAATAATAATAATAATAATCCTAGCAAGAACAGGGTCTTTCCAGGTGCAGACAGACTTTCTGACCAAACAGAAGAGAGTCTGGAAGAAAAATATAGGTCATTTAAAGGTTCCCACCTAGTTCTTCTGGCTAACGTGAAAAACACTAAAACCATCTGACCTATATCCCTCTGTGACTCTGAACTCGGACAGGGGATGGGTTGCTCTACTGGGTAACAGCGCGTGAAACATGCCCATTGTGCTGAAACTTTACAGAGGTGCCAAGTCCTCTGCACAAACAGCATATGAACAGCAGTGTTGTGGACATGGAGAGGGTGTATATACGAAGAAGCACCAACAAACCGTCTTTCCCAGTGATGACTCCTGCTAAATTTTTAGCCTAGAAATGCCAATAAAATAGAAGAAAATGAAGGAAGTTCCAAATCCTACAAGAAAATCAGATAGTAATAATTCAAACTGAAAATTAACATCTGCCCATGTTAGAAAGCTCCTGTGATTTGCTTAGCCTTAATAAACTAAACAATAAACAGCATAATGAAACCCCCAGCAAGTAAACCTACCAGCTGGATACCATGTCTGCTGTCAACAGGCAGATTTTTGTAAATCATCCTTTTCTGTCTAGAGTTTCTGAAGTCACATATAATGCCCATGGCTCAAACCTCCATTTTTTAAAGTTCAGTTATGATTTACCCGTTGTGCTTCAGATCAATTGTTTTCTCAACTTTAGATGACTGAAGAAAAACTTTAAAAAAAAAAACTTGCCAAGGCAGAATTTTGTTATTATGCTTCAAAAGCACTGGCATTCATTTACAAGGCCTTAGAGAGAACTTTTCCATATTTCAAGTAAGGGTCTGTGAAAATCTTTTGACAAACTGAGCAATAAATAATGTTTACATTCATTATATATTTCCTTCAGAAGTTAGTCAAGAAACTTGAAATTTTTCAAATATAAGAGTAAAAATAATTTGGAGGGACAGTTTGACAGACCTAGAGTATAGTTGTCAGTCATCACAAATTTACAGACCTTAATGTGTTCAGCAGAGATATTCAATTAGTCTCGCAGTTGCTGGCAGAGATTGAAATCTTCTTTTTGAAAGTTAATAACGAACTCAGTTCCTCCACTTCTATTCATCTCATGACTTACTGCTGTTCATGGAGATACTTCACATTGTGTTCACTAGGGAAAAAATATCATCTAGCATACCAAGGAATGTCTTCATAATAGCAATTGCTTGCTTCTGAATCATCTCTGAAAAATGTAGATGCCAAGTCACTAATTAAGCAGCATATAAAAAGAGCGTGATTTAAAGCACCTAGTATCAATAACAGTGCAGAGCACCGAATACCTGTCAAGTTCTTCTTTACTCTAACAAAGTCAGTATTGTATTTTGGTGGGATTGTATTGCTCTGTGTGCTTGTCAGCCCCTCCTGTTTGACACTGGCAGTGCCCAGTCCTGTGCTGCGGTGTGCTCTTGGCAGGGCTGGTGGTAGGGCAAGCCATCAGTCATGCCAGGCTGACACCTGGTGCCCGCTCTACACCTTCTGCTCTGCCAGCCAGCTGCTCAGCCTCTCTTCTTCTGGTAGAGCTGTTTTCTACTACAGAGCCTTCATGTGCATCAGTATGTGATATCTGAGGAATATAAATGTTTATGTACTAGGATATGAGCAGCGAAATATATTCTCTGGCTACAGCTCACTGCAGTTACTTTTTTGCTGCATCTGGACTAAGTATTACACAGCCTGGTAATTGAGTTATGTGAAATTGTTGGATTTTGGTTTCTGGTTAATAACTAACATTAGAGAAGTAAAATTTGGTGCAATGCAGCACTGATGATATTCTCATTTAAAAATGTAGTGAGTAGACACCTCTTACTCTCCTTTTTCCCACCTGTCCCCTTTTCTTCATGAGGTGAGATGAGTACTAACTGCAACTGCTATAAACACTGCGCACTACAACACACAGCTTAGCATAAAATGGTTTAGTGAGCCAATTCATTGCTTGAGAAAACAGTGTTCAAGAAATCTCTCTGGTTGGATTTCTTGCTACCAGTTTTCTTTTAAAGAGTTTTTATATAAAAATTATAATTTTGTGTTATATCTTGTAGCGAGTTGTCTCCCTGTTACACTGCAATTCAGGGACAGTAAGTGGACACACATATTTTCAGGTGAGCATCCTAAGCCTGCAAAATGAGAGGAGAGGGAATAAATACATCTTCTGGTGATATTTCCAGATGATAGAGTTCGACCATTTGGGTCCTTGATTACTTCAACACTTTATACACAAAATCTTATTTGTGCTGCGCTCAGGGAACTGTTCTGGATCCCAGGAATTTCCAAGTAATTTTGGATCTTTACAATTTTTTCCTGTTTAGATTCCTGATCAATTTAAATAAAATCAGCAATATGTAGGTTTTGTCAGAAAGCAGTGAAACCATCAAAAGTCCTGTCTTGATTTCAACAGAATTAATTTCTGATTAGAATGTCTGTAGGTCTACATCTGTGCTAAAAAGAAACACTGGTAAATCTTTCAAATAGAACAGCAATCACAAGTGACATGGCATCAAGGTCAAGTCTTGCAGTGTCATGGGAGTTTATTACATGTCTTGGGCCAACTTGCATCTACCTTTGAGTGAAAGTCAAAAATCTAACAGAGCCCATATTTTTTAGGTCAGCTGGACATTTGTGCAGTTGCTTCTCACTCTAATTATATGAATGATTCTTGTTAACTTTCAAGTGAGGGAATTTATTCAACCCAATCAATTCCATTGTGACATACACTTAAAAAGACCTTAGATATGGTGAGTATAAGAGAAGAAATAGGAGCCAGTAACTCAGAAGACAGCATGATTCAGTAAACACAGCATGAGACTAGAAGTCTAAAGACTGTAGCCTTTTGGCTCTCTGGCTGGCTTATTAACTGCCATACACCTTTAAGAGCCGTAACTATCACACTAAAAAGCCTTCTGGGTTGCAAGACAGCATTATACCAGTGCTTCGCTGCCTGCATGGGTGGTACATTGACAACTATTTAATTTAATGTCTCTGGTCTGACAGCCAAAACTTTTTAGAGTGTCGCTGGGTATCTGAGAGATTTCTTCTCAGCCCTTGATCAAAGCCTCCTCAAATGCACCCTGGGAACAAAGTGGGGAGCACCAGTAGGGGGGCTGGTGGCTGTGGGAAACTGAATTTTCCCAAGAGCTGGTGATAGCAAAGTTCATCCTTACAGGAGAGAAAAACGAAGACTGAATTCCTCGGCGTTGAGAGTGAAATGCGTGTTCTGTGGGCAGTATAGCGGAGTGAGGCTGTTTACCCCTCCAGGACCACGCTCCATATCCATCAAGTGGAAATAACAGTAACCTCATGCCTGAAAAACACTGATCTAGGAAGCACTCTGCATGGTATTTCTAACAATTATTTACTTGCTTCATTTATGCATCTCTGACAGCTTCACTGAGGCCTCACAAAAAGAAGCATCAAGAATAATTTTTACAAGTAAATCCCCAGTAGCTGGATATATAGCAGTATTTATCTCTGGAACGGTATCTACCAGCAATTATAGGTATCAGGGCAACAGACACATGACTGTGCTTGTGACTTAAAATGCCAGCACTGGATCTGAGTGCACAAGCTACCAAATTTGGATCAATATGCAGGAAATCCAGGTTCAATAACTAATTGCCATATTGTCCTGCTGAACAACCCAGTTCATCTCACATCCTTTTTTCAATTCTTTCCGAAGTTTTTAGGGCATAAGCTCTTTGTTAGTGTTTCTCCATGTCCTGAATAATGAATCCCCAGTAAAAATCCCAGTACAACGGGTGATTCATTACTATTAACAAAGTTTTAAAGCAGGCAATATTTGTTACCTTTCTCCAGAGCAAGATGAGTGACACACAATGTAAAACAACAGAGAACTTCAATATGAAAGCAGATGCGAAATTAGATTGAACTTGAAACCAGAGAGTAATGGAAGATTCACCAGTTCTGGATACTTGTAACATTTAGCTCCTGAATTTATATTGTTACTCTTCTAGGCTAAAAATCCTGCCTGTCTTAAAGTCAGCTGCAAAACTTCATTGATCTTAATGGAAGATGCCCAAATGTCATGAAGATTTTTTTGACCCCCTTCATGTGTTTTTCTCTATAAGAATGGCTTCTCAAGGATTCCAGAGCTCTAGATAGAAATGGGGCAATTGCAGTTGTGTTCAGCTGATTTGTCCCCCACCACAGTAACCATCTTTGATGAAAAGAACTGCACATCCCTTCAGTCTGTCAGACAGGTGTAATTTAGTGGTAATTAGCTCTAAAATCTTCCAGTCCAGTTGCAGAGGAAGATATTCCCATGAGACAATACCAAAATTTATTCTAAGTATTGGTTTTTTTAGCTGTAACTAAGCAAGTACCTATCCCTGTTGCCCTGTGTTGGGAAAATCTGATCCTTTTTCTGTTTTCTTTAGAATGTTTTTTTCTTTCCTCCTACATTAATAAGCGATGAAAGGGTATGCGTCCCAATCAAGGTATTCTTGCCATTCAGTTGGGAGCATGCCAGGCCTCTTCAGAGCTCTCAGTTGTTCAACAGAGGACCCAAAACTGGAGGTTTCAGGTTTTGCTCTGCAAACAAGATGCCTTTCTCCATTTGGTCGTTGCCTTCTGCATTTAGAGCCTCTGGGAGCAGCATCTTTTGGGAAATCTCGGGGCACTCTAAGAAGTTTTCTGCTTCATTTCCCAATGAAGACCTAATTAGGATCCCAAGATTGAAGCCCATCCCTTTTCTATTAATGTAACTGTCTCAACGCTAAACAGTCCATGAACAGGCTAGAAGCTTATGCACAGGGACAAAAGGGATCAATTATTTTTTCTGTTTCTTATCTCTAAGTAGTATAATTCTCCAGATTTGAGTCTCATATCATCCCTCAGAGTTGATCAAATAACCACACTGAATCTGATTTCCAAAAAATCCACTGCAGTTCCAGTAGTGATGAAAATAAATAAATCAAGTCACATAGCATCTGCTTCACGGAATAACAGATGTAGTACCATCCCCTGTAAAGGAGTCCAGGTTATAACAGCCTTATTTTCTTATTCTGTTCTCAGACACTGCAGTTACGGAACAAAGACAAATCTTGTGTGCCATAAATTTAGCAGGTTTTGCAAGAAGTTCTTATGCCCCGCAATTTCAGCCTCAATGAATCTCCATAAGGACTGATAGAGCTATGAGAAATGAAATCTTTCTTAGGCCTGCCCTGAATGATAGATAACTCTTTCTCAGATATATCTGATTCTCTAATCTTTTTCCCTTCTTGTTATCTGTTTTAACTGGGAAATGTGTTCAGCTTCTTTATTGTTTCTCTATGTGGTTCATGTTTTCACAAAAATATGCCAGCAAATATCAATCACCATTTATTTAAGTTTATCTCAGTATTCAGTTCCAATGATCTGACTTACAGTACAAATTTTAGGTATGCTGCCAAACACAATGTATTGAGTATCCACATATGAAGCAAGGAAAGCTTCAGAACAGTCTAAAGGAGATTGATGTGATTTGTTTAGATTTTTTGCTGTGCCAAAAAGAGTTATCAGTTTATATTCCTGACTAAACTTCACATTCTGTTCTGATGGTTTTCTCACGTCTTTTACTGAATTATAGAAACAATATCTCATTTCTAAGTAGACAGGCAGCTCCGCCCCTGTCTGATGGAACTGTGCACTCCTCCTTTTCAAAGGCGTTTAGATTTATGGCCCAAAGTATTACCGTGAAGCCCACTCTGGCCCTTCCACGATCACCATAAACAGTAAAGCACTAGTGGGCAAGTGTCTCCTCCGTGCTCTGGGGAGCCCTTTGGGCAGCAGAGTAAAGGAGACGTCGGTGTGGTGTGCTGGCAGGGTAGACGAGCGCAGATGTGACAGTGAGGTTTGGGTACATAGAGAGGGGAGCCAGTGACAGACATTGAATACCAGGGAGCCTCCAGGATGAGGCACGTAGCCCTCGCTGTGTGACCAGGGAAGAAGCATTTCTTCCCACGGACTGCATCTCTCTCACTTACAGCAGCTTCATACACATCATTGCCTCGGTTGCTTCTGATTTTCACAACTGTACTTGGTGAATCAGGTCCGATTTATGCTAACATCAGGCTCAGTTTTATAAATATTTATGCAGGTAAGCACTTTTGGTCTTATTTGCAATGCTGGGGCCCCTCTCCTGAGAGAAAGTGTTAGTAGTGGAGAAAGCAAAAACCTTTGTTGAAGGATAAATGCATTACTATATAAAATATAAAAAATGAGTACAGAGTTTGATTTCCAGTTTCTAACCTGCTCCTCATTGACTTTTATGCTCTTTGCCATTTCTGCAAGCTGACAGGATTCTGTTAGGAGCTGAAAGTCCTCAGTGCTTTTCATTGTAGTTAGCACTAACCAAATATTGATCAGTCTGCCTTTACCACTGGAGGTCTTTGAAAGAAACAAAGAACCACCACTCTGAAAAATACTGAAATAACTTAAGTCAGGACACGCTTTCAGGCTGAGTGTCTTTCATGCATACATGTGTCCCAGGAATGCAAAACTGACAGTGTTCTTACTTCCTGATTAAAATGAAAATGTAATGTGGTGTCAGTACTTAGTATCAGCATCCAGTTGACTGACAAACACAAAAAACCCCATCAGCATTTCAGACAGAATATAGTTCTTTTTTTTCACCCCTGACACACTGAGGTTGCTTCATAAATACCTTATGCTAAATTCAGGCTTTCTCTTTTTCAGATATGGCTATAAAATATTAGTGATCATGATGGTGCAAGTCTGCTAACCTTTAGCAGACGGTTGTTAGTACAGTTTCCTCCTCAGCGAATTTTCCACTCTTTAAGGGTACAAGGAGCTTCTAGGGGGAAAAAAAAGCACCAAATGAGCTTTGAAATTCTAACTCCCTTATGTGAGAAAACCAAAATAAAGGCATTCATAGTTTTAAAGTAGGGCATTGACCTATACTGGGATATTGCTGTTAGGTACTGATGGTGTCCATTCTGCCCAAGTGAATCACTTGTGCTGGTCTAAGGGAGTGCACCTGAGTGACCAGCACTTGCCAGCGAAGAGCTATTCCTCCTCCTCTCACCTAGGATTTCAGTCATTTTGAAGGGACTTGATTAAAAGCACTCACATGGGAACTTGTGAAAGGGAAGTCACAGAAGCAGTGCTCATCTAAATACAGTTTCTCCCAAGAGACTGAGTACTTTGTCTCTGCCAAAGTGTTTACAGCAAACTGCACCGCTCAGCTTCTGAAGCATGGGTTCTGCTACCTTTGATTTAATTATAGCTCCTACCTATTTGTGAAGTCAGGATTGTAAAATGCTCTCCTGTAGTGACAAGTAAGGGCAGAAGCAGTAAGCACCTTTCAGATGGCAAGGACTCATCCATAAAGTTCGGTGTGTCAGGCTTTGGGGTGAGCTTTTAATTTCAAATCTTTAGTCATGTTGTTTACTGGGTTTTTTACTGCCAGTGCTAATAATAGGAAACTAAAAATTATGCTAGTTAGCGGGGACTGCTAAACAAAGAACAGCGCTTGCTGATTAAAAGCGTTGCTGGCACCTTGCCTACTGCATCGTGGAAGCAGCCGAAGTGTTGATTGTTATTTACTGTGTGAAGCCACACATGCTGGATGTGAGCAAGTGTCTTTATTTCTGCTTGTTTTCCTCTGAACTGTCATACCAAGCAGGGGGTGGGAAGAGGCTTTTGTTCATCAGAGTGTCTTCCAGTGGGAGCTCAAAATCTTGTACCTCTTTGCTGTGCCATTGGGAAGCGTTATCGTAACTCTATTACAGGTGGCTAAACAGAAGCAGTAAGTTTTGTGTTTTACCTGATGGGACAAGGCTTGAAAAGAGTTTTCACATGTATTTCAACAAGGGATGTTAATGGAGACTGATGCTATCAAATCCACTGAGTTCCACGATGTTCCTAAAACTGTAGACGGTTGCCACTGAGCTATAAAATGAGTCTACAGCTTCTGTGACAGAAATGGTAACGCAACAACCCGAGGTGTTGCCCCTGTGAGCTTTTAGCTGAAGTAATTGTACTGTACTTTAGAGCAGGGAGGAAATGCCAAAAGTAAGGGTGTCCCTTTAGACGCAGTAATTAGCACACTCCATCTGGGGATGCCTCTTGCATTCTAGGTCCTCCTTCAAAAACTGTTTATGCTTTACACCTGTAACCATAAATAGGCAAATTCATAGGAAGGCTTTAGAGCAGGGACAAAAGACTATCTGAGATAACCACCCCTAATGATTTCACAAAAAATGCCTTCCTTTTATATTACTCTGTATGTCTTTCATTCCATACAGCTTCTACAAAGAATAGAGAAAATATTTCTTTACCTCCATTACTAGCTGTCAAAGCTCACAAGTATATTCAAGTATACAAGACTAGAGTATGTTATTTTATGTTCTGATCTATAAGGCCTAATTCTGCCATAATTTTCAAAAATAGCAAGCTGTTTTAGGAAGAAGTTTTGATCTTCTTGAGTCATCAAATAAGTCTCATCTGAGATATACCTTTGGTCAACATACTTCATCATTCATCACTGTTTGTTTACAGCATCTTTCTATATTATTGCACAGAAGTTATTTTAAAAAATGTAGACCAAGGTACTGTGAAAGCTTTTTCTTGCAGCCCACTCCTGAGAAAACTAAGACGAGAAACCAAATTAGAAAAGAAAAACCCAAGAACTAATTCAATTCCAATAGACAGGAGGTTGAATTAACAGCTGCCCCTTTCCTGATAACATGAAAAGTAGAAGTGATAATGGAAATTAAAAACACCAGCATTTTTCAATGTAATTGAATTCAACACAGGTTATTCATTAGAGAAAATGAGTGCAAATCCATCAAGCTGGAAATAGGTCATTATAAACATACTCATTCATATATATAACTTTTATATTGTTGTACATAGTAAGTACAATATCCCACAGATGAAAAGCATGTTAATACTGGCCTTAAAATTAAATTTTTCATAAGAGTAATTTCAAGCAATGTAATAAATAAAAATTAAAAAAACACAACCCACACCACCTTTTATTTTGAGCTTTTAAAATTCCTAGTGTCAGAGTATCTTTGTGTGTCTTATACATATTAATATACTGGGACTCTCAACTCTCCTACAAAGTAGGAAAGGCTTCATTAATGTACTAATTAATCTTCATTTTACACGAGGAATCTTTCTTAGAACAAAAATCATATTAAATTCTTCCAGCTATAACTGTGTTTTAAGTACACTTTGTCCTATACTTTGTATGTGTTCTACTTTAAATAGACATAGCATAATTATGAAGCATGAATTATGCTCAAACAGGGAAAAAAATCCCTGAATTAGTCCATTTCTGATTTCTCTGGTATACCCAGCACATTAGCTTGAAAGTTCTTTGTTTATCAGTACAGTATTAATAATTAATTAATTAAAATATAGAATATAACTTCAAAATGTTAGGAAAGTTAGCAAAAGATTTCAATTACTTAAGGGAATAGGAAAATTGATTCAAGTAAAAAATTTTTGTTTGGGAGTTTTTTGAGGAATTATCTTCTCTCAGAAAATAACTGATACTCTATTAATGGGTAAGTGGCATGAAGAAGGTGGCAGGTCTTTTTTTCGGCTAGAGTAGCTGATAACCTGGCTACTAAACCAATACAAAAGGTTATAAAACTGGAGGGGGCTCCTGTGTCTAGCAGAAGGAAAGAAATGACACTTTCTTATGTATACCGAGTGTGGTTTATGTCTTTAATCTGTGATTTTATGATGTTATAAAGCCTCACATTTATGGTTTCATCTGCACAGATCACAACCAGAACAAACAATTTTCCTTTGAGCCTGTTTGGTTATCGTTGCTGATGACCAGGCATCCAACGCACATATGTTCAAAGCTTTCTTTTACCCATCTCTTCCACTGCAGCCAGCCTCTGCTCATCTTCCCATCTCTGCACATTTCTCAGTAATTAACAGCAGTTCCTTCAACAGCTTTTCAGAAGAAAGGCAGGTAAGGTCTGGACTTGTTCCATTATATCATAAGCCTGACCAGACCCCAAAATGATAGGTGTAAAGATAGAATAAAACCAATTGTCATTCTTTGTGAGTAGTTTGAGACACTGTCCTGCCAATCATCCTCCCAGTCCTTTGACAAACTGGCTTTTATAGTGGGCAAGCAGCAAAGCTCAAGAGGAACACAGCGGTGGGGGAATAATATCAGTGCCTGATGAAAAGAGCCAAAGTAGGTATCTCTTCTGTAGTCATTGCAATTATCTCATACATGCACTGATTTCCTAAAAACTTCCTCAAAGCTCCCATTTGATGTGTGGAAGTGTTGAATGATAAATCTATACAAAGGAAATTAAATGTTTCTGTCATTCATCTAGCTTCAAAAAGAGGTGTTAAAAAGCAGAAGCCCAAATACTGACAATACAGCAGTCCAGAAGATGCCAGTTCAAAGAAGCTGCTCAGAGAAATGACTGTCTATAACAGATTACAAAGACATTTTTTTTAAAAAAAATTTAATTAAAAGGAGAAACAACCCCTTGAAATTTTACCAACACATAATGGACAACACTTTGCTTATAGTTCAATCTCTGAATTCATTGCCCTCTTGGGGGAACCAAACAATGACAGGAAAACAGCTGCTCTCCTTTCCCCACATCTTCTGTTATTTCTTCTTCTAGAAGTATTTAGGGCAAAGGAAAAGAAAAAAGAAAAGGACCAAAAATATGTTTGTATGGGATTTTTTTTAATCTGTACTAACGAGGAAAAAGATTTTTTGAACTATCTCACTATTCCCAAGTTAGTTTTCCCAGTCTTGATTTCTAGTGCTTTGTTCAGCCACGTTTCAAATATTTCAAGAGAGAGAGTTTTCTGGATTAGTTTTTGAGGCTACTTCACAAACTAGTGAATGCCATCTCTTTTAAGCATGTCTTTTGAGATATTTTTCAGACTAAACTTGCTTTTCCTTTAACGACATCAAAACCTTTTCCCCTAGAAACCTCATTTTGTTTGTATCATCTACTTTGAAGTTCCACTAAAATAATTTCACTTCTTTTAGCTACTGCAGGTTTTTTTCCCTGCTCTTGGTGTTTCTCCTACATTGGCCAATAATGTGATCTGAACTCTAGCAATGCCACCCAGCCCCATTTCATGGAGATCACTTCTGATACGTGTTCTTCTTTTTTACTGAAAAAAAACCAGTATCAAAAGTGAACCCTGTATTCTAAGAGTACTTTCAGGACATAAAGTTAATCACACCAGCACTCACTTCAGAATAAATAGGCAATGAAATCTATTCCTGATGAAGGTATCAAGGACAAGTATATTTATATTTGCTACAGAGAAATTAGTTACAAAATTACCGATGTATTTGTTTGCTTAACTTACAATAAATTACAAATTTATTCTCAGTGTGCAGCTCTAAGGCTGGTCAAAAGTTGAGCTTAGCCCTGTTCTATTTGGTAAATATATCTTTAATGCTAAAAGTATTCCCAGGTAAAATCAATACAATACTGATGAATTAATGTATTAATTTATATAAATGTATTAAATAAAATAAATGAAATAGAATTTCATAATAAATGAAATAATTACATTTCTTAGGGGAAAACGCCAGGCCAGATTCAACAGCATGAGAGAGAAGAGGCTGTTGGAATGCCCTATCCAGCAGAGAGGCTGAAGATGTATTCTCAGTAGGCGCACACACGTAGAGCACATGTATACATCGCATAGTTACCTGTATACATGGCCAGCCACACAGTTCACAGACAGATGCACGGAGCAGTCATACGAATACAGGCAGCACCAACAGCCTCTTCTCTTTCATGCTGTGAGAAGTTTATACACGAATTTCGTGTATAAACTTCTAACATTTTGCATGTACATATCAATGTAACGTGACGCCATTCCTTACACTCCCTCATGCTGGCAATCCTGAATTGCACTTGCTTTTTGTCCAGGAAAGGGTTCTCTCTCTGCATCCTTTCTCTGCCTTATGCTACAGAAACAGCACAAGGCAAGATCTGACAGAAATTAAAAATGCAGAAGAGTATTAGGAAAGATATCCTTTCATGATTTTCAGAGAATGTGCCAGTTCTTAAAAGTGAGCTGGGATTTTGGATCTGTATGACTGGAAATTTGCATCTATCTGGTGCCTTCTCGGTTTGATCTTGGACTGTTATGTCTGACAAATGGGGTAATATTTAGTGATAGCCACAGACTAAATGTTATCTGTGAAGGAGCTTCTGAAAGGGAAGAAAAGATTAGGCTCTGGAAAAGATTTTAAGATGTGGGGATTTAGAGCGGGATTGATAGACCTGTTCTTCCAAGAACTTGGAAACAGAGACTATGTGAAATAGGGCTTGGTGCCCTGTGCAAGGGTAAAGAGAAAAGAGACAGGCAGGACTAAGTCAGCAGCCAGAGGAACTGGGAAGAGGCTCTGGGGAGAGCTCTTCTTGTGGAGTGGAGGGAAGTGAGCACAGAAATGATTGGGAACAAGATCTGTCCTTTGGCAGAACTGAACAGCTCCAGAGGAGCCCCATGGATTGGCAAACCTGGGGAAAAAAGCTTGGGCTACCCTGTGTTGGAGGCAAACTGGGATATTACATTAAACAGCAGGCACTGAAAGGAGGCATTTGAAACAAACTTGCAGATTTGCAGCTGTAGGAAAGAAAATTAAATGCCTCAGAAACCTTGACATTGAAATTACCATTGCCATGCAATTGTTGCTCTTTGGCTTTTATGTTACTTCCAGTTTTTGTTTTTATTTTGCAATTTTAACTTCATGCAGTATAACATTGCCACCCCTGCTCAGCCAATTATCCCGTCTAAACATGAGATATATGCATTTTAATGACCCAGCAGCTTACTTGTAACAGCACTTAGAATCGTATTTGTCATTTCAACAAACTCAAACCTTTTTTTTAACGTGACGCTCCTTGTTTGAGAGAACTTTTTCTGTTTGTTTCTGATCCTCCCACCCTTTCCGTTCTGCTTTTGTAACTACTTACCCTCCTGGCTGCAGTCAGCCTACGGCTACAGAGCCATTACCTGAGCAGCAACACTGGGAAGTGAAACACCGTTAGCTGAATTGGCAAAACATATCAAGACTATTGAGGGTCAGAGATCAAGAGTCAGGTTCTGAAAGCGGCAGTTGGTAAAATTTCTAAGTCTGGCTGGTTTTGGATCTAGTGTTGTGTCTGGTGTCTGTATGACAGATACCTGCTTGGCTCAGCTACTGCACCGCAACGCCTGAGCCGCGCTGTTCTGGCAAGAGCCGTCGGGGTGGATGCCATGCTGATAGCGGCGTGTCAGCTTCTGTGTCAGGGTACAAAGGGGCCCTTTCAGTGTGAGATTTGTCTGGTGTTTCTCCTTCTTCCAAAGCATAGCAAGATCACGTTAGACATGTTTCACCAAAGTCCTTACCTTTTCCATCCTCAGAGGGATAGTTTGTACCTTAGTTTCTTATGTGTGCTGCTTTTGACACACATTTTGTTTTGGAGGAGGATCAAGCTAGGAGTAATTTGTGAACTGTCACTGGGCTTGTTCCAGATCATTTATATAGTGCTTAAATACTTTAGCAAATGAATTTCCAGATCACTTGAGTTCCCTTGCAGCTAAATTTTCTATAAACCTAGAAAAACCACTGCACGTTTCAAGTATAAACCTCACTGATAAACCTTCTGTAGCCACACTTAAAAATGCTTCTATCTGATAAAATATTGACTAATGGTTTGCTGATAATTTTGCTGAGTAATTTTACTACATAGCCACTGATGTCTTACCACAGGAGGCCAATATAGGCTAAATACACAACATGCACTGATTAAACACCAAATACATGTATTTTTTTCTGAATAAAACTAGATGTTTAGCCCAAAACCACTAATTGTATTTTGTAGTGGGAAAAATTAATTTGGTATTGCAACCCATGTGAATTGCATAGTTATCATTTGGCTCAGTTTTCTGCAAATATGAAAGTCATAAGAAGGCCTACATTAAAATCACATACATCAGAACAAACATTAGATATAGCAAATTTAAATCAACCTTAGGTATGCAGCTTTGGAATTAGGGACTGCCTAAAATTAAAAGTTAATTTGCATAAACCTTAAAAGCATTAAAGAATTAAGAAACACAAGCTTCAGAACGTGTTGTTTCAAGTCCCTAACCCACAGCCTTCTGTCCTGGTCAGTATGTTTCTGTCCATAAAGGCAAATTATCAAAGCCCACTTATCAAACAAAGCCTTTCATCTCATCCCTTAGAAAAGCTCTGTCACACACACGGACGACTTCCCAGGGCTATTCAACAACACGTATTTTCACTGGAATTACGGGCTCTCTCAAGCATCACCACACTTCACAGTACCAAGAAGAGTGAAAAAACTTTTCCTCGTGTCTAATGCGTGCTCACAAAGCTCAGACTGTGGCCACTGAACTTTGTTAAATTGTCTGCCCCTACTAAGAGTTTGGCTCCTTCATTTCTGTTGCTGCCCTTCGGGTGGGCTGCTATTAGCTCGTCCCTTAGCGAAGGCACAGACTAAATAAGCCCAGCTCTCTCTGTCCCTCCTTGCTGGCCATGGCCGCTCATCCCTAGTCGCCTTCATGGCCTTCTGCTGAACCTTCTTCAGTTCTTCCACGTCCCTGGGAGGGCCCCAAGGCTGTTGCGAGTAGAAGGAGAGAATAACTCCCTCAGCCTGCAGGCTTTGGCCCAGTAGGTGGGTCTCCTTATTTGCAGGAAGAATTCTTTGTTGACTAATACTCAGCTTGACACCCGCTGTAACCCCATGGCCTTTTCGGCAGCGCTGCCGTTCAGCCAGTCCCTTCACAGCTGGTGCTGGGGCAAGGGATGATTGCTTCCCAGATGCAGAACATTGCAATTCTTGTTGTGCTTTGTGAGGCTCTGTTGGCACCGATTTCATTATTAATTTGGCCTAGATTATGCTATTAAATCAAGGCCACTTTTAGAATTGTCATGCCGTTTTGATCAAAGCCATATTACACTCAAGTGAAAAATTAGAAACTGGACTGAGATATGAAAAGTCACTGTGGGTTTAGGTTGTGGGATTTTTGGTAGAGTTAGCTTTAAAGTATATGCCTGCTATTTCAAAATTACATATGTGTTCTTCCATTAAGTGTTGTGTTTATCTAAAATTTAAATTTTCAGTCAGAATAGAAGTATATGCAAAAGAGAAAACATTATCAGTAATGTTAAGTCAATGGATGAACAAGTATCTAAAATGAAGCAGAATGAAAACTGACAGCAGATAAAGCATGGGATGGAGAACCTGTCATGCAAAAGCCTGTAATTAAAATATATTTAAAATTGTCAAAGCTCCTAACACAGCTTTTTCCATCATACAAAATTGTTTGTTAAGCAGTCAAAACTCTGAGCTTTCTTTCTCCTTCATCTTCTTTTCCACATTTTGATTTTTTTTTTTGTGTGTGGTTTGTTTTTTTTTTTTTTTAATAAGTTCTAATAGCCTTAACATTTAA
>JAVJGI010000001.1:33799158-33825109 GCA_035590275.1 Ibycter americanus
TCCAACCTAAATGATTCTGTGATTCTACTAAGAAATATATTTCCTCTTACCAGCAGCTTCTCCTTAGTGATCTTTTTTTTACGGGTGCCAGGACTCCCCCACTTCTGTGACTAACATTCATCACTTGATTCCTTTCCAAAATCGTGTGATCTAAGTCCAGAAATGGACTTAGGTGCCTTCCTACCCACTTCTGGCCTTGAACATGAAGGAACACGTGATCAGGTGGAATAATTTTAAGCTTTCCTATGGATTTGAGACAGCACACTATTAAGCTTGTTAATTAATTTATTAATGAACTAGTTCTCCCCAAAGATTTACTGAGGGATAAAGCAATCAGAAAGTCATCAACAACCTTGCTAAGAGATAATTAATCACTGCGGGGAAAAAACAAATACAAGTTAATCCCAGTTCACAACCAGAAGCTCTATGCAGCCGCAGTGCAGAACTGACATGTGGGCAGGCTGTGTGACTGAGCACACAGAAGCTCCAATACAGGTGCAATGATGCTCCATTTTGCAACCTTTCAGTGAGACATCCCCCTTTCTTGCAGAATCAAAGTTAGGCACAGGGGACTTTGGTAGTTAATGGAGGTCTTCACAGGTATTAGCATGCTCAGCAGGAAGCTAGCAAGTTAGAAATAGGAAGCTGCGGAAAGGATTAAAGGCAAGTACCAAAGCACAGACTTCTGTGCTTCTAACTTCACTGTCACAGACTGAAGAGAGACCTGACCTAGACTTCTGTCTCAGCCCAGACCTTCTCCAGAGATTTAGGCTCCTTTGTGACCCTAGGTCAGAGGCACCTCTCCTTATCAGGTGCTCAGCTGAGCAGGACTGTCCCTCAGTGGACAGTGTTGGCATCCTTAGGGGATGTAAACGTCCAGGCAGTGCTGTGAATCTTACTTAAAATATAAATAGGCTTTAAAAGTAGAATTCCTCTCTCTCCAGAAATCAGATGTCTAAACCAGGAAGGAAAACACATCTAGGTACTCTAATAATGTAATGGGGTCCTGGGCTCATGCTCCACGCTAAATGGTGTGCGTGATTCATGAGTCACTGAATTGTTGGCAACAAGCATAAAGACAGATGCTCTCTGAGCTTAGCTGCTACCCTCAACACTGTTGCTTTACTACGGCACTCTGCACTGGATTAGTAGCTTAACAGCTACCATAGCTATACTGCTCCTGACACACACATTGCCTTCCACCATGCAGAGCCTTTTTCTCTTTAAGGACCTAGCCCAAAATACCCTGTGTATTTAGTCTGTCTATTGAATCAGATTTTCTATTTCTATATGATTTTATTGCTATATTCTTCAATTGCATGAAAGCGAGTATGTAGAAAAGATATAACATCCTAACTGCTCCTTATTCAGCTCATCACAACCTCCTTTTACGAGAAGTCCTATCTTGTGTTCATGAGATGGACTCCTGCACAAGAGTCAGACAAAGGCAATGCACCTGAAATGAACTATGTAAGATTCCCAAACATGCTGATGCAATACGAAGGAGACGCAAAGGTCAGAGCACACACCTGGAAGGTTTTTGAGTTGTCTCAGCTTTTACAAGGACATTCAGTCCCATGCAAAACAGCACGAAGTCAAAAATTTTTATGTGTGTTTTTTCAAGCTGATAATAGAAGAGCAGTCTTGCAAATGGGGGTATAAGTGATGCAAGAAAGACAGCTAAAATATGGGTGGTGCATCACAGAAAGGAAGCAAGAGAAATAATCAGGAAAAGAAAAATAGATACATGGTTTAGATAGAATACATGCAAAAATGTTCTGGTGCCAAATTAAAAATAAATTCTGAGCTCTGAAATATACTACTCTAAGAAAATAAAATTATTGGAGACCTTTGCAAAGGACTTCAGGAAAAGCTACATCAAGAATATAAAACAGTGCAGAAAAGATTTGAAGACAGGGTACTGAATTAAAAAGGTTAATTGCTAATGATGTAATGTGACCAAGTCTGTTCTGAATTTTGTGAACATTTTAATACTTAATAGTACACTGTTAAAGAGTTGCTTGCAGGTTTTACCCTGTGACCCCCAGTTAGTCATTGAGATGTAGACAAGTTGAGCAAAACTCTTTTAAGATTCATGTATCCATTTAGCCAAAAGGGCACATATACCAGTAAGACAGAAACTTGTGACAAACCAAGAAAACCCAGATCATACCACGTGAATCATCAAAAAGACTGAAGCTGTCAAAAGAGCTGTCTGTGCCTACTAGACCGTCTGAAGACATGATATCTGTGTATGCTTCACTGTGTGTGTTGTACATCAGACCTTTGTAATTTAAGTTTAACCTCAGTGCAGTCTTTTCCATTGTTCCTGTTTTAAGGAAGTGCATAAACTTCGCTGGTGCTGATAAATTTTTCAGCTTTTATTGTCACTGCTTTAATGTTACTCTAAGACTTCCTCCATGTCTTTGCCAGTGACGTAGAAATGCACGTTTAAATATAAGCTGTTGCCATATTCTCCTCAACCTGTTATGGACAGTGTCACAGATTTATGGGTTTACAGGCTTATCAAATAGAAGAAGGTGGACGAGATGGTTAGGAAAAAAAAAAAGTCATTGTTTAAAAGAAGTTAGCATGCTAAGAAATACAGAAGACAGGTGATGACAAATCCCAGCTGATATTTTCTCCAATCTGGAAGATGCTCACTAAAAGTAAATGAGGTTTGTGCTGTCAAAAGAGTATTAATTATAAAACAAAAAAATATAATAAATACTACATATAAATAATCTCGAATGTCTTCTGATTATTAATGTGGAATAGTTCTACAGCAATAGAGCACTGGTGGGTCAGAAAAGCATTCAGGTGGTACATGGACACATAGTAAATATTATTCCCTATCATATTTCCAGTAAAAGTTTTAAGTAATGAGGTGTACTGCAGCATACACGGAGTTTCAAATGTTGACTGCAGCAGATTGATCTAAGAGGTCTGGGAACCACATATGCCACTTCCAACAAGGTATAGATTTAACAAGAATTTAATGGTCCTTAGTAGATAGTTCTCCCAACATTGGTCCCCTGTGCTTAGATTAATCTAACTTGCACTTAAGCTTTTTTTTTTTTGGACCATTAAACCAGGGCGATTGCTTTTCTCTGTTATTAAGTTCAACGGGAAGTGAGGCATTTCAGAGGATAAACCCACCAACAGAAAATTATGGCTTATTTTATAGAAAATTACTCAATTTACTTATTAATTATGAGTGTAACAAACAGTGCCTAGATTGTTAACTATTTAAAAAACCAGCAACCCTTAATACTTACTGTGAAGCAAAAATATATAGAAACAACACATTTCTCCAGATTTCCATGCTTCTGACAAATACATTATTCTGGATTTCTGAGTGTTCATGAAAACCTGCTCAGTTCCTAACTGACCAAGACTTTTTGTCTACTTAGGATTTTGTTATGGGTCTCTCAATTTTACTCCGAGGGACAGTACAGGAGAAACTGAACTGGGCTTTCAATTTGTATGATATAAATAAGGATGGATATATAACTAAAGAGGTAAGGTCTACTTTTTACACTAATCACTGAAATGAAAGGTCGTATATCTAAGTCCTGCTTCCAAAGAAGAATGGCTTCATTGTAAAATTAGACATATTAACAAATAAACATATAATATGAAACTAGACATGCTAAAAATAAAGTCATTTTCTCATTTTAAAGGCAGATATAAAAATTGAAAACTTAAAATCTTCACAGAAATTGTAAAAGGTCAGAATTCTTCAGGTACAGAAATGTTTGGCTTCAACTTATGTATTTGCACATACAGTCACTACAATAAAGTAGTTTGGTAGGATAATTTGGACAAAAAGAATGAAGTACGTGGGCCATAATTGTTACTCATTTTATGAACTTAACTTCCAAAAATTTTTGCTTGAAACAGGATTTATATAAAAAGATTCCTACATCTTTTAATCTGCAAGGATTCAAACACATACTTAAATTACAGTGGAACCAAATGAGTGCTTTCATAAAAACATATGGTTTTTCAAAACTGGGTCTTTATGTAAATATATATATTACCCTTATAATTTTACACTTTTAGAGAAACACTTCATGTTACTATAAAAGGGTGTTCTATAGAATAATTTCTCAGCGTACTGGTAGATGACTTGTTTTTATAATTATTCTTATAGTTTTCACTCTCTTAACAAAATCTGATATAAAAGGAGGACTCTTTGCATATGTGCAGGTGTGTGCATGGGTGTTTCTGTTTTTGCTATGGAAAACCCAGTTGAAAGAATCTGATATGCTTTGACAATCCACTTGCTATTTTGGAACTTCTTTTCCTGTTTAGTTTTATTCACAAGACCTCAGAAGATTCTTCCCACAATCCATCAACTTGCACATATTCTAAATCATTTAAAATCAGAATCCTACATCTGCATCTATTCAACAAGTTTATCTATGAAAGTGGAACTAACATGCTAGAATTTCTAGGAGCATGGTAGCTCCTAAAATAACAGGCACAATCTCAAAATTATATTCTAAAATGTAAATCCTAGAAAATCATTTCTGTGTTCTGAGTTAAAGCAGTGTCTACAACGCACCTTACATTACACAGACATTTTTTTCTTTTCAGGAAATGCTTGATATCATGAAAGCAATATATGATATGATGGGGAAATGCACCTATCCTGTTCTCAAGGAGGATGCACCTAGACAACATGTGGAAACATTTTTCCAGGTGGGTCAGGTAACAGAGGTCCCCAAAAGACTTCTCTGTTAACAGGTATGGCAAGATTTTCATTGTAGTCACAATTTTGCGTCTCCTCCCAATTTTCTAATCCTTTTTCTTCTCTGTGGTTCAATCCCAAGTTTCTCAGATCTACTCATTACACCTTGCTTTTTCAACAATAAACTCCTTAAGCTTATTCTAATACACTACTTGCTACATCTTTACAGCATTTTGGCCTTGCTGTTCCTAGGCTGACATATAACTGAAATTAATAATAAAATGGACTTGTTTTACACAAGATTTCAGGAGAATAAACATACATTCTTATTCTTTCTGAACAGAAAATGGACAAAAACAAAGATGGAGTAGTTACCATAGATGAATTCATTGAGAGCTGCCAGAAAGTAAGTACCCAGTGATAAGTACTGAACTTGTATCTGTTGGCTAATGCTGTCAGCCCTGCACAGATGTCTGGAATGACGACGATGGTAATCCTAATACCAGAGACAGTATTTTTCCAAGGTAGAGTATGCATGCACACCATCGCACAAAAACATAAACACTGTAAATACATTAGTGACCTGAATCTGTAGAAAGATGCTCTATACAAGCTGTCATTGCTTATTAGAGAACTGTGTCCACATCCCTTCTCTTTGACAGTGTTTTGTTTGTATTTGATAGCAAAAAGTTTCTTCACATTCAGCTGAACATTTATTTCTATCTTCTCTTATGCTGGGGAACACATTCCTGTTGCAATTGGCATACAGCAATAACAATTATATTTCTTGAAAATTTATCATGTATAGGAGCGTTTCTCAAACAGCAAGCCATGACCTGCTGCAGGCCTTGCAAAGGGAGAGCGCAAGGAGCTTGCAAAGCGTTGAATGGCAGGAGTTAACAGCAGGCAAGTTTTCTCAAGGCAAGGGAGTGAGAACTGATTATGATTATCAGCTGCAAGTGTTTACACTGCCCAGGTGGCTGTTAATTTCCTTCAACTGCTCAAAGCAGCTCCTTGCCTATAGAGCCAGGAAAGAGAATCGGCTTCTGCAGCAGGAATTGCAGCATGTTTTCACCCCTCTGCCCTTCAGAAAGCGGCTTGGTCTCGGACCAGGAGACGATATGAGGAAAGATAAGTTGCATTTTCATAAATTTAAGGAACTACTATTCATTTGTCAGTTAAAAAACACGGAAAAGAAACATGATTAGTACAAAATAATGATAAGTCTTTGGTGTGGTAAGAGGTTGTTATGCATTGTGAAGTGTCACATTAGACCTAGTGATAAGATAGGCTTAATTACATTACACAAATTGATGTGGCAAATAAACCCACCACTGTTTGTTACTGTGAGAAATATAAGGAATTGTAGTAGTGTTACATGTTTTCCAAGCTGACTCTGATTAATATGAAGCTGACAGAGATCAGCAATATAATGTCTGTATTGCTGCTTATCTCACATACCTAGAAGAGAGCAGTAGACTCTCGAGTAGGAGACTAGCAAGGTTAATGAGGTTAGTGAATGATCGATTTTTACCATTTGGAACAGGGAAAGCTGAACAGGAAACAGCAAAGATGCTCTAGAATTGGTTTATTTTTATATGCATCTGTAGTTATTCCTTGGGGCTGCTCTCATGAGCACAGCTACCTAGTAAATGATTCTCTGATTTTAATCCACTGATTTTTTGCGAGGTGAAAGACAAACAACAGCTTTTCTAACTGTGGCTGTTCTGTATATCCTTAGCAATAGGTATTGGGTAGTCTCTTACCTGTTGGCAGTGCTCCACAGTTCTAGCTTGTCAGTCACGTTCAATACAAATGAAAGGCATTTGCTCTGCTAAAACTGAATGATCGTCATAAACAGATGAGGTTCATTTCCCAGCTGAGGTCTGCAGAGTTCTAGAAGTTACGTGACAGACTGATCTGGATATGACAGCAATTATAGTGATGGGCTGAGTGATTCATTTATGAAGAAAATTAGTACCTTCAGTCAGGAATTGCCTGCTTTCCTTTTCCAATGTGATTCACAGTTTTTCATGTCTGTTAGATTTCTTATTTACCTCTTCTGAGTATTCAGAATACATGTTCTCATCATGCCAATTACCTCACCTTCACTTGCTTTTAACTTCAAAGGTGGCAATGGTTTTTGCAAAACGTATCTCGCTGCATCAATTTTTGTCTCTATCTACTAAGACCTGTTCTTCTATTAAGACCTCTGAGCTGCAAAGTATGTAATTCACATTTATATCAAGATTTAGTTTCAGAAATTAGATTTAGGGTTAGGATTTAATCCAAGTCCTTCAAGAAACTTGATTCAGGAATTAACATGGCTTCAGCCTTTTCAGATTACATTTTTCAAAAAGGACAGTAGTGGCTGCTTCCTTTTAAAACACAGCATTAGGAAAACCTTATTTTAATATCCTGATAGGTAGGAGACTGATCTAAAAAGGTACTGTTGAGGTTCCTTTCTTTCCTCAGCATGCAGTAAGTCACATCACTCCAGGAGTAAGGTGTCTCATCTTCCATGAGCATTTAACAATGCCAAAAGCAAAATTTAATGATCCTGCAATCTTTCCTGTAGTAAATACGCCTGTGTTTTAGACCTGCCGTGCAATATTTTTATGTTTTCCACATGTTTTGGTGTTATGGAAAAACAGTGGTTATTGTTATTGCCCTTCATTCAGTACCCTTTTTCCAAGCTGTAAAGTACTCGTTTATTCAATTTTTCCTTCTAGGGAAACCAGTCCACACCTTTAATCATCCTTGGCCCTCTCTCTGGACCACTGCTAGTTCTACTATTACCTTTTGCTTATCAAAATCAGGACATTCAGGATGGGGTCACAGCACACCTGCTACTCCCTGGGCTTTCACATCTATAGTGACTTCCTCATCTACGAACCCTCCTTTGGCACTAAGGCTGATGTTAGAGCATGTCTGCTCAAAACCTTCCCTGCCAGTGTGCCTAACAAATGACTACACCTCAGACCCTGGAATGGGAAAGCCCATTGATGTATGCGGTAGCCAGAGCTGCATCTGGTGCGTGTGAAAACACACTGAAGGCATACAGAGGATATGCTTGCCAGTTCTAGCTCAAGCTGTGAGACTGGAGTCAAAACAGTGCCAGGAGACAAGCACAAGAAAGCCTCAACCAAACTCTAAAGCTCAAATCCCATCCAGTCTGAATCTTAAAACAGACTAGAAGCCTGTTCTGCCAGGGGAAGGCTGCAGGAGCCTTTTCTTTGAATGATATCTCGGGCAAGAGCTGACAGCCTCTGAGAACTGACATTCCTCTATTTTGACTTGGAAGCCAAATCAATGGGTCTTAGAAGTACGTCCCTTTTACTGGTGTTCTGTGATAACTAAGGAAAGCGTGGCATGTTTACTGTAAGAGTGAGAAGGAACACAGCAGAGCGTATTTGAATATATAGGCTCCACCTCAGTTTCCTGGGATGGGTTTCTGAGATTTTTTTTTGTAGCATCAAGCGCCTCTGGTGTGTGCTTAAACACGCCTATATATGCACGTGCCTTTTTTAAAATCGCCTCCTTGTGCCGAGTACTGGTTTGGCACAACTATCAATGCAGTAGCACTGTACAGCCTGAGGCATACTGCAAGTTCAAGACTTAATTCACAGTCCCAATGCAAAGAATGGCCTGTCCATTCACAAAGTGTTAAGAAGTTACACAGGGAATCACAGAGCATTCAGGCTTTGAGCGTCATCTTCTCTGGTCCCTGGGGATAAAGACCTATCTTTGCCCATGATTGAGGCATGATTCCCCCTCATCCACCCTCTTGTCTTGGACAGGGAATGTGTATGACCTGATTTTCCTGCCTTTCCTACCCCACATACCCACATGCTTGAATGCCAGTCTGCTATCCAGGCTCCAACCCCACATACCCACATGCTTGAATGCCAGTCTGCTATCCAGGCTCCAGGAGTCTCCTTGCTCCCACAGGAAAAATGGACTCTGCCCTAGGTATGCTGGACTTAGTCCCAGAAAGTGGCTGCTGCCTGTCCTGCTGTGTGTAAGTTACCACAGAGCAGAGAGAGGTCTTGTGAAACAGCAGTGTGGCTAACTCGAGAGCCGGGCGCTACCCAGTTCCTCGCCTGCCTCCTTTCACTGTTTGGTGCTGGTGGAAAATGGTCTGACTCGGGCATTGCTTCCCACCTACAGCAGCACCATGAAGAACAGAGATAAAGGACTAAGGCATGCATGGTGCAGAGCTGAATGTCAGGGTGAATGACTTAAAGGTTCTTCTGATAATGATAAAAAGGCTTCTGGGATAGATATTTTCTGCAGGAGTAACCCATTCCATACACAATGCAATGGTCTGGGCTAGCCTGAAATAACAAGGAAGCCATCTCAAACTTCAGGAAGAAAAACCTCAAGGTCAGCTTGAAGTTAAATCACATCTGACAAAGCTCATTCATCCATGTTTTGTGCTTCATATGGACTGCTTCATACACACTGACACTTCCTAATGTCTTGAGTTAGGAATCATTAAACAAATCTATTATGAAGAGTTGCTTAGAAAAATGCACTGAAAAAAGAGGCAAATTAGAAGGAGACACTTGCCAAAGAATTCTAATACAAACATCTGCCGCCTTCTTTTTTTTTTAAAGATGGGGGAAAAAAGCTACTAAAAGTCACCATGTTCCAAATATTACAATCCTGTGTTTTCTTGTGCAGATTCTTCCAATTTCACTGAGTAATGGAGGGACACAGGAAGTCTTCTGTATAGAAACAGCAAATTTCAGAAATACAGAGCTGATTTTAGAAAACCGTTAGTTTCATTAGTGATGATACATACATTATAAAATTGGTAGGAAGTGTCAAAACACTTTCTAAATCAAGAGCATGTTTGTTTTGCGCATTTGCTGAGCTTAGTTGCCAGTGCATATAGAATAACATTTGTAAATAATTACATGACAAATGATTCCACTTAAACCAAACTTTAACCTTACATTAATCAGTGATCTTCAATAGTATACTGATGTTTGAAAACAACACAGGAGAAAAAAGTTTATTTTCATTTCCAGTAATTTAATATAGTAAGTTTCCTATACAAACTTTTTAAGCATTAATCTACGTAACTTTTTTTTTTTTTTAAATTACATATCATTGGTTTCATAAGTTTATCAGCACAAAATAGTGTGCAGGTGACTTCTTACAGCAACATCGCTTAAGATGACATAAAGAATCAAAGATGAAAAACCCCACTGTGCATGTTTTGTAACATAAATTAAGCAAATTACTCAGACTCATCATTTTCCACAAAGCAAATCACCCACTGGACTGAATAGTGAAAAAATTAACTGGAAATTGATGCCAAACGTGTTATTGGAAGGCCTACATACCAATCAGTAGTGGAGAATACTAAAAGATGACCTTTCTAAGTGGGGTTTTTATGCACCTCTTTCATGAAGCTCCCCAAAATATTCTGTCAAATTCAGTCTTTTTATTCACTAGAATTAAAGATGGCTAGATTATCTCTCAAGAAAGTACTAAAGGGTGTGCATTCAGATTAGAAGAGAGGATCATTACAGTGGACACTAGCAAAAGCTAAATAAGCTGTAATGTAATACACTTTCGTATTGTATTGTGCAAGTAACTGTTTATCCAGAAGCACCACAGAACATGGGCTACTACAAGTAAACTCTTTCTTCTGTACACTGACAGGTACATCTTAAAAAATTTTATTTTTTCCAGACTACTGTGCTGAGTTATTTACTGCTAAAAACTGGAGTACAGAGTGATGCATCAGTAAGCATATGCAGAACTTGGAAGCTGAAGGTTTTGTTACCTACCTAATGCAAAGCAATCAGAAAGCACAAGTAGCATTGGAAAAAAGCAGTCAACATCTTTCAGTGTGAACGCACAGAAAATCTGAGCTGAGATGTTGAAGAGTGTTGCGGTGGTATTTGCAGAACTGGCTGACTTGGGTTCGTGCAAAGATGACCACTTAAATCTATTTTATTTTAGAGTCATGCCTAGCTATGCAATAGGATGCCCCAGAATTGCAGAAAGGCTCATGTGTATGACA
The DNA here is from genome assembly GCA_035590275.1 of Ibycter americanus. Lineage (NCBI taxonomy): Eukaryota > Metazoa > Chordata > Aves > Falconiformes > Falconidae > Ibycter > Ibycter americanus. Next base: position 33,809,895 of record JAVJGI010000001.1, read on the forward strand.
CATAGGACTAGCAATTTCATGTATGGATTCACACTTCAGATATAGCAACTATTCTTTGAATATTTATTGTCTATATGTATTTTGTTATATTAGATATAAACTTATAACCTCTGAAATATTGCAGACAATTTTCTTAACATCCTATTGTATTCTTGACAGAATAGTTTCATTTAATTAATATATATAAAAACCTACTTAAGCGCAGATACATTAACAGCCTTTTTCTGCTAACGATTCCTCCAAACATCCTGAAAAATAATGTTGCCATTAACTAAAATACAGTTGGTGCTACCCAATTACACTACAGATATTGGGCAGCTACATTTGTAATGGTGTATGATTTTTGATTTTTTTGTTGTCTTTTTTACAGGATGAGAATATAATGCGATCCATGCAGCTCTTCGAAAACGTGATTTAATGAAGACATTAGGTCTACAAATAATGGACAAAAATGAGCTATTCTGCAACATTATCTAAAAGATGGATTTCCCACTTTATCATAAATAAAATTACTCAGCTTTACACTGAGACATGTATTATGCAAATAGATTTTTTTTATTATAAACTTTTCCCAACAAAAAAAAACTTTCTAAATTATACAATTTAGCACTTCAACAGTGGCTACTTAGTTAACAAGGTTGTTCTGAAAAGTCAGGTTTTTACTCAAAACCCAAACTGAATCAGACCCAACATTATGCAGCTTTATTATCATTCCAACCCCTAGATAAAATAGATACTATCACAAAGAGATTAAATAAATACTCAGTTCTGCTACTCATTTGTACTGGATTAAGCTCCAGGTGTTTGGGTGCATTTCTTAAATCTTAGCTTCTAATTTATACAGAGGCTTTACCATGTATTTTCTTTTCACATTTCTGTGGCCTAGTCCTCATTTTTTGAATAATACTTTGTGTTAAAGTGCTATAATGAATGTGCAATGCACATCTTGCTGCAACTGCCTTCCACCTTTGAATTGCTTTTCTCTTAAGAACCCCCCCACACACCTAACTAAATAGATAACTTGAGAGGAAAAATTGTTATAGAACAACAACAACAACAAAAAAAAAAAAAAATTGCTTATAGGTAGATTTACTCCCTAACAAATATGAGTAAGGTTCTATCAATCATACTTACCTAGTAAATTTGCATTTAATTTATTATGACAGGAATATCAGGAGTCCTACATACTGTATTTTTAATTCTTCTTGGATGTGTCCACAAATTTCTTTGCTTAAATTTAAGGATCTTCTGACTTTTAATTTTTCGTGAAGAAACCCTAACTGAATCCTAACACTGTTTTCATGAGTACACGTCTTTCTGCCTTTAATGAGGAAAAAGGCGTAAACTTCTTTTGAAACTTCCATTCCACTTTAGTGCTCAGAATGAATATCGCTATGTAGTAAGACCTACTAATAATGACTGCTAGACAGGCTAACATCTGTTTCAGCTTTTTGTAATACATTTTATTATGAGAAAGAATCGGGAAATAATTGGAAACTTCAGCTACATAATATTATCTATATGCGATAAAAGCATTACATGTTTTTAGGTTCATTTCTTTGCTAAAATTGAAGCTACCTTAACTCTGAGCCTAGAAAGATTTTTCTAAAGAAGTATGTACCTAAAATATAATACTCCCTTCCCCTCCATGTAATTTTTAAGATCTATTTTCCACAGAGTTTATGCCAATACTTCAAAATAGGTGAAATGCTATCAGAGATAGGCCAATCTTCATTGTGACATTGCTGCAGAAAATGTGAAAGGGGATTCAAGAAGTAGAAAGAATGTTGCAAACGTTCATTTGCAAAAATAAATCAGGTATCTATTCTGGTGTAGAGATGGGATGTTAGAGGCATGTTGAAGGCTGCTCTGCTATCACCAGTGTAGGATAAGAGTAGTACAATACATGTACACCTGAAATCTGCTGTAGAGTGTTTGTGTAAACTAAATGTGCACATTTTGTAAAAAAAATAAAAAATAAACATGAAGAAAAACAAGCATCATCATTAATTTTTTGAGTTATTAAACAAATACTTGTATTTCTTCAAATTATACATTTTTGCCAACAAAATTATTTTTTCAAAAAAGCTTCAATACATAGATCTTGACTTAGCACAATTCTGATCTCAGCAGAGATCTTAGCACAGTCCTGAAGTAAATTTAATATAGCCAAGGAGTGGTAATTTTCCAAAAATTCTGAAATTGTTTTCACATGACAGACTTTTTTAATACCATATGCAACAGCATCTTCTGATGACAAGAAAAGCCCCCTTCCAACAACTTTATATTCCAAAACTGAATCTTCCTCAGGGGAAGAAGTTCTATGGCAAATTTTATTACTTCAGTCTGTTCTCCCTCACAGAGTAACTTGAATACCCGTAACAACATGAACCCTGAACAGTATTTATTACAAGACCTGTTAGGAATTATTTTGCAATCAAGTTCAAATATGTTCATGGACAAACACTGCACCCTACAAGGCTTGACAGCCAGGTAAGCTGGCTTCTGCAATCTTTTTGCCGTTTTTAACTTGTTTTTTTCATAGCTTCCATGTTCAGCAGTTTATTAGCTTGTCTACAGCTGAATTCACAAGCTAGTCCCAAGCACATCTGTGGCATTACAGAACTGCATGCAAAAGCAGCACGATGTAAATACTCCAAAGTTGCCTCCTACATCTAGCTCATGTTCAGTAGACCCAAAGCTAACTGAGACTGATTAGTTGAACAAAAGCTAGGTTGTGGTTCTATGGAATGACCTGATGCCTCTGCACTGTATTCTCCAGAGCCTTTGCAGCTTCTCAAAACAATGTGCTGAGAATGCACTGAGCAGTTCCGCACCGTATACTACCTGTTCAGCACGTTCAGCTGAATACCGTTAAAGGCTGCCTCTCAAGAAGTCTAGATGAGTTCTCATAGTTCTATGTCTAACTCAGTAAGTCCTGATGAACCCAAACTGCATCCATCTGTGCCTGTGGCACAAAGTTACATGTTTCAAAAGCAGGTATACATATGCAATTTAACACCAAGTTAGTTACTATTTAGGTAATTACAACCAAATTGTTTTGCTTTGCACAAACATACAAAACATATTAAGCACTGCAGATATATTAATGGAAAATGTAATTTACAACAAAATAAGAATCGATGTTTACTCTGCTTTTGAAATAATAGCCAGTTAGTCAATGTCATTGTAAGCACAATGCATATGCAAATAGCAGCCAATAGAGAGAATTATTTTAAATAGTCTTCCGTAATTACATATTCACAAACTGATAGGACTTTTCCCACTCTCCATCATACCGAAGAACTGTACTTATTTTAAGAGAATATCATACCCCAAATAAGTGTCAGTGATGTTCACAGGCAGTTTCTTTCCAAACTCCACCTTACAGTACAAATCACTACAGTTTTCTTGTTCAAGAGGAGATAGAACAATAGGTTGGGATTTTAGATTTGATGATAGCCACAGTTGCCTGTTGATGAAAATAAAACACATTTAAACAAAATAAGGAGCACTAGTACTACATGTGAGAGTATTCATATAGTCTCTATAAAATTGCGTCATTCACAACTTTTACTTAGTTATCTTTATTATTCTCAAACAGTAGAAAACTGAAAAGTTAGTATTTGCTGAGAAATTTACTGTCAAAAGGGCTGAAAATAATGAACTGAAAAAAATGGACCATTATGATAACTAATGCTGGTCAGCAAACATCTAAGAGAAGAGAAATGTAAACTCACACCTAAAAATGGGCATAAATATAGACATGAAATAATAAGGAATTTTAAATAGAAGAGTGATATTCTGGAAGGGACTTCCAAAAAAAAAGTAAGAATCATATAGATAATAACTCATTTAGAATAGAAATTCGATAAATTCAGAGGTTGGATTATATAATATTGCTTGTAATCACAATTCAGGAGTTTGTTTCCAGTTTTCTGCTTTATCTTATTACAGTGTTTTTAAAAGACACACAGAAAGACCTACTCACAAAACTGGTAAAACTGCAAGAAACCAGGGGCCAGACAGAAGAATTAGAGGTTAATGATTCACTGGATTAGTTACATTATCTAGACCTAAATCTTCAGAACATCAAGGTGATAATAATTTTCTTTTTCTTGTCTCACTACGTATAAATAAAAAACTCTTACGCTTCTTTACTTGTTGTGATGTTTTTCAAGTTGGTAATACAAACACTGCTACTGCCCTTAAATGAATATAAGCACACGCACACACAACAAAAAAAAATAAGTGGAGTCTACTGATTATTTGGGCGCCTGCTGATGAAGGCACACAAACTCAGAATTGGTAGACTGTATTTATCGTCCCTACTCTTTAGGTTATTCTTATTCTTCATCAATGACCATTTAATATAATACATGCAGGTGTTCATAGGGTCAAGAAAGCATATTCTAGATGAATATCCAAGCCAATACTCTCTCTTTTTCTTCTCTCCTCCTTTCGATATAATGTACAGCACAACAGAAAATAGCAACAGAATGTTCAGCAGAATACTCTGTCATCTATTATTTAAAGCATTTTTTTTTTTGATTTATAGCAATTTCAGATCTAACCTCTGAGTTAACCAGAATGGGCCGGAATGTGAGTATCTGATTTCCTCAGTAAGTGATCTAAACAATAAGCTATTAGTGGGAATGGGCAGGCATCATTAATAACAGCAAAAAGTATCTTTCAACAAGAGTAAATCTTGTTGAGAAAAGTATTTAGGCTCAGAAAAAGCAACACAAAAGCCTGCATCCTAGGGGTACTGAACCAAGACAAATATTCAGCCGGAGTCAGATGTCAATACTCCAGAAGGGACCAGAAACTATTTACTAGTTGACATTTGTTTAATTTATGGATCACTCTTCATAGGCATCTAGCCTACCCTATGGTCTGTACAAGAAGCTCACATGCTTTCCTCAGCCTAAGCATCTACTTTCTAAGTGCTGCAATGCCTAACTTGGAGTAAGGATGTATATTAGGCATGCTGGATCTTTCCCCACACAACTAACCTAACCCATTTGTCACACCAGTTCAAACCGTGGTAAAAAAACATAGAGACTTTCTAGAGAAACAGAGAATTTTCAAGAAAGAACAGCAAGTATCTCATTTAATCACTAAGTATGCATAAGCTTCCCACCAAAGAAAATAAAATGTTCTAGGCAAACATCATAGGTAGGGAACCACATGGATGCACACTGGCTCCCAAAGAGAGTTCTCCTGAATGGGGCTTGGTGTGCTGTGCTGTAAGAGTCCAGCCATGCAGCTCTTTATATAGGTATGGATTCCTTGGAATATTTTACTGACATACTCCTGTATTTCTGGCTCAGAGATTAAAACAGTAGGGAATACAAATGGTAGTGGAAGATAAAAAAAAGGGAGGCAAAAAAATCTAACTGGCAGAATATGGATTACCCAGAGTAGATTTAATGTCATTTCTATTACCACTCAATACATCAAACAGACTAAACCAACTATTTTACGATGGACTGGAACACAACTCTGCTGATTGCCACAGTGCAAAATGCTGTGCTTTATGCAATATGAATAGTTGTGACGTAAAAATAAGCAGTTTTCAGAACAGGGTTCTTAATCTGAAAGCCAGAGATGGAAGTTGCTTTGGCAAACTTGCATTCAAATGTGCAGATTACAGAATAATCATCTGATCAACTCACCTTTCCACCACATTGCTCCAACTTTTGTAAAGCAACAGTAACTTTTTCTCTAAATTTCTTGTCCATTAATCTCCTTGAAAGCTGTTGGAAAAGTAAAATAAAAAGGTTTGTTGCACAATATAGTACAATATACACAAAGAGGCCAATATAATTCTATTTTATCACTTTGTTTCATCTTAGCTTTGGAAAATCAAAGCCGAAAAGAAACACCACTTTCTTTATAGCTTGTAACTGATGTCAAAGTATGGAACTCAGTCAAGAAAAAAGAATAAACTGTTAACTGATGAGAAATTTAAATTCAAAAAAACTCAACTGTTAGCAAAAAAATATTTATTTTCTTTTCTTTTAGCAAACAACTTTCAAAGAGGTATCAACTGTAAAAAAAAGCCATTCTTAAAGTGCTGTCCATATGAAAAGCTAGCACATTGTTCACATGCGTTGAAAGAGATTCATTGTAGTGGAAATACTTTAAAAAAAAACTACTGCAATTTAACTCTTCTGCACTGGATGTTTAAAAGGTCCTTTTATTACACTGTAAAAGTGCACTTTGGAAGCAGGCTAAACAAAACCATGAAAAGCCCATCTAACAGAGGAAGGATATCTACAGAAGCACTCAGTATAAAAATACTTTCCATAATACAACTCTTAAGTTTATTTAATGAAAACTTCCTTGTGTAGAATTCCCATCTGAAAGAAGTGCTTATTAATTTATTGAAACTTTCACAGATTTGTTAAAATATTCACACTTCAACTGCAAAACTCATTTTGCAATAAACAAACTTCCCTTCAAAACACAGCATCTATTTCATCTCAGACTTGACGCTGGATCACTTTTAAGCAGTACAGACAACACTTCCTTTATTTTCTGATTTGTGTTAACAACAGGTTTTGGACTTTATAAGACTTTATTAAAGTTGCTTATTAAAGTTCCTTATTAAAGAATGATGGAGTTACACAGAGGAATATATGAATTAATGGTTTTCATGGAACTGCCGAGTACTGTATCTGTGCAGATATTATAGTAAACATCTCAACAAAAGTACTATAAAAATACAGATGATTTTTTACTATAGCATTAAGAACTTGCATTTGTGAGTAGATGCTTAAGATGATCATTAAGAGATGGGCCAATGACAGCACTCAGTTGAACTAAAGCATCCAATCCCCTTCCGAATACTTCATCATCCGAATGGGCCTTCAGAGCAGGAAAAAAAGAAAATCCTGTCAGCAATCCTCAGACAAATGCACAAGTTCTTCAAAATTGCAATCTCTACATTATGACTGTATATAGTATTTTTAGAAATTAAAACTAGTGTGCAACTGCTAACTTTTATGTTACAGGTTGAGAAATACAATATGACTGAATATTAGTATCTAGAGATAACATTTAAAAACAGAAGTAGATTTTTAAAGCAGAAAATGGAAGTATCCACAAGATGTCAGTGAAACACTTGCATTTCTTCTGAGACAAGGAAACTAATAACTTATTATTGATGAAATAAAAAATTCATAAGGCAAAACAGTTTACTACACCAACAACTTCAGTGCTTCACAGCACATTAGAAAGAACCCTTCAAATGTGGGTATGTTGAAATGTAATGAATTTAGGGTAATTTCTAAAGTAATTCATATGTAATTTATAACAATAGTTGTCTTTGTTGGAGAAACACAGGACACAATGACTTTCTGGCTCAATTAATTTAGTCCCCTGCCAACTACAGCTTTGTCACCTGCCAGGAATTATCAGGCTCTTACCTACTTCTAGGGTGCTTTATCATCTTTATTAGTCCCATGGGAAAGTTCTTCTATACCTGAGTTCTCTAATGCTTTAGATATCTCTGTATTTAGCAAAGAAATTGATTCATAACAATTTATTTCGTTCTTGCACTAATAATGACCTTTATTTAAAGTTATTTTTCCACTCTGTCATTTGGCCCTGAATGTTTTAACTAGAAGTCATCAACTGCTTATGCAGTAGAAGGTTTATCAAGACTTTATACCAAAACAGTGCAACAATGAAAACTGTCAGATGAGTAACAGTAATTGGAAGAACAGACAAGAATAATTTTTCTAATTTTGTCTTCCAAACTAAACCAAAGATACTGATAACACACAGTTCTGATCTTCTATTACACCTCTGATCTGAGGTCACGAAGAATTGTCAAACTTTCAGCATGTCTATAAAACCAGACTTTAAACACAGCTAGGTTAAAGGACAGCAAGTAGCTGAACCAGAAAAGGGCTCTGAAAGATACGAAAAAGATCCAAGAGAGATCACCTTCAAGGCCAGTACTTTTACCTCTCTTTATATTCTGAAGGAGTAGAAAATGATAAAATATTTTAAAAATTAAAAATATGACCTCAAACATTTTAACTGTATTCTTCCCTTTTCCTCATCGGCATATTCTGTTGTATCTCTGTAGCATGTTTTGAATTTTCAAATGTACCAGATGAGTATTTCTTCCCACATCTCCATTTTACTTCAACTAATTTTTTTTGTATGTTATTATGTGGATATATAAAACCACCAGATATTTATTTACTTATTTATTTATTTATTTCTGCTTATATTCAGATTTTACTAGAACATTTCCACAGAATTTGCCCATAGCTACTGTCATACAGCTATACAAGGAGTTGCCCATCTGAATTTACAGTTATATATTTAGCTAATAAAACAAAGGCAGGGTTAACATGAGAAAAAGAAATTATTCCCACCCCTCCAAGCCCCAAACCAAAAGCCCATGCAATAGATTTATCACATTAATATTTTCCATGTAGTCCTTACCAGCTCCAGAAAAAAGAAAAAAAACAATAAATCAAACCCATTAAAATCTCTTTATGAAGAGTAAGACATACCAATGCAGCCTTTAAAACTGGAACTAGACGAGGCAACAAGGGAATTGCTTTTTCAGTAGCACCTTCAACCATAAGTAGCTCTTTAAAACCCTCCTTTGAAACAAATGTATAGGGATGTTTTGTCTCTCTTAGACCCTGTTGCAAATGTAAAACATTTGCTTAATAGTAAGCCTTCTTTTAAACAAAAACACATTTAAAAAGTTCCACACAGCAGCAAGATAATATTTAGATTTTGTTACATCAGTTTAAAACATAAAGTACACTGACTCCACCATGTGGAGCCATTGAGTACAACTCTGCTCACAGAATATTCTTTTGGAATGATATTTTAATTCCAAATAAATTCCAAATTGTAAATAAAACTTTAAAAAAGCATCTATTTAGATGCCTAAAACATATTTGATAATAAATGTTACAGATGATGTTGAGAAAACAGAAACCTGAACATAATGTATAGTATTTCTCTTTCATTTATTTACCGGATCCTATTTCCACTGTATTTGTCCAATCTGTTGAAGAGAACACTCTTATTTCAATAGGTAGGCTTTATATACAAAAAGAATCAAACCAGCTTTGTTTAAAAAAGAACCCGCAAAGCCACAAATGGATTGAAGTATTTCATTCAACAACTGGGAACGTGTGATGCAGTTTCGTATTTGGCCAGTACCTCGAAGATTAAATAGCTCTACCTAGCTCTCCCAGAATGTTCTAACTGAAGAACTACAAATGGCAATGTTCTTGACCATCTTTATTCATACAAGACCCTCACAAATGTTTTTTTCATCTTTCCCTAGTAGGTGAATCTAAGTTAGCTAGCTTAGCTTGTTACAAAATGCAATTTGCAATTATGAAGTCCTGTATTCTTAATTTTGCTAGAAAATTGAGTTTACCTCTGCCAGTATCAGAAGAAGAGGATCAAAGGGAACAGTTTCAGGAAGGCATTCCCATTGCAGTCTGTGCTTTACTGAGCCATGCACTAACCTATATAAAGAATAAAGTGTTAACAAATTAACATATAATAATACATAATTTATTGCTAACACTGTTCACTTTAAATATATCATCAGTTGGTTTGCAATATTACTATAATGTTATATGCACAGTTTCAATACATACTGCTGTCCTTAGTGAAATGTATAATGGTATTTAACAGTGCAATTATTATAATTCCCAAATATGGCAGTTTTCAAAATTCTGCTCCCAGTCACATAGATATCAGAAAATAAAAGGTATAAAAATTATAGATGCCTCTCATACTGACACAGAAGATGCTCCCTTTGAAAAGTTACTTATTTTGATAAATATCAAGAAACATTTTCCTCAAATAACAATTGGTAAGCAAAATCAGTTGAAATTGAACGAAAATCATATTGGAATTCATCAGTTACTCCTAAGACACAGCTAAAGGCCATGTATTAATGATTATTTTTATACATGTATATACACATATTAATGATTACTTAATTTTTTGTTAAGTAATTCTGTATCCATTTGACAAAACACTAAAGTACTTTTGTCTAGGCAAATATATAATAGACAAAAGTAACTTAAAATACCACAAAGTATTACTTGCAAGTAGTTTTGCTAAGATTTGATATTGCTGACAACTACAGAACTGGAATATTCAAGAAAATGTTGTCATACTACTTACTTCAGACAAAAAAGGCTGCAAGATGTCTACTTACTAAAATGGCACTGATTTTATCTTTGCTAGTATAGAGAAGTAAACACCATTACCTGATGAAATCAATTTCTTTCATGAAAGAGGTTTAGCAAAACAAATCTGCAGATACCTAGCTATTATTTAAAAATGCAGCTTCAGTATTAACACAGCATAAGAAAGGAACCCAAAGACTACAATTTCAAGGGAATTGAATGGAAATTTGGTTTCTGCTTTGAAGAGTTAAGCATCAGAAATCATTTCAGAAATGAATGGAATCAAACAGCCTAATTAAAAGATCAGACATGAATAGATGTATTTCAATCTGTGTAATTCTACCTAACCATAATATATTTAGTAAAAAAATAAAAAAACCAACAAACCTGCATGGAATGCCACCTTTAGCGTAAATAGCAGCAAATGCAGAAGGTGGTCGAGAATAAGCACTGAACTGTGAGAACAAGAAAAAACCCATTATTTATTCATAACAGTAATGTTTGACAACTATTACGAATATGTTAAAACTGCTGTTTACCAAAACAGGAACTTAGTCATATGGTTCTAAAACTAATCAAAGAAAGAACTGCAGCTACAGGGTGGAAAACATACATTTATCAAAAACTGCTTTTCAGAATTGTCTGGCTAGGAAGTTGTGAAAATGAATAAATAATGTAGAATCAGTGCTCTCCTGGTGGAATATACTTGTTTTTCTATTTTCTCTTGTGTATCTTAACATTGAAGTCTTCTGGGTTCTCTCCTTAACAGATTAAGGACCTCTCACTTTTCTGATGCTCTTATTGTTGTTATATTGGTAACATGCAGAAGGCAGATTTACTCCAATTCCATCTTGATCCAAGCATAGACAAAGTATAAGGTGGCAAGATGTGGGAGAAACACCAAATATGGGGCAAGATGGTATGAGGGCACTGGAAATCAGTGGGGAGGTACATACTGGGTGAGAATCTAGGAAGGACTCACTGGAGAAGGAAACGAGGAGCTTCATGGGAGGAAAAGCCTGCACAAACTTGTTTTTTATCATACACGTGCTTCTTATGCATATGAACTATGATATTATCAGCATGACCATTCAATGCTTCTTCCCAGATTAAACACCTTATTACAAAACATATAGCAGGAAATAGCATGAAATCTTGGTTTTTATCTTTCGAGTGTTTGAACCTACATTAACATTGTTAAAATTTTGTGCATGATTTGATGACTTCTTGGCTTAATTAAGTCATTGTACTACTTGCAAAAAGGTTTCAAGAAAAAAAAATGCCCATGCGAAAGTATTCAGTTTCTGTTTATGGCAAACCAGTACCTCACCAAAGCACTCCCATATTTAGTTTGTTTTCCAAGAGGTCTGTGGCATCACTAATTGTCTGGCTGATATGGCCCAGTGGCGAGCTATAATTCAGCCACTCAAAGCTAGTTCTCCAGGCACAAGACTCCCGTGAAATAAACAACTCTCTTCATAAGTCTTCTCCTGAGAGCCCAAATTCTTCCCAAAGTATTACATATTCACAGTACTTGGGAGTTTCAAGTAACGCTTACTAGCAATTAATTTGATAGATTTTATAAGGTCTTGATGATCTTCAAGATGCTACCTGATTCTTGGTTTCATTGCATAACGGAAATCAGTTCCTTCGAAGTAGCAGGTGCCAAAATTTATAACTATACAAAAAAAATCCCAACCCTTTTTAACCCTTAGCTCTAAATCTCTTTTCAGTGCAAAAGTATATAGAAAATGAAAAAGTACCACCCGAGCCACAATTTTACCAAAACCTCTCTTTTAAGAAACTAATAAACACGTTACACCTCAGGAATTGAGCACAGAAATTAGGGAATGTATGATTAATAACAAAAGTTTAGTTTAAATTTACCAAACTGAACCAGAAGCATGTCATGCATGCATTTCAAAAAGTAAGAAAATTTCTTCCAACAAGAGTTCTATTTTAAACAAACAAACAGAAAACCCACCACCTATACATACTGGATCAATAGTTTTAGGATTCAGCTTGTCACTAGGCTTTGGCAGTGGTTTAAACGCAGGTTCTGGAGAACATGGCAAAGAAGTAGTCTTGCTTTTCTGTACTGCAGTCTTTGGTTTTATTTGGATGCCTGATGACATTCTTAGAACATTGCTTCCTAGAATAGAAAAAGATTAAAAACGTAAAATAATTTTCATTGCTATATAACAGAATATCAAGGGTTAGAATCCCCAGGTCCAAAGACTGACAAGAACAATCAATCAAGAAAATCCAAGTGTACTAGAAAATAAATACTTATTCTTATATATGCTATGAAGCGCATGGGATACTTTTGACAGTCTTTTCACTCCATCTTTCAAATGCACACATTTCCTAATCCTGTGCTGCTCCCCATTACTTCTGTACTTTGAGACCTGCAGGAAAACTGAAGTTAGCTACAGTCTGCCTTTAGGGTAGCCTACAGAAGTCTGAGCAGCAGAGCAGCGTTATGGTGCTCAGCAGAACAGCCCAGACTGAAATGGGCTGGTTGGGTACAGTTAGAGCGGAAGACAACAACAAATAGAGGCATAGCTAGGATGAAGGAATGAACAGAAGAGCAAGCAGATTCTGGACAGAAAAACCAAACCAGAATGAGTAAAGAAGAGAACAGAAATGTAAAGCAGCAAAGAAAAATACAGCAAATTAATTCTAATTCCAGTAAGAAGAATGAAAAGATTTTGTTAAAAACAATGCAAAAATAACATTCTGTATACATCCTTAAATACTGATTTAGGTACCTATATCTTCTAGATGTTAATGCACCACCTACATGTTACTATATATCTATGTAATTGGGCTAAAATGCCCCTAATAAAAATAATAGTCTACTGTCTATTTAACATACCAAGCCTGACACTGTGATGAATAACATCAATTATTTCTGGGAAAAAACAGGTTTTCAAATGTTAATAGAATTATAAAGTGTGAAAATGCTAGTTTTGAATATTATTAATATTTAGTAAATTATGCTGTTGTGTACTCTGGATGGAGAAACCAACTTATTAGATAAGAAATTACATTCATTCAGTAAACAAGAAATGACCCTATATAGAAATGAAAACAATAGGAAGTCACTTAAATAACACACATAAACAAACATTGCCACAAGGATATGCAGGGTGCTTGCCATCACTTTTTGCAAGTTGATGACACCTGTTTTTGTCAACGTGATTAAATTTCAAATACTGAGATCAGGATGAACTAGAAAGGCAGATATTTTTGCCACGCTACTTCCATGCCCTCAGCTCTGTAACACATACCCAGATCTTGCCAGAATCTTGTACGTATGTGTTTAGCTTGGTTATTCTTCTAACTGTTCGCTCCCAACAGAACTTCCATGCAGGCACTTTTGCCACTATCTAAAGTACTAAATATTTAGGATTATTTCTGCTTCTGGTAAAAAATGGTAAGGTCCCAGCACTTGTGTAGGTATGCTATGTCCTTATGACTTGTAGAAAGAATTGAATGTGGTGCCTAAGTTTTACTGAATGTTGAGAAACAACATATAACAATTACTACCAAATTAGCTAAACTACAAAGCAAAACTAAAATTGAAAGTTTAAATCAATACTTCTTGACTGATGATTTAATCAGAACTAGTGATTCAAATCAGCTGACCCACTGTATATCTTGTTTTCTCTTTCCTACCATTTTCAGAATACAGCCTGTCTCCAGTGACAGTATTTTAAAAGAAGAACTAACATACCACAGCTGGAAAATTCTTTTCAGATCACACAAAAACTTACATGACACTTATGCGAACTATTCTGTTTGCAAACTGCAAATCATTAAAACCATAAATAATCTGAAACCCTCACAGGCAAACAATAACATAGAAAGGAAATTTACCGATTTTTGTAAGGGCCAGCTTATTATGACAAAACTCCAATCACATTAGATTTAGAAAACACATTTTTTACTATCACAAAAATAAGAATCAAAATGGGTTTATACTATAAAAACACCTGATAAGTTCTTGACATTAGCATTATGTATCACAAAATAGTGCTATCAGTGTCAACCTCTGAAATGCACAATTGCTCACAATGCGAACAGTTACATAACAACATAAACATTCTTCTCAGAAAAGTATTCAGAAGTTATTCAGATGTATTCAAATGCTTTTCTTTTCCAAGAAGTAATCAAGATACGTAGCAAGGCCTTTACTAAGGTTTTAATCGATGACAAAATCTAGATGCATTTGAAAAGTCACTGGTTGTACCATCAGAGAAAGTAAACAATAAAAGGTGCGACAACAGACAGGAACAACATTAGCCCTCTGGGACAAAAGTAAAGATAGGAGTAAAGGACAGTGGTAACAGTTTTGTAAAAATACAACTGAGATAACATGCCTATGTATTGGCAGAGGAGGAGGTGGCAGAGCGGAAAAGAAGACTTTTCATGAGGAGGTTCCAGTCTTCAGAACAAGATGAGAGCTCTTGTGTAGAGTCGGGAAAGTCACACGCACCTGTAGAGAGATCAGACAGCAGAGGTACAGCTGTGAATCAGACAAGTGACAGACAAGGTTTGATGCGGAAGTGAAGCGTCCTACTGGCAGATGACAGACTTCAAGCAAAGGACAGAAATCCTTAAACAGAAAAAGAAAAAGCAGTTTAAAAAGACATCTTTCAAAGGGGGAAAGGTGCAGCCTGGAGTTTGGGTTCTACAAGTCACTCAGGAAAAGCAGAATGAAGTAAGTGGAATTTTGAAGGCGCAGTGGCTCCCTTACGCTGGTGTCAGCTCTCCCGGGGCGCAGCCAGGGCGGGGAAAGCGGCAAGGGGCATCAGCAGCGGGAGCGCCAAGCGGCGCAAACAGCAAAGCTCCGGCCCGTCACGGCGGGGCCGCCGGACCGCGCCTCCCGAACACCGCGGGACACCAGAAGCCCCAGCGCCAGGGCGAGAGGCGACACGCACGCCCCTCCGCGGCCCTTCCCCCCTCGCAGCTCCCACTCTCTCGCGGGGAGGCCCGGATCAAAGGGGGCAGAGCGGG
>JAVJGI010000001.1:33825404-33864920 GCA_035590275.1 Ibycter americanus
CTGGGGGCGGGCCCTGCTGGGAGCACCGCCCCGCCTGCTGGCAGCTGGGGGCGGCTCCGCGGAGCTGCCCGGGCTGCCGGGGAGGGGGGGCAGCGGCTTCCGCTCCTCAGTTCGGTGTTTGCCGAAGGAAGCGCGAAAATTCGATTAAAAGGCCGCGTTCTTTCAGCCGACCTTGTGTGTGATTAGAATGGCGACGGTAAAATTTCAGGTGGCATTGCCGCTCATGTTTATCCACGTTCCTAACAGCTTCCCAGGGAAAACATGGTTTGGGAAACACTTTATTTTGCTTTTATTTTTATGTGACAAAACCTTGGCTTTCAGGGACAGGGCCACGTTCCCCTCTGTGATCCCTTTTGTTCCGAATACAACGCTGGATTTTTAGTTTATTTTTTCCAGATAAGGCCCTCACACCGCACCCCACGCTCTGTCACAGATGCAGTGTTTACCCCTCCACGACCACAGCCGGGCGCCGTACGTGACCTCCTGGGTAACAGGGTACGGTCTTTTCTTCTGTGGACCCCATTAATCACGAGAGCGCTTTCGTGCTTGCTTCAGATGCGTTTATTCCTTCGCGCCCCAACAATAAATCTCCGATCAAGATGTTGCCTTGGTTTGCTCAAGTTGTGTGGACGCGGCCTTCCCACCGTTGCATTCTTTCTCACTTCTGTAATTTTTAATGAGGAACTGAGTGGGACTTCAGAAGTGGATAAAAGAGGCCATTCTGCTGGGTTTCCACACACACACACAAAAAAAAAAAAAAAAAAAAGGCCCAGGAAAGTGCACTGACAGTGTTGAAAATTAGTTGTTGACTATTTGAAAACTACCATCAGCATTAGATTTTGGGCAATGCTGGCATTTCATAATTAGTTTTATCCAACATAAATAGCTTGTATCTGCTGATGTTGGGGAGTTGTAAGTGAGGACATTCGCAGAGTTAAACTAGGGCTGCATGACTGAATGCCTTGGAATTGCGTTAGTGCAAGAGACCTTTTGGAAAGACAGAAGGAAAAATGATAAAAATAATGCTGGAGAAGGGAAGATTTCTGTTTTATTTCTAAGTGTTTTTGACTAAACCCAACAGACATGAGAGTACATTCACAAAATTGTTTTACTGTTCCACAATACTGAAGGAGACAGAGGAATGGATGTCTTTTTATCTATAAATTTTATAGTAGATGATCTCAGAAAAATCCAACATTTGTAAAGCAGACCATGCAAGTTTTTGAAAATCACACTACAAAATGCAAACTAACACGATCATCTCCATAATGAGGAAAAAAGAACTGCTTTTCTGAGCAAGGTTTATTTTTAGTTCAGTGTTTAATACCATTTTATAAACATATCAGCTATAGTTGCTTTGTGAGTAAAGAACAGACTACAGCTACATTCAGGCATGGAAGAAAGTATTAGTACAATTCCTAAGTCAGTAGGAGGTACGAACTGCTGTGTTGCATGAAGCAAAATACAACTGATAGCTCTGTGGAGTCAGCAGCTCCCACTGAGCTCCTGGAGGCACAGAAACGACCGGGTTATAAAAGGACGAGTAAGACTCCAGTCTCTGTGCAAGAGCAGGGCTTAGTTCAGAGTTCAATCAGTTTCCTGAAAAATGCAAAAGAAAAGTGCTGTGGTACAGTGGTGTATATGGTACAACAGGGAGTCTTGCTGTACTTTGAATGTTGAATATATGGACTGCGCTGCTCACCTTGCAGTGAGATGTGATGTGTGAAATCGGGGTCTGAGAGATAGCTGCTGAATTGTGGATGCCTGATTGATGTGTGTCCCTCCATTTCAGGTCTCGGGGCATTTCATCTCTTGAATTGAGAGAAATCGCTACATCTGGCTCTCAGGGAACTCCCTTCATGCAAGGCTTTTTCAGCCATGAGGTCCTACCCAGGGGTGCTGCCCGGCGTTGGTGCAGCACCAGCACGTCCCTCCCTGTACTAGGGCACTCAGCACAGGTCTCACTGTGTGCATCAGAGACACTCTGGCCCTGCGCCCGCATCTGCAAGGCTCGAGCACCTGAATGCTGGGAACCTGCCAGTCTTGGGTGGGCTTGACCCTCTTGTGCAGGAGCCTAACTCTCCCACCCCCGTGTGAGGAACACAGACTAAAATGATCCTAAATTCCTAGAATAGGGTAGGATGAAACTACACCCTTATAGATATCTTTTCTGCATGATATTTTAAGAGTTAGGAAAAGAGAAGTCCTAAGGTTAAACACATGTTCAGTCCCATCTGATTCCTACAGTACAATCCTAAAATTTTTTTTATTACAGTTTTCCTGATTTTCACATCCCTGGCTCCTTGAGTAGCTTCTTCATTATTACACCTGGCCTTGGATTTTCTAAGATCTTGCTGAATATTGACACGGGGAATATGGGTCAAAATATTTACGATAAAATGTTTTTGTTTAAAGTAAAATACTTTTCATACTGTGTCGCACCATTTTTGATAGTTGTAATAGGAACTATTACAGTCTGGGACATTTAAAACATATTTGGTGGATGGACAATTTAGAAAGAAAAATACTGCAAGAACTATAGTGTGTATAGATTACTAAAACATGACAAATTTTAGCATTTTTCTCCATCATGATGCGATGATACCACTTCATAGTCTTAAATATGGTGTCATGAGCTAATATTACTGTATACATGTATAGCATTAGCTCCAGTTATGAGTTTCTCCATTATGTATTTTTTAGTTTGTTTAATTTAATTGCCATAAACCTTTTAAAATGCTTGAAAATAAATAAAAGACAAAAATATGAGTAATTTTCAAGGCGTTTTCACCATGAAAAGAAATGCAGTGACTTAAATATATATGAGTGTGTTCAGGTGACCATATAGAAATCTGAAAATGAAAGCTAACTCTGTCTGGACTGATTACTTACTTCTTCATAATAACTCAACCAATTTAAATAGAACC
Source organism: Ibycter americanus (assembly GCA_035590275.1). NCBI lineage: Eukaryota > Metazoa > Chordata > Aves > Falconiformes > Falconidae > Ibycter > Ibycter americanus. Next base: position 33,828,332 of record JAVJGI010000001.1, read on the forward strand.
AATGATTAATTAATTATCTATTACTGCTGGTAAAACCAATATGCAATTTGACTTCTTTTTTCATTAGTCACAGTTAAATAGTTAATTACCGAGGGGGAGGAGAATTCGCTAAAGTGAAATGGATTCTGAGGATCATGAAATTAAAACTGAGGCTTATTGGAATATGGCTAATTAAAAGTACATCACATAAACCAGTCATGTGTTAGATCTTTTTGTCTGAGCATATTTATAACTTTGTTAAGCTAATTCGTTTGGTATGGTTTAGGCTTGGCATTTGGCCAGTTGCGAAATGGTGGGGAAAATATTTCTTCACAAGTACAGACTTTTAATGTGGAAAGAAGGGAGCCGGTACTTGAATTTTTGTCACCATTTCATTAAATTACAGTTTCAACATTTCCCTCTCTATTTGTAGCAGCCTTTTTGTTAGACAATATGTGTTTTGTACTGATTTGTTTGCTATATTTTGCTAAATACAAGAAAGGGATAACCAACAGACTTAATAAAAATTGATTCCTCCTACATCTTACTGTATTTTTTAATATTAATCTAATGGTATAGAAACGGATGTATTTTCATTTGAGATTATTTTAGAAGTTTCTAATCCAAGTGCAATTTTAACCGCAGTTGAGGGCTAACAACTCTTACAACCTAGTAAGAACAATAAAAGAACAAAACATGTTTTCTCAAAATATTTGTTAATTCTTTTCATTTCTCCACTAACTCCGAAAAGTTAGAAATTCTCACTGGTCTCTCAAAAAGTGCACATTTAAAACCGAAGTCTCTAGGAGTGTTTTTCTTAGATAGTCTTCAAGTATCATTCCGCAGAGCTTTTACCCTGACTTAACCACTCTACATGCTTTATAAATAGTACTCTATAAAGGAGTTATTTTACAGGGTTTGGCAATAAATGTGAGCTACGGAACAGACTGTAGACACCTAATTGTAGTTTTCAGGTACCTCTGCAAAGATTTAGACGCTCCAGGCACTTTCCTTGAGGAGTGCTGTATCGGGTGATTAGTTCAGTGCCTGTCAAAAGTTGATGGACCTGTGAATATTCCCTTATACCCTCAGTGAAAAGTGGTGCACAACAGTGCCATTTCAGTTGAACAATTCCGAATAACAGTCCACAGTTACTACTATATTGCTTATTTTTTTCTGAAATACACCAGAAATTACCTGACTGCCTAGTATTGAGTGCTAAATTGCTCTAAGGACTTTGCAGATCAAAGTCCCGTGTAAAACTCGGAGGCAAACTCTGAAGAAGCAGGCTGACCCACAGGAATACTTTCAGGTTTTGGTGTTGCAGAGTAACAAAAATGCATACAGGCATGACACCCAAATTTAGGAACTGAATGAGATTCTTAATGGGTATCATGGAATTACACAGGTCTCTACCATTAAGGTGCAGACATGGTGCTTTGGGTATGATTCATGAGCTAAGGTGCAAGGCTGAGCAAGATCAAGCAGTTGCATGGACAAATGCAGCTAAATTCCACACTAGGCTTGTTGATTGCTGTGGTGGATTGACCCTGGCTGGATGCCAGGTGCCCACCAAAGCTGCTCTGTCACTCCCCTCCTCCACTGGACAGGGGACAAAAAATACAACAAAAGGCTCATGGGCTAAGACAAGGACGGGGAGATCAGTCAGCAATTACCATCACAGGCAAAATGGACTTGACTTGGGGAAATGAGTTTACTTTATTACCAATCAAGTCAGATTAGGATAATGAGAAATAAGACCAAAACCTAAAAACACCTCCCCCCACCCCTCCTGTCTTCCTGGGCTCAACTTCATTCCCACGTTCTGTACCTCTTTCCCCCTGCGTGGCACAGGGGGACGGGGAATGGGGGCTGCAGTCAGTCCATCACACGCTGTCTCTGCTGCTCCTTCCTCCTCAGGGGAGGGCTCCTCGCACTCTGCCCTGCTGCACCATGGGGTCCCTCCCACGGGAGACAGTCCTCCATGAATTTCTTCCATGTGAGTCCTTCCCACAGGCTGCAGTTCTTCACGCACTGCTCCAGCCTGGGTCCCCCACCGGGCCACAGGCCCGGCCAGCAAACCTGCTCCAAAGCGGGCTCCTCTCTCCATGGGCCCACAGGCCCTGCCAGGAGCTGCTCCAGCGCGGGCTGCCCACAGGTCACCGCCTCCTTCGGGCATCCACCTGCTCTGGCGTGGGCTGCTACGTGGGCTGCAGGTGGGTACCTGCTCCACCATAGATCTCCATGGGCTGCAGGGGCACAGCCGGCCTCACCAAGGTCTTCACCACAGGCTGCAGGGGCATTTCTGCTGCAGCGCCTGGAGCCCCTCCTGCCGCTCCCTCTGCACTGACCTGGGTGTCTGCAGGGCTGTTGCTCTCACACAGTCTCACTCCTCGGCTACTGTTGTGCAGCAGGTTTTTTCCCCCTTCTTAAATATGTTATCCCAGAGGCGCTACCACCGTCGCTGATGGGCTCGGCTTTGGCCGGTGGCGGGTCTGTCTTGGAGCCGGCGGGCATGGGCTCTGTTGGACACAGGGGAAGCTTCTAGCAGCTTCTCACAGAAGCCACCCCTGTAGCCCCCCTCTGCCAAAACCTTGCCACACAAACCCAATGCAGTTGCTCTCAAGGATATCCTGCTGATCTGAAATAATCAGGAAATTCAGGGGTTTTGTGAATAGCTGAGTTAGTCACAGAAAGTTATGCCCAAATAGATACAGAGATACTAATTCATCATTGCTCCACTTTTCATTGATTACTTATTGAAGTGTTTAGAGCAGCTCTGCGATGGGTTGGTTATACTTGTATTCACCTTATACCCACGGCCATACAAAACCAATGTACCTGTCTCCTGTAGTTAGCTAGTACTATCAGGAGCCAAAATAGACCACTTATATCCACTCATCAATGAATATATACTACCTGAAAAATTAAATTAGGATTAAAATGAGATGTGTTAAGATTTTCTTTTTAATTACTCTTCTAAATTTTCATATTGCCGTCAATGATGGCAGTTTGAATTTGTTCTTTATTCTGATGATGCCAATTGCTCAGGAAGGACAATTCATTCCACTGCCATCTCTTAGATGGTGGCACAATCACAGCTACTTCTGTAAAAGTACTTTGCTTATTTATGGAGAGAGATCCATTCCCACTAGTACAGTCAAAAAGTAAGAGTTAGTAACCTATATTTCTTCGAGCCACTGGACCTAAATCTGGGTTTTATGATACTTGATTTCCTGTCTCCCTGCTGTTCACTGTAATCTTCATTCCTAATTTGTTTCAGGAGTCCTTACCACAGTGAACTGATCGTTAAACACCTAAGAACAAGATTCACAAAAGGTACCAAAGTTGAGCAGGTAGTGGCCAGCACCAGCTCATGTAAAGTGTTAAAGTGAAAGCTGAGAAAATCAGGTGCCAAACACCTGGGGAAAGAAAAGAAGGACTTGGATATATATCCGTGAATTTGGCTCTGGAATTCACAATGCTCAAAGTGTTCAAAGCTAACAAAAGGTTTTGGAAGCAGTGCTAGCAGGCTCTCTGGGTTATGGAAAACTCAGGTTCCAAAGTCTGCCCTTGCCTAATTTGGAGGATAGACTTGAGCCCAGGCCCTCCTGCCTCTCTAACCTGGCAAAAACATGGTGATACATCCCCAGAGTTATTCTCAGCTGCTTTTGGATGTCCCATTGATATTCGGAACCGTCACAGAGTATCAGCTTTTATTAATTGTGCTTTTCACCGAGCAGGTGCAGGTACCTGTAAGTAGAAACATAGTGAGAGAATATATCTGTGAGCATGGCAATCCTGAAAGATGAAGTGGTACCCAATGTCACAGAAAATAGTGACAAAACTAGAAAGAACACATTATAAAGAACACATACAAACCAGATATACTTTTAAAAAATGGAAAGGTTGTTTAAATACGACTACTTTGTCACAGCTTTGGGTGCACTGAGAAATGTTCACCACTATTTTATACTGCAGATTGTTTTACATGATATCATGAGTGCCACACCATGCAAATAAAAGAAGAGAAGTAGGGTGGCCTTTCTCTTCCCCCTGCAGAGAATGCCATTATTCTCTTCTTGCTGATTTTTATGAAGTTGGAATTAGCTTTTAGGCATACAAAAAAGTTTTCATGGGCTAATGTTCTTTCAATGCAAGGCAGACATGCATGGGCTTTAACAGGACTCACCAAATGATTTCTCTGTAATTATTTGAAAATAAAAACTCCCTCCTGAATTTGTAAGGCAGGATAAATATAATTTAAATACTGCTGAGGGAAATAATTAGCAAAAGTTGAAAACTTGCAGCGGATTGTTAGGGTGCTGCTGTGAGAGCTGGCTGGCGTGTTTTCCCCATCAGGGTTGCAAAGGGAAAAGCTGAGGCACACGCTGCAGTTTTGTATTTTCCCACTCGGTGGCAATCCTTCACTGCCTCGCCTGCCGCGGCTGCCCTCCCCCAGGCTGCTGCCTTCTGCAGCCGCTCGGGTTGGGGAGAGAAACAGGGGGGAAATCAATATGTCTTCTGTTACTTCAGATATCACAGGTGGCAAAATTGAAGAGTTTGTTAAGTGGAAATGGAAGTATTTCATAGTTCAGTTGTCAGAGAAATTGTGTTCTTTGTTAGGAAACCTTCTACCAGTTTTATCCTGCTGTAGGCCACAGAGCAGTAGTGGTATATAAAGCATCGATTAAGAGCAAGTTGGCTTGACTTTACAGCCTTGCACAGAATAAGGTAAATAATAGTAAATACGAAAAAAGTCCTCCACAAGTTCACAAGGCATCATGAGAGTATTTCTACTTTTTTTCCCCCTGTCTTTTGCCAACAACAGGAATAAATCCATGCAGTTAGGACGTCTTGGGCTGCAGAGAACACGCTGCGGCAGAGATGGTGTTGCCCCCGGTAAGCAAATGTATCTCTGCAGAAGCTGCAGCTGTGTACAGCGTTGTCTGTCATAACATTAACAGACCTTTCAGCTTTTTCCTGAGTCCATGAGGTTCCCTTTGCTGGATCAGATATAGGGGAGAACTTTAGCAGGAGCATCAGGCTGTGCTCTGAGGCACACACAGCTTGGACGTGCTGCTTCACAAAAGCATTTAATGTTTCCCACACACCAAGCACAGCTGGTGCTTGAGATAACAGGTCCAGGGATGGCAGGAAAAAAATTGTTTAGGAAATAGGTAAGGTTTGAAAGACAGACTTAAGGTCCATAGGACTCAGTTCAGGTTGGTGGCTGAGAACTAATAACAGCCTAGGTGTATTGGCTGTAGTGATGGAGATGAGGATATTATTTAATATTCATGGCTGAGATTAATTGGTCACGATTAAATAATATAGATAGAAACAAAGGTGGTGGTGGTAATAGTTTTCACCTTTTCTCTTTTCAGAAAGCAGTGTAGCGACAGCCCACAGCCTGTCTGCCCACACAGGGGTAGCAAGTGGGGGAGTAAGGAGGCTGCCCTGCTGTCACCTGCTGTACTGGATTTTGGAGGAGGATGAATTAAAGCCTCTTCATAAAACAAGCAAGCAAACAAAACAGACGAAGAAGAAAAATAAGGTCTTTCCAGGATAGGTGGTGGGAGGTGGGGAAGGAGAGAGGGCAGTGCACTGGGGTTCCAAGTGAAGGCAGTGAGAAAGGATGCATGACTGGGTGTAGAAGACAAGGGAAAATAAAATTTAAAATGAGGATTTTGGAGGTGAATCGCCAAGTAGAGCACAGCAAAGTCCTCAAGTTCATGACTTTTAGACTTCCTCTATTCATGGATTGTAGTTCCTGTAACTGAGACATTTTGGTTTTCCACATTTCCACTTTCTGATAGGAGAAGAGACCTGGAAAAAAACCCTAGAGGATGGGAAAGATCTGAAGGAGGAAATATGTAATGAATCAGAGAGAAAGGTCGTGGGGAGAGAAGCTTTTGCTGTATTCCTCATCATAGTACACATCTGAAATAGTAGAATATAAGCATATGTATTTTTGAGAAAAGAAAACGAAAGGATGGGAAGGATAAGGGTAGGTATTCCCACATGTTCGAGTTGGCTGGTGAATCTCATGGGCTGATGTCCCCGTGGAAGTGCTGCAGTGTGTGGGACTAATCTCAAGAGAAGGCTGAAAAGAGTAGTGTTGTCAGAAAGGCTGGGTATGCAGGAGCCTGGAAACTTGATAGTCTCTGTAGGATAAACACTAATAGTTATACAGTATGGGATGCAAAAGAAGAAACCTACCGAGAGCCTGTCAGGTGCAGGTATTTACCACAAGGTAAGGCACAGACAAGTGGCCAGTATAACATTTCTTACCAGCTTCAAGTTTTGAAAGGTAATTCAGTTCACAAGAGAACTTTATATTTAAAAAAATACTATCAACTTGCCATCTGACCAAAAAATTTTAAAGGTATTACATGTTCTGTCTAACTGAAAGGATTCTATTGAAGTGAACACTGGGTCAGATCAAAGATTAATACATTACAGTGTCCTGTCATTGACTGTCCCATTTGAGACAGCCAGAGGGGGTGCCTAGGGAAGACTATGTGAACCAGGGCAACTGTACATAACATTTCCCTACAACCCTAATGAGCATTCTCCCAGCGTTCAGCCATTTGCCATTCAGGAACATCCTGAGCCAGGGACGACTGCTACATATTCAGTAATCTTCAGTGGGTTTCTCTCATGTGGATTTCTCCTGTTGAACCTCAGGAGACTATTAGTATTCACAGTAGCCAGTGGCAAGGAGTTTCGCGGCTCACCCTCACCTTTTTATGTTGGTTCTGAATTTGCTGCCTGCTAGCTTTATTTCTTATCAAACAGTTCTTCTGCTCAGGCTCTTTCAAGGTTGCAGCAAGAGTAGGACAAGTTTATGTCATCCCACAGCTGGGTTTTTTTTGGCTGGATAATGAAACATACGGTGTCACTTCTCTGAATCTCAATATCATCTCTTTGTTCCTAAAGTCCAAAATTTCTTTAGGTTTTAACTTTTCTAGTCATTCTGTAAAATTACAATTTGTTTAAATTATGACAATTTTTTTAATCTGTAATGTAAAGCACTTCAGTCTGTAGTATGCTTTGTAACTTTTCAGATGGCTCACACTATATATAGAAATTTTACTACACATGAAAGACCCCAAGGTGTTTTCTCCTGTTATCCTCCTTCCTTTTTCTTTTGCTTATTTACTTCCTCTGCTACTCTGAAAATAAATACAATTTTTGGACAGACCACTTCAGACTGTTTCCTGTTCCAGCCCCACCTCTCACGTGCTTATATCAGCCACTCTTTGTATAAATTTCCATTCACAAAACTGAAAACGGCATCATTTTCATTACAAGCCCAATATAGTAAGCACAGTGTCCCACTGAAAATATTGGTAAAACATATTGTTGAGAGCAGCGTGGGCTCAGTCCTACAGTATTATTCCATTTTGGGCATCCATTCATTTTATTTAGCATGTATACCATGAATGCAGTTCTAAAACGATCCCAAAAGTTATAGTGTGGAATTCAGTTTTGCAAACTGGTACAGTGTTCTAAAGACAACTTCAGCAAATAATTAATAGTGGTATTATTCATGTGGAAAGTGAAGCAATCAGTGAGGGATTAACAGTAGTAAATACACTGGTGTCCTTGCACAGTCACAAAAGGACTGTACCTGTTAGGACAGATACTGCATGCATTCCTTAAGTAGCACGGAAAAGCAGTGAGTTGCAGGGGGAGGTTAGGTCACCAGCTGGAGGTTTTTTGCTTGTTTCATTTGTTGATTTTGTTTACTCGGACTAGCTACATTCTTGTTTGAATAAGTAATGCTTTTTGATTTTTGCTGAGTACTAATTATCAATCGAGGGCAAGGAGTGGTGCATGAGTGGTTTTTCATCATTTACATTATTTCTTTCACTCAAAAATTAATATTTACAACATCCTTCTCCGTCAAAGTACAAATTTCTGCTCAATTGGTTTTATGATATGGTTTTGAATAGTGACAGTAGTAGTTAGGAATTTAATAGTTTGTTCTGACATTGAAGAGGCAATGACTATTTAAACCTACTCTTTGATTTGCGTTGTTTAACTGGTCTTTTACTTAAAACATTTCACATCTCAGCCATGAATATTCTATCTCTTAGTACTCTTGGACACTGGACCTTGTCAAAAGGAAAACCAGAATGATTAGTCCACTGCTTTGACAAGCCCCAGCTATTTCATTTGTGAGACAAATCTCTTCAGCTGAATCTGATAGTTAGACCCAAACATATCTAGGTATTCTAGTTTTGATGCGTATGCTTGTAAAAATCTGCTTATATTATTATTTCCTTCAGTTTTACAAATACAAATACAATTTTTTGGAGTGCTGTTCCCTGACCACTAAGCAGAGCACCTCCTGGGAGCTGGGTCTTGAGCATCAGCTGTGCCAGGGAGCCTGTGAAACTAGGTAGAGAGCAAGTACAAACGTAGTACCGCTTCCAGAGCCAAGAGGGGTCCAGAAGCCCTGCGTGGCTATGCTGCACAGAGCAGGGGCTGAGGTGTTAATAAGGCCTATGGACTCATGGCAGCAGCTACCCAGCATGGCACCCCTGGACCTGAAATGAGGAGAAGGACAGCAAGAAAACTGCATGGCACCACACAGTCAGCAAGAAGCTGTAAGAGTTCATTACCTCTCATCAGGGTCTGACTGGGCTTATTTGCTGCTCAGCACCACATTTCTCCAGTTCCTGGTGTGGTAGCTGTAGGTATGAGAAATCCTCTCTGCAATCTAAAAGCTCAATAGTTATTTTAATATGAGAAAATTCTTATTTTTGCAAGACCCTGAGATATTTCAGACTTAAAATCACACTATGTAGTGATGAGGCATCCCCAAATCAGTTCCAGCTGAGCTGATATGTCTACACAGCATAACCTAGCTCCTTTCTGAAAGCTTTGTGATAATCTCTACAGCAATATAACTGCATTTATGTGACCCTGACCCAGCACAGTTTACCCCATCTCTCAGCTGTGCTTAATTTGTGAGACCCTGCAGGATGCCCTATTTCCCCAGGTGCTTGGTTGATGCATAAACAAACAAAAAAAAGTGATATATAAAGATACCATAATGACTAACTAAATTGTGAGAGTTTCACCAAGAAGCAGCAGCCTAAGGTCCAGCTGCACAGGCGTGTGTATTTTAACTACATATGTGGCCACAGATTCGTTATGAAAATTAGAAGCATCAAAAAGCAGAGGTGACAATCAAATCCTCAGTGACAATCTGTTGATAACAACACGTTGGAAACACATCAGGTCCGTGAAAGATTTAGAAAAACAAAACAGGAAGTACCAGTTCCAGTGGGTCTCTTTGAAGTGCTGTTAAGCACTGAACCAGAAACATTTGGAGAACGGAACTGAGATTTAGAAAAGAATTGTGGAAAGTGCTCAGACTGGAAGTATGACCATAAAATTTTACATGGGAACAAAAGTTTTCATGGCTAGAGCAAAAGAAAAAGAGAAGAACTTTGGATTATAAAAGAAAAGGTTCAAGACAGTATTAACCACAGATGTTTGGATATACCTCTCAACTACAAAGTAATTTACAATCATAAGACTGAACTTGCTCAGGCTGAAAAATGGCATATGACAATTTGTACTGAAGTAATTGTTCCTGCACAGTAGAATACAATAAAACTGATTCTGCCAGGCCCAGTTCAGTGCTGTTATGTGCCCTCAAGGCACCATTTATATTCCAATAAAGGGAATTTGTGCATTGAAAATTATGATGTCCTTAAATCATAACAATTCCCTGGCCTTTGTACTTGCAAAAGTACAAAATGACTAATTCAAGACTCCTCCTCAGAAAGTCTAACAGTTAGTATTTTCCCCCCTCATCCCAAAGATGTGCTGCTGGGTTGGGACTGTTTTTTTAGGACCTTTGTGAAGGAAAGAGCTTTGAGGCAATGAAAGATCTTTTATCAAAACAAAAGAGGAGTCTTTAATGAGTTATTCTTTAGCTCTATTGTCAACGTAGTCGTCCATTTCAGATCAGTCAACTTCTCCATCAGTTTACAAAGAAATTTCCAATAGGTCAAATCCCAGGTTCTGCCAAAACTCCATTTGTTTATTTATTTTTTTTCCTCCATTTGGCTTGCCAAGGGTTTGTGTTTGACTTGTTGCCATGAATAAAACTATTCCTCTTTCGACAATGGGCTCTCCGGGAATGGTGTGGGAAAGCTAATCCCATTACACAGCTCAGAAGTTCCCACTCAGTGGTGACCCAGGAAAGGCAGCTTATCAGGCACTTAGCAGAGCTGTCAGCTGGTCAGCTCAAGTGGGGTATTCTTCTTTGTGAAGTGAAGCAGGCCAGCAGGAGCAGTAGTAGGGTTTTGTTTGTTTGTTTTAAGTAAATAGAGCAACAGGGAACTTTTACATCCTTGACCTGAAAGTCATGTTCGTGTAAATAGAAGACATTAATGGTAGAGCATAGTATGGTGTCCTTAACACACTGGTCAGATGTGTTAATTAATTTATAATCCACAGATGGGTCTTCCCAAGCTTCTCTGCCTCATGACATTTTCTGTGACTGTCTATCTCTGTTTGCAATCGCTGACGCTATTCAAGTCATTTGCTAGATGCCTCTAACAGAGCAGCTTTCCTTCAAGGGACGTTGCTGTCAGACTGAATGATGCCTTCATATTTTTGCTCTAAGTGATGGCATCTTGTGATATCTCTTGTCACATGGTCAAGGTCTCCTGATGATATTGGAGGGGGGAGAGATAAATATTTAGAGAAAGAGTATCTCTTCTTTGCTAAGGTGGAAACAGGGGCAGGACTGCCTGAGGAAGGGGCCTTTACTCCACAGTAATGCAGTGGGAATTTGCTGGTAAGGGGCAGGAGTATCCATGTAACCATTAGAAAATACATGGAAACACATGTAACATGAGAACACCATTAATGCAGAACAAGGAAAATACGCTTTTTTTTCCCTTCTAATGTAACTCTGTGTTTGACTTGTGAAGCCATTGCTGCACAAAGGGGAGGCCTCATCCAACTTGTAAGCACCTGGAATATTGTTTTCCACAAACCCAAGCACTGGAGACTGAGTTACTGGTAGAACTGAGTGCCAGACTGAGTCTAACTCCAATCTTATTAGTGTTGGTGCATTAACGGATTGTCATAATTGCTCAAGTAAAGCAAAAGATTATCCAGTCATGGGTACAAAATACCACACTGGACCAGGACTCAGAAAAATTTGGATTCAGGTCATGGTGCAGCTTGTGGAAATCTTATTGTGTGCAGTTCTTGCCTTCATTTGCCTAACATTCCCAGTATTTCTCTTCTACCTCTGTGTAAGTATAATGCTCATATTCAGAAGACATAAACCAAACTGTGCTCAGGAGAGTCTTGAACAGCCTAGTGATGACAGCCTAAGCAGAAAGTATTGGTGTTTTAAAGTGTCATTTAGAGAATGGCCTTATTAAATTCTTCTTTAAGAGTCAATGCATTATTATTTTTTTCTTCCCTTCATTGCAAGCAGTTTTATTACTTTACAGCAGCTCCCATTCCTAATATACTTCTCAAGATGAGACAGTCTTGTAACCTATGAGACGTCATCAGTTCCCAATGCCAGTGAAGATGGCTGAGGCAGCTCAGTGATTCCACCGACCAAAAACTCTACAAGGAACTGTCCTTCAGCTATAGTTCGACATTTGTTTGCTTTCATAGGTTTTTAAGCAGCATGACATCCTGAGATTCTGTTTCTGTGGTCTGTTGTTTGTTTGTTTGTTTTCCCTCTTCAGGGCAAGTATAGGCAACAGTCAATTTTGTGTACTCAGTGTTTAAACCATATGGTGTAGAAGGCTAAAAAAATGCAACTTGTCTTAGGGCATTGGGGTGTGCCACCTATTACTTGCTAAAGGAAATAAGAACACTGAACTAGATAAATATGATCTGTGTTTTAGTTTTGAAGGGTTTTTTTTAATTGCCTGTTACTTCATTGCCCAAGGTCAGTCTTGTCAGACAAGTGGACCAACAGTTCTCTAGAGTAACATAAAACCATTAAGTTGCTCTTTGATCTTGCACCTTCTTTAGAACCTTTTAATCAATTAACCATGAAGCTACTCAGCTTGTCTTATTTCCTGCACATAAAACTAGTTTGGTCGAGCTGACACATTACTACATTATAGATCAAAGATTGAAGGAAACTTCACATCCAACCAGGATAATTATGTGGAATTTTTCTGAATCTGTTGTATACATTTTCATGCCTCAGATGGAGAAAAACAGCATTTGGATGTAGATTGAATTAAAGGATTCATGTGCATTTTAAAGGGTGGCTAAATGGGTTTGTGCATGATTGACCTTACACAAGGTGTGGATAGATTTCATGGCTAGGTTGCTGAGCCTCAACTGTCCATCTGTCCTTTGAGAGGACCCACTGTTGATAGTAATAGGAAACACGATGTGATAGAACATAAACACTGATCTCTTGTTTAGGATGCCTTTAAATAAGAAGGAAAATTTAAATGTTGAATGTATTGTAATGTGATAGAGATTGAAATCCTTTTAGCCCAGGAATTAAATTTTGATAATAGAAAGAGATGTGGTTTCAGGCTTATAGGGCCACACTTCTGTAATCTTATTTGTGTGCACAAAATCCCAACAGTCAGAGATACCGTCAGTATTATGTTCTTACAGATCTGTGATTGTTGATACTATTATTTTCTAGTTATATGGGAATTAAGGTGTCTCAAAATATATACTCCATTCCTTCTGGCCAAATACTGGAATACACAAACAGCTTCAATCAGGTCCTTGTCTGAGCTTCTCCCTTAAGTGGGAGGGAGTGTTACCCGCACCAGTCCAACAGAGCAAAGCATCCACTTACTCAGATTTTGCTTAAGACATATTTTGCACAGCTGTTTCTTGTGGGATTGGTTTGTTCTCTTTCTGCTAGCTGATGCTGAAAGCAAAGGTGGCCTGGCCCAGATAAAAGTGTCACCTAGTGCATGTGCATTTGCAGGTAAAAATACCAAGAACCACCATGATTTCTGAAGAAAACCCTGGCCCTATGGATTTCTTTAAACAAGTAAAGGAGCATTTTTGAAAGAATCCACTTTGTGAAATGATGGTGTAGGATATTCTTCACAGACCTCCCCTTATTCTCTGAAGATACATCTTGTATCTAACTTAGTATACTTAAAAGTAGGGAGGAAATAGGAACCCTTAGAGCTGCTATAACTCACATTATTTTCATGCTAAGTTTAAGCCATGCTCTCTTTGCAAATCTGTATTGATTTTTCTGAATGTTACACTTCCCTTAGCTAAACAGCTGTCATCTTCCTTTTAAGCTGAATTAAAAGAGAACGAACAAGTTTGTGGATGGCATGAATAAAATGCTCTTTGGTAGATATACTACTTGTCTTCTGAACAAAGAAGAGTACATCCAGCTCTTGGTACTAAGGAAGAAATAGTTTCCCTAATCTCCCTCTGTACAAATTCCTCATTTAAGCCTAAATGGAAATCTCTCAGAAAAGGAAAGGATATTTGTGAAAACTTACTTTTACATTTACCACTGCAGTATCTTTTTCATGTTGGATTTAGGATTCAGTGGGGTGCTTTCTTTTGGGGATTTGAAAAGACACGAAAATCCAAAAGGAGTCAGTAGGAGGTTACGCTTGATTTTGAGCCTAAAGCAGGCCAAACATTAGATTCTGTTGTTTGTTTTCTTTCTACCTCAAGCTATAAATCATCCCAGATTCATCAAACTGTTTGCAAATCTAATCCAAGCTGGAGCAAGTTACAGACTGGACCAAGATGTACGTTTATAGTAATGCCTGAAAACAGGAAAGACTTTAGATCAGAAAGGAAAAACTATCTGGTTTCATTACATGTGGCTTCAAGTTTCATTACAAAAGGTTTTACATGGCTTTGATCCCTAATTTGGCTAAAAACAAAACAAAAAAAACCACCCCCAAAAAAGAGAAGTGATCTCCATGTGCACACAGCTATTTCAGTGCATGCATGTGACTAAAATAGGTATGCTGTACCCCAGTGAACTACAGTGTGTTCCACACATACTGTGTTTAAAAGTATAGAGTACAAAGTCAAGATAGATTAGGTCAAACTTCCTCGCTGACAGCTACCTTGAATTCTTCATCATACCTGCTGTTGTTTAGAGCTGCTCAGGGGAACCAAAAAGCACAGGTAAGTTCACAACCTGAAAAACAAAAAACCAAAAGGTATGTACTTTCTACCCTTATATATGTGTGTATATGTATACACGCACACTGAAGAAAAGATTGTGCAAGAAGAATCTTTTCCATAATGCTTTCTTATGGAACCACAATTAAGTGGGTCTTTAAAAGTGAGTATTAAAGAAATGACTTCACTAGAAGCAGTTTTACACTAGCACTCGGTTTTTTGTTGGTTTGGTTTTTTTGGTTGTTTTTTTTTTTTTTTTTTTTTTTTTTTTGGTTAGAGACCTCCTGTCCTTCATTTTTGATTGCTGTTGCTGAAAAGGATTTGCCAATTCTCTTCACTCCTCTGTAGTTTGGAGAGCAGCACTGGAAAGCGAGCTCCTTTCCCACAAATCCTCGGCACTGCTTACGTGGGAAAAAGGGGCAGAGCCAAGCGACAGGGGCACAAAAGGCTTTTCCGAAGTAACACAAATGATGGCTCCTTTAGTCAACACACTGGAGCGTGGACCGCAGTTGCAAACCCAGGTTTAGTGCACTGAAACCATTAACTCCTTTTTCCAGCAGATAGATGTTGTAGTGGCTCCAGGCCAGCTGCGTTGGGTTTACAGCTGCTTTGCATCACTGAAACAGCATGAAGCAGCTTGAGCCTACAGTGAATCTGGCCCTAGATGTCTTAAATCTGTAATATTTTTTCTCTCTGCTCTAATACCGTTGTTTTTCTGCATTTTACAAGCCTGCTCATTACCATGTGAAATTCAGATGGACTGTGATCACTTCTGCTCAAAGAAGTTATTCGCAAATGGTTCTTTCATGTCAGCATGAAGTAACAGTAGGATGACTTGTGGCTGGCCCCTACTTTCTGGGCTGCAAGTTCCCTTTCCACAGAATTTTGGAAATACATGGCTGTACTTGTTACCCACGAGCAATTGCAGCAGTTAATTCCCTTGTGTGTTCACTGCCCAGTGTTTTGATGTAGCCAGAGCTGGTTCCTTTTTAGCATTCTTATTTCCCAGGCACTTGTACCTTACCTATTTGATTGTTTATTCTTTGTTCTCCTAGTTATAAAAAAAAAAACAACCACAAAACAACCCGGGGCATAATTTTTGTTTGTTTGTAGCTTTTGACTGTGATTGCTGAGCAGATTTTCAGTTAGCACTAGGTCTCGTTCTCCTTCCTTCCAATTAACCCGAAGTTACACACGCTTTTCAGAATGAAAACGAGGCCGCATTCTCCACACCACGCACAGAATGGGAGTTCTATTACTTAAACCAGCCACCATTCCTGCTGACTTGTACGAACACTTTGCTGTTACAGTTTAATAAATAACACTGGATTTTTATATACTCAAATATTAATTACCCGGAGAGCGTTATTTCCATCATCAGCGTGGTGTTTTGCCCCCACCAGATGCCTCCAGTTACCTCGGTGAACGCACATGCAGGAAGGGGATCGCTGTGACTTACTGGGAAGGGAAGGAAGAAGTGTCTGGTCTGGGATGGCTGTGGGAATGGCAGGCACAGTCGGGTCTGGAGCCAGGTGGGGGGGACGTGAGGGGGAAGCAAGGAGTGTCTGGAGTGCCTGGAGCTGGAGGGAAGGGGTGAACGCCAAAGGCTGGTCTGTGCTTTGTGATAATGGATGATGAGCACTGCTTTAATCAATCGGGACTTAACAAACCTTTTGCTTTTTATTTTTAAGCTGCTTTGTAAAGTTTCTCATTAGTTTATTATTTATTTATTTATTTATGGTAATTGCAAACATTTTGCTGCAGTGGAGTCTATGGTCTCACTGTGGATATTCAGACCCAGAAATACGCCCAAACCTCCCTTTCCACAAAAGGTATACCAGAATTGGGTAACTCTTAGGCCCCTTTTTCTTCCTTCTCCAGCCCTGGACACACTGCATCGATTATTTCTAGGGGTGTACTTGGAGGCTGCTTAATGTCTTTGTTCACTAATCATATAACAGTTTGTTCAGCAAAAAAGAAGTTAACAATTACTGAATAAGAACTTGTGATCTTTCCGAGAGTTTAGAAACAAATTTTTTTGGTAGATCAATGTGTCTTCTCTGGTTAGTTTTATTGCTGTTGACAACTCATGTTCTTACCTTTCCTCTACAGAATAATCATAAAACTGCACAAAAATGGGTACACTGATATGGAAGGCAATCCAATTAAAAAAAAAAAAAAAAAAGAAAAAGAAAAAAGAAAGGAGAGAGAACAGGCAAATGTAAACCTCTCTAAACTTGCTATTTCAAAGCAGCAACCAACTTCTAAAGCAGAGGTCAGCTGGTACCGCTCTTATTGCTGTTACCATAGCAGAAACACAGAAATGTGATTAAATAAATAAAGCTAATCAGAAGCAAAAAAACAAATTTGCAGTAAAACCAGCTCAAGTTAACTTATTCTCAGAGGACTTTGAAAGAAAACATACTTCTAAAGATGTGCTGTGAGAGATTTTAGGCACAGCTGCAGGAAAAAAAAGGTATCCTTTCTCTCTCTTTAGAAGGATTAAATCTGTCCTGGAAATTAAACAAAGTGGACAAAGTTTCATACAGAAACAACACACTGAAGCCCAGAATATGAAAAACTATGAGAAAGAAGAAAAATGACCTGGAAAAAGGGCTACTGGATCTTTTTAAGGAACTTCAATGACAGAGTAAGCAACCCAGGCACATTAATTCTATCTTTACTTGTCTCTTGTAATACAGAAAGTATCCTAAAAAGAATTAAAAAAAAAAAAAAAGTTATAGTTGACAAAACCAGATAACAATTCCCCTGCTCTGAGTCTGTAAGTCCATAAAATATTGTTTATATCAATCTATGGATGTCAGACTGTTCCACTGGGGGTAGCGTAACATTTTCCAAATGATAAAGGACATGAAAATATCTGAACTCTGTAACTGGATGTGTAACCTGTCTCTTCTTCTTTAAGGCAGGTCTTCTGATCCTTCTACAAAAGTTAACGAATACCTAAAAAAGGAACAGAAAAGAAGTCTTAATCTCCTGTATGTAGTATAGGGCAGCGACAGAGTACTGAGGCTTGACGTTTAGAATTAAAGGAGTTTACCTCTGAACTGGAATGAAATAAAAGGATGGAGTTGTAAAGATCAGAAAGCATTACTAAGATCAACATTTTGAAATTAAGCTGTGGATCTGGGAGGCAGTTTTAAAGTCTGTTCCCATGGCTGAGCAAAATTCCTGCAGCATGGGTGTCATGCTGTAGAGCTGGAGCGTATTTGCTGGGACTGTGGATAGCCAGAAGTCTTGCTGTTCAGTGAGACGACTGTTTTTTCTCAGCTTGACAAATGACATGCAGCACTGACAGAATACTTCTTTGCTGGCCATCACCCCTACGGACACTGGCCAGAACAGCAGCAGGAGGAACATACCCTCCAACTCTGATTTAATCACATGGAGCCCAGGAGACTAGTGAATAGAGCTGTTAACTCTATGTTTGGTTTGCTTTTCCCATCTGTGTTTTATTAAACTGAGAGCAAAACTTACTCACTTTTTTAACATCAGGAACTGTTGGTGTCCAGGATGATGGCTGATATTAAGGTATACATACACAGTTTAACCTGGCTAAGGGCCAAAGAGGCCTATGATTTCCAGCCTAGACAATTTATTTGCAAAAGGACACAAAATCCCTCTACTCTCAGACATTTCTGAAAGGATGAGCACAATGACTTCCCGCTCTCCCAGGAACACAATACATAAAGAACACAGAAAAACAGTAGGCTCTCCAGGCTGAGCCAGGCTCTCCAGGCATGCAGGCAAACACTTCAGTTTTACTTTACTCCTGACAGCCCCTACATAGTCACAACTACCAACAATTTTCCAATTTCCACTCTAGGAATCTTAAATAGATTGGAGATACCAGCTCAGTGCATAGGTATTTCTTCTAAAAGCCAAGAATCCTGAATGGTTCAACTGGGGAATTGCACTTTATGGGAACTGAAATTATGTGCCAGGCTCTCCACTGTAAGGCGGCATAGCTGAAGCACAGACACTTGCATGTCTAACGAGCTACTGCAAGAATGACACTCACTTCTAAAGGCAAACAAAAAGGAACCAAAAGATGGGATTCTGAATTGATTTCAACAGATAAAACTTTTCCTCAGACAATAGGGTTAACTCCAGATAGAAAGATCAAGTGCACATTTTTCAGAACTGTAAAGAGGTTTCTTTCAAATACATAAGTTTCAAGCAGTAACAGATAAAGCTCCCAAAATAGAGCTTCAATGCAAACAGCCTCCAACACTGACACTTTTCCAAAACTTCTGGGCATTTTCTTCTTAACAGCAAGCTCCTTTCCAAAACATACCACTCTCCCCCGCATCTCTTAATCATCACTCATCTCACAAAAATTAAATGGTAACATCCACTTTCTCTATTGCCTTGCGACTATCCTTGCAAGTACACTCCACAGATCATTGGGTCTGCCAGATTTGTTGTCATCTATAAAGCCTCTGCATTCCGGTCTTTCCAGGTAAATACCTTTGTAACACCATATGAATATCATATTGACTGTAGCACCTACAGAAAGCATCATCATATTACAATGATTCTTGTAATACTAAGGCTCATAATATCCCCATATGGCAATATTCTGAATACAAGACAAAACTGTTATTACAAAAGAGCTTAGAAAATCAACTGTATCTCTCAAAGCTTATTCAAAGCCCATCATTGGTTTGCTTAAACCAGTATTTCTATAACTCACATATCCATCTTCCCCAGAAACTTTAATGCAGACTGCAGAATCTGGTTCCATGTATGATAGTGCCTGTTCTGAATTGACGTTCAATGTTAACAAAAAAAGCAGTGACTTTTGTTACTATTTCATTCAAGAGTGGCCTTTTTTTCCATGCTCTTTCACATTTTTATAATCTGTGAGATGACAGTATGAGTTGTGCATGAACCAGTACAAATTAAGCAGTATTCATGTGCTTTCTCTTTTATAGCTTTTAAGAATATTGGCAGAAAATGATGGAATTGTCAAGTTTCAGTTTTCTTGCTTTCCAATTAAAAAAGAATTTGAATTGTATGTAGTGTTAACTCAAAGTGAGGAACTTGGTCACTGTACTGAGTCATATCCTTCAGACCCAATGGGTTTTATGCATTTTATTCAATATGTTCAAAGCAGACTGTATGAGAGTGATTCCTATAGCAGACAGCAGACCCTAGGAGAGAAACCTAATCCCTGAGCACTGTGTTAAAAGGTGTATAACTTATGTTTTTGAATGAAGACCTATGTGTCTGGAGTGTTCTGCATTGAACTAAATTCTCCACTGGTTAGCTACGTCTAAAGCTACAGTTCCCTTAGATCCCCATTTCTCTTTTGGCAAATGTAAGTAGAAGGCAGCCTATTATAGCAATATTACAAGAAACTTGATTTAGGCAAAAAGGTGTCAGGGTGACTCATCTCACTGAGAAAAGTTATCTCGTCATGGAGAGTAGCATGCCTGGTCGGTGCTGAAGGACTTCCAGTGGTGAGAATACAGGGCTGCTCAGGTTTTTAAGGTGAGTTGAATCACTGTTTGATGTAGGTACCTTATATTCCTCCAGAGGGGTAGGTGCCAAAGTTGTTTTTTGGTGTTTTTTTTGTTTGTTTTGTTTTGTTTGTTGGGGGGTTTCTGTTGTTTTGTTTGTTTGGTTTTTCTTTTTTTTTTTTTTTTTTAGTTCTCAAGTTTTTGTTTGGTTCTGCTTAGAGACCACAAAAAGCCCGTCTTGCTGGCCTCAGGATCACCAGTAGCCGCTAGCATTGCCTGAATACCAGTGCGAAGTTCCTTTTTCTCTGTCAGTATGAAGACAGAAAGCAGTCCAACTCCAGATACTTGGTACAGGGACTTTGATCATACACAGAAAAATAATACTGTTTCTCCAAGAATGCTATATAAGTACCGTTAAGCAAAAATGGCTTCTTTTTCCTCAAAGCTACCCCTGTTTACAGAAGATTATTTAGAAGTCATACAAACTGCAAAGGTGGCCTCATGCCAAAGGCTGTTTCATTGCATATTTAGACAAATTTTAAAGCAGACTAAGTAAAATAAATACAGAATTACCTGTAAAAATTATATTACAGAAGAGAAACCTGCTTAAGTATCATCCCATCCAATTGCTTAAATTACAAATACTAGGTCCAAGATTAGTGACAATGAATCCCTCTGAAGAATCAAATTACTTGCTAAAAGAACTGTCAAATTGTCATTTGGATAGCCATTAAAATATTAGGATAGGCTCAGTTTGCCTTTTCATGCAGTGTACTTATAACAAGTCTTTCGTTAATTTTGGTATGAGTTCAGCTGTGTTTGTAAAGAGCCAACATTTTCAGATGTCACTGCTTGTAGGTGTAATAATCCCAAGTTAATTCCTTCTTCAGATTTTCAGCAATGAATACACTAGATCTAGGGTGGGGTTTTATTCTGTTTTTTACCAAATATTCTTTGCAACTACAAATGTTTAATTAAAGGCTGATAGACAATTTAAACTTCTCAGAAGAATACAAATAAAAGATGTTAATGAAGTAAATATCTGTTTAATTTACAAACATCAGTAGCATTACTGATATCAGTCCAAATAAGACAAAGCACACTGCATTACACATGTACATCTAACTTTTTTGTAAAAAAAATAATAAAATTGAAAAACATCTGCATTTTTACAGGGTACCCTGGGTTTTACTGAAAGAACACAACCCACTATTGATTACCAATCCTACATTATAATTTAGCAGCAACATGTTAACGTGGGGAACATTAGGGCAGTAAAGTAGTTTTATTATTTGGGGAAAGTCACAGTTCTTGATAGCACAGCCTTTTTTTTTCTTTTTTATAAAAAAGGTAAAGAGCTCCATGGGAATATTAATTTATAAAGATCTACCTTCTAATGTCATTTTCTACATGCCATCTTATTTTCTGTAAGTACTGTATATAGGGAAAATTAACCTCTCTACAATTGCCACCTAGTGTAAAAACATTTTCTGTCATACGTTACGGGTTCTTGGAAGGTGTCCTGAATATCTGCTGTACGTGAAAACTGCAGATTGTCATCACTGTCAGATTCAGTGACACCAAGTGGTCAGATTCTAAGGAAAAGAAAAAGGGAAGGGGAAGGAGAGGAAAAAGACCGAAAACATTTACCCCAAGACGACATGCTACGTTAGTTCTATTGCAAAAAATCCTGATTTTTAAGTCCTTTTAAAAAAAAAATTACAAAAATACTGGGACAAATATAAATTAATATATATTAAAGCATTGAAAAACAGTAAAAGGGATGGCCTAAAAGGGTTAAGTACAATGTACTTTGATACAATAAATATTTCTCAATGAAACTGAATACTGTATAGAGTTGTTTAGAACTCATAGAAACAGAAATCCATATTATTACTAATTTATCCATCAATAATCTATTTTTATCATCCCCAAAACATTTATATTACAAAAAATTAATACTGGAAAAGGGTAGATAAACACTTTTTTATGCTTCTTTTGCTAACATGCTGACATAAAAGTATACATCATCAGGAGATTTCAGGATTATAGTATATTCTCATATCTCCCATTTCCCATCAGTTAAATGGGACCCCATCTTCTCACGATGCTTAATAATTCCAAAAGATAAAATGTATTTCATACAATTGTTATTTCTGCATAATCTGATTCTTTTCACTTGTAATGTTTTCTCATCCATAGGTAAGTGATTGGTATGGTCTGACAAGACAATAAAATATACTGATACGAAAGTGAAAAAACAAGCCTTATGTTCTGGTCAATATTTCATCTCTGAGCTGTTAAGCTGAAAGTCACATGTGTATAGTGTCAGTGTATCTTCAGCATGTTATAAAGAAGAATCCATGTTAAAAGCAGTTAAAGTTTCCCATCTCTGTTGCAATGTTACCAGGTCTTTTTTTTTTTTTCTTCAAAGCTCCTCTTGGTTATGAGAAGTCTCAGTTCAAGCACTTGAATCTTTTCAAATGAAGAAAAAGTCTTTATTCTCATAATAAAAATAAGTCTGTTCTGTATTTTACAATATATTTCAAATATTTCCACTATGAAGCATTAATTAGTCCGACACGGTCAATAAGTATACAACATTTTCAAAAGACAAGTGTGACAGGGACACTTAGGAGGGACAATTTGTACAGCCACACTTCACCACTTTTTCAACCTCGTCCACAAATGATGACCCGTCAGTGCATTCAAAAGAGTATTTCCGTCTCTTGCTTCTTAGTGGTCCACAGCACTGCCCGGTTGAACATCCTCCTTTACATTCTAGTCTCGATACCTTCTTGGTCGTCTGGCACGCAGCATACCCTTGCTGCTTTTGGTAGTAATCTCGGATTCGTTCCCCTCGACAAGAGATTTCTGTAGAAAACAATATTTAAAATAAGAGATGCGCTTTTGAAACACAGGTCAAAGAATTGTTGATGTCGCTAAGGAAGATGCTGTGTTTCTAATTGCAGTTGGGATTGATATTTTAAAGTTTGACTCGGCCTGTATATTAGAAACTAGTGGTTCTACCAAACATAATTTGATTAATGCTGAGTTTTATTTCCTATAACTCCTATTCTCAGTAAAGCTTGCATTATGTGTATGTAAACCATAAATACAAAGCTATTACAATGACAAGAAAATTGGAAGCTTAAATCTTTTCCTGTTTTATAAAAATACACATCTTCTATTCCTACATTACTTGCAGCTGGTTCTATTTACCATAGTGAAATGTTTCAGAGAGCATGCAATTTAATTTATTAGACCTGGAGTTTAACATTATTCAAACTCTTATTTAATACAAGTTACAGTCCACTAACTTCATAAATTACTAAGGTATAAAACCAGCTAAAAATAAGACATCTGTTAAAAGTTCCAAAACCATATTCTTCTATTCTATTCACATCTACGTACAATACAAAATAAATGCCATCTGGGGTAAGGGAAAGAGAGGGAGAGGGAGAGCTTTGATAGGCAAAGGACAAAGAAAAAGGTAGGGGGAAAAGTCATCCTGTTTTCATCCATCTCACCTGCATAATTCGCTGTGATAAATCAGTTGGAGCTGAGAGGTCAAAAGTAGAGTTTGTGATAAAACTAGGAGCAGAATCATTGGATTTGGCTTCTCAGTTGCAGAAGGCAGAGAAACAATAAATACAGAAAGATACAGCAGGTAAAAGGTAATAGTTAAATATAGTAAAAATGTGTTTCTGAATAAAGGTAAAAAAGAGAAATGTTTTCACAGCAAAACATTTGATGAAAAAAATCCTCAAAATGTAAACAAATTCATGGGAAAAGTTTGATTTTTCTCTCATTGAGATAAATTCTTATGGTGAAAAAAAAAGCAACAAATGTGTGTATTGTGGGGAAAAAAAATTGGTAATGTTTTTGGCTGTTCATGTTTTAATAAAAAAAACCTCTTTTCTAAAACCAAAACAACAACATTAATTAATATTGTTTTTTACCTTTATCACAGCTGTCCCCCGTGTATCCGCTGCCGCATTCGCAATATGGTTTCCCAAGTCCTGAAAGCCTGCATTTGCCATGTTTACACCTGATGGATTGGCAGGGGTTAAACAGCATTTCCTCTTCATCACAGAGGACTCCCCCATGTCCCTGCAGGCATTTACAACTGTATGAAAACGCATTGATCGGCAAGCAGGTACCATGCACACATCTACAGGGGAAACAAGCCCAAGAGAATAAAAATAAATTATTCATCAAAGTTCAGGCTAAGCAACATTAACTACAAATACTTTGGACTGTACTCAGAAGAAATTGCTTTTGTTTCTAATGGACTTTTTCAGTGAGATGCAGTGAAGTGGTTTATAATTGGTATGCAGGTTTACACAAAACAAGCTGCAGTACAGAGCTCTATCTCACCAGAAAACAGCCACTGTAGATGTGTTATGGAAGACTTTTACAGGCCACAGTTATTAAACCCAACATTTCCTGGCTACCTAAATTTTCAGCATGCTTTTGAGAAGGATACAGCAAAATCAAGCCCAAATGTAATCCAGTAGAATTAAGTAGAGAAAAAGGATACTCACCTGAAATTCTGGTTCTTGTATCATTTGAAAAAACCCCATATTGTTACTCATAAAGTATGAGGCTCCCAGCACAAAGACAGGTCAGGCACTTCCTAACCAAAACTTTTCTGACCAAAGCAATAGCAGTTTCAAAAATGAAGACATGCTCCCCCTTCAAATATATTAGTCTGCATTACCAACTGCCAGTAATGTGGTCATATAATCTATGAGGCAGGTCTTTACTTCACTAAAAGCCAACAGCATTCACTCGTACCCATGCAGAAACTCACATTAAATGAGGTTACATATTATCAGGTCTCACCCAAGTGATTAAACTAGCTACTCTCTCAGTTGAGCTTTGGTATATATTTATGGCAGGCTCAAATCTTGTTGTTAGACAAAAAAGGCTGTGAGTTAAGCTGCATCTGCTAAGTTCTGATGTACAGTAGTATGGGAACACATAGCTGGTCTTCTCTTGAGAGAGAGGTGGTGTTTCCCAAAAGGAGGATGTTCAATTACCTGTTCCTAGGTGGAAGCTGAAGATTAGGGCAATTCATCTTCTGAAAACATCACCAATGACTTGGAATAAAATCACCTGCTTTTGTTCATTTATTTGGTGGCACAGGGTCAATGACTTTCTTCCTAGAAATAATGTTATTTTCTTTAACTGTTGTCTTGATAGACAAGTATCCTATCTATGTAGTTTCCTAGGGAAACCACAGTGAAGATTCCTAGAAATAATGTTATTTTCTTTAAATGTTGTCTTGATAGACAAGTATCCTATCTACGTAGTTTCCTAGGGAAACCACAGTGAAGATTCCTCTGTAGGGAGGAATGCAATCCTGATGTTCATGGTCACTCTTCCTAATATTTCTGAGCCCACAACCTCCTTAGTAGGTTATAGCAGCCACCTAAATAAATATATATAAGTAAATGAATAACTTTAGATTAAAAAAAAAAAATCTCCATTCTATCTGAAATAAAATCCGTTGTTTCAATGTCGTCAATTTCAATTTCAATTCCATCCCTGGAAGTGTTCAAGGCCAGGTTGGATGGGGCTTTGAGCAACCTGGTCTAGTGGAAGGTGTCCCTCCCCATGGCAGGGGGGTTGGAACTAGATGATCTTTAAGGTCCCTTTTCACCCAAACTATTCTATGATTCTATGAATTTGAAGATGGCAGAAATTCATATAAAACTGCATTTCATAGTAAAAGAAGAGTTCTGTTAAGAACAACATCTCATTTTGAAACTTTTTAGATAACATAGTCTGTATTTCTGGAAACTTTTTGCTTTTTACTCTACTCCTTCAGTGGAGTAAGAAATTTGCTAAAACTGAAAAGAATGCATAACAGCTTTTAACTTTGGCAAACTTGCATCAACTATTTAAAACTGTTTAATTTTATAAATATCAACAAGTTTCACTCATAATGAAATCTACATTACACTTCTCCATCTGTACCCTTAATTCTGTGCAAATGTTTTAGGCATGATGTAACTTGGAGGAAAAACAGTATGGAAAGTCAGTCTCATCACAGGATATTTAAATGGAAGGCACAAACCAGTCTCCATTCACATATCCAGTCTGGGATTAAAAACTGCAAATATAAAACTTAAATAATAGCTTAAGCACCTCCAACTTCCCTATTATGCAAGAGTCTGTATTTCTGAAGCAACTATGTTCCCTAAAAAATTTCAAATCGTTCCTGTGGTTGAAGTCTGATATTCCAAGATTAAGCAACTCAAAATTGAAGGCTTAGACAGCATCACAAGGCAGATGGCTTTTGTTTTGTTTTTGTTATGTTCAGCATTTCATCTATTCACCATTTGCAAAAAACTAGTTTTACGACATCTGATCTATGAAGTTACTCAGGTGACACTGACACCACGTCATACCCTATACAGGCTGTTTTAGATATCAAAGCAGTCTGTGTCAGGGTCTTTCATAAAGTTCTGCTTGACTTAGAAGATGATTAAATCTTAGATAATGCCAACTCTCATACTTTTGCTTCCACTCATTCTTTGAAGCCCTAAATTTCATCTTCAGACTGTACTGAAAGGAACATCAGGCTAAGTGCAAACTCTTGGGCACAGTTTCATCTTATCTAACTTTAGGTACCTATGTCAGGCACTCAAGTTAGATGTATAATTGTCATAAGCTCCCCACAAAGTCATGGAGAGAAATGAGCTTATCCAGAGGGTAATTAGACCACTTGAGGTCTAATTTACTCTTTAGAAATGTTTATAAATTTACTGACTATACAGCAGACTTTGGTCACTAAGTTCCTAAGTCAAGCACCTAGATTTAGGTAAAATAAATCTAAGCCTTATGCCTTTTCACGGTGTGCAGGGATTGCGAAAAGATCCCCTGCATTTTCAAAACAGAGATCACAATGACTACTCTGTTTCTCAGATAAAAGTGGAATGTTATACTATATTAGATGGACAAAATGCATCTATTCAATAGACAGATTTTAGAGATGAATCAAGAAATACAGAATCAAAATCCCCAGGAACTAAAGAACAACAAACTGCTCCTTCACTCCAGATAAACAATTTTGGTTTGGTTTTCTCTCCTAAAAGCTCACAGCACTGTATAGAGCTGAAACAAAACCAATACTTTCAAGAGCTTACAAAATACTAATGTTGTGCTCACTTAATTCTCTCTTCGATATGCCTGTATCTGATACTTGCCAAGTTTTCTAATCTATTGCAAAAAGCACTCCGTTTGGGTGCTGATGTGTATAGTTATGAGAATCTATACAGAATCTAATTTTTCAAGGACACTTCAAAGAAGTTCTTTGGCTTTTCTTATTATAGAACTTGGTGGTTACAGTTCCATGTTATTTTTGACTCCTCAAGTATACAATGGATGTGATAGACATCACATTTGTATTCTTTAACCTGCTGTGACTTTCTTTATCTCTTCAGTTACTCTGAAAGAGGACAGGATAAGAAAAAGACCCACAAACAATGAAATGCTATAATGATATTCCTCAAAAATTCACTGCTGTAGCTTTGGGAAGAGTTCAAAACTTAATAGTACTGAAAGAGTCCATAGCCTACGTAAACAATGCTAACTGCACTGTAAAGCATGGTAACGGGTATGTAAAGCTGTAACGGGTCAGACTCTCCACCCACACTATGTGGAAAGATCACTTAAACATCGTTTTGTATGTGAACTGAAAATCATCTTATTAGAATCTCTTAGCAAACTCAGGCCACTGGTCCTCAAAAGTCAGAAGTTACATAGGCCAGAGCACTGAAAAAGCAGCAGCCAAAAGATCCAAGCAGGCTTTCTTTACTCTTAATAAATAAATAAATAAATAAATAAATAAATAAATAAATACGTTTGCCAAACTGTAGAACTGTAGTAAGGACAGTGGTAAGGGCAAACAGAATGACATCTTGTTGCCCATGACCAATAAATCCTGAAGAACTTTGAACTTCTGAAGTTTCTGATCTTCTTGTGCTGGGAGACCATGAGACAAATAATTGAATCTGTCTCTATAGTAAATTTAAAAGATGAATATGTATAGATATTGATATTCTCATATACACATATCTTTTGCTCTCTCTCTACACACATATATATAAACATGACCCTCTCTAAAAACATACATAAAATGTCCAACCTAAAATGTTCTAGTCAAATCAGCAAAAAGAATTAGCACACAGAGACTTAAACAGAAGTTTACCATAAAGGTAGAAATCTGTTTCCCTGCTAAAACCTGGGGTACTTTGAAAATATAAAAATATTAGATATATGTATTGTATCAAGTTTTTAAAACACATTAGAGAATAAGAATCATGTTTCTTCATTCTATACAATTATAAATAAGCAAATAGATTTTTTTTTTCCATTTGCAACTTCCAAATGATTATTGTACCAAGTGTCATACCAACACTTGCATCAATGTAACTCATTACAGAAGAAGCCCATACAGAGCATGTAAGAGCACTTCCCAGGCTTGAGGCAGAACTTCAGTGAGATGTGTGTATCTGCTCCCCTAAACTGGGGAATTTTAGTCATTAAGTTTAAGTAAAGAATGTACTATAACCTGGACGCTTTTTTACATGCCCAGGATATTTTGTTTCTTGCTGAAAAAAGTGTGAACTTCTATGAAAAAAAATACACAACAGGGGATGTATATGCATATTATACTACTGTTCTGTCTTGAGGAAGGACATACTTATTTCCAAGACACGGGTCATTAGTTTGTTGATCACAGAGGGGTCCAGTCCATCCTCCTTCGCATTCACAGGAAAAGCCTGACTGGCTGGTAGCATGGCATGTTCCATGCACGCAAACTTTCTTATGACAAGGCTCGCAGCCTGGCAGAATTCCCACTTGTAGTGGCACATTTCTGAAGTCCTGGAGTTCGCTGTTGATATATAGATTACGGATGCAACCATGGAAGCTGGTGCCGTTCTGTCCTGGAGACTGGCGTAAAGCTGCTATGTTATTTTTCACTGGCATGCCTAGGAAATTAATAATAGCAAATAATCAATGTAATCTTTGGTACAATTTTCTGCACCATTTTATCTATTTTTTTAAACATTTTTAAAGAAATATTTCTTCTTAATTAATTATTCTTAGATATTCAGCCTACAACCATGAGCCGTGATCTAGCATTTGGAAATTGTTCTGGTTGTCAAGCATGCATGTAAACCAGCTCCAAACCCGTAAGTCTCTAGGTCCAACTAAAGAGATGTATATAGGACTTCATACAGGAAGGTCACAACTGTGAAGAGGTTCAGACACATGCCTGTTTTTGACCTAGTGCAAAGTCCAGGTTAGTACATAGTTTCTGAATCTTGGAAAAACAAAAGCTGTTGACATTTTGCAGCTGACAGATGATTTTTTGTAAGCTGCTAAGGTAGTCAAATGCAGAACATTTAGTAGGACCAGCTCATCAACTTGGAGTTGGAATACATATTTCAAATATGAAAACTTGCTAGTGAAAATTCTTGGAAAGAAAAGCTCAACAGGATGAAGCTCCATTACTTTCAAAAATACTTTTGTTTAGCATTCCAAAAAAAGATTAATAAAAAAGCCACTCATGGTTTGCCATTATGATTTAAAACAAAGATAGTAAATAATAATTCAACATCAACATACTTATATGTAGATATTTTTAGACATTGCAAATGCCCCTGACATTGACCATTTTCAAAATAATTCCTCTGTTGTAGTCTGTAACTGTTACAAGTGTAATTAGAGCAGTAGGTATAAGTGATGCAGTTATCCTGATGTGATCAGTTAATCATTTAAGACTAATTCAGAGGAACATTACTATTACATATTGTTTCCATGTAAAAAGGAGTTTCTTCTACCTCATGCTTTTCTTTTTTTTTTAACTTATGGCCAACATATTGGTTTATATGTTAGTTCTTAAGATATTACATTCAAATAATGAACACAAAAATGCCTAAATACCTCCTGAGACTAATAAATAAAGGAAATCAAAGCGTACTGAGCATTAGAAAAGGATCTGTTTACTTGAAAATGTATATGCTTATTAGCTGTACAGGTTTATTCCCAGGCAAAATTAACAATTTTCATTCTGGTACTCAGATAACGACGACAGAAAGGAGTAATGTTCTGCATAGTTTCTCCTTAACCATGTAAACTGATACTTGTAATGGTTTTATATAGTTACTCTGACCAGTTAAGTGTTATGCAGAAGTGCTATGCAACCTAATGAAGCACACCTGCCTTTCATTTAGAGGTTATTGTCATTTCATTTGTGCTAAGCTTCAGTGATTATAGAAACGAACAATACGGCATCCACACTGCTGAAGAGCCTAATCTTCTTTGATCCTATCAGTTAAGTATGGGACTGTTATATTAAAGGATTCAGACAGCAAACAATCATTATTTTCCATTTCCTCAAAAATATTTGCCATATTCTCAAAATCCAGGGACAAGGACGAGTCATCGAAGCCTCTTCACCCTGATTTCTCCCTTGAAAGGAACACTCAGCAAATGTTTAGGCACGTGGCTTGAGGTATCTAATAGCAGAATAGATGCACTGTAAAAATAAAAGCTGAATAAAACTAAGTACACCAATGCAATGCTAAACTAGATGTTATACTTGTAAGCATCAGCAAATTTATAGATATGATTTCTGGGAACCATATAAGCATGTATGACTCCAGATAATATAATGTATATCACATATGATTTGGGGAATTTTTGTCTATAATCTCTAATACGGAAGACATTTGGAAACACAATGCAAGCATATAAATAAGCTTTTAGCCCATCCACTTTTTGCTGCTTCTAGCAAGTTACCAAGTGTTACGAGACTTAGTGTGTGCAAAACCTGCTTATATTCTTTAGCAATATTTCTTAGATAATTTTTAGATAAAGGTTCTTTATCAGTTAAGAAAGAACTGCCATAGAAATGATGCAGACAAATATTTCAGCTCTATTTTCAGGAAGGTAAGAAAGTAGTTCCCACCCTCCTTTAAGGTTTTGGTCACTGAACTTGACTGCAGGTAAATTAACAAATTACTGCTTAAGGAGCTAAATGGTAGGACACCTATTAAATAACAGTCATACTATAAAACTGGCAAAATGAGTATCTCATTCTAGAAGCTGCTACAACAGAGCAGGCACAAATGAAAAGCAGCTGATGCCCTGCCTGTCTCAGAAATAGCGACTTCCATGAAACAAGGTGCCACTCAACTAGTAAAATATGCTCTAATTTCTGAGAGAAGAGTGTGAAGTATCAGTGAAGTCTGTGACCCCTTTGAAGAGTTGTTGAGAAGAAACAGATTGTGCCTTAAGACTTCTTATAAAAAGCCATGGGCTTTCAACATGTCCTACTGAAATCTGTTATGGAAAGACTGAATATCTAGAGTGTGTCTTCTGACCACACAAGAGAGCCATACAGTTGGGAAAAGGTCAAAAACAACAACAACAAAAAGAGTATTAAACAATTAGGCCACTTTCTGTAAAAATAAAGTTAAATTACCTGTTTCAAACCAACCCAAATATTGTGATCCAAGAATAAGTTTGTTTAAAAAAAAAAAGGGGGGGGGGGGGTGGCCCGGGCCCCCCCCGCCCCGGGCAAGCACAGAGAGAGAGAGAGAGAGAGAGAGAGAGAGAGGGAACGCCATACAAGGGCTTGCTGTCAAGTCTGAATTTCATTCTGCCAGCTGAGGTGATGCTTACCAGAAATGCCATTTTAGCAGGAAGGTGATAAGAGTAAGTGTAAGCTACATGATGATATAGGTGTCAAACTAAGACTTTGGCAAAGATAAAAATACTACATAAAATCCTAGTGAGAATTTGAGTTCTTAGCTGATGAAAATGTGTGATCAAATTCTAGATACAGCTGGATAAGAAAAAATTGAATGAATCTCAAAAAGATGGGTAATATAAAGCTACAAGAGTGAAAGTGTCTCAAGGATTTTAAAGATCATAAATAGATAAATATAGATAAAGAACAGAAAAGTTTCAGAGCCGAATATCAACCTACTAGTTTCTTTGCTTTGTTTTGTAATAATGTGTTTCTAATAATGGTTTTCATTCTGTTTTAGACAACATTTTCTCTGACAGCAGAAATAAATGTCTGCTTGGAGCCTGAATGTGAAGAGTAGAAATAGACGGAACACAGGATCTACCTAAAGACTCCTGTTCTTAGGAATCAAATCACTAAAGGAAAGGATTATTTCAAAAAATTATTTCTTCTGATACTTCAATATGAGGATGGAGACACAGATCTGCAAAGTGAAGCAGCAAGGAGGAGAACTATATGTCACAAATCAACAAGTATTAGCACTGCACAGAATAAATACTTATAGTTAGTCTAGCCTCATTTTATCAAAAGATGCCCATTACAGACAGAGGGATCATTCTGCACTAAGCTCAGGTTTCAAGAAGTAGTAAAATTGGTCTTAGCAGTCATTAAATAACAAACTGATGTTGACAAGACAAGTAAGCTAGTACACAGTGTCTTATTAGAATCTAGGACCATCGCTCCTTCCAGAAAATGTGGCATAGGACACTATGTAAATGACAGAAGTGACACACATGAAAAAATGTAGATAGGCTTCCAAAAGGCAATCCTCCTTTGAAGATTCATGATATGAAGCAATTTTAAAGGCAGCTCATACATTTCATAATTTTAATTCTTTTCTCTGCTGGTATGGGGGTGATGACTAATGTTGAATTCTATCTTGTATTTCTTCCCATCTTAGATAGGAGGTGGCAATGACAAAATCTGAAACAATCTCACAAAAAAACTTTAGTGTTTCAAGGGAAAAATGGGATTTTGAGAGACAAAAGTCAACTTACCCCCGTCACTTGTAACTCAGGCACTTGTTATACTAGTTTTATAGGAGAAATAGACTATTCTTGATCAGTATCAGAGAGGCTTCTTGGGTTTTTTCCCATTAGAGATAAATGTAAGCAACTACCCTGAGCTTTTCTGTATATTTAGAAAGAGGATAAATGGCAACCTATCTAGAGAAAATAGGCATCTCATGAATGTATTACTGGTAGCATAATTTTTTGCAAGGCAGAAAGATGCTCAAGTCTAAAAAAATTATTCTCAGAGACAAAACAGTTCTTAAGAATTAGTTGAAAGAAAAAGTAGATATTCTTTTTACAGAAAACAGATCAGAAGGAGACTCTTTACATGCCTCCTATAAGAGTGTAAGGTTAAACAAAGTAGAAGATGAAGACTGGTAGAAGATCAGCAGTATTTAAAAACCATGCTGAATCTCTGACCACTAAGAACTTAGACTTGCTACCAAGGACAGTGAGAAGGCACAAAGTGGTGGCTGAAGTTTCTGACTCTTTTATCTATGTTATGCAGGCCCATCAGATATTCAACAGAAACTGCTGGTTAAAACAATGGGCTTGGATCCATAACTCTACAGAATAAACTGCAGCAAATCATCAAAAATGTTTCAAATAGTTTATCTCCACAGTCACCTACTACCAGTTTTACTGAAACAATTCTTTCTTCTCAAAACAAAACAACCCCTTACCAACAACAAACACTGCCACATACTGTGAGACAACTGTCCAGCTGGTTCCCTTCTTACCTAATGTCATAACTTCTATTAGCCCTAAGTAATAAGATCTCCAGACATAAATTATACTTCATGGCTTTATACCTTGCTATCATTTCCTGCAGATACCTGTACAACAGTGAAATAGAGATATAAAACAGGATCGAAACAGAATGCTACAATTCTACACTTTCCAAATAGGCATTACTGAATCCTCAGGTAGCTAAACAATTGTAAACACATTTTTCAGTATAATAAAAAGCTACATAACAGTAGAAAATTACAGAATTTTACAGTAGGCATCAAATATTCATTCTGATAAAAAAGCAACAGGTACAGTTTAAGGACATACTATTTGTTAAAAATTAAACTAGTGAGATTAACTGCTGAAGTTTCATCTAAAGGTGTTGTCTCAATGAATGAGTCTTTTAACATGTGCTTATTAATGCACGTTACCGGAGTAAATTAGCTATGAAACCATTAGTAAGAAGCAGTAAGATCCTCTTACCTCCTACATAGAGCGGAGAATCAAAATTCAGAGTGGATTGCTTGGACAAATTGGTAATTATCTTGGGGCTTCCTCCATCAATGGATAAGGACAGAATTTGATCCATAGCTAGCAGCTCCACAATGTGGAAATTGCCATCATTAATAGTTTCCACACTGCAAAATAAATATTAATATTAATTTTAAAAAGTTGATGGTCTGGTTAGAACAGTTTTTGAGCTTCTTCCCATTTAAGAGTTAATGCAGCTTCAGAACAGAACTTCTCCAGGAGTGCAGTCTCCTGAAAACTAGATTTTAAGCAAGGACATGCATGTACGCTTAATGGCTAATACAATATAATACCCCTTCAATAATACTTGATTAATAATATGTATTGTAAATTAATAGCCCTTTTTCAATCAATGTTATTCCTCATCAAATAATGAACTGTATAAATATAGATGATATTCTAAACATCAATTGATGTTTACTAGATGATTGTTGACTAGGCAGGAAGCTGAACACAAAAATGTTTGGAGTTCTGCAACAATGATCGGAGGGCTGGAGCACCACTCCTATGAAGACAGGCTGAGAGAGTTGGGGTTGTTCAGCCTGGAGAAGAGAGGGCTCCAGGGAGACCTTATTGCGGCCTTCCAGTATCTAAAGGGGGCCTACAAGAAAGATGGAGAGGGACTTTTTACCAGGGCATGTAGTGATAGGACAAGAGGTAACTTTGAAACTAAAAGAGGGTAGATTTACATTAGATAGAATCTATAAAGATTAAAAATTACATAAATCTATGAAGACTAAAATTACATAGAATCTATAAAGTAAAAGAAGATGATGGAAAGAAGAAAATCTTTAATATGAGGGTGGTGAAAGACTGGGACAGGTTGCAAGAGAAGTTGTGCATGCCTCATCATTGGAAATATTCGAGGTCAGGCTGGATGGGGCTTTGTGCAACCTAACCTAGTGGAAGATGTCCCTGCCCACCGCAAGGGGAGTGGAACTAGATGATCATTAAAGGTCCTTTCCAACGTTAACCATTCTATTATTCTAATGTTATTTCAAGATCTTACTTGCATATGTGTGTGTGTGTGTATCCTACATGTTGCATAGTACTGGGTTTACATATTTTGCAAATGTGAAGGCCTGAGTTGACTCCAGTGATATACAAACCTACCATTTAACTGAACATGGAACTGCATCTAACCTTAGTTCTGGCAGACAGAATCACATCATTGGTCCAGATAGCTCTACTGACACTAGCAATAAAGTAATTTGTTATGTTTATTAGGCATGGTTATTTCTGTGTGTTCAGCTTCTGACCAGTACAATGAATACTGTATTCTTTCCCCCCCTCCCCTTGCCTACATATACCATTTCCTTCTGCTTACTAACAAGATATGAACCCACTAGAAGGAGAATGCCTGAAGGGTGTCATGTAGAACAGGCCTGTTTCAAGCATGGTGCTTATGCTGTGTAAGGACAAGCCTACACACGTTACCAAGTACAAGAAATGGCTGCCTGTGCTTACCAGCCTTAATGGCTACAGAGCAAATGTTTAAGTGCAGGGTAAATAGTCTGCACTTGAACACAGTTTAGTACATAAAAGAAGGAAGAATATTATTACTCAGTTCTGGGACTGGATATATCATTGTACTTCAATTACTTCTAGCCCGTTTTCCACTGGAGAATTAAGAGCTGAACGTATGGCTGCACAGAAGTTATGACAATGAGCTGTAGTCCAGAGACCAGACATTAGAACCATTCCCATGAGAGCCTTTATTTGCTTCAGGGCACCATCAAATAAGTGAGCTTAAGTCTTCACAAAAAGTTATTTAAATGAAGTGATTGTATGATAGCCTGAGATGGACTGAACAGTCATACAGTCAGTTATGTCTTTTCATTAGGAAAGCAGTATAGCTGAAAGGGATTAGTTTCCTAAATCTCAAGGCAAAAATCAAGCAAATTACCTTATAACATCCTTAGCAATGCTTTAATTAACCTAACGGCTTTTGTCCTGGAACAGACCAGAAGTACTCACATGGTCGTTTATAGCTGTGACACGTTAAATAGCTTCTCAGCTATTTATTACTAACTCTTAACTATGTGGACAGGCTCAGCTCAATATGGATAAAAGACCTGAATAGTAGCACGCATGCTTAACATAAACTCAGCTCTATGTGAAAGTGCAGACACACAACAGAGCAGACACTGGCAGAATAAACACTTTGCAGGAGCAGGAGGGGGATTTCCAGGTTACATGGGGGGGCGGAAGGAAACCGTCAGGGTTCATCATTCCTAAAGAGTAAGGTCTAATCAAGGTATTAAGAGGTTTGTTTGCTGTGATCAAGCAATTAGAGAAGTGCCAGGATTCACTTAACACATTTCAACAAATCCTGGATCAAAATGCATATGACTTCTTGACTTGAGTAAGCAAGAAAACCTATTATGTTCTTGTTCCAAGGAAACTTGCATTATTTTACAATTCATCAACCTTTCAAAGAATAGTATTTAAATTCATGACAGCAACACAGAACACGCATTTTTATAGCAAGAGGTCATTCCAGGGATGTATGAAACATAACGAGTAAAGGGAATGTGTCTCTTTTAAGAGTGATTTTTAAAAGGTTCTAGTTTAAACTGTTTTACTGGTAAAAATTTACTGCAGAGAGAGGAGCCCTCCTAGGTAAGGGTGTTTTAAATAAAAGGGGAAATAAACAGAAGGCATATCTGCGCATTATTTCCTGCCAATGCACTTACATTACTTCTAGCCCATTTCCCATTGGGAGAAATGAGAGCTGAATGCATAGATCCTAATCAAAAGCTGTAAGGAAAACTGATTTAAAGCTTTTCAAACTCTGTAGAAGAATAATGATTTGGGAAGGAATATTCCCATATTTCCAATAAATATATGATGAAAACTAGTTTAAA
>JAVJGI010000001.1:33864930-33903549 GCA_035590275.1 Ibycter americanus
TTGGGGTATTTTTGTGTAAAATCATTTAACTTTTAAAAATGGATATCCAGACAGAACAAACTCAAGTGGGTCAACTTTTCCCAAATAACTTTCTCCAATGAATTAATTTTCTTTATTGGTCTTGGCACTGCCATCATCTGATCTTGTTACTCAGATTGATTGATGAGTGTTTTTGGGATGATGGCTCTTTTGGAAGCCAGTTCCTATTGGTAAAGCAGTTCTCATTCACTCTATACAGCTAGAATGCTGTTACTGTTGAGTCTCCATATTTATCATGATTAAATTCTATGTTTGTAACTTTGTTTTGTTGCTACTGCAAGCACCTCTGTAGGCTTTACAGCTCCCATTTGACTCCTTTTCAACATACCATTTCTTGACTGCCATTTATATTATAAAACTTCTTTTGAATCTCTCTATTGGAGGTGTTTTTTTTAAATTTTGGCCTCCTTTTCAGGCACCTCATCACTGTGTAGTGGAGTACAACCTGTCTTACTCTTCTTCCTACACTATCCATGAATCTTCACTTCCTTAATGAAATCTGTAAATGTCTTGATAAACTTATCAGTTTTTATATTTCCTTTCTGTCCTTCTCACTGTAAGCAACTTCCCATTTTAGTTTGCAAACTATCTACCCTGTTATCAAATCATTATTAAACCTCATTGTTAAACATTGTGAGTTAAAAATGCTCTTTTGTCTTCTTTATATCTCCCTGATAAAACATAACACATTAACTTGTTCGCTTGTATAATTCATTACGTATTTGTACTGGATCTGGCTAGGATGGAGTTAATATTCTTCATAATAGCTGATATGGTGCTGTGTTTTATATTTGTGACCAAACCAATGCTGGTAACACACCAATGTTTTAGCTGTTGCTGAGTAATGTTTGCACACTGTCAAAGCCTCTGTTTCTCACTCTGCCCCCGCAGTGAATAGATTAGGGGTGTGCATGAGGTTAGGAGAAGACACAACCAGGCAGATGACCCACAATAACCAAAGAGATATTCCACACCATGTAATATCATGCTCAGCAGTAAAATGGAGAGGAGGGGGGAGGTTAGGTAGGTTAGCCACCTTTTCCTTGGGAACTAGCTAAGCATCGGTCTACCCATGCAAGATAGTGAGTAACTGCAGTTCCAGCACTTGTTTTGTTTTC
Organism: Ibycter americanus; assembly: GCA_035590275.1. Classification (NCBI taxonomy): domain Eukaryota; kingdom Metazoa; phylum Chordata; class Aves; order Falconiformes; family Falconidae; genus Ibycter; species Ibycter americanus. Next base: position 33,866,088 of record JAVJGI010000001.1, read on the forward strand.
TTTCTTCCTCCACTATTCCTTTGGTTATTAAACTAGTTTTATCTCAACCCATGATTTTTTGACTTTTACTCTTCCTTTTCTCTTTCCTTGTCCCACTGTGGGTGGAAGGGGAGGTGAACGAGTGGCGGTACTGTGCTTAGCTGCCTACTGGGGTTAACCCACAACACTATTTCACAGTATTATTTTAGCTGTTTCTAATTCTAGTAAGCTTCAACTGTTCCTTCTAAAATTTTCCATACTGAATGGTTCCTGAAATGGATTTTTATTTTTCTAAACAGACCAGATAATTTCGCAAGTGAACACGCACAGTCCTATCTCTTACGCGTCTATTAACTCTGCTTTGCAGGTCATGAGATTTGGCAGTGGGCTGGCACCATGTCTACCCATTTCTCATCCTTCTGAAAATCCACTAAGGCAAGGTATTAAAATCTTGAAAACATAGAATTCTGCAGAACTGGAGGGCTAGATCCCTAAATTCTTTGTCCATGCTGGATATATTTCAATATGCAGATGATCAGCACCTTCCCTCCAGCTGTACTTTCGGGCTGCAGTAGTACTTGCTCGATCTGGGCCTGCCCACCCATTCAAAGGGAAGGTATTGCCTTAGCTAGATCAAGGTTACATGGACAGAGAAAGAAACTGTGTGGTTCTCATCCAGCAGAAGCAAAAATTAGGCCTACAGAAAATGAAGAGAAAGAGGTAGGACTGAGCAAGGTATATTTAGAATACAGCAAGGATCAGAGTAATGGACAGTAGTGGATTGTAAGGAAAACAGGACTGGAAATTGAGTCAAGGAGGAGACTGAGAAGGGCAAAATAGAAAAGAGGAAAAGTGAATCAGTATGTTAATGTAGATTATGTCTGTGAGCAGTTTTTGACCAAAGATGACTAGATCTAGCTGGCTTAGGAAAAAATGAAGGGAGGGAAGGGAGGAAAGAAACAAAATGGAAGAACTGAAGGAAGGACAGGAAACATGACAGGAGACAGCTTTAATAGGTAACAAAGGTACAGAAAGACAACATGCAATAAATGGGTGAAAAGGTAAAAAGACCTTAAAAAGCACAGAAAACATCATAAAGATCCAAGGAAGGCAAAACAGTAAGAACTGGAAACAGGGATGGCTGGAAACATAAGTTAGCAAAATAGGAATAGGTTGGAAAGGATGAAGGAATTAGAGTATAATGTGTAAAAGATCTTTGCTACAACATACTTCTTTCTAGAACTTGAAAGAAAAATGAAATAATATCTAACTTGCACAGTGATCACTAGATGCACAAACATAGATACAAATGCAGAAATGTACACATGGCTTCCAACATAGCACTTCTCAAGGGCAAAAGACTTCATTACATTGATCTCATACCATTACATGACAATTTTCAAATATCTCCTATAAACTTACCATCATGTTTATTTGAAATGAAAGGAATGATGATGACGATTATGACGATGATAATAATAATAACAACAATAATACAAGCGTGTATCTGCTTCACTAAACAACTGTGTCACCATGTAACACTTCACTACATTTCCCATCCCCTTCTTCATGCGTCTGCATTCTCCACTTGTCACATAATTCAAAAGAGCTGATCAACCATGTAGGGAAGGTGCTTGTAATCGTTCTGTAACACTAACCTAATTGGGACTGTTTGTTAATTGCTTCTTTTGTTATTAATTCCATCTACATTTCTAGTTTTTAATTTTACCTGTATGAGTATTGTTTTCCAATCTTTCTCTAGAAAACTAAATGGACAAGAGTGAATTACCAATATCTGTTACATTCTAATAATATTGGAGAAAGCATTAAATTTATGAAAATGCATAAATGAATGGGAAGAAGTATTCTTGATAGTTTAAACAAATGGGAGTGAAAATAACTTAAAATTACATATGATCCTGATTCCTATTGCTTCCTATTCTGACAGCTGTACCTATCAAAATAAATATCAACAAAAATAAACTCCCGAAAAAACAATCTAGACTTCTTCTTTAGCACTATTCCAGACAGAAAATTAAAATAATCTTATTTTGAATTGTAGTTATTGACAAAAGGGAGTATTTCATGCAATTTAAAATTTGCGTTAAATACGTAAATCTGTAAAGTCAAACCCTATTTTTAATATATCTGAAAATTTATAACATTAAAACCCATATACTATTTCCACATGTTAAACCATTTAATGGAATATTAAAAAAACCCTTATGAAATACATATTGCATCAGAAAATAAAAGCAACCTTAAAATGCTTATTGTAAAAGGCTGTTTTTACTAAACAACTTTATATTGTACTTTATAGGCATGATTTTTTTTCTGTGGAATGCTTTTAGTAATCTACTAAAACCACATTTCCCTTAGTGTTATTACCTAACAAAGTTTAGCATTGTTTTGCTGCTATATAAACTCAAGCTTTTGATTTTATATTGCCATTTGTGTGCAATCATTTCTAAAAATCATTTTCAACGAAATGTCCCTAATAGAATGCAGAAGAATGTCAGCTGCTACAAACTCCAGCAAGTAGATATAATTTTACAACACAAAAAGTGTAAATACAGCAAAAAGGAGATTCAAGGCAAGCTCATTTAACACTTCCCCTTTACTTTTGAATGTGTTTATAGCAACAGTAGGGCAAATCAAGGCCAAGAAGTGATGCCTGTTGTCTTTTTGATCACTCTTGCAATGTCTGTCTGCAAATTCTTGAGACATTACATAAAACCTCCCCAGAAATTCAGGTGGTAATTTTTCGGAGAACCAGAGAAATTTGACTTAAAAATACATGAAAAATTATGCTCCAGATGCAAATGTGGATTCTGTCTCTTAATGACTTTGGAAGCAAAAACCATTTCTTTTTCAAGGGTAGTGCCTTTTTTCAGATTCAAGTTTTTAGCTTTCTCTTCACTTGCCAGGGAAAAGTCCCACATTATATGACTGCCTAACACAGAAGAGAAGAGAAACTTTCATTTAATTTCTGCTTATGCAGTATAGTTCTGTACTTTACCCTGCACACTAGGAAATTATTTGGCAGTAACGTCATGGAAAACACTACTTCCACATGTGAGCTTAACACAAATGTATAAATATTCTGCCAAAAGCTAACTTACTCAGTTTTAGTGGATAAAATAATATATTGTCTTTCTGACATACCCGCATTAGTTATTTTCCAAGCCAAATCATGTATTTTGTTAATAGGTTTTAGATGTCTGACAATACATTCATTTGCATATATTCTTTTAACCATGTATTAAAAAATATGACTTTGATATCAGGAATTAATACATGTTTTGTTTCAGTTAAACATTTGTTTCATCTGGGTTCACCTGTAAATAGCAGAGGCTGGATAAGATCCTGTGTCATAACTGACCCTCACTCTACCCCGGTAGAGCTCTACCGCTATATGATCTTTATCGCCTTTGTAGAGCAGGATCCCACTGTCTTCATCTGTAGCAATCTAGTTAAAAGAAAGAAACACTTAGAAAGAACTAAAAATAAATATTAAATCAGAATGCTGTATTAAGTGAATCTCTGAATTTACTGCCATAGTATATTACTTCACTCTAAAATTCTTCCTTGATGGACAACCTGGAAAATTTCTTTCTCTTCCTCTCAATAAGCCCATCTATATGAATACAGAATTATTCCAGTGACTCTTCTAGATTTTTAGCTCAAACTGTGAAAAGCTCTTTAAGTGAGCCAACGACAACTTTGGCTAATTTTTCACACCACGAAAAGTAATTTACACTCTTTTCCAGATCTGAATCTGCAACACAAACAACCTTACCTGTAGAGTGATATTGGTTTGGGGGTGTATCTTAGCTGAAGGGATTTGTAGATAGGATTCTTTGTTGACGAAGTTTATACTGATTAGCTTTTCACACTTCTCACCCTGGTAGCCTGATAAACACTGACAGATTGGTTCACTTTCTTTTATGATACACTGGGCTCCATTTTGACATTCGTAATTATCACAAGGGCTGGTGCGAGGTAGAACCATCGGTGGTGAAAACTCACAAAACAAGCCACTAAATACAAACAGGAAAAATTAGTGGTTTTTTTTTAAAAAAGCAACTTTGACAGAAGGCACACATGTCTGTACTGTCTTCAGATCTTTCTCACCTGTATCCTTCTGGGCAAATACATGTATATCCATTAACTGCATCAGTGCACTGTGCTCCATTTTTACATTTGTTGTCCTGGCAGTCATCAAAGTCAGTATCACAATGCTCACCTACATATCCAGGTGTGCAATCACATCTGTGAAACAGGAAAGCAAGTGGCATAGCACAGTGCCTTTTAACAATACAGTGTGCCTATGACAAAGTTAAGGAACTACTGACATGTAAAACTCAAGAAAAAAAAAGAATTGCTGTGACTTTGTGTGTAAAGACCACGGAGCTTATTCTTGTTATTATATGGGGTCCCTACATATGCAATGAATACAGATTTGCTAGTTACACATGCTTACTCATCTTCCATTACATTGAAGAATTGTTTAAAATAGAGAGCCCTCATGAATAATTTTGACAGTCTTGGAATTTATGAGTAATGCAGTGTTACAGGATGTTGTAAGTGGTTGCAAACACTAAAAATAATCAATATGCTTAATTGCTGAAACAGAGACAAATAATCCAAGGTTTGTAATGGATATTTTCCTTGTCAACTGAACAGCTAGGAATGGACCAATGGTCCATTTATACAGTTTAGAGGTTGTGCATAAAGTTTTTCCCCTTGACTTTCCACCAGCCTGATTTACTATAAATACTCCACGGTTAGTGAACTAACAGAAGTCTTCAAACACATCCTCTGCCCTCCCTGAGCCCCCATTGAACTAGAAACCACACATCCTCAAGACAGTATGTAGTGGGGGTTTTGGGTTTGGGTTTTTTTTTCCCCCATGCAAATTTCATTGTTAATGCCAGTGGCATTTCTTAAGGGAATTCTCATAAATTAGACTGACTGAACACCCAGAACTCTGTGAAAAATGAATGGAAAAGATTACAAATTCATGCATCCACATGATTTTATTCTTTTTTAAATTAAGGTTTATGTAATCAGTTGCATCAGATCTTGTGATTCCCTCCCTGGTGCTGTTTCTTTTAGTATTTAAAATTTGCTCTAAAGTGGCAAGAGTGATCTTAAATAGCTGTGTAGCTTTAAGTACTTAAATCAAGTATGTCTCAATTTTTATTCAACAACATATATGAGTAAGTAAAATGTAAAAAGAATATAAAACATGCTATTAAAAAGCCAAGTGAAATACATTCCTGAAGTTCCCGCATGTGCTATTTTATGATTTAAAATCTCAGAAAGTAACATGGAAGATTAATGAACTAGGCAGTAAAATATAAGATGCCAAACTAGGTTTACTGAAGTGGCATGAAGAAAATAAACATAGCACACAACAATTGAAATCCAACAAGTTTTCTATTTTCCAGTTGAAAACTATCAATTTAATTTAATGTTCATTTGAATATTTACTATATTTGAATACTTTTTCATGTTTTAAATAAAATGGCATTTCACAAGCAGTAGGAATGATAATAAATAATCTGATTTTAGCACAAGAGCCTACTGTGCATAAAACAGGTGCTTATTACAACAGTTGAAAGCTGCAGGTTTCCTGTATTTATTAACCTAAAGCCTATTAAAAACACTTTAAATTATGCATACTAATTAATTATTATAAGGATATGATGTAATTAAAGATTAGTGTTCCTGGGGATGGACTTCTTTAGTTTATACCTTTCAGTGTATGTTCCTAATAATTTCTTTCACAATTACTTCTCAGAAAGCAGTATAATTATTCCACTTCAATTAAATGCAATTATCTTCCTACTGTCCAAGCTACTAAAAGGGTTTTGTATAGACTGTCACAAAGACTAACTGCTCTACCCTGCATTCCTATTTAAAATTTGACTGGAATTAGAACTGTTAAGGATCAGTAAAATCCAGTAAAACATATTTAAGATAATAATGTAGATCTATGTGAAATAATGGCCTATTCTGCTGTAATGCTTAATAATAACTGAAATTATTATTTTGAAAATAGAACTTGCTTCCACTAAAACAAAAGGGAAAGAAGTTAGGCAGGATAAAAAAAATAGAAAATTAGATTCAGTTGGACTGAATATTTTAGACTTACTTGTATCCTTTGGGTGTCAAGATACACTTTGAGTCATGCTGGCAAGGGTTCAGGTTTTGAGCACAGAAATCTAGTTTCTCCTCACAGAGCTCACCTGAAATACAGTGTATGCTGTCAATTCAATGAAAATCTCACATTGATCTGAAAGTAGCCATTTCTATTGTAAAAGTAACTCACTCAGTTTTTTTGTTAACACAGAAATATGCATACTTCACGATATAATAATAAATACTATCTTTATAAAAAACACAAATAAATATGATTAGATAATAATGATAAATACTAATCTTTCTGATAACTCCTTTATAAAAAAATAGTTCAATGTCAATCATTTGTCCATGGATATAAATTATAATTTTGTGGAAAAAAAATACTTTTTTGTATACGATATTTATCTAGCTCTGCTGTATAGCAAAACACTAGTGATTGAATCTCTTTTCACTAGGATAAACAAGCCATCAGTCTGCTTTTCTGTTACTTATTTCTAAGCACATTACACACAGAAATGCAAAGATTTGCACTGTAAGTAATCTACTACCTGAAAAAAACCTGTTAATATCACTGCATGTCAATACAATTCCAGTAACTCTAAAATGAAAACTTGCTTTCTGCTTTTTCTTAAATATGACTCTCCAACTTTTGCATTTGTTAATGTACCAAAATTATCTATAATCTGTTCTGTGAAAAGAAAAGAAAAAAATCTGTGTCAAATATCCACCCTTCCCTCCTGCTAAAAGCAGTGGCTCTAATTTCCAGCATGGGTTGTATGATATATAAAGTATTTTAATATGGTTAAAATAAAATTTTATTTACAACTTTATGACTGGGGAACACTTACAGGTGTGTAAACAGATCAGCAATTTCTTATTCCCTGATTAACTAATGAGAAGATACCATAAATGATTCACTTGCAGTTTATCACTGGTTTGTTAGACAGATATACTTATTTCAGCATCCATATGAAGAATACATGTCTAATCAACAGGTATAAACCCTGTGCCTGCTGAATTCAGGGACTCACAGGTCTATCAGACCCTAAAATTATGGAAGGAGTAGGGTTGCCTTTTGTCATTTGTCAAGTAATAAAATGTGAGGTAGTGAGCAAAGAGAAGTAGAACTGTACACCAAAATCAGGAAGAAAGGAGCAGAAGATGGTGGTGGATGTGCAGATGCTTTCACTGCTCAAGCTGAACTGTCCTTCAAAGAGGCACAATATTTGGTGTCCCTCAGTTTTACTTATCTGAGTGTGGTAGTGTCCTGCAGTGTAGTTAGCTGAAGAATCAGTAGCTGCTGGAGGACAGCCTGAGGTTAAAATAACATATAATGGCTTCACCTCTTTCTTGTGACTGTTAACACAGTACTGAGGATGAGGACAGAACCACCAGGAATATAGTATGGGGAAAGAAGGACAGACCATTTAGCGACACAATTTGGGTAGGATCAGGAACAGGTAGACTGGAAAAAGGGAGAAAGGTATAGGATAACAACATCGGAATGAAGATTTTGGGGTGAGTATATGAATGAGGATATCTTCCACAATACATACACGTGTGTGTATGTGTATTAGTTCATCAGCTACTACTGTCATTAAGTAATAAGGTTTCTGCATTTTACACTGCTTCTTGCCAAGTATGTAGCACAACACAGAAGCTATCTTCTGGCCTACATGGGCTTCTCTGGAATTACAGAATTACACATCATAATAAATGGAAAGCAACAGCAGATGGCTAAAAGTCTATTTATCTGGTGTTTTGTTTTCTTCTGTTTTGTTTTGTTTTACAGGTTCAACAGATCCTCCAGATAAATTTGTCCTTTCAACAGCAAGTGTACTTATATATGAGTGTTTAAAACTGCATATCCTGAATATGAACACTGACTACCCAGGACTTATAATTTCCAGGACTTATCACTTAGGGTATGTAGAAGTTATTTCAAATGATGGACAAATAAACCGAAAGAGTTTAAGAACAGTCTACATTAAAGCAAGGACAGAGAGAAAGGCAAAACTGAACTAGAGCCAGAGTTGGTTATGCTGGATAAAAACACGTCTGAAACATGTAAGCTAAGTTGATAAGACATGCGACTTCTACATCTTCAAAAATGAGAAGAGAAGCCAAAACCAGCTAGACAAGTACTTTGCAGCCATCCAAAAGATCCAGACTAGTTCTACACAACTAATAAAAAAATAAAATTGATAGCACATTACCAATTTGCCAGTAGTGCATTTTCCCTACAAAACCAAATAAAGCTTTGAGTTAACAAAAGAAAATGGCCTTCAAGCACAGGCTACTTAACAGTCCTCAGGAAAACTGTCAGTAACAATGTCACTGAATGAAGATCAAATGCAGGCCACTGAAGATGACTAATACAAAGGATTTTAATTCTATCCTCAAAGCCTCTTCAAACTCTCAATGGACTTATTAGTCTGGAAATGTGCAACTGTTATGACTAGGTCAGTGCACAAAGAATCCTGAAATACCAGGGATTCTTTGCATCCCACAATATATCAAACAAAAACCAGATCCCTTTCTCTTTTCAAAGGGTTTTGTTCAAACAAATACATATATAAGAGGTAGTAATTCTTCACACAGCATTGAGTCAATTTGCAGAACTTGCTGTAATAGCTGAAATCTGTTTAAAGACTAGCAATGTTCAAGAGTGAGATATAAATATGGGAACAGAGAATTCAAATTTTCAGGAACATGGAGTGGAATAAGCAAAAATCACTGTTTTTTTAAACCTAGTTTGTACAGATTTGTATGGCTTAGAAATGTATAGATGTGCCTACATATATGTGTATATATGCATATATACACACACACACATAGAAGTATCTTATTATGGCATATATTCTATATTAAATTGAAATGCAGAACTGCAAAATATATGACACACCAATTACAAATAATACCAATATGGCTGTTCAGTATTTACAAGACTTGGACAAAACCACCTCTAAACATTCCCAAGATTATTAATTCTAACAGTATATTAGAGTCTATCTGAAAGTGACACATTGAGCCTATTTTTCAAGCAGGGCTGGAGGTTTTCTCTCTCTAGATAGATTCTCAGTGAAAGTTCTGTTGAAAACCCCCAAAATACCTAGAAAAAGGCGAATTAGGGCTAGCATAATAGGAGCAAGCAATCTCATTATTGCTGTCAACTTTACTGAACTGGCATTGATTTTGCTACAGGATAGTAATTGGGCCATGGCTTAGATTATTACCACCACAAATCTCTGAAATTTCCAGTGTGGCAAACAGCTTTAATGAGTAGTGTCTAAGCCTGTCCATTTTACATTTACTTTTATCCCACCACCCAGGTACTTATGAAATACAGGATTTCTTAGTTAGAGTACCATGCATTTTTGTAGTCATAGGTTGATGGCCCTGATACCTTCTGAACTACGCTGAAAGATGTATCACCTCATGAAAAGCTCAGGGGCACATGAAAAGTCTTAATTTTCAAGTCATAGCTATGAATTCTGCACAGAGACTGAGGGTCAAACTGGAAGGTTAAGTTTGAAACAGGCTTACAGTTTTGAAAAATGTCCACTTCAAATCATAAGATCAATGTTACACTACCAGGCCTACTGCAGCCAAATGACTTGCAAACATCATGAGGTATTTTTGAGATTATGGCCAGACTTTGATCTGAGTACTCTGTAGAAAAGTGCACAGACTGAAAAAGAAGAGAAACAATGATTCAAAACCCCACTTGTCTTTAAAAGACAGGACTTTCTGTGCTGTGACAGCATAAAAGGAAGGAAAGTTTCCCCTTGCATTTGCAAATTATACGCACTGTCAACTAAGTTAGAATCATATCACTGGAGGGAGATTTCAGTTAAACAGTCTGTTAGCAACTAGCCTAGGGAAGGAAACAGGAATCAAGGAAAGGACCTGGTAAACATGGCAGTCCATGTAGTGTAATAATAATGCAAAAACCCCTATGAACAAAGAAGTCAGTTTTATGTAAAATATGAAATTTTGTTATAAGGAGTAGCAATGCATGACAGACTTGCACACAGAATCAGTAAAAAGAAAAACAAGAAAAATTCAAGTTGGAACACAAAATACGTACATCAGACACTGAATTTCTGAATGAAAATGTAAATACTAGAAGAAGAAACCAAAACAACCCAATTACAAGGTCTTCATTTGTACTGTTAAACAGATTTATATTCTGAATGGAGTGTTCCCATAACCAAAATGTAACTGTTTGTGAAAAAGTTACTAGAAAAGGTAAGTAAAAATATGTCACATGGAATCTGAAACAATGAAGAATAGTTTTCCTGGTAAAGCAACATTTCTTTTAGAGTTCTGAATAACCAACGTGTTATTCAGAATTTAACTGAGACAAGGTGAAGGGGAGAAACCAATTTTGTCAAAATGAAAAGATAGTGATGAAAGTGCAACACGCATTGAAGGAAATATCAGATTTACCAAGTTAGGCTCCTTGGCTTTACTGGAAGGAAATCTTAGAGAGTTCCCTGATTTGGGACATATAATACAATGTTTCACAAAGCATACTTCAAAATAATGAAAAAAGATTGTGAAACAAAATGTCTCAATTCAAGGAAGCTTGACACCAATGTGTGTGTACATTCTTTTATTCATCTAATAATATTGTAATTGAGTCTTCTGCAAGAGCTTTGCTAAGTAATTATGGTTTTGAAAGATGGGAACATTTTTGTATGTAGGAAAATAAGCAACAGACCAGTTTGTTTAAAAATAAGCAGTGGATAAAGTGTCAAAAATCCTAAGAAAATCTTCCAAAGTATAATTAGAACCAGCAATAACTCTTTTCATAAGACATCTTGCTTAATTAATCTAGGGAGTCTGGATTCTGGTATGGAGTAGCACTGCAACCAGTGGAACTCTGCGTCGTCAGCACAGTCCAAATGAACACAACCCTCCAAGGTCAAGACTAGACTATTTACTGAGACTTTGCAGCTAGATATAGAGGATGATGCAGACAAACAGCACAACACTATAAAATACTGATGATGAATTGTGTGTAATCCTTGATTAACTAACCAAAGGTGTAAGTTTGCTAGATTGACAGGTCAGCTTGTGTTTCCTCTACGTATGTTAATTCACTCTTATGACTTGATGAGATTATAAATCACAGAAAAACTTAATCATAGAATACCAGGTTGGAAGGGACCTCAAGGATCATCAGGTCCAACCTTTCTTGGCAAAAGGATGGTCTAGACAAGATGGCGCAGCACCCTGTCCAGCTGAATCTTAAAAGTGTCCAATGTTGGGGAATCCACCACTTCCCTGGGGAGATTTTTCCAATGGCTGATTGTTCTCATTGTGAAAAATTTTCCTCTTCTGTCCAATCAGAATCTCCCCAGCAGTAACTTGTACCCATTACCGCTAGTCTTTTCCATGTGACTCCTTGTAAAAATGGAATTTCTATTTTCTTTGTAACCACCCTTAAAATACTGGAACATGGTGATAAGGTGTCCCCTATGCCTTCTTTTCTCAAGGCTGAACAGACCCTTAACTCTGGATTTTCAAATATATAAAGACATGTACTACAACAAATAATGACGAACAATGCAATGAAGTGAAAAAGGATTTACATCATTGTTATTTTGAATAATTGGGCAATAAATTCAAAATTTAAATTTGAATTATTAAATCAAAATTATTAAATCAAAAATTAAATCAAAATTTTAAATTTATTCAAAATAAAAAAAAGTCAAATAAAACAATGTCAGCCACTATATTTCTGAATGAAGAGGAGAACTCTAACAGAACTGGACATGGGCTTCTGAATATAATGGCACATTGCTAATTACAGGCAAGCTTACTGAAGAAACAAGCTTAAAATCACTAGCGTATTAGCAAAGCTGAGTATGATATCAGAATAAAAATTAGAGACAGGATGCAAAAGAAAGCATGGTCAGTTTTAATTATAAAAATCAGGTGTTTGCATGAAGACTTATTCACTGTTCCAAACCTAAAATAACAGATACATATTATAGGCTTACTGGTAATTGCTAGAATAGCAGGATTTTATATGTGTATATATATGTCCTTTCCAGCTTCTGAGCTTGATTGTGATATAGTGAGTCAACTTCTGTAGTTGACTTTTTATCAATTTGAATATCAATATCAAGTTGAATTTTATCAATTAGGTGTTATTATCTGATTCTTTGACTGAAGGTCTCTGTTTAATTACTTTTGACTCAAAGAGCCAACAGTGTAGGAGTGGTTGGAAAATGCCATTTAACAAACTATACACAGAAAAAGGCTGCATTTTTATGAAGTCTTGATTTTGATGAACAGTAGACAACATCAATTATTTAGAGTCTTGAGGTTATTATTCAGAAAAGACAAATAAAAATATTTACTATATAAGGGACAAAGTTTCTTACAATTAAAAAAAGTTCATAGTCATAGCAGGATGCAGTTTATAACCACAAACCTCAACATTTTGTTGGAATTTGATCTTAAAGTCAAATTCTAGATCTGATTCATGGATGGACTGTTTCTATCTTTCACCATTGCTTAACTGTTCATCTATCCCAGACGCTTGTGGATTTCAGTGTAAGATGGGGCTTATTTAGTTTAACATTTCTTGTGGTTTTACACCTGCTATTTGACAACAACAAAGAAATATTAACTTTAAGGCAGGTAAGTTTTAAGACAAATAAGGAAAACAAATGGTAAGAAATAGACCAGAATCAGTAATGGCAGTGATCAAACTAGTAGCAGGTAGCTCAGCTTGCCAAGGGTGCCATGTATATTCCCCCTTTATGAAAATGCATTAAAATTACTTTAAAAGTTGAACTTCTAATATAGATTAGTCATTTGAAGTATATTAAGCTAGATGAAACAAAGTTTTACAATGAGTGATGAAAAGCAAGAGTAGCAAAATAATCTCTTTATTCTAAGAAGCTGTAACACTTACGTGTAGGTCTTACAAGAATGAGGATTATGATCCTGATTTAATGAAATAATTAAACTTTTAATCAAGTTTGATATGACACGATTGATTAGTTGCATGCTTAAACTTTAGGCAAACTTATTTGATTACTAAGAATTAAAAGTAACTCAACTCCTTTATTGGAGTAGCAGGACAGCCATGTAATAATGTTTTGAAACACATTAAAAAAAATACCTATATCTGTCTGTGTCTATGGCTTGCCTAAACTGAGATAATTACTTAAAACTATACCCCGCCGCCCCCCACCCCCGCTACTATCACAATTCAAAAGATATCTGGCATGATGAAACTGACTGATCCTTCAAGTGACTTATAGACCATTATTAACTTTAATGTTCAGCTGGCAAGCTAATACAAGTATGAATCACATACACATCTGCTTAATTTTGGTGCTGAACTTAGTTCACATCCCCTGGGTGTTTGATAATTTGTTTGTGAGGAATTTGTTCTTGATATAATCAGTAATTTTAATATATTATAGTTCACACTTGTGTAATACATTTACAGTCACTACAGCTCTGTTTAGGATTCATTACCTTTCTTCCTTGAATCACATTTAGAGACATTTAAACTATCAGCAAGACTAATTATACACAGGTAAAAGCTGCTTCAACTTGAAATGCAGACTTGCGTTTCTTCATAGTAGCATCTACCCTTTATATTCCATTTGAAAAACTATTTTTCATGAACATAGAAATTAAGTTTTTCTTCTAATTTTTGGAAGTAAAACCTAAAATACTGTCATTTATGCTACTGGAAACCAGTGACAAAGCAGCATTTTATCTATGAATCACAGATGTCGAACTAGTTACTGTAATCTGCTAGGTTTGGGGGTTGGATATTTTTTTTTTTTCTCTTTTTAATTAAAACCAGGAATAACAAAGAACTCAACTTTTATCTATCTTTATTTATACTAGGCTTGCATTTTTCCTAGTTTTTCTACAGACAAGTACTCTTTATAAAATCAACCAGTTTCATACTGGGATAGTAACACAACAATGTAGAAAAAATAACTTAGGAAGTGGCAAGGGCAAAGAAAATCAGGAGGCCATCTTTGCTGTCCAGATAAGTAATAATAAAATGTAAATATGGCAACATGTCTAAACAGAATACCATTTAAGCATGGAACACCTGTGGATGGAATAATTTTCTGGAAATGTCTTGTTCTCTCCATCAGTTACAGAGAGAATTTAGGCTCCGAGTTTAAGCTGTAAGAATTATTCATCAGATGTCTAAATTCATCAACATAGATGGTACAATTGCAGCCTTACTCAACATGTTATTTCATGGATAATGAACATATTTTTTATAGAATCATAAAATGTTTGGTTTGGAAGGGACCTTAAAGATCATTTAGTTCCAACCCCCCTGCCATGAGGGACACCTTCCACTAGACCAGGTTGCTCAAAGCCCCATCCAACCTGGCCTTGCACACTGCCAGGGATGGGGCATCCACAGCTTCTCTGGGCAACCTGTGCCAGTGCCTCACCACCCCCACGTAAATTATTACTAGTGAAATATTATATTGCTTTATAGATGGCACAATATATTTATCAAATTAAATTAATAGCAAATACACTACAAGATGATCCGTTTGCTTTTAAAACCAAATATTTAAGTTCATAAATATGTTGTGACTGCCTGTTAGCTGTCAGATTGCCTAGATGATCAGGTTGTACGGAAGATGGTTTATCTCCGTTAGTGAGATAGTTGTTAGGCAGAAACTTAAAAAAATTTAAAAATCAGGAACACCCAAAGTTAGTGTCATAAATCTCTCCACTATTACCTTTCTTGTACCACAGCCTCAGTTTAATGTAGTTATTTCAGTTTCTTTAGATATTTACAGCAAAAAAGAGCCAGAGAAATGATGAGCAAGAAGATTGCCATTTTATACTCCAGCATATTTTCTAGTACCATAATCTAATGAAGAAATTAAGGCAAAACAGTGCTATAAAACAGAGAATACATTAGAACGGAACCAAGGTATGTCTTTAAGGTGATGAGAATAAAGATTTGAGAAGATCACCATGTAAACTTTTTTGTTAGTCCTATCAGTGGCTGCACAATTTTTAAATGCATCTCAAAAAAAAAGACAATGAAACTAGTATTAAAGTACTCCTGCACAGTGATCTGCATCTTCAACGACATTTTTCTGACATGTAATCACAGCAAGAGCCAAGTGCCTAATTTGAGGATTTGCTGTGAGCTTTCTAAATCATATCTATATACGATTTATTTGATCATTTGTAAGAACTGAAATCCATGCACCTTTAAGGAAAGGAAAGTGAGAAACCAAAGTAAGTGAAAATAGGCTTAAAAGACAACTGACCTTTTTCCACTTCATTCAGATTAGCAGCTTGCAGTGACAAAGACAGAAGAGACAAGAGACTTTTTACATTGTAATACAACAGCATAGCACATTAAGCTAATGCACAACTATAGCAGCAGAGGGGTTGGTATAGCAAAATGAAGCAAGCTTCAGTGTCTCACCTACAGCAGAGCAAAACAAACAGAAAAGGTAAGAAGTACATGCCAGTGGTGGCATAAGAAAGGTTTTACTTCTGGATCAGTTAGATTTGTGATCTAATGACTGATGATAATGAGTAAGAGAAATGATCATCTGTAATCTATAGAATGTACATAAAATGACCTGAAGTTTACTAGACTGAGCTTAAAATAAAGGAGATGATAATGTTAAGAGAATAGTGAGGTTAAAGAGTGCAGGACATAGTGAGGTATTTTGAATGCTTTTATTTCTCTGGGTTTCATCAGACACCCTGAGTGTTCACTGATTCCATTTGCTTACTGTTTTTTTAGTTACAGTCTATGATCTTAAGAAAGCTCATAGTATAGTACAAATACCATTCTTTGCCTTTCCACCTGTAACTGTGGATGTAATTCTAAAACTTAACTGAGCTAGAGAAAAATGGATTCATGATTCTTAGGCAACAACATCATAAGCTTTTTTAATTGTTTGTTTTTAAATCAACACTACATACATGAGAAGTGTCAATTCTCGAGGGATTGTTAGAAAAGTCAGAATGTGACTGTTTTTACACTGCACCATTCTTTACAACATTTTATTTAGGTTTTGTATGTATTTTCAGAGTTAATTTGAGTTCTAACAAGCCCTCCACCTGAAAATAAAGCTTTACAGAAGAACGATTTACGTTTTATACCAGCAGGTTTCAGCTGACTTCTTCCTTATACTGTGCTGCTGAAATGTAAAGCATATTTGTAGATAACCATTCACCCAGAAAAGTATCCTGGGCTGGTGCACTTCCACATTCAGTACATATATGCTGTGACATCTTGAACACAGACAATTTGAATTATTGCCAACAGAATTAAAAGAGAACAGGACAAGCCTATGGTGGTATTTTCCTGGTATGTATACTGCCTCAGTCTCCAGCAACTTACAGTTCAGGGACTTTCTGAACTAGAAATAAGTATCTCTGAATTTAAAAATCCTTTCACCTACTGAATATACAGTTGTTTTTCTCACTGTTAACCTACTTTTGCCCAGCTAGTACATGAATTCATACAGTGAAAAATACCTGTCATAAAAAAAAAAACACATTAGCAATATGCATATCTGATTTTAACCTAAAACAGATACCAAAATCCATATGTTGCAAAGTTCCTCATGAAAAATCACTGTATCCATACTGGACAGGGACTCTGTTATTCATCTTTCAAATCAGGCTATACACCAGAGCGGAAAAAAAAATAAAATCCTATAAATAATTTGGTACCTCATACGCACTTGAGGCAACTGTAAGATTACTTTATATTCTGCACACTACCATTCCTAGATCCTGATGTGTCCAGACTACTGTCAGTCTAATTCTTAGCACTGAAGGTTATTTAATTATTATGCAAGATCAAGGATGACAGATGTGAAGACCCCTTGCCTAGCTCAATGTTTTATATCCTCTCCTTCCAATTATTCTCAAAAATGACTTAGGATCTCACACATGGTGTCCTATCCTCAGATGCTTTATAAGATAGATAGTATCTTGTAGAATTCTGTACTGTATGCTATGGAACGAAAAACCTGAACTTTCGCTACAATTTTTGCCCAACTTATCTATAAAATGAGTTGAGGCTCTAACATTGTATGTTTAAAAAAATACATGTGTCTTTGTTTTTGGTAAGGTGTTGACAAAAATCTGATGAGACAGTGTAAATTCTCAACATTTTTTGAAAAACAGAGCAGCTAAACTTACTGATTACAAGTAGATTGTTTTGATTTATTTTAGAGCTGGTGAGAAGATTCTCACCTACTCACATGACCTACTGACTTCAGTAGTGATTTTGAGTAGGCATTGTGTCTGTAAAAGCAAAGCTCTTTTTCTGAAAGAATTACAGTTAGCAAACAAAAGCACCTGCCATATAAACTGATTGTATTTTCCTTTCAGAATTATGCACAACTATGAATCAAATATAAAAAATACACTTCTTGTATTTTGACTAAAGCACAACTACAATAGAAACATCAACAATGTTAGCAATGTTTGTTCTCTCCTTTTTGCTTTAACCATATCGATGCATACAGAAATGCTATAATTGCTGTTTCAATTGTAAATTAAAATGTACATTTCAATTACAATACTACAGAAATGCAACAGGCACACTTAATCAAAGTTTCAGGCAGGCTAGCACTTATAAACAAGCCTCTGTATCCACTCCACAGATATTTAATACAGAACAGTACTTCCCATGGTGTACTGTGAATACAGCAAGCTATTGACTCTAGCAATTAAACGCACCTAGAGCAATATTTAAAATGAAGACATGAATGACACAGGTAAGAAACACCTGCAAAGCTGCAGAGGAGGAATGCATTTGCAGGTGAAGGGTCTACTATCTAATAGATAAATGAAACCTCTTAGCATGAAGCCACTGAACAGGAATACTGGACTGATGTGATTTCAGTTTTCTTTCTTTCAGCCTACACACTAGAATATCTGATCCCATTTTTAAAGCAGATAGTAATTGATCCCAGGGGAGCTGAAGCTTGATTCACATATATCTGAAATATTAGTTATAGGAGAAATAGCAAACACCTGTCTCTACTTATTGATGCTGTTAGCTGTTAGTTGTTTCTAAGGCTTGAACTGTCATTTGCTCTTGGGTATTAAAGTATCAGTAGTTGGCAAAACAGTATTTTGTCTAAGCAGAAAATATGTCTGTTCTTCCAGAAGTGGACTATCAACTGATTATTAAATACCTTATTCTGGTCACTTGTACTTTCAGCTTGCATTGCTGTAGGTATTGTAGCTTATTCTGCATGGGGAAATTTCTGCCACACGTTTACCCAGCGTAAGTACTGGATGAATACATGTATTATATTATGAAGTTGTATTTCTTATATTTGCATTCCATCATCTTCACTCACTGTGGGTTTCCAAGATTTAAATATTGACTTTAAATTTGAATACCCTAAAACATTCGAGCAATCCAATAGTCTGTAGAACTAATGATGGAAATACTTTGGCTTAAAAAGGAGTTGGCTGTGTTTTCAATAAATGAAAATGATTAATGAGTTCACTTCTCCCACTTTTCCAGAATTCAAATTTGATTGATTGATTAATGCAAAGATATATGATGACTGAGTAGAGTTAATTCCCAACTTATGGTAGATTTTACATTTTTAAGCATTTCAAATCATGGTTTTGTGAAATTAAGCTCTGTGTTCTCCTAGTGGTCGACTAGCTGACAGAAAATAGATGTCTCATCAGAAAAACTATAAAACAGATCAATGTAAAAAATAGATCCTACTTATTCTCCAATGTTGCTGTTCTAACTATATTCCATTCCCACAGAGATGATGACAGCAAGCAAGAGACCCTCTGTCTCAAAAAGAGGGGAATGCTTTGGCCTGGCTCTCAACTGATAGAAAGAAATAATTAGACACTCTCTAATGAGTCTTTCCCCGCCCTCCCCTTTTCTTTCTTTTTCCCTGTGCTAGAACAGAAAGCATCACACTCTGCATTAACATTTCTAACGGCAGGCAGGAAAGCATCCAGGGGTGCCAAATTCAGTTCCCTACTGTCACAGACAGATCCTTTTCTGCCCGGTTAGTAACATAACGTACACAGGATAAAAGCAAAATCTTTTTTAGATTTCTACAGCTACAGAGGTTCTTCATTGAGCGTCTGGGTTAGGTGAAGAGTAGGGAGGGACACATTTTGAATGATCTTTTAAATACCAAATTACTGTAATTTCAAAATGAACAAAGGAATTAATGAGTGGGCATTAAGTCTATTTTTGACTAAAAACCACATAGGAGAAAAATATGGAGGGAAACCTGGCTTTAAGACAGTTGTAGAGTTGTAGAGACTAATTCACCTACAAACTGAAAAATATTACTATTCCGCTAGGAATTCTTGAATTACCTGTACTTTCTCTTATACTCCTACCTGTATATTCAGGTGGACAAAGGCAGGTATAGTTATTAATTCCATCCACACAAGTAGAATTATTTTCACAGTCATTGTCCTCACAGTCATCAACATTTATTTCACAGTTTTCACCTTCAAATCCATCTGCACAAGTGCACCTGTAATACAGAAGACAAAACTAAC
This sequence comes from Ibycter americanus, assembly GCA_035590275.1. Taxonomy (NCBI): domain Eukaryota; kingdom Metazoa; phylum Chordata; class Aves; order Falconiformes; family Falconidae; genus Ibycter; species Ibycter americanus. The sequence goes on from JAVJGI010000001.1 coordinate 33,885,777, forward strand.
CACATGGACATTTTAGGTGGGGAGTCCAGACAAGAAGATCTGCAATTAATAAGTACAATAATTCATAATCACTATCCATAAAGGAACATGACTGATATAATGTAAAAAACCATATACTAAAAGTTACCAAAATATTTTTTGTTTTTTTAAATTACAGAAAAAAGGCTTCTAAATTCGTGCCTTAATCTTTAGCTTAAGGATCTTCTTAAATTAAACCACTGAGGAATACTTTTCAAAAGTGTGCTACCTTTATATATTAAGATTAGATTATATTTTTTTATGGAAAGTGACTCTTGGTTTTTTAAAGCTAAACACATGGAAAAGATTATGGAATCAGGGAGTAGTAGTAAGTAGTATTCCACTATCATTCAATTAAATGTACCAATATAAAGCTATGTTTAACATTCCATGCACAATACATGTGTATTTATTACAAAGCCTCTTATTAATTATTATTAATATGTACAAAACAAAAATATATATAAACAAAAACTCTTCAAAGCAGTAATTTGTTTTGCTTTTAAGTATGTTTACGCAAAACAAATACATCAAAATAGTAAATGTAAAAGATCACTCAAACATGACTACACATACATTTTCATATACTATGCACTATCTATAATTTACGCAGCTTTCATGATGATTGCTTTGATTTTCAAAATACGTAGTGTTTAAAAAAATAAATGAAAAAGGTCAAGTTCTGAGACATGACTATGTCACTTTAAATTCTAGAGGCATAGTAGTAAGATGTATACACTTAATTTTTAATAGAAAACTATTTAATCTTTGGGCAGAATTTGGATTAAAAAATAAGAATAATGTCATAATGAATTGCAAGATAATGAATTGTATCTTTTTGAAGTGTCACTTCTAACAAGCTTGAGGTGTAGATTATTAAATGACTAATAATTTCACATAAGAATGCTAAAGAACTTTATTTCATAATTCATGAAGTACATCTGGAGTAATTGTACTGTGTGATTAAATAACCCAAGATTAAAAATGCTCACAGCATGTTTATCTGCTGCATAGTGAGTTTCAAATGAATCATTAATTTTCTGTTTCACTGGGATTTACATTTTATCATTTACATGCTGTCTGTTGAAGTAATACACACGACAACAGATGAATTGTGAGATTTTTTCAGCAGGGATCTAGCTAGCTATTAATTAGCATAATGGAGTCAATACTATGTTGTCTTGACCTGATATGGCTCAACTAATCACAATAATTTGTTATTGTTTTTAAGTTTCAAAGCTTTAGAAGCTTTCCAAGGATGGCAACATGTTCTGAAAACTTCAGAAGCACTGAAAATTTTCCTTTGCAGTGCTCTTACCAGCAAACACAGAGAATGCAAAATTTAACACCAAAATCTATTCAGCATATAAAATTCAGTAGTTTTCCATCCCACTGTTACAATTAAATGCAACCTACCAGAAACCATCTTTTTCTCCTTCTTTCAAATGACAAGTTCCGCCATGGTGGCATGGGTTACTAATGCAAGCGTGAATGGGAATATCACAGTCTTGACCCTACGCAGGGAACAACAATTATAATTTAATAATAAAATAAAAACAGTAGTGGAAGGGAGCCAAATAAAACTTAATGGTTCCTAAGGAGAAGCTTGCATTTCGATAAGCTTTTCCTCTTCATTCAGTACCTACCTTGAAACCATATGGGCAAGTGCATCTATAGAAGTCAACAGGATCATTGTTGCAGGTTCCATCATTTTTACATGGATTTGATAAACAGGGGTTACACTTAGCAAGAATATTAACATCCACAGGCCCTTAAAAATACAAATTGGATAGTCAGAAACAAACAACTATTACTTTATATTTGACAGGATACATCTTCCACGTTGCTTTAAATTTTAAAATGAAATTTATATTCTAGACTTTGTAGTGTTTCTGTATGAATGGAATGCTGGACTGTCCTTGATTCTTTTGACATGACCAAATAAATCTGGGTTTGGATTTTTGGTTTAATCATCACTTTTTTTTTTTTTTTAAAAAAGAAAGAAGCTGACCCCAAAGTGATTCCCATATCCCCATTCTCTGAAATCTGTCCAGTTCTGATCAAGGATAATGACCTTCCTTTTGTATTAACAAAATGAAGAACAGTTTCAGCTTTTGTCTCTGTAGGGGTAAAAATTGCCTATGAGAAAAAGTACTATCAAAGTTTGCAATCCTGCCCTTGATGGTGTACTGAGAATGCTATTCTTAACATGTTTTTGTTTAATTTATTTTTTATCTGCAGGATCACAGAGATGGCAAAATGAACCAGTAAAATTACCTGTAAATCGGTGGAACATCTATGAACGGTAATGTAAATTGCATTGTCCAAGCTATCTCACTGTAAATAGCTCTATATTGCGCTTTGCTCCCTTTTGGAGTCAGCCACAGCTTTGTGCATTACTTTATTAGTTGAGCCCACAGATAATACAGACTGTACCGTGAATCTATGTGCAAATGAGGGCTGCAATCCATGCTTGCAGCCTAGTTTCCTATATTAATGATTATAATGACAGAATTCAGAAATGACTATTGACAAAACCTTAAGTTTCAGAAGCCAGACTTAGAGCTTTGGCCTACATATATCTTATCCCTATTATATAAATATTTTATATGTTTATTTATTTTTCTGTTGTTTTACAATTTTAATAAAGCCTTTTCATGGTGAATTTTCAAGTTAAGAACCATCAATTTCTAGATTTCTTTTTTTCAAGCAACCCAAGAAATCAGCTGTTATTTGTTAAAAATTAGAAATCACCTGTGTATAATGTGATTAATTTTCATACACTTTGTGACAGAAAAATGTTTGATTACTGTAAGAGAAAATGGGTGACTTGGCCAAATGCTTATTAGGAAAATGAATATGCATTCTCTATTATCTCCAGATCTATTGCTTGATGACATACTGCCTCCAGTTTGATTTCAGATTTCACCTCTGAAAAAAGCCCTTTAGTTATCCACAGGTGATTTGTACATTTTAAGGAATAACCAGTGATTTCTTCTAATTGGATGCAAACCCCAAACTTCTGAGACTGGTGGAACTGTCTGATTGCTCCATAACAAGCTTTACTCAAAATGAGCCAGACAGCAAAGTCTTCCAAGCTAACAAGACACTTTTACTGAGATATGGGGCTTTGGGTTTTTTTTTAAACTCAGATTCCTTAACTTTCTTTGTTTTTCTTTGCAAAATTAAATTCAGATAAGTCATCGTTAAGAAGCTGGCATGGAAAGAAGCCATGTGATTATAAGGATTCAGTAGGGGCTGTTAGACAAGGAGAGCTTGACTTTTTTTTAAATTGTTTCTTTTAAATCTGCAGTTGTTGGTATCCTTCTGTGTCACAGATTGCAGACAAATCCAAAGGGATGAAAACAGTAATCTGTGATAAGATGCTTATTGGCAAAGCCACGATCTATATGGATCACTGACTATTCTTGTCTTCATTACATTATTTTCAAAGAGAAATCTATACCTGAGTAAAGTTTCTGTTAGACCAGCAAACAGCAGAGGTAGAAGAATTCAAACAAACACCACAGAAGCAACATCTAGAAAGTCCTGCCTGCGTACTCCAGACTATTGCTGATTATTGCTAGAGTACATTAAGAGGCTCTGTGAAAACGAGGCACAACAGGCATGTAATTAAAAAAAAGAAAAAAAATTGTAACATTTTGCTGAAGCCTGGAAGTCTATGCTTTCTTGCCTCTACTGATATTCTGAACACCATATCCTCTTTTCTACTTCTCATGCAATAACATGCTATTTATTTGGCATGAATTAAAAAAACATTCAGTAACTAAGGTTATTTTCCCAACTGGATTAACAATCTAAATTTCATTTCCAAAACAGAGCCAGAAAATGGGAACCTAAGTCTCAACAAGATAGTAAACACTGTATCTGCTTTTGTGCTGTAATTATTATATATGTAGTAGTCAATAAAAATTAATATTTTGATTTATCATTCTTCAGTTGTAAGATCAAAAAATGGAAATGTTTCAGACACTTTTACTGAAGTCTAATGGAAGGGCAGTCTGGAACCTATTTTCATTTGCACTCTACCATTCCTTTCCTTTTTCTGCTTGCATGTGTTAAAAGACTTGCATATGAGGAAGAATTGGGTTCATAACCTATTGTTTAGTTTTCATATTGTAGACATATATATTCTTGAATAAGCCATAACTGGAAAGAAATCCGTAACATAAAAGAAAAAAATAAGTAGTATTCTTTTGTAAACAGAGAAAAACTAATGATATTTTATTGACAAACATACACACACAGATATCTAACATTTTGGAAGAAAAAACATGACACAAACTCTCTCAAAACCAGCTTCTAGAGAAACCTGTTACAAGAAAAACTTTTGAGCTCTGACATTTCATGACTCCTATTCTGTCTTGCACATGGCCTCACAGTCAGTATCTACACTGATTGACTTATACTAAAGCTGCTAATGAGATCAATGATTTTAGTATGATGCAGTGGAAAAATCATTTCAGGTAGATATTTTTCAGACCTCAAACTCAGGCTTTTAAAATAACAAAACTGTTCATAAAATATGGTAAATGATATATCATGAAGAGTCACCTGTGAATACATCAAAGGGGAAAACAGACAGTAAACATGCATGTCTTAGGAAAGAAGTCTGCTTGAGGTACACAAAAGGAAGGGCAGAAGGTCTGTTCTTAATCAGATCAGCCATTCCAGATCTACTTATAACCTTACCTGGTATCAGAAAACCACACGGCCCTGGAATCTCTAGAAGCAGGGCATGGGTGATAAAGGGGTAAAAGTAAAAGATCGAGAATCTGTTAGAGGCCACATAAAAAAAGAAAAAACCACCCATAAAAGTAGAAGAACAACTGAAAGAAGAAAATACTAAGGTATGATTCCTGGAGTAAAAGAATTCATAAAATTAGAGTAAGGTACAGTGATTTTATGGAGCTTTACAATTGAGATGAGACTTTATTTTAAAATGCTCATTTTCACTGGGAAGTGTGCATTACGTAAGTAAATTTCAAGCACCCATTTCACTTGCAATTGAATCCAGAGACACTGTTAAGAGGGAATTACACACTACTCTTCCTGTAAATATACACACAATAGCAGGCCATAAACAGATATTCCAAAAACAGTCCTGTCACTCATGGTGTAAAATTTTGGGGTTTATTAGGAAAATAGCATCTTCCTAATTTCTATTCAGCAGTCCATTTTTAAGCAAAAGATAAAATTACTTATCTTTCAGTAACAGACACATAATGTCTTGCATGGCCATCATGTCATTGAAAAGCTGCTGATTTGCAACCTGTAATTATGAGCATCTTCATAGGACAGTGGCAGGAAAATTATTTTCTATCAAAGGTATCCATAATACCAGATCTCCACTCTTGGAAGTGAAACAAATACAGTTCTTATCCTGCATAGTAATATAAAGGATATTTTCTGATGGGCAAGAGGGAGTAAGATACACTTTCTGTATTGTCTGGCAGAAACATAACAATGATTGCAGGCAGGGGTGATACAGTTTTTAAAATTGACAGAGCTGGAAAATAACCAAACAGGCCCTTCATGTCCATGCAAATATTCTTTCAGTTATATCCCTACAACAGTGTGTAATACGAGCATATCCACAATAATGTTCAGTGGATGCTTGTAGAGAAAAAGGTCAGACTGGCCAGCAAACATCCTGTCTAAAACCATACTAAGATATCTTGCCACAGATGAGTGTCCTATGCAATGAACACTGGCATGACCTCAGAGATGTACTGTTGAAAAATTGCAAGAAGGATTTGGAGGGAGAGACAATTCATTGACATCACAAGCAACAAAATGGGTTCCAGTGGTTTTTGTTCACAAAAGTTTTTTGACAGAAAGCCCAAGGAGAGAAAACTAAACAGGATGAATATACAGTAAAGAACAACTTTGGATAATGCAAACTCCAACAAAGTCCCATTGCTTTTTAAAGAAAGAAATTACAAAGGGATTAAGCTCACCTTTGAAGATAAATTAACAGATGAATAAATCAAAATAGCTTGAAGATTACCTAAACTGTAAGATTAAGTTACTTTGAGAAGACATAAGATCATACAGCCTCAAGTTGCACTAGAGGAGGTTTAGACTGAATATTAGGAAAACTTTCTTCACTGAAAGGGTGGCCAAGCAGTGAAACAGGCTGCCCAGGGATGTGGTGGAGTCACCATCCCTGGAAGTGTTTAAAAATCACGTAAATGTAGTGCTTAGAGGCATGGTTTAGTGGTAGACTCAGCAGTCCTGGGTTAATGGTTGGACTTGATGATCTTAAAGGTCTTTTCCAACCTAAACGATTCTACAATTCTGTGATGCTATATTCATCTGATGCCTCAGAAATAACCAAAACCTTAGCAATGTCTTACAAGTATAAGCACACACAAATACTGGGGGTTTTGTTGTTTGTTTTTTTTTTTCCAATTGGGGATTTCAATGTTTCTAGATCAGGACCATTAAAAATGAAGCTACAGCAAAAGTCTTCTACGTTTTTAAAATATTTAAGGGAGACATGGATGGAATTGAGGAAGACTGAAGAGTAAAACAAACCACGTTCTCTCTCCATGTGAGTAAAAAATATTTTTCTGAACGAAAAAAATAGTAAGTTTCAGAAAAAGAACCTAGGAATTAACAGACCATAATAAAAGTTGAGATGTAAATGCCATCAATGTTGGTACCAACATGGCCATAGACAGTATTGGTCAAAACCCTGAGAAATATCCCCATAGAACATTTTAGAATGAGACCTCTATAGAAGTAATTGCATAAAGGCAATCTGTGGGTTTTCTTGGTTTTGGTTTTGGTGGGGTTTTTTTTATGCCACCTTCTGAAATATCAGAGGAAGCGTTTGGGACATATTGATGCAACTAATTGCAGACTGCAAGGATTATGGATGTATTTACAGTTTTTACTGTAAACAGTCTGAAGGAAAAGGATATTCTTTGGCTAAGGGAAGTGTAGGTGTTTAAACTGTAGTTCATGACTGAGAGAGTACCAAGTACCTATGTACATCCATGTACTAAGGAATACTGTACTGCAAGTCCAAAGACTCTTTTTTTCCCATCGATTTGAAAAGAAATAGGCATTGAAGTCTTTCAAAGAAATACAGTTCCTGAACGGAACCTATGGCTACATTCCTAAGTATGAGGAAGAATGATAACAAGGCTGAGTGAAGGTGCTATAATAAATGTATTTAGAGCACACAGGACTCGTATTTTACAGCTCAACTATTTGTAAGAATGCAAAACTGACACTTCAAAGAGAAAAAAACAACAGTACCTTGGCAAGTAAATTTTTTAGAAGGAGTTGTGAGAAGAAGTTTATCTGCCATTTCTCCAGGACCAGCACAACGTGCAATACCAGGTTCTTTGTATTCTGATTTTACCCAGTCAGATAGCCACTGCATGTTACAATCACAATAAAGAGGATTTGCTCCAATAGCCCTATGGAAAACAGACAAACAAAAAGGGAATAAAGTTTTAAATGGTTGCTTTTAAAAAAAGAAGCCAGAAAACCTTCAAACCACAAACCTGCTCTCCCTCCATCAAACTGACTGTAAGAGCATGAAATGTCTGGATTTGGGTTCTAAATCAAGAAGTGATAGTTTTAGCAGTAAACTTGGTCCAGAAACCTAGCTATTCTTAGCTGCATTACGTGTGAACTTTGGAGAGCTAATACTAACTAGCTGTGTTTCACCATTGGCATGTAATGGCCAAGATCAGCTGCATCAGCAGAATGAAACTGATACTGGGAAGCTAAGTTAGCAAGAATAAAGCATTTCTTCCGAAGCAACCAAGGCAATCCCACAGAGTTCCACCCTGATATTTTTACTTTTCAGTTTATGGCTCCCAGGCTAGTATAAACCATCTGTTTCTAAGCTTCCAAATTTGATTTAATTATTTCCTCTTTGGAGCTCTCCCACTGAACTCACAGCTATGTGCAGAATTCTTCAAGAGGTCTGTTGCACAAGTAAATAAAACTACATTATCCTAGCTTTGTGGTAGTTACATAAGAATTGTCTCCTTATGAAAGCAGATCCATTTCTTCAAATAAATCTGATTTTTTAAAATTAAAAAATAATTTAGCTAGAATTAATTTCTATATAGGCCTTTTAAGTGTCTATTTTCTCTGCTACAAACTACAAATACTCCTAAAACTCTGAGGACAGTGATATGTTTTGTAGTTAATCTGGAGGACAGAAGCATTGTACTATTCTACATAGATGTACTCATATTCCTTTTAAGAAATACAATAATCATAGAATGTTCAACAGATAATCTTGACGTGCACACACTGTTAAATAGCAGTATTAGAACATCCTCCTTCTCCAGATGTTTCAGTACTTTTTTTCCGTTTGTTCCACAACTTTGGATCAGTGGGTGTTCTAGAGATGCAAGAAAATCTTTGGCAAGCAAGAATGGTAGAGACTACCACTGCTGAAACACTCTTTTCTGCTACACTGAAGCAGGAAGCCCTCTCTTGATTATTGCTATATACTTCTAGCCAAACACAAGAAAATCTCTATACCTCTTCAGTAAGGCTTAAGTCAGAGCAGTAACAAAAATGACACCTAGTGATAGGGAACTTCTCATGCAAGGAGAAACACTCAGAATTTGTCCACTCCGTATCTGCAAGGGTGAATGTCAGCCTGAACTGAGATAACACAATTGCTCTGCTAAAATCAGAATGTTAGTGACAATAACTGGTAGCCATTAAGAAAAAAGTAACAGCAACAACAATAAAATCTGTGTAAGTTCTACTGATATTTCGTGCATATAAGCTAGTTTAATAGTAGCATTTGAATGAATTATCAATGACTTAAAGCTTAATCAGTATCAGTAGATTTCTGAGAAATGGCAAATTAAATGTAAATGTTCAATACTGAACTAGAAACAGATAATTAAGTTTTGTAACAACTGCAGCTGTTCGGAAATATAAAACCCAAATACATCTAAAGGCACTAGTCAACTTACTCCTCAATTGCAAGCAAAGATTTAATAACTATCCATAAACACAACAGGGTGTACAGATAGGTAACTTGTTCTATCTGGGTTCTAACTGAAAATTAAAAACAGGAGAAGTATTGCCTCAAATTATGTTCTGAAATCAGATGGCATGTATTTAATGTCAACTTAACAGACACAGAATCATAGAATAATTTAGGGCACTCTGGAGGTCATCTAGTCTCACCTCCTACACAAAGCACAGCTCGCTTCAGTCAGAGCAGGCGTGCTCAGGGCTGTGTCCAGCTGAGCTCTGAAAATCTCCAGGGACAGAGATTCTTCTTCTTCTTTGGGCAACCTGTTCCAAACCTGAACCACCCTCACAGTAAAGAATTTTTCATTCTGTTCAATCAAACTTCCCTTGCAGCTTGTGACAGTTGACTTACTCTTCACTGTGCACGTCTGAAAAAATTCTGTCTCCACCATTGCTATAATCTCCTTAGAGGCTTAAAGACTGTTGGGTCCCTCCTTAGCATCTGCCCCAAGCTAAATAAGCCCAGTTCCTTTAGCCTCTCCCTACAGCTCATACGATCCAGCCATCTCCCCACCTTGCTTGCCCCTATCCTGAATTTGCTCTGGTTCATACACATCTGCTTTGTACTTGAGAAACTGAACACATATTCCAGATGTGGCTTTAGGAGGGCCAAGCAGAAGGGAGTGCCCGCTATCCTCAGTCACCTGGCTGCTCACTTTCTAATTCAGCCCAGAGCATCTTCAGGCTTCATTGCCGTAAGGGCACATGGCAGACATGTTCAGTCTGCTGCCCACCAGGAGGCCCAGGAATTTTTTGCTGAGCTGCTAGCTCTCTGGCCAGTCCCCAGCCTGTACTGATGCATGAGCTTGCTCCAGAGCAGTCCTTTGCAATTTGTCTTTGTTCAACTACATGAAATTTGCCAAATGTAAAATAAAAAATAAAGTTATCATCTGAATACTCACAGGTGTGATAATGCTGAAAGATCACTAAAAGCTCCTTCAGGAACAACAGATATATCATTGCCATGTAAAGATCTTAAAACGAAAATAGACAGAATAATACATATGCATAAAAATCTGGTAAACGTTGCAAATTTCATCTGCTCTAAACAGTTTTCAGCTTTGAACTTTTTTTTTTTTTCCCAGTTCCTCAATGTTTTCACCATTTCCGTTTTTTTTAAGATCTAACTGGCAGCCTACTCATCATTTGACTTTTTTTTTAATCCTGAATTTTCTTAAGAAATGTTAATAATATGATTCTTTTTAAATTGAAAGAATAATGGTCAGTAAAAGTAGGCACACTTCTGGAAAGTACTTGATTGGATTTAGGAATAGCAGAAGAGTTATTGTTTCTGACTTTTTCAGCAATTTCCCTGAAATTCCCATTAATTATGTTCATACTTTTTTCAAATCTTTCATGGATTTGTGGAAAATACAGGCATCAACTGTTTGTTAAGATAAATATTAGAGTTATTGCCCTAATTTGATAGCAAAGTTAAAGAATGAAGACCTTACTAAACATCAATAGGGGACAGGGTTATCTCTCCTGTAGCAAACCTGCACAAAAATATCTCTCCTTTTCTATAAATTCATTCAGTTACATGTATATCTAATACATACAGAATTACAGTTCTTGAAGTTATCCAGTTATTTAAAATAACTGAAGTTATATGAGCACACTTAAATAATGCCATGCTTGAGACATTTAATCCAACTAAGCTATTAAACAGTTATAAACTACCCAAATTGAGGCAAAAATTATATGTTCTGCTGGGGATTTCTGAGAAAGAATTTTTGCAGTTTTGTTTCTTAATGACAAACTGAAGCTGTAAACTAGACTGACTGTTCTTTGTTTTCCTTTGTCCCTTTTTGTGCCCTTTCAACCATGTTTTTCCTAGTAGTAAAATGGAAAGGTTTCTTGGAACAAAGAAGTAGTTTTATTGATTTTCGATAGTTAGCCATGATGTAATGTTTTTGGAATTACTCCCATATTAAATGAAACAAGGAAGAAATAAATTTATTATTGGAATTAAAATATTCAAAGTTCAACTGCAAAACCCCCTCATATATACTGAGGAATTTATGCATATGGCATTTTTGTTAGACTTTAATGCTTATAACAAGGAAGAGCATAATACAAAAAAGAAATACGGCCCAGATTAAAAAGCAGAAAAGTAAAAAGTAAAAAATGTCCTCCAGAGTCACATAACCTCTTGTGCAGCATTTTGAGGGTATAATCCCCCAGAATTAAGGCACTTACATTTTTAAGGCTATGTAATTATCACTTCTTAAACACTTGATAGGGTTTACAATCTAGTAACTTCCTACAGATTTGCTATCTGCTGTACAAAAATAAAAATTCTGGAACATAGCAATGGTTAAAAAATAATACTTACAACAACCTAAGTGATTTCAACCCATCAAAAGTCCTTGCAGGAATACACCTCAGGCGGTTGTAACTAAGGATTCTGAAAATGTATAAAATACTGTCAGCAAGTGTATCAGCCATTCAGTAAACAATGCAGAGCATGACTAAAACCAGCTTTTGCACACATAGCTAGTTAGGAAACAAGTTATTTTACAGCCTCCACAAAAAGCAAGCTTTAATATCAACTAAATGCCCTTTCTTTCCAAGACAAAAAACCCCACACTGTAATGCTTCCAAACAGTTACTGTTACATGTTTAAACTTACAAGGTGAGCAGCTGAGTCATGTTGCTGAAGCTCTGATTAGAAAGAGTGCTGATTCTGTTGTTACTTAAATCTCTATAAAAAATAAATTCAGAAATTCAGACCTTAAAATGACTGCCCCATTCCTGAAACATTGTAAGTTAAACTGACAGACACATTATTTTTATTAGTAGGAGTAGTATCATCATTGGTATCAAAATGTAAAGCAGCACATATTTTTTATCTCCACATGCCATATAGAAGCCCAGCAAGTGTTTAGCTTGATCAATGAAAAGCATTTTCATTTCAACACAGATGAAAAAGCAGCGCAATGCAGTCTTATACAACAGCAATGCCCATCATGCTACTGAGTTAATAATGCAATCCTACATGAACCCAAGTATAGAAATGAAAGTGATGTTTTAAAGTGGAAATCATTCTAGTCATGTCCCTAATGACACCTCAGTAAGTATCATCTAATACTCTACTTAACACTCATATGCTGAAGACATCAAAGCCCAGAGCTATTATTATAAAGAATATTATCTAAGATTTACAGAGAAAGCCTTAACATCTTCCTTGTTGTTCAATATTCTAATGAATAAAATCTTAAACGTAAGTATGATGGAAGCTGGAGTGGTATGCTGGTAGCTTCAAAGAAGCTTTGAAGAAGCTATATTAAATGTGAACAGTGCTTGCTCTTTATTCTCATATTTTGCTGTAGTTTTCATTTTATGTTGACTGTTTCACTATTGTTTACCATATTTTATGGTGAAATACAGTATTTCTTTCTGAGGGGACCTTGATATTTTAACTTAAAAGTACTGTCGAACAGCTGTACAATATACTTATTTCTCTACTTGAAATTTCATGAAAGCATGTAAGACAACTAACTCATAATAATAAACATATTGGACAGAGCAATCTATTCAAAAGAGAAAGAAAGAGTTATAAATAAACATTTTCCCTTGTTAATCTGGAACTTGGGAGACTTGTATGTAATTCCTTGTTTGGCCACAGAAGAACTATGCATAGTGTTTTGGTTTTCCAAACACAGCTGAGGAACATTTTCAATTCATCACAGCAGTATAAGGATACATTCAGAAGAGATTACAATAATGTGCCCCACAGGTCTGATAAATAGAGACTGTTAATCTTACTTGCATTTTATTTACTATTTACCTATAATTTATTTTATTACATTTGTCTGCTAAATTGTGTGTATTTTCTGAGTAGGAGGTAGAGTTACACGATTTCTGGCTGTGTTTGACAAAAATAGACCATGAGTACCTAATCTCTGTGATGGAAGCCTTGTCACTATGCCTCTAATTAACCCCATCTCTAGACATATATCCAGTGTCCACTGATACTGTTACTGCACACAGTCCAATCTATACACTTGCTTCTTGTACTGACATTCCAAAGTTCATATGTATACATTTGAGGATATTGCAAGGTTTTTTCCCTGTTATTTGCAAGATACAAAAACTTTTGGAAATAATGCTTTTTCTAAATTTGTGACCGTGACCACTTTTGTCTAGCGTGAGGTAGAGGAAATCAAGTTCTTGTTTTTGAATGCAAACCATTTTCAATTTTTGCAGCAAAGCTCTAAACTCAGTAAAAAAGAAATTTAAGGGATTTTGTTACTCTCCTCCACTTTTTATTCTGATTATAACAAAACCACAAACTGCTTTCAGAACGTTAGGCAGTGCAACTTCAGCTGGTACGAATTTTTATAGTCCTAACAAAGGTCAAGGAATTACAGCCATTTACATCAACAGTCTTCCTGTTTCTCTCCCTGTACTCTTACAAGGTACAGAAATCTTATTTAAGTAATTCATGAAGTAGGGGTAATAAATTTTAGAGCAGCTAGTGATTTGCCTCAAATAACAGAGTGAGTCAGCAACTGAGTTGGGAGTAAGGTGTTCTAGACAAGCTCTCTTCTTGAGTCATTAAACCATATATTGTGGGAGAAAGAGAAGGGTGTTCAAGTGTTACAACAGCTGTATGTGCTATTCTTAGGTGAGACACACCATGGAGTGAAGTGTATCACAGAATGTTTCCTTTGTCAATGAAATAATTCTTTTTGGCATAAAAGCCTTTATGCAACTGCATAACAAAATGCTGTATTACTCTTAACACCTTACCCTAACTACTCTAACTTTGTAAGATCTTACAGCTTTCTTCAGGTTAACTGTATTTTCTGGTTATTTACTTTGTGATGTAATCACTGGAATGAAATACGCCTGTTTATAAAACATGGCCAAGTATATTATACGTAGGATGTGGTAAGTAGAATAAAATATCCTGCATTATAAAATGTGGCTGGGTATTATATTTGGTAAAAGATATGATACATTTTTTTTTTTTTTTTCTTATAACGAAAACCAGGTATAATGGAGTATTTTGTTTTGTTTTGGGTTTTTTTTTATTCATTCCAGTAAAGAATGTTTCTCTAAAACTACTTACATGAGTGTTAAATGCTTGTAGTTGGAAAGCTCTTTTGGAACAAGAGTAAACTGATTTCCATCCAAATAACTAAAATAAAAAAATAAACCACAGAGCATTAATTTTTTCATTAAAGTAGTAGCATCTTCATCCACTAATTTTAGAATGCAACAGTAAAGTTAATAACAAATGAATACATACTATTTCCTTTTTATAAGAAATCGCTTACAAATTTTGGTTTTTAGAGACACAGCCGATGACCTGTACCCTGAGATCCACACACTATTGTATCCAATATTATGAATATTATAAAGTAACAGTAGTAACAACCAACACTTTTCAAAATAATAGAAAGTACTATGTAAGACTCTGCAAAATGAGGTCTTTATTATCTCTATTTCACACACATCTACAGGTGAAAAGTAAATCTGACTTCTTCACCTTAAGTGTGGGTTTTGAGCTGTTGTAAATAGAAACAGATCCTGACGTTGCAGAGGTAGTCCTTTACAGTAGAAACAGCAAGGGCTGGGCCCAGCTCTAACAGCAAATTCATTTGTCATGCCTGCAGTTCAGGTCACCTTCCCTAATTTCTCCCTGTATATTTCATGACATACTGCAAGTCTGTTCCTTTGGCGTATGTTAGGGCCTAAAGACAGTAATCAATTACCCTTCACTAGAAAAGTTAGATCTTTTTTTTTCCTCTTTGTAGGTTTACAGCTCCTGTATTATATTGCTTGCTCTTCTTCTGTGCTCATAATTCTCAATAACAGACTTGTTCATCCTTGGAGTTAACAGGTACAGAGCCATCAAACTGTATCTGCACCTGAGTTATGGGCAAAGGAAGGTAACAAGCCTTGCCTAAAAAGTTTCCAGTGTGCAGCCAGTCATTACAAAGTGCAAGTGGAGGGGCTTTTCGTGTAACCAGGGCAAGTAGTTTAGAGATTATAAAAAGTGTTGAATTTATCCAATTCTCCAAAATGGAGCAACCAGTGGCAGGAGGATTAAAGGTTTTTAGTTTCTCAACTGGGGCAAATGACTCGCTGATGGTGATATGGTGGTATTACTTGTGTGTCCTGGAGCCCAAGCAAAAACTATCGCCTCATTATCCCTATACAAAGATATTTTAGTCATCCAAATACTTGGAATACACTTGAGTTAAAAGCAGCCTCTGGTAGAGACATTCTTAGATCAATTTTGAGCTTAATGTCTTTACCTATGTTGCAGCATCTTTGGAAACTTTTGTCTTGGCTAAACGGATGGGATGAAACACAGTTAAACTTAGTGAAATAACTGTCTACATCTAATGAAAAAGCTTTTTCTTTCTCTCTCTCCCCTTCCCCCTGCCCTTGGACTATGCCATCCTTAGGGCTGCTTGCCAAATGCAAAAATAAATGTCTCAATAAGCTTTATGCTTACACTATGTTAACGGCATTACATATATGGTAGTGAATGGAGCACAGGCTCATATACTTAATTATTATAAAAGAAACCAACCAACAACATTTAAACTTTTTGAAGGAGTAAGTATTCTTATTGTGAGAAAATTATTTTTTCGACAGATAAATTAGGATATATTGCTTTAGCTTCATTAGAACTGAAGTACAAGTATCTACTTGGCTGATAAAAATTCTTCCTTGTTCAAATGAAGCAACTATTAAGGTTTTTTATAAAACACATGAAGAGTACAACTTGGAAGGCTTATGCATGCTAATGAACAAGAAGAATCAATCAGCATGCAACTGCTAACAGGAACCACCTCCATTATCCTTTTGAAAAATATGCTAAATTGCATGCTAGACACTAATTAAAGCATACAGAATTGTACACAAATGAGTTTCCAGTCACAGTCAGGGTTCCACTTACAGTTCCAAAAGTCTCTTTCTTTAACTGCTTAATTTTACATTTCATTGATGCCCTTACACTGTCAAATTGTATTTATTAGGCCAGACTATATTTAATTAAGTCATCTTCTATTTGAGAAGAAAAAACAACACCAAAACCTAACAAAGTAAGTTATAGGTTTGTATAGCTGTGTGATAATTTGAGATCTTAGTAATTTCTCTTCATTAATGACTAAAGCCTTTTGGATGCTATTAAGCACCAAACTAGTGGTGGACATTTCAGAATCTTCTATATAATACCAAATGTTAAAACAATAAAACTATTTTAGTGACTTAAGATACACAGTTATGATGTCTTCTGAAAAAGCACTACATTAATCACTCATTATGAGGCATTACATATATATAGTACTAAATACTTGCCATATGTAACACAAACTCAACTTCTTTTCTTGTCAATAATTTCTATCTATTTCTTTCAATCTTGTGATCTATCTGATCAAAATTCAAAATAGATGAATAATCCAGTTTTTAGGCTTATATTTTCCCCTTCATAATGCACAAAAATTGCCTCATCTAGTCCTGAGTAGCTTATTCAGTTATTATCTTCAAGCAATACGCAAGTTAGCAAGCTCTTTTTTTGTTACTGTCCATCTGCATATTCAAAATTTATCTTTTCATAAAATGCAATCTTAACAATTTTTCTCATATAAAAATGTATCAAGAGATTAATAAACTATCCTAGACTGTATAAGACTGCCTATATGAAAAGTAAGACTTTCTATTAAAACCAGTCTTTTTGAAATATCACAAAATCATGTTTACTATGAAAATATGTAAACACATTAATAATTGTTTTATTTTTGCTTTTTCATGTAACTGAACTTCTTCATTCCTTCCTAAACAGTGACCATAGATTAATCAGATTCACTGTTGCCCATAATTTAACCCATTGTAACATGATATCCACGTTCAGTTATATGATGGTTTAGTGTTGGGGTTATAAATTCTGAGTATGATTACAGTTTTATATACATCTAGTTTTAAAGCTTTTCAGTAACAGATAGTTCTTAGAGTGTTTTGGGACTTACAGAGCATTGCTAACTCAAACTTAACCTCAAATTTATCAAGGTACTGTGCAAGTCTTTATGAAGCAGTATATTAATAAATTTCAACTGATCTACTGAATCCAATTCTTCATTTTCTTCTCTCATTCTTGAACCTGACAATATAAGTCTGACACTCATTTTCATAGAAGGGGAAAAATGTGCCACTTACAGTTCGGTTACATCTTTTGGGATGCCTTTAGGCAAAGCTTTTAGGCCTTTGTTGCTGCAGCGAACTACTGTGTCTAGACAAGTACATTCTGCAGGACAGCGGGACAGTGGAGAGCAGCTATTGTCATCATTTCCTGGTTAATAAAAAAACCCAGATGTTAAGGTTGCTATACAAATGTCACTTCAGTATTAGCAATAATATCCCACCTAGAATTCCTACAAGCAAACATGATATTTCTACATTATGATATCTCTAGGTAGGGAAAACATTAAGTCATCTCTGTAAACATTCGCTCTTACATCGAACTTACATTTCGAGTTCATTTAGTACAATGTTGTTTTACTAGATAAAATTACTATTATACGGGGGGCAGGGGGGGAGGTCATTAAAGAAAGAGCAAAATTTAAAATCAAAGATGAAACAAAATATATGTGGATTTTCCAAATTAATAAATTATTTAAAAAACCCAGTCTCTTTACAAAAAAGTTACAGCCTTGAAAACTGACAAACTAATAATGCAATGAATGGAAGC
>JAVJGI010000001.1:33903557-33942786 GCA_035590275.1 Ibycter americanus
GAGAGAGATGCAAGATAGTAGCTTTTTTTTTTTAATATATATCAAGCATTGAGTAAGTCACAAACTAAGCAAAATGGCATGTTATTTGCTCAAGTAACCTGAAAGACTGCTAAATTCAAGCACCAGCATTTGCAAATATGCACATCTCAATGACATTTGATCAATTTATTTTATTTATATATTATCTCTAAATTATGATTTACAGTACTGAACGTAGGCAAGAAAAACTTTTGAAAGCATATATACAATAGTCATGTGCTTGCTGATCATCCAGAAATGGGTGGAAGATTTTTAAAGTCATGTTGAAACTGAGCATGAATCACAGATGAAGTTATTTAAAGCATAAAACCTTGGGATCTATGGCAATCATGCAGCTATACATATAAAAGCTGAAAATATAAAAAGTTCAAATATTAATTTTCTTACCATCATCACATGTAAAATCCTGAATTGCCACATCCTGAATGGGAATCTCTTTGAGGAAGTAGGGTTTTTGGCAGCGAGGGTTCCCCGTCACAATGCGTTTCTTCCTTAGCCAGTCTCCAAGCCACGCGAGATGGCAGTTGCAGTTGAAGGGATTGGCCAAGAGGTTTCTGAAAAGCACGGGAAAGTTGACTTTGGATGACACCATTTGTTCATCCTAAGTATTCAATTTCTATTTTCCAAAGCTAAGCTTAAATATGATTCTTCAAACAATACTATGTACAAACCATAGGTGAAAGCTGTAATTCAGGCTCTGTGTGGTGAATCTTGATAAAGCTCGTTTAGAAATAATTTAAAACTGTCAAAGACCTAACTTGTTGTCAAGCCACTCTGTACTGATAACACAATAATTTCATATCGAGATGAAGGCTGATTACTTTACATTATTAGCTTTAACCTGACAACAGCTATTCCATTAATTTGTCATCTCAAGATTTCCATCTTTTATTTGCTCCAGAGAATAAGTTTCCTATCTGAAGTGACAGCTAAGTTGATTACATGCCAGTTATAAAAATGAATCTACTTCCAGAAGTCTCAGTACTTTTGGCATCTCCTTACTTCAGCACAAACCTATCGACAATTCCATTATTTATAAACATGTCATCCTTAATATGCACAAATTAGTCACTTGGTGCAAAGTGTCACTTTTTATATAAAAAGTGGATTAAGTACTTTCTTGAATGATGCTACCTACAAAAAGCATTTCTTCATTAAACTGAGTGGCAGCTTTGCTCACCATTTTCCCTTCCCTTAAATTAGATAATTAAATATGTAATTCCACCATTTATCAAGAGTCCTTAAGGACATGGTTTAGTGGTGGACTTGGCAGTCCTGGGTTAACAGTTGGACTTGATGATCTCAAAGGTCTTTTCCAACCTAAATGATTCTATGGTTCTATTGTTCTAAATAAAAAAAGGGATGCTATTGATAGGAAATGAGACTAAAGCTTCATGATAAAACATGTGTGAATTAAGATCTTAAGTAGGCTGAGGAAATTTAAGATAATAATTGGACAGCATAGGGCAGAAAGACAGACAACATGGTGATTCAGCCAGCTGTGATCAGTGGGCTTCTGGGCAGGGGCAGGGCTGGGGGTGACACAGACATAAGCAGGACATTTTTCCTGCCTTCTCAGGCACTTCTAGAAACCAGTCCAATGCTGAATCAAAGGGCACAATGCAAACGTAGTCTTCATGCATCCAAGATGGTCCAGGAAATAAACTTGCTCAAAAATCTGCCTACAAACTCTTTTTTTCCCTTATCTTTACCTCATGTTGTGAAACTATACAGTAAACCATCAACAGAAATGTCACCAGGTCTAAATTTGGAGGTTAGAGGTTTAAATTTGGGTAAGGTAAAACACGAACGTGACTTACAATGTAGAGAGGGAATGCAGCGTATCGAAGGAGCCGGGTGCCACGGTGGTGATCTGGTTGTCATACAGCGAGAGCAGGCGGACTGAGCTCAGGCCTGTGAAGCTGTCGTTTCCCACACAGCTCACACGGTTGCTCCTCAGCATCCTGAGAAAGGAAGGATCAGCATTTCTTAGCTTAGCCCAAGCAGGGGCTGGAGCTGAAGTGGCGGCCCGAGCAAGGGCCAAGAGGTATGACTCCAAAGGGACTGCACCACACGCGCAGTGACCCTGTGCTGGCTGTCCCCTCGCTGAGGGGACTGAGCGCGCCGTGTGTGGAGGAGACCGGGAAACAGAAAGATGGGTAGGGTAGGTTTCACGGAGGCAAGGGGTGTTTCCTTTAAGTATTTGTGCTTTTTGTTTTCTTTCAATACTAGAATCAGTGATTATGAGTTTGTTAATTGACAATTAACTAAATTGATTGAAATTCCCCAAATCAGAGACACACAGCAGCCCCTCCTCATGTTTCCAAGCATAATGACCCCAGAACTGCTATTTACATAGAGCAGAAGGTTGTACCAGCTGACCTCCTCCTCCTGAGGTGCCTCTGACCTGAATTTTCTTAGGATAAATTCTAGAAACCACTTCTACTACATTCTTGAGCATTTCAGTTAAATGAAATCAGGCTGTCCTGACTCCTCATCAGCATGACTCTTAGGTTTAGTAAAAATTTCAGAATACTAAGCATGAAACACTTATTCTAAAATCTCATATTTCTGTAAAGCTTACAAGCTTTGAAGTTTGCTGTTCTCCGACCTGTGCATCAATAAATTAAGATTTTTCCCTGTGCTCTTGTCTAAGAATAGCTGCTTCTAACAATTTTAGCAGCTTTAAATACAAAGTTAGAAATGATAGGCCTGGTTCATTAAAAATACCTAATGTCTATGGACAGCTGAAGCCCCAAAGACCATTTAATCTTGGCTGGGCTCTGCTGATCAGAAAGACAGGTTCCCTGAAGAAGGCTAAAAAGCTGTGGATTGTATAAACATTTTTTTTTGAGTGGAAAGAGCTAAACTGCCTTCATGGAAAGAATTAAATGAGTTCAAGCTATAGTGCTTTTACTCGTCCCTTCACTGTTGAAATAACATTAAAATTACTTAGGAGAGAATCATTTCCCACATCTCAATATCCACCAGAATCACTTTTCCTCTAGCAAAATTCCCAGCAATGGTTGAGTTGAATTGAATCAGACTCTATTACTTAAAAAGTGTAATTTCTGTGCACAATTCAGTTACTTTGAAGCAGACTATTATTCCCATTTCTGTTTCTGCAGTTGGATGTTTACCCATTCTCAACCGCTTCATCATTTTAGAGGATTCATAATTTCTGTAGTCAAGTAACCACAACGAAAAAAATTCAGCTACGTTATATCCGTAATTAATACTTAATGAATTAATAAAATGTGTTATAAATTTTGTAAAATAGGAACAAAACCTAAGATATGCTTGAATAATCCATACATAATCTTCCAAAATAAAATATTTTAGGACAGACAGAATGTTATTTTAAAAAATACCTGCCAGAAAGGAAGAATAAAAACACCGAAACAATTACACTTACAGTGTTTTAAGACTCTCTAGTCCTTTGAACATTTTGTGTCGAACACTTTCCAAGCGGTTGCTAGTGAGCAATAGTTCATTCACACCAGAGGCTCCATCAAATGCTCCTTCTTCAATATCTGTAATCTTGTTATTGCTCAGGTTTCTATTACGCATTAACAGAAACAGAGAAAAACATGTTTTCTTTTTTAAATACTCTAAATTAACTGTTAAATGCTGCAGACTGCATAGATTTCAAGATACTGAAATCTTTATTGTGTACAGCCAACAAATATATTGTTCAACTTCCAATCAATAAAAGCAAAATTTAATGCCCTGCAAAGAACTAAGGATTTTTAAAGCAATCTTTGGGAGATATTTTAAATAATGGCAATTTCCCAGTCCATGCTGGCTGCCACAAAAGAACAACTTCTTATAATTTTGAATCTTGTCAGTGATTATATTTTTTTCATGTCTCCAGTCCTTGTAGCATTATTAGATGAATTAATAACAAAATGATACTGTATGAGTACCAGCACAACAAACCGCCCAATGTCTTTATTTCATCTCGGTAGACACAAATATAAGAAAACAGTATAAACAGCAACATATGCAAATGAAATGTGTGAATGTAAACAGTACATGAAATGTTAATCATTTATGACATTACTTAAAAAGATGGGTTTATAAGTAACATAGTGTGTTTATCTGCAATTTGTATGCAAAACAGATCAAAATGTGGGGAAATGACCTAAAATACTGTCAAAATATGTAGTGTTTATGGATTTTAGTTGGAATACGGAAATTACATCCCAAATGTGTAGTATCTGTACTATGTATACAAAAGCATACATACACAACAACACACATTTTCTTAAAGATTTTGCATGTTATTCTTGCCTTGTTTTGTTTGTTTCATAAAACTATATATATTACAGAAGTACATACCTACACACTAACCAGTGTAATAATACACTAGTGATTTTTCAGAAGCTCTTAAAAATGCACTGAGACAAAACGAAGTGAAGCTAAAACCATTTTCTTTGATGAAATTAATTGTGTTGGGAAGAAAATCAAACATTATTTGATGTAACTTCTAGAAAAACATTTTAATTGTTCAAATCAAGAAAGATACTCTGTTAGAACAAAAATTCAGACACTTGCCAGAATGAACTGTTGCCATTATCTAAGACATAGAAACCACACAGTTGTGGCTTAATCTTGAGTGCTGACTACTCATCTGTAGACTAGCTGTAATTTTATGTACACCTTGCCTGTGATGAAGGATACAATCATAGAATCATAGAATCATTTAGGTTGGAAAGGACCTTTAAGATCACCCAGTCCAACCATTAACCTAGTAGTGCCAAGTCCACCATTAAACCATGTCCCTAAGCACCACAACAAGATATCTTTTAAATACCTCCAGTGATGGTGACTCCACTACTTCCCTGGACAGTCTGTTTCAGTGCTTGATAACCCTTCCGGTGAAGAAGTTTTTCCTAATATCCAATCTAAACCTCCCCTGGCCATTTCTTCTTGTCCTATTGCTTGTTACTTGGGAGAAGAGACCTACCCCCACCTGCCTACAACAACCTTCAGGTAGTTGTAGAGAGCAACAGGATCCCCCCCTGAGCCTCCTTTTCTCCAGCCTAAACAAACCCAGTTCCCTCAGCTGCTCCTCATAAGACTTGTGCTCCAGACTCTTCACCAGCTTCGTTCCCCTTCTCTGCACATGCTCCAGCACCTCAACGTCCCTCCTGAAGTGAGGGGCCCAAACCTGAATACAGTACTCTAGGTGCAGCCTCACCAGTGCCCAGTACAGGGGGACAATCACTTCCCTTGTCCTGCCGGCCACACTGTTTCAGATACAAGCCAGGATGCTGTTGGTCTTCTTGGCCACCTGGGCACACTGCTGGCTCACGTCCAGCCAGCCATCAACCAGCACCCCCATGTTCTTTCCCACCAGGCAGCTTTCCAGCCACTCTCCCCCAAGCCTGTAGCGCTGTGTGGGGCTGTTGTGACCCAGGTGCAAGCCCCGGCACTTCTCCTTGTTGAACCTCACACAACTGGCCTTGGCACATTGATCCAGTCTGTCCAGATCCCTCTGCAGAGCCAGCCTACCCCCAAGCAGATCAACACTCCCCCTGTACTTGGTGTCATCTGCAAACATACTGAGGGTGTACTCAATCCCGGATTGTTGATAAAGATATTAAACAGAACTGGCCCCAGTACTCAGCTCTGGGGAACACCACTTGTGACTGGCCCTCCAACCGGTTGTAACTCCATTAACCACCACTCTTTAGGCTTGGTATTCCAGCCAGTTTTTTATCCAGTGAAGCATACACCCATCCAGGCCACGAGTAGCCAGTTTCTGCAGGAAATGCTGTGGGAAATGGTGTTAAAGGCTTTACTAAAATCTAGGTAGACAACATCCACAATCATGACTGTCACTTAGTTTCACAGTGGAGATGCTCAGCCTACTGTAAGATGCTGCACAAGACTAGAAGTAAGAAACTCATTATCTCTCATCTCAGCTGGCTTATCCATGTCAAGCCCTTAGTTTCCTAAAATCTTATTTGTTCATGGTGTAACATGCATACTACTTCACCTGCTTCACAGGGATATTTTGAGGATTAATGTTGCATAGCTAATCAATGATGTAGTGCATACACATGCTTTATTACTGATGAACCATCAAATCCATTAAATATTTAGGCCCCAATTTTTCAGTGTTGTCTGTGCAGAAAGACCTTTGCACCTATTTGAAGCTCCAGAAGAAATATGAGCTCCACAGAAATACAGAATTAATTTGTACTGGTTTCTCTGTAACATCACTACCTCACTGCTTTCCAGTCATGCTTAACCAGTCACTGTATTATTCTCTGAACTGAAGAATGTTGTAACAATTGATAACTATATTAGGAAGTTATGGAGCGGTATTATTAAAAGCGTTAACTTCTCATTAACATTTTCTCAATTTTGTCCCTCCTCAATTATCCAGATTTCAAAGCTCTTGGGAGTTCTAGCAGACAGCTACACTGAGACTGATTAATACTCTTCCTTTTCTTTCTTTTGCCTTGAATACCCCCTCAACTAAAAAGTGGCAAACTAAATTTAGATGACATGGAATGTTTACTAAGTTACCTTTATAGCCTGAAAATATATAATTACTGAAAGTATATTCCCTTTTACCCATTTTTCTTAAATATGAAGAACTGCTATACGTGTGTGCACATGTGTAAGTATGCCACATCAAGTATCTCATTTATTTCAGAGGTGCTCTGTAGCTGTAAAATGCGCTAATCTGAGATAATTGAGAAATGAAGAAAACTGGGTATCTACCATACAGCAGCACAGCACTGCTGTGCCAGACACTTCTACATTCTTTTATTAAGTATCTCAGCCCAATCTGAAGTGGCAAGGTGTAGTCAAGTGGATAGGTCAAAAGCAAAGTTAATTTTTGGTGGGTTTTTTTGTGTTTTGTTTTGATTTTTTAAAAAGTCTCTATCTATTAACTAAAAAAAATTGGTAATAACTATTTAAGTAATTGTGATCATGACAGCTGCCATTAAAGATCCGGATAAGGCTAACAATAGTTTAAGTAATACTAACGCTCCCCTTGAGATTTTGGTCACTAGTAACATTGACTGATATTTTACAGATGGTACTAACTTGGTGACTACAAAGCAGTGCATCATTTTCACTAATCTGATCTATTTTTACTTGCATTTTTCTTCACTTACTATTTATGTTTGGATGTATCTTGAAAAGATTGAGCACAGTCACTAAGTCTAAATGATCTACCCTTAAAAATGCCTTTTATACAGGCAAAAGAAAAGCTTTTCACAGATTTATTTTTAGTAACAACTGCAACTGGTGAGATTATAAACTGTTTAGAACACGAATTGTGAACATGGACTTACATGGATGAGCTATCAAACCATTTTTTTCTCAGTCATTTAATTTTGGTATTTCCCTCATCTAATGACAATTTAATGAAGCACAGAATCAAAGGCATGTCTTGAATGTGCTGAAAGAGGTAAAATTGCTTGGTTAGGGAGTAGTATGGGAAGTTAAAAAAGATTACTGGAACCTTTTTTGAGCAGCTTATACTGTGAGCTCCCTGCTGTGGCTGCGTAACAGACCAGCTGGCTGGACACTGCAGCGAAGGTGCCTGAGCTATAATACCATGAGAAGTTGTTGCTGACATGCCTCGTCCCATAGAGAAGAGCTGCCAACTCTGACCTACCTCAGTGATTAATTTAAACCCATTCTTGATTTTCATTAGAATATACTGAATATTTTATAGATAAGAACTAAGAAAGGTGGAGAAACACAGCAAGGACCTAACATGCTATCTGAATAGACAAGGTCACAGAAGTTGCACTTACATTTTACGCAGCTGAGGAAGTTTCTTAAAGATTCCAGTAGCTTCCAGGACTGAAAATTCATTGTTATTTAGTCGCCTAAAAGAAATGACATCAATTTCAGAAAAACATACTCAGGCACTGGTACAGAATGTTGCACACTAAGTGAACTTTTCAGACTGATTTAACTGAATTGCTGGTGTTTAACTGGTAATTGAAGCACAATTCCATATATACTGACATTTCTAATTCTGATAATATCTGAGAGTGAACATTCTCAGTAGTTAAACTTAGGCATACATAGGACGTACAGAATCAAAACCAGATCAAAAAATATCATCCAACTCAAACTGCAGAGGAATATAAGATGTTTTTAATTTTTCTTTTAAGGGAAGAAAAACAAAAATGTAACTAAAGAAGGATTCCATGGCAACTTATAAATAAAAATCTTTAAGTAGTATGTATAAACCACTGAAGATCAGTTTACTGTTCTTTAAAGGATATCAGGTGGGGTCTGCCAGACATCTGGAGATGCTCACAGAACACTATTTACAAGAATGAAATAATTACTTTATGCGCAATGCTTCTTTTTAATAGAGACTAAAAAACACTTCATAGGTCTTCCCAAGAATTTAAAAACACTTCTCTGACCATGGTTTATCTTCAGACCACTACAACTAACACAAATATATTGTGTAAGGAAGCATTAAATGCTGATTTTTAACACTACAAGAAGATATACAATGAGCAACAAATACTAGCTGGATAGTGATATTTCCTGCCCGGTTATCAAGGCTGTTACAGCATAGTATATCTCTAGCAACTGCTAGGTTAGGGGACCATCTGCATTTCAAAAAATATCTGCACTGACCCAGTATTTCCTATATCCTTTCTTGAAAAGAAAACAGAAATTACAATTCTTAGATTCTTTATATGTTTTAATGGAGTCATCTTACTAAGGAAGGGAGTCTGTCCTGTTTTTATTTAGAGATCTTAAATAGGAAGGAAAAGAGATGACTGACAAGATCACTGTGAAATGAAATTCAGCATAATTCTAACTCAGAATGCTTTTCAGAATTGCCTTATTGCAAGATAAGATTAAAAAAACCCTAGAAAAGAAAGCTGCTCATTTCTCCATGATAGCCAGAAGGGAAATTAAGGTTGTAAATCTGAAGGTATGGCTGTATGATAGTTTCAGCACAGAACCAACTGAGAGAAGAGAGGAAGATTTTTTTGGATATACAAGGAACATTTGTATATCACAGTGAAATACAAGAAGCATGAATTTCAAAAGATGTTACTACCTCTGAAAAACAGCTAAATGACTCTGTATGATTTTTAGTGGGACCATATCAAACGAATTTTTGCACAGTGTCAATTAACAGTTACTTTGTCATTGTAAACAGCATTTTTTCCCTGTCCACCAACAACAGAAGCACCAAGCATTCTATAAATCCTGACATTTTGAAATACTTTTCAAGTGCTATATCATCTAGTAGAATGACTTGTTTGTGAAAACATTTATTGATTCTAATAATACTTCCTTGCTGTGCTTTACTGCAAACATTTCTAACCCCATAGAATAAGGCAAACAATTTGATCCTTTCTTCTTTGATAGAACCTTTTACATATTAAAAATAATTTACTTTGTCTCTCTCTCAAGTTTCTTTCACACAAATGCATTCAATCTTTCCAGTTTTTCCTTTGAAGTCTTCTTTTCTAGATGATTCTTGTTCTCCTTAATTTTTTTCCAAGTGATCCGTAGCCATCTTGAAAAGTGAAGTCCTTGACACAGTATTTCAGCTGATATTTTACTGCTGTTACATACAGTAAAATAATTATTTCATATAACTTACATACTACACTCCTGTACATACATCCCAGAGTTAACTTTGTAGCAGTGCCCAACGGAACTCCATCTTTAAAATGTATGATAACACCACTGTAGCCTTTTATCTTGAACTACTTGCTGATTATTCCTCAATCTTGTACTTCTGATGCTAATTAGTCCTACCTACAGTCATATGTAGAATATGAAATTTTTATTTTATATAAAATAGTCCTAGTCTACTATCAATATTACAGAACAATTTTAAGAATTTTCCATGTTTGAGAAGTTTCTCCATACTTCTCTCTGATGGAAAAGAAGCATGGGTTAATCACTGTATTGTATTATGTTAAAACTGTAGCACCAGTCACATCTTCTATTTAATTTTGTGTATATGGTAGTATCACAAATCATGCATCATCACTGAGGGCACATCCACAAATAAAGGGACATCAAGAGTTAAAAATTATGGGTTTGTGGTCAGAGGAATGACCACATGGATCACATGGCATTTCTATGGCTGGAGATTGCTGGCTTTAGATCTGGTATTGTTAATTGTGCAAGAAGTTTTCATTCTATTATCATGGTAAATGATGCCACACACAATGGAATCAAAATTATTACAGATGACTAGAAAACTTACAGATGTGGTGGCATCTTCCTTCTGGATCTTAACAATATTATTTTTTGAGCCCAGTGCTTTTTACTGGTAAAGACAATAATGATAGTTATTAACTGTCAATCACTAGATAAATCCCTCACTACAGCTACCTGAAAGCAGATTGCAGGCAGGTGTGGGTCGGTCTCTTCTCCCAGATAACGAGTGACAGGACAAGAGGAAACAGCCTCAAGCTATGCCAGGGGAGGTTTAGATTGGATATTAGGAAAAATTTCTTCACTGAAAGGGTGGTCAAGCATTAGAACAGGCTGCCCAGCGACGTGGTGGAATAATCTTCCCTGGAGATGTTTGAAGAATGTGTAGATGTGGTGCTTAGGGACATGTTTTGTCATGGACTTGGCACTCCTGGGTTAATGGTTGGACAGGATGATCTCAAAGGTCTTTTCCAACCTAAATGATGATTCTATGATTAAAAATACTTGTGCCTGGTTTATTCAAAGAAAAGTACTGAAATCATAGAATCATAAAATGTCATTCTCAAAACAAAAAGATAAAGCAACATTTGATGTTGATGTGTAAATATTCTGTTTCTCTGTTTTATTTGATGCTTTCTTCGTGCTTTATTAACACAATGGGTAAGATATTTGCATGTTTTGGTACAATAGCTGAAACCTCCTGGAAGGCTACATACTGCAGTGATATTCATGCTTTTGAAAACTATCTTGTTAGGATCTGGTATTATATCAGCTATTGTATAATCATTACAAAAAACTGAACATATAAGACTGAAATTGGTTTTATTTAGCATTCCTCCTGGACACTCTGGTTTGAGTGATTTATCAAACACTTCCAGAATTTTCCTATATATTAGAATGCTACCCAAAAATATTTTATTTCTGGGGTGCATCTACAGGGTTGTACTTTATCTCAAGTACTTCAGTGGCAAATTAGATGGAATTTTCACTGGTTTTCTGGAAGACTGTAAGCAAGTGACAAAACAGAAACAGAACAGCACTTGGCTCATTTATAAATTTGTTCACCCTTTACAATTAAGTATCTGTCTTTAACTGTATTATTATTATTTTCAGATTGTTTAAAAAACAACTACTCTGAAGAATTTTTTTACTGTGATATTAGTACTGTTGCAATCTACACAATCAATACTCTTTTTCCTCACTTTTGATCATTTTCAAGTTGCGTCTGAGCTCCAAACACCACCTTGCAGAAAATAATCTAGCCTTCCTCATCACTGTTATAGAAGCATCAATGTAATTTGATGCTAACAAGTACCTTTATCTCAAATTTGGTGCGTAAAAGAAAAGAAAGGCTAACTCGCTGCTCTTGTATATGCCAGTAAATGTTGTGAACTGGAAATCACAAGAGTGGCACTAGAGCTAGACTGCCAAGTCCCAAGAGCAACAACAAAGGTAGTGCATCAAAGACCAGGAATAACAGGAGGAAACAAGAGAAGGGGCTATAACTTTTGCATCAGTGAGGCAAATACCAGAACAGTGTATTTAGCTAAAGCAATTGGATTTTTAGAGAAAGTAAAAAAAAAAAAAAATAGAAGTAATTCCTCTAGCCCCTCTAGAATACTTGCAAGGCTATTAAATTTTTTATTACATCCAAAGACTTGAAGAACAATCTGTACAGCTTATCAAGAAGAAGGTTGAATAGTGACTTTGTCACAGTTTAAGACCATCTTGGACAAATGCTGGACAGAAAAGGGCTCTTTAACAGCAAAAAGTATAAAAGAAGCAATGACAGAAACTGAAGAGAGGCAGGTTCCCTCTGGAAGTAAAAAATCCCATTGTACAAGATTTTAACAGAAGTGAAGAGAGATGATTAACTTCTGTAACACTCTCAGGGAAATGGTGGAATTTTAATCCACTGATATGTGCAAGGAAGACTGGATGTTTTCTGAAAGAATTGCTGTAACCAAACACGGATTATGTTTTAGTCAAACACAATTGTTTTGTTCATTGAAATTTGAGAGTTTAGGATACACAGCAGATGAGACTTAATGATTTAGTTGTTTCTTCTGAATTTAATATGTATGTATGAATCATAATTATAGAAAGAAAACATTTGATAGTTTAACTTCCACATGTAAATTAATGAATATGAAACCCAACAATTAAAATACTATATTAAGATTATTACTTCTTCAGAGCAGAGAGAATTAAACATGAATCCTGCTAAAAATCAAAACAATTCATGCTTGTCACTTCAACAACTCCATTTCTCATCTCTTGGTTCACTAACTATGATTTTTACAACCATTACTTTATGATCTCTTCCTCCACGTTAACCTGCTACCAATTCCATCAGTTTTTATTCTTCAAGTAATTTTACCTCAAAATATAGCATAACAAAAAAATGTATTTCTCCACTGAAATCTGTATCTCTTTACCCAAGACTGTGTATCAATTTTTTCTTCTCTGACACTACTTTATGAACAGTAAATCAACAGCATGAGTATGGCCAAAAGCTGAGCTTAGCTTTTGCCACATATGCCACTTTTTCAACTGAATTTGCCATCATTCTGTGCACAACTAGAATTACCACTCAGACTTGTAATTAGAACTTCACTAAGTTCATAAACAGCTCATAAACAGGCAAAAATCTCCATCTCTATTTACACAATATTTCAGTTTCAAATTCCTTTTCCTGTCCAGCTATTTGAAACCCTTAACCATGCTCTCATTATTTCATACCTTCACTGCTGTACTGTGGGCTTTGATGCCAGTTGCAGATTGATCATCTTTTAAGAGGTGTGCCATACTGTTGCTCATCTCACCCCTGTGGGTCACAGCTTGATCACAGTACTCCTGTCTCCACATCTCTGTCCCTGCTTTACTACATAAAATCAAAGTCCCTCTCTTTTGTCCCACAACATTCTGCCTTGTTCTTTAAAATGAATCTCCTAGGAAAAACAGCTATTTCCTCCTGCTTTTGCTCTGCCAGTGATGGACACTTTCATCTGCCTTTCTGCTGATCCTTCAAGC
The DNA here is from genome assembly GCA_035590275.1 of Ibycter americanus. Lineage (NCBI taxonomy): Eukaryota > Metazoa > Chordata > Aves > Falconiformes > Falconidae > Ibycter > Ibycter americanus. The sequence continues at coordinate 33,916,815 of JAVJGI010000001.1, forward strand.
ATCTCCGCATTCCCTTTCATACTACGCTTTGCGCATGGGAAAATCTTGTAAAGCTGTCTTAATTTTATCTTTCAATCCCTCCTTGAAGACCACTTCAGTTGTAATGCCTACAAATCATTCCCATATGGCACTTATTAAGCAAGTAATAACCTGTGACTTCTTCTCTGCTCATCTCTGTTCATTACATTATTATCTCATCTTCTTAACTCAGCTCTGTCTTGTTTGTCTGCTTTATCTTCCTCTGGTCTCCTCCCTGACACACATAATGTGTGCTTTGCATAAGAAGAATCACCTGTTTCATTAAATACCTAGACAGCACTTTTTAAGACAGACCTCTGGCTACTGTATGTTCTACTTGCTCTGGTAGTTAAAAAGCAAAATAAGCCCCACTACTTTTCAAAAAAGTCCAAGTGGACAGCTCATAAACTGGAGAACGAGAAACATAGAATTGTTACCTTATTTATTTATCCTAAGTTTTTAAGGCTACATAGTACTGAAGTGATGCAAAAATAATTTTTATTAATATCCTGTCCTTTGAAGTGCACCATGGAGGTTACATTTATTTTTTGTTGTTCAAAAAAGTAAAGTCGTGATTTTATATTTGAAAATTTTAGTTAGTTTTTCCACAAGCAAATAATGCTTTATTATCAGTTCAACTTACAACTCTGCTGTGTACTGGGGGATGTGATCAGGAATTTTGTTGAGTTTCTGATTGGAGCAGTCCACTGTGGTCCCTTCACAGCGACATTTCTCAGGGCAAGCCAAATCTGCAAAGCAGTCTCCACTTAATTTGGATCTGTAATCTTCAGTGCCTGTGGAAAAGTCAAGTCAAAATACAGATACTGAGTCAATAAAGTATAAGATTTGCTTCTTGTGAGAAGGTTGAAAAGATGTCTGCAATGCAGATAACGGGTGGGCAACTTGGGAAATGTATGATAAATTTTGTGATACTGAACAGACACAAGGGCTTCAAGAGAGGGTTAAATATAGGGGCTTAAGATATGCTGGAAAAAGAAACTGTGACCAACTTCACATAACAGGATAACATTAACTTGAGCTTTTCACAGCTGTACTTTCTGCTGAATATGTTGTCAGCCAATCTAGTCTTGTTTATAGCTAATCACACAAATGCCACCGATTCTTTTAGAATTTATTTTCTTTCTCTGTATCAAGAATAAATAGATCCTGAATGCCACCTTTTCTCTTTCTCTTGTTACAAATTTGTGTTGTTGACTGGACTTCATTAACCTCTGTGATTTTTATTTTTTTTTATAGTCCCGATACTCCACATCATCTCAAACACGTAAGATTGAAAGCCCTGTTTTCAGCTTTAATTTAAAAAATGTGTGATCCTGACTTAAGCCTCAGCAGCTTGCCATGCTGTAGAAAGCTGCGTGACGTTCCATGGTGCTTGACAGAACCATGTTTTACTCATACCTCACAACCACATGGTTAGATCAAGCACAACAGAAAATCTCGCTACATTACCAAAACTGCATCCATTAGGCCAAGGATAAGAGCAAGGGAAAAGAGGAAGGAGTAGGTATAAGTTACAGAAGCATTTGAAATTTAATACTTGCTTACATGACATGGCATTCTTATTACTGAATGTCCAGTGCCACAGTAACAGTATTACTGTCACAGATTAAATAAGTACAAAAAAGATGAACCACATTGAAAGTTTCCTCCACCATTTCCCAAAGTCAGTCAAAGAAAACATCCTAAACATATCAGGAGAAAACATCCAGTAAGGAACTGAGGGTGGGTGACAAAAAACAAAGAGAAGCTGAAAGGACCTGTGGGTTCTTCTTGGACAAAGGTGAAAAGACTGAGACTAGTAGAAGGTGCATCAGGGCTGGGAGGTACATTGTGATTTAGCTCAGACACTGAACTTTACTTACAGCCAAAATGGTGAACTCCTGCAAAAGTAAAGATAGCCAAGAAGGAAAGAAAGACAGAGTAATCCCAATTAAGACAAAAAATGAACTAAGCTCTCGTTCTCAACTTTAGTTTGATAAGATGTTGTTAAAGGTGTACCATCTTCAGCAAAGAGAAAGAATAATTCATTTTAAGTGGCATTAAAAAATGAAGAAAAGATTGGGGTTAATTACAGATTTTGTATAGGATGATAATGCTTCCCATGCATTATTCTTGTGTTTCGAATGTATTTTTTAAAAGCTACTCCCTTGAACATATATACATGCTATGCCACTTAAAACCTTAATAAACCAAAGAAACACAGGAGAAGCAGATTCCTCAAGAGAGGTGAAAAAAGCCCCAACAGTCATCACATATTCTGTTATCTAGTGTTTGTAAATGTCTAAGTAACACATATGATATAACTACATGGGCTATTTCTGTGAGCTAGCAGAAAAAAGATGTTTTTTCAAATTACTGATTTAATATAATGAAATTCTGAAACTTCCTAGTGTCTGCAGAACAAGATCTCCCAATGACATATTTAAAACAAATATAAAAAAAAAAATTAAGTTTTTAAAGACATGCTAACATTTTTACAGTATTTACTGAAGCGTAAAGAAGTGTCTTTAGCACCTTAAAATACCCAATAAGTGAGGCTACAAATACTTTTTTTTTTTTCCTGCTGTGTCCAGAGTAAATCACTGTTGGCAGTTTAAACAACTAAAATATTCAGGGACAAGGTCTTCAACAACTAAAATAATTTTATGCAGCATCTCCCTGACAACCTGATAGGAAGAGAAAGCACAGAAGCTGTATTTCAAGAAGCAAGTCTGTAGCATGTTTTGATTTAATTTTTTAATTCTCTAACTTAATTCTTTCTCTTCTTTTTTTTTCTCTTTTCTTCCACCCCCCCCGCCCCGCCCCAGGAACAGCATTTTTTAAAGGGTACGTAAACAAACCTAAACTGCATGTGTGGCCATATTATAAACAGGCTGTGAAGACATTTGCTGGCAAGAAAACACTCCTAACTCTGAGACAAAAGTTGTGCTGGCAAGGTTGAGTAGAAGTCACTCTGTGGCAGGAATACAGCTGTTCTACTCATTAAGGAATTGTGTGGTACTACAGGTTTGAGAAATTGAATCCCCCTCTGTTTTATGCTACTTTAAAACACATTTTCGCGGCTGTCAACGCTGACAAGTTGCTGCCTTATTTTGAATTTCATTTTGTCTTTTCTTCATATTCAAACCAACATATACTAATAAGTACAAGGGCATGAAGAACTTCACGTGATGGCTGCAAATTTAAGTGAAACATCACACAGCATTAGAAGAAGAGCTGTTAAACATACCAGCTTAAAAGACAAAGATTAAGATCACTGCAGAATGACAATATACCTGTAGTACTTGAAAGAACAGGTGCACTGGTGTCATAATCAATTATTGTAGATATTTTTCAGATATTAAAGTATGGTAGAAAACCCTACTTGCAAATCACACACTGTAATTCATCAATAGATTCATTATTCCCCTGTTTATTTTGCCAATCAATAATTCATAATCTGTTAGGAACATAATGCAAGTGCATAATTGTTTGTTTGGTTGTTTTTTTTTTTTATATTAAGAAATCAGTGCACGCACCTGACAAGCAAGGTAAAATAAAGAAAGAAACATATTTCAAAGAGCTAGGGCCAACATCAGTAAATTTGTTGTGAAAATATCATAGATTTATTGTAGCTTAAAGTGGTGTGTAAATTGCTGTTTCACCCCAACTCTAAAGCTGCATTTTCTTTAATGGAAAGCATTTCTGATTCATTGTATGCGTGTGACCACAGAATGCCTTTAATGAAGAATATCAGCTTTCTTTTCCAAGCATTCCACTGTGATTTCGTAAACACAAGGAGGGTGAGCAAACAGTAGCTGCAGCCAGTGTAGAGCACGAAAGCAAGGCAAGAAAACATTCATTTGCAAAACGTTTATTTTTTAAAAGTTGTACTAGCTCTTTGATGGTAGTATGGTTTCCTGTGTTTAAAAGCAGCTCAGGCGCTACATTTTAAAGACAGTAGCAGCAGAAAGGCAAGGTACAAGGTAAGTAAAGGTGTCAATTGAAATATGAACTAGCAGGTGCAACCTTCTAAATAATTTAAGTAAAGATAAAATTTTGGTAGGTTGTGTGCAAATTTGTGAGACAAAAAAAAGTAAATGGAGCTGCATGCTAAGCTCTTATATTCAGAAAACAGAACTACTAGTAATCTACAAAGGAAAACTATGTCTAGCTACAGGTATTGACTAATGTTAAAACACATGCATCAGTTTCCTAAAAGCTCTAACTTTGCTTTTTGGGGGAAAGGGAGAGAGTATCTGCAGTTAGTCAATCTTACTGCAGAGCCAAACCTACCTGGAATGAAATACTGTTCTTTAGCTAAATAAAGAGAAAAAAAATAGAAGATGCACCTGAATGTCAGCAAGCAAAGAATGAGTTTTATTAGATTAAGTATGGACTACAGTTAACTACAGATAATTAAGTGAAAAAGTGTGTATTCACAATGAGAGCTGATAAACAACAAAGTGTGAATAGTCATAAATGTATCCGGAACATGGATAACAAACAGTTCTCATATGGCATTTGCACTTGAGACTGAATAAATTGTAGAATGTAAAATGCACCTGGAACAGCTGGATACCATATGACAAAAGTTAGGATTTAGAGAAATGTAAGTAGGAAATGGAATAAGATTAGAAAAAGAAAACAGTAAATTTCAGTATGAGGTAAGCTCCCTGTATAAAATGAATATGTCGTGTTTCCATATTTAGCTAAAAATTTGTAGATCTTTTACATACTCCAGAGCCTTGTGGAAATTTTACAAAATGATTTATGTTGCTGATACTTGTAGTGAATAACTTCAGCATTTCATTCTGAAGTATTATATATTGCATTTCTTTTGTTAGATTTAATGCTACTCAGAAGTAGTGCCAAATGTGTTAACTACAGTAATGTTCCGTGATCCATTAGTCTATGACCTCCATGATTTCCCCCCCTTCAGTCAAAGAACTAAAAAAGATTCTGCAACGTTTAATAATTCTGTAGACAGCCAGGTGCCTTCATTAGAACTTCTATAACCACTGGTTTTGCCAATAAAAGAAAAATAGCAGCCAAACTAAGAAAATTACCTGAGCAGCGGAATTTCTTGCTTTTGATCTGGCCGATCCTTTTGTTTGCCAGACGGCGGGGGCTGGTGCAACGGGCACCACTGGTCTCAATGGGGTTTGTATGAAGATAATCCGCCAGCCACTTCAGATGGCAGTCACAGATAAATGGGTTCTGAGCCAAATGCCTTTCATAAAGAAAAAAATGATAATTTCACACATTATTTCCCTTTGGTCTCAGCAGTTCCTGTTATTTTTAGTACATTGCAGAATATGAAGTCATACTGAAGACAAACATAAACAAGAGCATACATACAAGGTCTGAATTGCACGCAGGGGTGAGAAGGTGCCTTTTGCAATGGTCTGAAGCTTGTTGTCATACAAAGAAAGAAGATTCAAGTTATGCAGATCTTGAAAAGCATCAACTCGCAGGCAATTGATCTTGTTGGCATTCAATAACCTGTTTAACGGAAGACAATTACAAAATTGAAAAAATTGTCTCAGTATTGCTGCAGCTTCAGCATTTTTCACAGATAACTCTCTGTGTGCATTTGTAACCAGAACCAGAGATGTAGGAACAAATATTAATTGATAGTGACATCACGCATTTCAGTGAAATATCTTATTTAGGTGATCTGAAATTATTACTACATATTTGCACCTTGGAGTTAAATATGTGGGTTTATTCAGCTAAAATCACATTTCTTGTATGTGCTGGTAGAATGTGTGTGTGGTATTTGCCTGTACAAAGAAACAAGCTTAAAAAATCAAGTATCTGCAAGGAAAACTAGTTCTTTGCCAAATAAATAAACAAACAAAAAAGGAACTGAACACTGTGTTCATTAGCTGGAAGAGATGTGCAGTGGCACTTTTAATTATATGTTACTAATCAGCATGCTGCCGCATTAACAGAGTTGTAGTAAAAACTGGTGGCATGGAATATATCCAAATCTGTCTTGGTTCTTTTTTCGTCTCCATCTTCAAAGGGAACCTTTTCTTCCCTGCACCTCCCAGACTTCTACAGTTAAAACAAACAAGCCAATCTAAACCAACTCCTTCATGCTTTTCAAGAGAAAAAAAATAAAAATGTCATTCAACTAGATGCATTTTTATAATTTTTTTTTCCATTTCCAGCCAGAAATGGAATGGAATGGAATGGTGGATTTGAAAACCAGTGTTCTGATAAAAAGTTTCACCACACAAGCAGAAATTTACTTAGACTGAAATGTATTGCGTATGCAAAGTATATCAAACTATGGACTTTTTAAAATACAAAATAAACAGAAGTTCAGAGATGTCTTTTTTTTTTTTTTTTTTAACTGAAAATCTGAAATATGTTTTTATAATTAAAATCTCTTTAAAGGAAACCAGGAATTCATACCTCCCACTACTATATTAGTTTGTTACTAAAATCAAAATGTAAACCTCTAGGTGGTGCTAGAACTTACATTTTCTTTGTATTTACTTACTGTTTTGCCACCTTCGTTGAATTAGTAAGACATTTTGCCAATCACTACACTATGAAATCTGGACATTAAAAACTTCTAATAAGAGGGAAAAAGTTTTAAATTCTTTTAGAAGAAGTTTTACATCAACAAGTCAGTTATTGTGGGGCAATTTCTTCCAAAAACGCCACTGTTGTTTTATGGCCTATTTCACATATTTCTTTTCACAGCACAACTAGTGCACAGCTTCTTCTGCTAAATATTGAAAATATTTGATAAACATGTTACCATGAAATTCTTCTTTATCCCCAGTATTAAATCTAAATAGAAATGTTTTATAAGATTACATACGGAAATTTCCAAAGTGTTAAATGAAATAGCAACTGGAGTTCACAGAGTCAAAGAATTGTACAGAGAAGTGTGTCAGAAAATATTAAAAGTCATCTATGAAACTATACTGCAACTTTGTTCTTCCATGGGTACAACTAGAAATACAATTACATAGTATTTCACTACATATTTTCTCTGTATAAAACACACAAATATTCCTTCTATCATTCCCCCACAACTTTATGTACTATTTGTTGCATACAGGGCAAGGCAGTATCATATCTTATGTGTTTTACACTTATAAATTCCACACAAGAGAATAGTTTCATTTTAATAATTTTAGGCTGAGACATTAACTGAGATATGATCAAATTCGTGGATGAATGGCAAGCTGGCCTACAGCAGCCTTGACTCCTTTGGCTTTAACATAATTTGTTTTTATTATACTCTGATCTTACATATGGGATTTCCTGCCAGTTCTCCAGGCATAAATCTCTCATAATGCTTACCCTTCTGAGTTATCCCAAAATAGAATAAATATTAAAAAAATACTCACAGCAATTGCAGAGAAAAGAGTCCTTCAAATAGACCCTTTGGAAGTTCTGTAATTTTATTGCCATAGAGGACACTGCACCAGGAAATAACAAAGCAAACAAAGCCGCCGTTATGAAAGGCATATACTGTGTGATTTTGACTTTAAAAATAAATACATTTCCATTTTCCTGAAGGGAATTTTAACGCAACAACTCAATACCTGCAAGATCCTTGTGGTCCTGTGAGGTACCAGGATCACGTTTTCCCCAAAGGTTTGTTGCCCAAATTGCTCTCAGCAAAACCAGCACCTCGCTGTTTACAGCCTTAACAAGGACCTTGGTAAGTGTATTTGCTGTTTGTAAGAACAACTAACTGGGAAATAAATTATTTTGTTCAACTCTTTGCCATGAACATATTTACAACAATATATTTTTAGTGTCCAGCTGTGATACAATATTGAATTATCACTCTAACATTCTGAAATTATTTTTACAGCTTTCAGAATTAATCAAATTTATGTGAAAATTCTGCAGAGAGCCAAAAATTCAAAATAATTTCACCATAAGAAGAGAAATTTGCTTCTGTTTTTACAGGTCAAACAGATACCTACAGTGAATTGAGTGAACGTAAGCCCTGGAAAGCATCTGGAGCTGCTTCAGAGATCTGGTTATTGCTGAGGTCACTGAAATAAATACAATTTGATTCAATTAATTCAAACCATTTTCAAAATAGCAAACATTAAAATAATATGTAATTAGAACTAGGCATGGAAGGGAGAGAGAAATTACAATATTTATGTGGATGTTGCCAAAGAATTTTAATATAAAACCACTAAAATTGCCAGTACACTGAAACAAAATGCATGGTTAAAAGTAGACCTTTCAAATGCTTGAAAAATTAGGACAAAAAGATTTACTTTTCCTAACTGGTTAAGTACATTTTATAAAGAACTCTCTGTTTGCTATGGCCACAGGACTCTACGGCCTCAAAGATGGCTTATCTCCATTAATTATTTTTTTTTTTATAGAATGTTCACTGCACTAACATACTGCTTCTATGCAGAACCATATGAAATAACGTCAATACTTGGTAAAAAACAATTAGTACTAATGTGACAAAGATACTGTATGGTCTTAATAATCAGGCTGCCATACCAGTTAATCTTCAAGCAGCCAAACTTTCTTAGATAATCACACATTGACTGCATTTCCTCTGTATGACCTTGACTTGTTTTTTATTTTTATATAAAAATACATATACATGTATATCTATATATGAAAAAAAAATCTGTATTATTGGGTACGTACATTCTTCGAAGCTTTTTATATGGTGAGAAAGCTCCAGGAGGTATGACCTTGATTGAATTTTGTTCTAACCGTCTGCAAAAGAACAGCAACATCATAAAAATACAAAACCCAGACCACATAACAATCTAAAGCCATAACAAACTAGAAGGGATAGACTTTAACAAAGGCTGCTTTCGCTTTCTTTTTTAGTATAATTTTTATCTTGAGAGACAAGGTCATTTTCCTTTCAGTTTTCATTTAAAAAAAACTCATTTTTGTCTATAAAACCAAACCTTTTAACCTATAGAGTGTAATGTTGTAACTTAAAACCCAATCTTGATTTTGTATCTAAACAAAACTTATTTTCAGAGCACACAAGATTTTTGTAAAATCTAAGCTAGAATTGTCATTAAAAAATTCAAAAGCATTGGTGTTAATTGGCTCCCAATGTATTATTCACATACAGCAATTTTTATAGTAACTTCTATTTAGAAATATCTAAAGACTTCTGTCAGTTAAACACTGAAATATGCAAACCATAAGAAAGGGCAGAGGAATGTTCCTACAGAACAAATAACATATGTTGCTACCTGCAGTAAGGCAAATGCCATATTTTTAAATATGCACACATGATTTCTTTAGATACAGTACGTAATACATTTTCTTTAAGGTATAATATTAGAATTGTACAGCCACACTTCTAACTTCTTTAAACAAGTATTTTATTCTAAAATTGTAGTTTATGTTACTGGCTATCTTTGCTTTGTATATATAGTGACTGTGACTGAAACTTGCCATTCTGCAAAATGTGAATTTGCTGATGGAAAGAGTTTTCCAACAATTTTTTTAACTTCCAGAGCTTTGCATATGGGAAATCTATGCTGATACAGACCTATGGCCCACTTGCCAACAAGTCAAAACAGGTTCAGCAATAAGTACATTTAAAAGATACTTCACACACTACTGTATTTCATGGCTATGGCAGTGCAAAATTTGTTATGTAGACATAAGGATTGAAACTATTTGTACTAAAAAGTACAACCAGAAAAGGCAGTATTATTCAAACTACACACCATACTTATCTAATAAGCTTTCTATTTCCCTCTTTCACACACTTACTCTGATCTACATACATAAAGACAATGCCAAAAACCTATTTTATATAAGGAATCAAAATTCTGTAGAATTTACTGCACTATTGTAAATTACATGGACATTGACTCAGAATCTAAGGTCAAAAAGCCTTTTTAAATCCAGATGTAGGGATATTAGCCTATTTTTTTCCTTTTACCCTTGTCCTATTAACTCTCTTCTGTTTTACTTTTGCTCTGATAAAGAGACATGAGTCCCTGTGTGTGCAGTGTAACTAATAAGCTCATACATTCACTTTGAGTAAGCCTTTCCACGAAACAGTTCTTACAATTGTTTCTTTTTGTTAAGTTTCTCCAGAGATCACAGTATAGCTGAATCGAAGAAAGATTTTTTGCTGCCTTTGTGAAGTTTTGTTCAGATGGAGATACTTACACATTTAATACTCAAAATCTCTTAAGTCTGACCATACTTTACCTCAGCAGAATTTGTTCTTGAATGGCTTATAAAGAAGCCAAGGAAAAAAAAAAGCCTCAAAAGATCTTCCTTGACACACAAAAAATCTCACTTCATCAGAGCTGTTTTAGACAGGGTTCATGCTTTAAAGCAGTCCTTAATAAGCAAAATGTTGCCACCTTGCTACAGTTTTCAGGTATATTTTAAACACTGCAGGGGATCCCATGGCACAAGACTGTTAATTTTTTCCTTAAACACGGTATTCTTTCTTATGCTTTCTTTGCTGTTGCTGAGCCTTTTGGACCCATGAAACGCATTTTGCATCAGAGCAGGAGTACTGATTAGGCTATAAAGGAACAAGGTCACTCTTCTCCAGTACACTTGAGTAGATGCAGAAGGCAAACATCTGAATAAGTAAAAACTTGCTTAAGTTAAAAGGCAACACCTAATTAAAGCAAACTAAGGTATTTACATTTTTAGCTTAGTTTCCCCAGAAAATAAAACTATGCATGCTTATCATCTAGACAGTTTTCTACTCAGCTGGCTAGGTCAAACTAGAGAGGTAAAACCTTAAGATAATAAATTTCTAAAAACTTCCTTATTTTAGCAATGGGAAGGAGTTGAGAAACCAAATTAACCCAGCCATGAAGTGAATGGCTGCCATCCATCCATTCCTGTTACACACTCTATTTGGCAGCAACCAACTGCCTAACCATAAGGGACAGCCTGACCAGACATTTATCAGATGTGTAGCTTTGAAAACCAGCCAAAGAGTATCTTGCACAGGGAAACACGTAGGGTGTACGCAGAGGTGTGGAAAGGGGAGGGAGGGTGAAAAAGAGAGGACAATAAGGCCATATTACAGAGGAGGACTTGAACTTCTGAAGAGACACACACTGGGGAAAAACGTGTGTATGGGAAAGACAGAAATTGCAGTGGCAATGCTCCCACGTGAGGCTGTCACAAGCCTCATTACAAATGCTGCTTATTAGCCTATGATGTAGAGATTTGTAACCTAGTGCTGGAGGGGCTCCAGTCTATGTTCACCTATCTTTAAACATATAATGCTCTTAACTAGACATGATATGGCATGTAACTCCAGAAAGACAAGGTCTAGTGTTAAATTAAGACACAAAGTATTTTCCAGTTTATTCTTTTAATTTAAAAATATATTAGTTCTGTAAACTGAAGTACCTTGCAGGATACATGTATGCCATTTTTTATGAAACGATGGAATAGCAGATTTACTTTACTGCTGTCCAATTTGTCTACAAATTATATGTGTCCAAAACCTGAAGAAGTCTTACTGCAGTGTATCTCTGAAACCTAATTTTCTAGCAGTTCTAATAGAGTGAACTACCAATTCACTAGTGGATATGAAAATGAACTCGATGTCAACTTTACCTAACATTTCCTTTTAGTGAGAAATATATAGTCTAATAGACAGACTGTGTAGTGCTGGGTTAAATTTACAAGCTCTTCTGGATAAATGATTTGTTATAGTAGGATCATCTAAATATGTCTTTTCTTAACTCATGCCAAAGTGTAGGCACTAAAACACGTCACATTTTAAAGAATGATTAGCATAAGAAAGGAAAAATAAGACTATATAAATACAGAAGAAAAATCTTTTATAGCCCACTTTGTCGGTAAAGAAAGTAAATCAAATTCACATTTTCAAGCTTTGTTATCCTCTAATCTTCTGCTTTATCTTCCTAGAATCAGCTGAATTTCACAGAGTGCAAATTTGCATCCACTATTCCAGAGAAAATCTAATTAGATATATTCCAGGGTCACAAAGCACAGATAGACTAATATCTAAAGGAAATTTGCATTCTACTGATAAAACCCATAGTAATTAAAAACTCTTTTATATTAATTCCTCATATTAAATGGAACATTTTTAATTCTGGAATAGGATAGGTTGTAGTTATCTATTACTGAAAAAATCAGCTATTAAGTGCTCACAAATGACATGGCCAGAAGCACTATTATATTATAGAAGAACAAAAAGCTAGTATCAGTATTTTTCCATGGAACTTGTATTAAATTTTGTGCACAACATCTCCTTTCAAAGTCATCCCAGAAGTCATTCTTTATTATAAATGATCATCTATGTATCATAAACAGTGCCTTGGTGGTTTCTTTTTCAAAAGCCATAGTCAATTTCAGTAGCATATTTAATAAGATAAGATAATGGAGGAAGACAGTTAAGTACATGCTTCATCAAAGCCTGCACTGCCTCATATATAAGAAGTACTCTGCCCATCACCACACAAACGCTAATTAATGCTCTTAGTATTAAGTCTCCTGCTCCATTTAGTGTTTCACTTCAAAGAAGTCCTGCATCAATACATAAGTGTTTTACTGTCTTTTAACACTGCCAAACTGGCTGAAACCTTTCTTGAAGACTATTCCTTAATCTTTCCTATCTAGGAAATGTACTGTGAACATTTCTTTTCTAAATCTTTCCCCCCTGCTTATCACTGCAGACACCATAATGTACAAGCACCTACTATTCTAAGAAACAAAGGTGCTTCTGCAGTTGTGACTTCCAACCTAATCAAATCAAATCAAAGGTCCCCAGACAGTAGACGGAGTCTTCCCACCCGGTCCCCAAAGAGCCCTGTGACACGTAAATCACTTGACACTTTCCAGGAGGATGCTGTTCTCTACTACAAGCCTGCAGCACACCATTACTGATTACTACTTCCGCACTTCCAGAGACCGACAACATGCTTATTTATACTGACACTACTAAACCGGCTGATTTTCCCACTATAAAAAGTAATTTCTGTGAAAGACTTCTGCACCAGGAAAGAGGGCAGACTGGGAATGAAGAACACCCTGTTCTCTACAGAATCATTTTTATTTTAAATCATGCAAATGGGGTATAATATACTAAGCCTGGTTAGTAGAGAAAGGTAAAAAATACTACACAGACATGTGCTGCACCTAAATGCATGTTAATGGGTCAGAGAGATATCTAAAAAAAAGTATTCTGTAACAATAAAATAAAACATCTTCCTTAAGAGCACACAAATTTAAATACGGAGCAGCAAATTAGCCATATATTTTATACTTAAACAATCAGAACATAACATCTCAATTAAGTAAATTTGGTCAATATAATAGTGGCTTTAGCAGTTTATTAATCTATACTTTTAATTCCAGCATCTACTATTTTACAAAAAGACTGCAAGAAGCTTATCAAGAAATCCCAGAAGAATTTTTACTACAGAGAAGAAAGTGTAAGCTGTGCAATGAGTCTGATGTATTGCACAGATGCTGATTATACATGGTAATAAAATTGACAGCTCTTCTTTGCATTTTCCCCATCTGCTTTTAAAGTAAATGGCAAAAACAGCTGTCAGAAAACAAAAAATAGATTTCAGTGATGGGATTCAGCACAGCTCCTGAATCTGAAGAACTGCAATACCCAGCCAATACATCTCTCATCATATGTAACATCTGCCAGGTTTGGGTGTTGTTTTTTTTTTTTTGTTGGTTTTTTTTTTGGTGTTTTTTTTTTGTTATTTGTTTTTAAAATAAGGAAAATGTAAAGGTCTCCCTTTGCTACGGAAATCCTTGAGGCTATTAAACAAAGTACCTTTTTTTCTTTCTCAACAACTGCACCTCCAGAGTGCTTATATCCACTAAATGTCACTTCTAACTTTAGCAGCAAGAGAATTCTGTTGAAATCTGTGATAACATCCATGTCTAACAAAACAAAGGATGTATTTTGAGTGACTATATTATTTGCACTTTAGAATTTCAGGCTTTAATTCTGTGTATTAATAAATCTGGTTGACAGTTTCCTAAATATTTGCATATAAAGAATCACGGTCAATGTTGCCCTAAAGCTTGCCAAATTGTTAACATCCAGTCTAATTGTTGTATCACATATTTCCTCATGGGATTGGTTGTAAATGACAGATGACTCCTTAGTCTGCATTACATCAAAAAAGTAACAAGAATTGTAATTCTAAAGCTATTAAACAATTCATCGCATTTACTCAAAAGCAAGTCCCAAACCTGCATCTGTTTAATTTTTCATCACAGAAAGGGCCATCTCATGCTCTGAACCCTACAGCACCATTAATGATGATAGGCTTTACATTCCTTAATTGTTACAGATTCGGGTTGTAGGCAAAATTCACCACTTCTTTAAAGAATTATTTGCTCAGTGCTTTGGCATCTGTCAAAGCGCAGCTCCAGTGCAATTAGCCTGAGTCACCTAGAGTCAAGTTAAAGCCCCTCTAATTAGCCTATTTTTGATGAGAGTTGTTATACTACAAAAACTACTTGAGCTGTTCAGAGTAATTGTATTGAGTTCTCAAAAAAAATAGATGTAATCCTGCTATACTCTTGGCTCATCACAAGCAGTGACTTGTCAACCTGCTCTCATTGAGCAGAAACACTAGCTTCAGAATCGCACCGTTATGTGAGTACAACAGTGTGGCAGGAGTACTTAGTACCTGTTAAACAATACGTTGACTTACACCAATAAATTTGCCACAAAAATCTAAGTGAAGTTTTTTAACTAACAATACTTTTCACAAGTGGTTGCTGCTTACTAGACATGTATTTAGCAACAGCAGTACTAAATAATGAAGAAAGCATTCAATTGATAATGAATCACCAAATAGTGAAAAGTCAGTAGCCACAGTTTCGTTTACAGTAACCTCACTCACATTATTGCTGAGGGAAAGTTATCAGCAGTGAAGAGCCATATGTGAAAATAAAATCTAAGAGTAACAACACCTTTGGAGTGTGGCACAGAGTGTGGCACAGCTGTCAGATCTATGAGGGTTTTTCTGGAAGAGCTACATGGGCCTTCTCCAGCTTCCCTTCATGCTGTATAAAATATTCATTTATTCCATGCCTGAGTTATTTTCTTTCCCTTGGCAGAGTCACAGAGGTCCCTCAAGGTGCCTCTTCTACTTCAATATCCACCAGAAACTTGCACAAAACCCCAGAGGTGGAATGGTGTTCATTTGGGCCAGTATCTACTTCTAGTGTCTCTGGAAACCAGCACCGGTTTCACACGTTTTTTGTCCAGTTGTTTTCTGTGTCTCTACATCCTCTTGACTGTTGAAATTATCCTCTGTCCTCTGAATTTAATTAGTTTTTAAGACAGGACACGAGGGTATGAAGAAAGCCAAAGATGTCAACAATGGCAGCACGGAATACATGCTAATAAAGAACAGAATAAATATTCTACCTACTGTCTGACAACTAAAATAAGAAAGAAAAAGAAAAAGAAAAAAAAAGAGGCATAAAGCCACATGATTTATCAGTAATTTTCAGATTAGGAAGATACTTGAGTAGGAGCATGACAAATCATTTCTCTCATGTGTTAAGCAGATGGGATTAGCTATCAAATTAGTAAAACCATCTATTTTTGAGGCAGTCAAAAGGAGTATCTTTCAAGTTTGCCTGAGAAATATTTGGGTAGGAATCCCAAATATAAGCTAAATGTAATTCAGTGAAATCTGTATTGGCAAATTAAATATATTAAGGTAAAGAAGTTAACACCTCAATAGATTCATTTACCCATTTTTAATTTGTTTCACAATTATTCAATACAGTGCCTCACAGATAATGCATTTTTCGTTATTCACGTTATTAACTGTGTGTTTATATGTATATATCATATGAAATATGTTAACATTTTAGCAAATTTCTACATTTTTGATAAAGCAAACAAACCATTCTGTTTTATATTGCAATGGGCATACATACTGGTTTGGCTAAGAAATAATGACCTTCCCATGATCAAAGAAAAGTATATAGAGAGAATTGTATTCACATCATTGTTGCCACAGCTGAACAGTCTAAACTCACTGTCACTTACAACATGGAGCAGCAGGTCATAAAACCTTTCTAGTAAAATTATGAAGTAGTATTAGGATTATTTTCATGCAAAGATTTTCAAAGTTAACGGACATATTTGCATTAACAGATTCAACAGGGCCAGGGATGGCATTTAAAATTAGATGCTGCAGAATGTGGGAAAGTTCAGTCACAGTGTATATTGATACAAAAATTTTAGTTTCACGTCAGCTATTTTGCACCAGATATTTCCATTTCATTAGGAACCTTTTTTGGTCCTCCTCCCTGTGTAAAGCCATACTCCTATGAATTCTTTTGAACAACTTCTAGGGAAAGGATAAGCGTATAACTAATACATTATAACTAATAATAATGCATATAAAAATCATACAGTCTTATTTTAGATATATATTTCTGGACATAAAAGTGCAGTAACTTTTAAGCAAAACAGAAGCAAGAGCTCTATATATCAGTGAAAAATCAGAATGCCTCTCCAGTCCACCTGTAAGTATATAAATAAATAAATTTGAATATCAAGTCCAGTGCATTAGTTAGGAATGGCCTTAAAAACCTTTGGGAAGGGAAGAATATACGAGAAGATTTGAAGAAAAGTATGCATGAAGTACAGTTGAAGAGAAGCACAGAAGAGAAAAGTTAATTTTAAAAACATGGCAGCTATATGAAGTTACTCAGAAGTTTCGAATGTTAGATTAAGAGCTGAGAAAATATTAGCCAGATCATGTAAATTTATCAAAGAGGCATTTAGCAAATAGCAACATCTCTACAAGGTACTTACTTATCTATCTTTTAATGCACTATATTTCAATCCACCAGTTTCTGAAAATTCACAAACTGGCATATTTTTCTAGATTAATACTGACCAAGGTATGTATCAGTATTCATAAGCAACTGAATACTATATTAATTATTTTATTTTTTTATCCATAAGTAGACATCATCTTTTCACTTGACACCTGTATACACTGGCAGTACTGCATGTCGGGAATTAAGAAAAGATTTTGATCAATCAGAAAAGTTTCCAAAAGAGCCATAAGAATAATTAAATGGTTGTGAAACATTTCATAGTGAGACCAAAGAGATCTATTTAGGGTAGCATCAGAAGGTTAACACGTATTTTCTGCAAAAAGATAGTACAGTTACAGAGGATTCTTGCAGCCTACTAAAAATCTTCACAATACATAGTGAAACAAGACCAATGACTGCATATACATATGTATAAATAGAAATCAACTTGACAAAACCTTTCCAGAACTTCACTGGATGTGCAAGACTTCTGGCTAACACCCTAACTGTTTAAGAGGTAAACTATATTTATGAGCTGACATTCTGTATAAGTCCTAAAAAGACCAACGTTTTGATTTAAACTAGAGAGCAGGAACAAGCACAGACCCTGGAAAACAATTTAATGTCTTGTAACTTATTGCATCCTCCCCTCAGCATTCGGACCCATTCCTTTCAAGCTGTGAAGACGCAGGGTTTGCTGTCATTTTCATCAGGCTACCTTAGATAGCCGAATCACACTTTGAGCTGCTAAAAATAGAGAAACTGCCTTATCTCTGACGTTTCAGAGATTTCCTGCTATATGAGTCTTTGAAGTGTCTTCAATAAATGTGTCTAAACCCTTCTCAAGTTACTTTTCTCTGTAAAGGGTCATCCTTAGAAGCATCTTTGCATCTCAATATGCGAATCTCTCTGTTCAAAACCTATTTAAGGCTGTACTTCAAATTTTAGCTAAGGATGAATTCTAAAAGACAACAGAAATGGTGAAACTGTACACATGCCAAGCTTAGCTTGGAAAAGATACATACATGAGCTCCCAGTTCTCAATTAAAATTCTGCATTTATGCAAATCACTTCCCCAGTTTCTGCAGCGTGATCAGGTCACTTGTCACTCTATCTTGGTTAAGTCCTTCTGTTAAGTTCAGTTCTCTCAGATCTAATTTTGTTTCCACCCTTTTCCTTCTTCTTTTCCCCCCTTTCTTTGCTTTCCCTTTCATTTTTCCCCCCTTCTCCTTTAGTATAATTTGAGTGCTACTGTGAGATGCAATCTCAGGAGTTTTTAATACTGCTCAGTATCACATGGCTCACAAAGATGTAGTCGAGTGCTTGGCATAATACATAATCGTTAATCAATAGACTTATGAAAACAAAGTATGAGGGAGAATGAGATGGAGGAAGATGAAAACACGAAGAAAAATAGTAGAAACCAGGAAGGTAAGATGAGACAAGTCTACGGGGACAAATTAGAAGACTCAGGGGAAATGTAAATAAAGTTAACATGAAACAACCATACAGCTTCTAATTTTGGCATTCCAACATTAGAAAGCTCCATTTGCAAGAAAGAACAACTTTATCTTGAAGGCCACAGTAATTAGGAAGTCAGTGACTTCTCACTACACTGGATTATGAAGGTGAACTGTTAAAATTCCTTACTCCTGCATGGCTTTTTCATTTCATATATTATGTGGCTTAGGGTCTTTTCTGCCCCTTACGAAGATTAAAATGATTTACGCTTAGTTAACAGTAGCAACCCTCCAGTTACCCTCCCCTCCAGCAAACCTTTCTCCTCCCCAAAACAGCATTGTAGTGACTGCTATCCTTCCAAAAAAGAAGGAAATTTAATTAAGTCCTTCCTTTGATTACTTATATGTTTTTAAGAGGAACAAAAATGGAGAAAAAAATCACTTTAATTCCATGCTTTTTTGCTTAAATAATAATTTATACAAAGCTGTGGTCATCACAGCGAGTAATTCTATCCCTGCCCCCCCTCCCCTTTAGAAGCATTTATTGCAATCATTTATTGCAATTGTATTTTGCAATTGTATTTATTTTCTTTTATTCATAATACTACAGTAAGGAAAGAGGGTTTAGAACCACTTTGACTGGTAGATCAAGCCACAGAAGGGAAGAGAAATTCAGAAGAATGTAAGAGCAGCATTTTCACGAGGTAGTCTAGCTCATTAATGGCTTTTTGGCCTCTTTTGAAATAAGAGCCTGTCACTTACTCACACCATTCTGAGAGAAGGTACCAGTACAATTAACAGAATTGCTGCTGGGTCGCGATTTGTAAGGTTTCTGATAGTCTGTTTGAACACGTGCCAAAAAGTCTCTATTCAGAGGGGCCCAGAGTTATTTCTGCCGATCATTGAAAGAATTTTCACGCAGAAGGTGAATTCTAAAATGCAACCAAGTGAAAAGTGATTAATGGTGCTGAAAAACCAAAATGTGGAAGGAATGCCTGCACAGAGGCTGATAAATGCTATCACCATTAGAAAGGCTATACTTTCTAAAACCAATTAAAGTAATAGTTTTGAACCTTAAGAATGACCTTTAATGCTTTTAATATATGAGCTGTATGACAAAGGAGGAAAGCGCTAGGTGCATTAGACCACTGCAGTTGTTTAAGCTCAACAGACTGAACATGCCAATGAAAGAGCATCCCATAAAAATTTCTGGAAAGGGGAGAGGTTTAAACAACAAATGTAAATCAACTTAAATTATGATGTTTCTAATGAATTAATAATGTGTCATGCTTTGCTTAAGTCAATGGAAAAAGGCTAAAGTAAGGCACACTAAATAACAAAAGTCAGAAGACAATTAATACATAACATTTATTGGCAAAGTATTTTGCCTCCTGTTTACAATACAGACATTAAAATAATAGGGCTATGGGAAATTTTTGTTAAGTTGCTGAAATGTTTCCTACAGGTCACTCATGGTATGAAAACTTTCCATTTGGCCCAGAGGCAAAGGTGCACGTACGCACCTTTTTAATTCTGTGCTTTCTGCATAATTAGTAGGTACACTACAACTGGGGAAGTCTTGGTGCTCAACCAATTATTTGGGTTTTTAAAATAAACATGGATATGAAGTATTTCTTTCTCAAATAATATCACATTGATTGGAGAGATCCTAAAAGGGAAAGCTTAGGTATTCTTATTTAGCTGTGTATGAATTTATAAGAGGAGAATTAATTTTGCAGAAAGGGTGTAACTGGTACAGATACAATTGTACTAAGTCAATAAAGATTAAGCATTACATTTACTGAGATGCTGAATACTTAATTTTGCTCTGAGTTTATCACACCAGAAGGAAAAAGAGAGGACACCACAGGCTTTATTCTCCTTCCATTTTCACTGGCAGCTACTTGGAGATAAGGAGTCCTGTTACTGAAGGCATCTCCCCAAGAGGCTCTTGGCAGACTGCGTTGCCTGCTAATTGACTTCATGCAACAGGAATTGCTAGTTTTAGCCAACTGACTTCTGTACCAATTGAGAAGTCAGACAGAGCAGTATGACAAAACCCTCTCAGCAACACCCTGATGGTCACCAGTAAATCCAAATGCACTGGAATGAAGTAGCATTTTGGCAACAAGCTCTGCTTCCTCAGGCTCCCACCATCACAGAACATTCCTTAACCACTCAGCTTCCAGTGCAAACTCATTTTTCTCAGTGGTTTAGGCTATCAAACCAAACTCAAGAGACAGGAAGGCTGCAGTACAGTGCAAGCACATACTCTCCTTGCCAGCTCTGCTGCAGAAGCAGTATCCATCAGCAGAGAAGACAGCTCCTACTGTCTTAAAATTTCATCCTAAACCAGTTGTCCACCAGAGCTATCAAGGTAATGCGAAGTCACAATATCAGTATTAGGCTCTACACGGAAAGCCTTTCCTTTTACTTTTCCCCAAAGAGCTAACTCAGAGCTTTAACATGCAAAATTTTACTTAATTGAAACTGTCAATGTTTAATACTTAAGAATTTCAATATTCCATTTAAAGGGGGTTTTAGCACATTATTTAGATACAGGGTAATTTATCAACCCCCTGGGGGAAAAAAAAAGGCATAAAATTGTCAACATGGAATATACACTTTAAACCTGCAGTTTAATTATATACACCAGAAGGACAGAGAATAACATCATTAATGCCACTTAGATTTTATGCAGCATTGTCCCACATGGACTGACAATGTAATGAATACAAAGTATTTTCGTGCAGAAACAGATCAGACAGCATTTTATTTAAAGGAAGTTTCTGTTGAGCAAAGAGAAAGAAATCAGCACTTCATAGGGTACTGAGGAGTTGAATGAGGTCAGGCTTTCCACTGAGAGAAAGCATGGAAGAAATGAATGGAGAACATGGCAAAACATCACAAAACCATAAGCATGTGTTGAAGGCAAACGGAAGAACCTCAAGAAAAAAAAAAGGGATTATGTACCTTCAAAAATTACATATGGATTATACTCTTATTAAAAGTAACTTTCTCTCCACATAAGAACAAAGAAATAGGAGGCAGAAATGGATTGAAAAATGAAATCTCACAAAAATAAGTTGTCAAATTTTAAACAACTCTGTAAAAGAAGGGCTGACAATAAAGTTTAATGTCAGCTTCATGGAAAAAGGTTATTCACATGAGATACAATAAAGCAAAGACAAAAGGCAGGAAAGATGTAAGCACCAGAGGTGTTTCTGAACCATGAAGCTGGCTGAAGTACATGTCAGGCTGGTCACATACCACGACAGGCTGGTAGTACTCAGAACTGGATTCTGGAAATACGGCCTATAAACAGGTGACAACATTGTAGGGCAGATAAATTTGTCGAGAGGAAGGGAATTGGAAATATTACGGATTTTTCAAAGGTTCCTGTCAATGAAGTATATTTAGAAAATCAGACAATGCTTAGTTGAGAACGCAGAAAAAGGTTGACGAATATGGAAAATTACTGAAAAGATTCGATCATCTGGCACATGTAAAACAGAAATATAACGCCAATTTTCTGTTGGTGTGCACAAGAATCTGGTGATGGTAGTATTATAAAGATGAGTGAATAATTAATAATATGGATGTTAAAGCATGTACATCCTTCAGAAAACAACAGGGAATCAGCACATTTCTTTTTCCCTCTCTCCCTGAGAACTGGCGAGCTCCCACTAAAGCATGTGCTTAAAATGGTGATTACGATAATAAACCCATGTATGTGTGAACTGTGTAACGGCGGTGCAAATACAGTGCTCACTATAACATTCTGCTGTGCATTCAGCAGCTCCTCGGCATTCTTAATGCTACTGTGACAGCATGGTCTCATCTCTTCAAATATTTAGTCAGCTACCATTTTGGCATACTGACAACATTATCACATAAGGAATAAGTGAAAAGCCAGATTATTTTATGGGATACAATCATTCTTTCTAATCTAATCTCAAGGGGCTGCTATAAGCAACTGTTGTAAAGTACTTCTTTAAAAATGAAGCTTTAAAACACTTTTTATTATATGATAACAATATAGGAACATCAAAATCTTTCTGCATGTTGGAGTTAGTTAAAAGCAGAGACGACTAAGTATTTCACAGAGCAGCTTTAAAAAATAACATACAACCAGATTCAATGTTCAGAAATATCTGTGGATGGAATAATAGGATTATGTCTATGAATTTCTGGTTCCTGACAAAACTATAAGAGCTAAGAAAAAAGGCCTAGGACTCTTCATGGCTAATTCAATGGAAAACATGGTGCAACATGTACTGGCAGTTAAAGAAAGCAAGTGAGGATTAGGTTGCAAAACGCAACTGAAAGTAAACTAAAATTCCATTAATATAAAGTGATGGTTCACTACCATCTGGAATATTACATTCAAGTCTGGTCATTGCAGGCCAAAAAAAATTTAGAAAACAAATAGTTCAGAGAAAAAGGAGGAGATTAATTAAGACATGGAAGGTTTGGCATCCAAAAAGATTGAACGGACTTGGAACAGTTAGTTTAGAGAAGAGATGAATGAGGGTGGCATGCAAAATAGAAGATGGCAGGACGAATTATGAACCTGAATGCACTTTCCCTCCCTCCACAAAAACAAAGGAAAATTAATGAAATTTTAAAAGACTATATTTTAAACTGGAAGGTTTTGAGCACAACCCCCTCAACCAAAAAAAAAAATTAGCTTAAAATAACACGAAGATTAAGAACACAGTAGGATTTAAAGCAGACTCGATGTTTCAAAGAAAACCTTTTTTTTCCTGAAAGCTATGCAAATTTTCAGGTTTCAGAAAAAGAACACACACACACATTGGGAGCAAGGGAAATATTTGTCCTATTGGTGTTTTACTTCTGAAGTTGTATATTGCTGTTTCCAAAACATTCTTCAGGGACAAGTGATGTGGCCAGGGTCGACTGCTGGTTTGATCCAGTCTCATAGGCTTCCCTCATTTCATTATTGGTAAAACCTTTTTTATTCCATAAACCACTCATTCTCTTATCTATCTCATTCTTTTTGATGCTAAGATGGTAAATATATCTGCCACCCATAACAATAATAAAAGAACTATCACTAATTATTATCCCTACATCAAAGCAGCCAGTATAGTGTAAAGCTTTCCCCATACAACCATTAAAATACACTTATTTGTCAAAACTGCAACCCCTCTTCAACCTATTGACAAGGAAGCAGCAAAGATCACGTGATTCTCATCAAATACTCACAGGATCCTGTACTCTAATTCTTCCGCTCAGTTTTTCCATCTGTTTCAGAGGCTTTCATGTGTCTTACTTTATTTCTTTCTTTTCCCGTACATTTCTCTCCTTACCTTCCACTCAGCTGGAAATTTTTGTTCTCACTTTATGGTAAGTGCAGCCTACCACTGGCTCAAATCATATCTCAGTCCTTCTGTCTGCCTTACTCAAAATGTAAGTCAGTCACTAAAGTTCCGTTTTCTCGTCACACTGACATTCACTGGTATGTATCTGTTTAATATAAACTAATTACTAAAGTTTGGCTTTCTAATGTTTTATCTCTTCTTGCACCCACTTTTGAATAAATGTACGTTCATGTGTCTTATGGCATGAGTGGTGTTATTTAAGTGTGCAAAATACTGTGATCTGCATTTTATTTAGCCAGCACTTTCGAACTAGACAAAATACAGCGAGATAACATAGTTTACGCTGTATCACTATAAACTATATACACAATAGCACAGTATATATACTGTACATATTTATATGAGCACACACATACATATTTATCTATATTAATGGATTAGGGATTTCAGAATGTGAAAAGGCCTCACTCTGGGATTTGAACACTGCCTAGCCTAGCAGGAAACACTGAGCTTCAGTTTGCAATCTGTTAAATGCTTAAAACTCAACAGCATTTCTTACATAGAAAGTATAGTGGACCGATTAGTGGAAAGCACCTTTCCTTTCTGTAAATTCCAATTTGCTTTTACCTTACGCTCACTTCCTTTAACAATGGATTCAGTCAGCTAGTAACTCCCACATCCTATCATTTCTTTGGGAGTGATGACCTTTAATAAAAATTCAGGAACACCCTTGCAATCTCTGTCACTGAATTTCTCAAGGAAGTATAGATGTTAACAGCATGTACCCCCACTAAACTACATAGGTCTAGAAGATGATGATGCAAGAGTTGGTCTTCCAGTGTCTATAATCACCATTCAGTGGTTAACTCCAGTGGTTAGCAGCAGAAATACTGTGGGGAATGTTTGGCATGCACTCCCCACTTCTTTCCTGCAGTATTTTTCCTCCTTCTCTATGCACACAGATGTACATGCGCAACTAAAAAAGCCAGTATACAAGTGATTAAATATTGAAAACAGACTGTGCAGCCTTCCTAGGCACTGTGCATGGATTTTCTGAAGTAGTAACTTTATTTGCAAGCAGAGGGATTTTTCTGAGGGGTGAAAGGTAGAAGTGTTTGTATTATATAGCAGAATGACTGAATTGGGTCAGGTAGGGTCAGCCAGGTCAGTCTTAACAGCGGTAATAATGAACTGACAGATGTGATTATTACTTACATCCTAAGAAGAAACCACAGTAGTTCCAATTCCGTGAAGTTCAAAAACACAGGTCAGGTATCAACTAGCCATGAGATTGCCTTAAAATTGTTAAATTCTACCTCCTCTTGTAAAATCTCATTGTGGAGGCCTGTTTTTAAACTTTCAAGAAGATCTTATGTACAACAGGATGTATATTCAGGACACCTCTTCCCTTTCACTTCAGTCACCTCTTCCCCTCACCACCCTGATTGGAAATTCTTAACATAATCTTATATCATCAATGTGCTCGCAACCTTTTTTTATTCTGAATACTCCCTCCAACAAATTTACTTCTAGCCAGACCCTTCTCACCAGGTTGTTGGCACAGCTACTCTCCCACTGTTTCCCTAAAGGAAACTCCCAGCTTCCCTTCCCGAACACTGCCTCCACACACTGTCCCCAGCACAGAAAGATCCTCATGCTGCTGAGTCCTGCCCACCTTGTCAGCAAGCTTACCCTTTGCTTTTGTTCCTCCCCTGCACAGCAGACCAGGCAGCAGCAACTTTCCTTCTGTGCCCACTCAGCCTCTCAGCCACACTGCTCTTGAGGCTTGGAGGCCCTACTGCACCTTTGATACGACTGCTCTACGGTCAGGACACGGTTGTACTTTTTGTAAACGTTTCTGCTGTATATGACGCCACACAACCTTATCAGCATGCGTGCTCTTCTGTCCACAGATACATGGTATTAACACAGTCACTATACCAACAGATCCCATTCAACCACCTTACTTTTGCCTTCTCTGATTGACCTCTGAGGATAACGCTTTAGCAGGATACTTATTATGGGTGGTATAGGTTGCTGATCTTTCATGCAAAGATATGCTTCTCTAATAGGGAGCCTGCTGAAGGCGAGTGTCGTGATTTAACCCCAGCCAGCAGCTCAGCCCCCTGCCAGCCGCTCACTCACCACCCCCACAGCGGGATGGGGGAGAGAATTGGAAGAGTAAATGTGAGAAAACTCATGGGTTGAGATAAAGACAGTTTAACAGGTAAAGCAAAAGCCGCGCACACAAACAAAGCAAACCAAGGGATTCATTCCCCCCTTCCCACCGGCAGGCAGGTCCAGCCACCCCCAGCAGAGCAGGGC
>JAVJGI010000001.1:33943032-33988107 GCA_035590275.1 Ibycter americanus
CCAGCAGCGACTGGCACCTCCCTGAGCCACCAGCGCTGCCTCCAGCACAGTCCAGAACATGGCCCCGTACTGGCTACCAGGAAGAAAATTAACTGTAGCCCAGCCAAAGCCAGCACAGCAAGCAAGCCTGACAGCAATGTAGTTCATAGCCTGCAGTGAAAAGCCACTCACTTGCAGAAAAGCAAGAATTTCCAAACTCTTGTAAAACCAACTCAGAATGCAGTTTTAACTATGGATTTTGAGTAGCGCATACAAAACTAACCAGTAAGATAACATAAATGTCTTAAATATTTTCATATTCCTTTATATCTGAATTGGAATGTGTATTCCAAAATTCATACCCTATATAATGCATGAATTTATGCAAATAAAAATGAATACATAGGAAAAAACTGTTTTCTGCAAGTTCATCGAAGAAAAGTCAGATTACGTACATTTCAGTAATAGTTTCTGGAAGGTTCGTTGGGATCTCAGTGAGGCCTTTCCCACGACAGTCCACAATGTTGTTACTACAGGTGCACGCAGCAGGGCAATGCAAGACACTGCAGGATGGAGCCATGAAGGACTGGTGACCTGCAAAAGAAAAGTTTCTCCTAAAATTGCACAATACTGTCAAACAGTAGTCCAGTTTACCTCAACAGTAAAACATTCTGTTTTATACTTCCTTAAAAAGTTTAAGGCAGAACTTCTAAAATAAACATTGTAGCCTATCAATAATTTTGTATTGAATTAATTTAAATACCCAGTTAACAGCAACATGTCGATACAATACTGAAAGATGAAAGACAAATGCTCAGCTACTGCGCTAGCATTACATAATTTTTCAACTTCTTTAGCAACTTGCATTCAAAGTAATCTTATTAAAGAAGACAAAGTGTCTTCTCCATTTTTCAGGTATATTTTATTTATTCTGTGGTTTTAAAAAACAATTACTGATTTATTTAGTTTTCAGAATTTGTGTGCTATTAAAAATGCATGTCAACAGAAATGAATGAACTTTGTTACGAAAACTGAGGGTGTCCTGCTAGTTGTGATCTGTTCTGCAATCACTTGAGTATAGTCCTTCAGTTACATATCACTTACAGACACTTTAAGAATTACGACATTTTCATTCAAAAATAAATAAAAACTGACTTCACAGCTCATACTCACACTCTCTGTGTTAGCTCAGCAGACTTCTTCCTCCCAAAATCTACCATTCTTACTAACTCAGATGTCTAATTTACACGACTTCCCTGCTCCCCTCCCCTCAAGCTCTTGCGCTATATGTCAAACTTGGCATTTATAATTGTATTTAAAAATAATCTTATTATATTTAGGTATGTTTTAGAAAGTAAACAACTTATTATATTTTCCTGCAAATAGAAAGATTGCACATTTTATAATATATTAATGCACTCTTTCTTGTATCGATTTAATGATACATAATTGCTGTTTTGTAATGATACAGAAAGGCACAAAGTGATGAGAAAGGCATGAAGCCCTCTTTTTCCTTCTTTTTTTGTTAAGTGAAAAAAAGCTACAGACTGTGTTGAAATTCTCAGGGGAAAACAACCTTCTTGAGTGTGAAACCACAACTTAATCTAAGATCTCTCTCATTATGTTTAATGTCATATATTAACATAGGAAGGGTGCGTTGACAATGTAAGTTGCAGCCAGTGCTGTTCTTACTTACAACTTCAAATAACTGCTCATGTTTTAAATTACTGAAAAAGGTAAGCCTTTTGAGATAGTAGTTTACAATATAATAATTTGATTTCACATTTATTTGTGTGTTACAAAAGTACAAACAGCTGACAAAAGTAATAATACATACTACTTTTTCATACTAATGGGCAGGAAATATTTCACCTGCTTTTATTAAAGAAAAATGCAGCGATCCAGGGAGAAAACATGATTATTCCCCTTCCTCAAAATCAGCATTATAATGACCAAGTTATAAAACTGTTCTTGATGCTTGGGCTCTGCAGCCATACCATTTACAAATAGATACATGAGGTGATCTTGTTAGGAGCCCTTTTAAGTGTTCATAAAGGCAGAATTAATGGTAAGAATACTGTTAGCATTTGCTATGCAAAGATGCCAGTGCCTTACACTTTGATGTTAGAGGCTGTTTAATAAGGACAAAACATTGTGCTCCCCATAACACTTTTTTAAAAGCATAGATCTATGAAAATTTTGGCATATTTGACAATAGGCTTCTGGGGTTCTGCAGAAAATCAGCCAGTAGAAACAAACCTGCTGAATCACTGAAAAGATAGAGAGCTGTATTCCAGCTGGTTTTTAATGGTTTCGAGGAAACTTGAAACAGTAGACAAAGTTTACAGAAAATTTTCAATCTGAGTCTAAAAATATTTAAATAAGAAAGATAAACTTGCCTTCTTCCTCATCTAGAAGATATGAATAAAGGAAAAAAAAATTGAATAGAGAAAATGTGATTAGTAATGAACTGTTAGTCATTTCATTATTTCATATCAGAAAATAACCTGCTCCACTAAAGCATACCAATAACATTCAAAAAGTTACTTAGCAATTCAGAATATTATTTAAACTGCAGAAAATAACAAGCAAAAGCAACAACCTGTAAAGTTAAAAAAGAATAATCCCTTATTACTAAAGGCCCTACGTTCTCAGACAGTACACCTTTGATTTCATTTTCTGCATCTCTCCCCCATAATTATACTTTTAGAAGGTTATATAATCTATGTGAATGCATCATATACACAAATTTTGTAAGGACAGAAGTAACCATCTCCCCCCCCTCCCCCCGGATACAAATCACAATAAAAATGGTTAGTTTATTTTTCAATAAACATTAATGCTTGTATTATGCAAAAGCTAGCAAAACAATATGCAGCACTAGCTATCACTGATGAGCTGTTGGTAGGTGTGTTGTAAAACAGGACTTGGTGCGTGAATCTGTTTCCCTTACCGCTGCAGACAAACTCCCGTTTTTGGACCTCGGCTACGTTGTGTCCCCGTAGGTGGGATGGCCCCATGCACTGGGTGTAGAGGCCGACCCGTGGCCGCTGCCGCAGCCAGTCGGACAGCCAGGCCAGGTGGCAATCACAGTAGAGGTTGTTGGAGTGAAGACGACTGCATGGAAAGAAACATCAGTACCTTTAAATTAGGAAGAGCAAATGGAAAAGCAACCAATCTGCCCAGCCCCCACGTCAGCAAGCAACTATGCTAATTTATTAATAAAAGTTGTTAATGAGGAATCAATTTTTCACATCTTTCATTGCAAGTTTGGGAGTTAAATGCTAATACTTAAAACTATACAAGCAGCAAAATTACTTTTTATTTGTGGTCTAATTAATCAGAAGGAAAAAGAGGGCTTCCTAGTAAAGCAAGCTATCTGTAGTTCCTTTTCTCTTGTCTAAAAGAAAGAAGTAAATATACAAGAGCTTGAAAGCTGCCATGGGAGCCTTTAGTTCAGATCTGTACAAATAGTGCATAAGACAAAAATGTCTCAAGTAAATTGCCCTATAGTGATAATATACTGTCAGAAAAAAAGAGTTAATAAAAGATTTGGTTTCCAATTAGATATATCTGTAAGTCTGGCCATTATTAGTCTCTATAGAAACAGCCTGCAAAATCCCTTTAACAGGTCATATTCATTTTCTGCTAAACAAGACAGAGTAATAACTCAATATAAAACACCTTCTTTCACATCCCTTTTCTGATTTCCTCTCTTTTTGTTTAATCACAGAAAGGGGGATTAGCTGCTTTTGGCTCCTAGGGACCTACGTTCTAAGCAATGCCTGAAATTAAAAGACCAAATGGCAGCAAGCAATGGAATTAAGTAAGTCGCCTCTCTGTTGGCAGGCTCCGACACAAGACCATGGCTCCTTGCCAAGTGGCAAAAAGCACTTTGCCACTGACAAAATATCAGACAAATGCATTCACTCAATTAGGTAAATTACTTTCCTCTAACTCTTACTTTTCTCTGGCTCTTACATTTTCTCAAACTACAGAAAAGGATGCCCACAGCTATAAATCAAATCCTTACTCAGAATCATCCATAACACAGTAACGTAATTTTGGTCCTTTTTAGCTGATGTGCTCTATCCTAACCAAATAACTGGAAAGGAAGTGCAAGAAAATCAGCATTTAGACAAGAGGTCTAATTAATCCATTAAAAAAAATATCTGTAAAGCAACATGAAACGTGTAACCAACATAAACGATTTTATTTAACTCACTTTTTTTTCCCCCATAAATGACTAGAAATTAAAGGCAATGTCTTATCCGGTACCAGTTCTTGGGTAGGCGCTTTGCAAATATAGCTCACAATATAGCACACTCATTCAGTACAGTCTGTGGCCAGCTGTAGGCAAGAACACCATTGCAAATCAGAACTAATGCCACTGAAATCAATATGGTTATACAAGCATATTCTGACTGCAAATGGGATGTTACAGCTATAATCTAGGACTCTATGTGTCCATTTTCTTTTGTTGCTAATTTGATTCACTGTAATTCGTGGTTCAGAACATACACTGTATTTGAGTCACTGTAATTTGTGGTTCAGAATATAAGCTGTATTTGAAAGAGTTATGGACATTCACGTTTTCAAGTCTCAGACCTGAAAGAATGGAATGAAATTCTATTACCAAAATATAAGCAAGGCCACCAAAAGCCCATGGCCAGCACTATTGAAGTACTCTTGTACTTGTCCAAATAAGAATAGTTACAATTCTGTTACGAAATCAACGGAACTACTCACCTGCATGAAGTTTCTTCAGTTATGAAAGGTATGCTAAGTTGAATAGCCCTACTGATATCAAAACAGTTGTGTAACCTAACATGCTTAAAAGAAAATGGGCAGGCTCTTTGTAAAAGTAGTTCCTTAACAGTAAGAGCTACTCTTGAACTCTGATAGAAACACCCCGTTCATTTTTGATTCCCACTTCACTGGAAAATCTGTTTGAAAGAGAGTCTCCAGACTAAACCTTGATATATTCTGTTTTTGCCAGTCAACACAATATACAATTATTTTTAGTTCAGTATAAACATACAAAAGAAATAACACCAAACTGTATCACTGGCACACACACTCTTTTGACTGTATTTTGTTTTAGAATCCTGAAGTGTTCTTCTGTGAAAGTCATAACCTCTAAAAATGGGGACCTTATTGTAAATGCTGACACAACTTTAATTATAATAGCACTACCGGATGATGCTGTAATTTTATGTTACAAAGAACGTTGGAGAGCCAGTTTAGTTTAATTAGGTTTGCTAGCAGTACAGTAATAAAAGCATAAAGATTTCCCATTTATCACATCTGACAGCCAATCAAAGATTCTTCCATGTTCCTAAATGAAATGTGACCCATTCAATTGCTCAAAGTAAAACAAATTTTTGACTTTCAAAAACCATCTATTTCTTTCTCTATACAGCTGTAATATATAACAGAGAATCCCCCCTGCCCTCATCTTCTTTGCTACAAGGTGACGCTTTTCTGTGACTGAAAACAGCACTATGGAAAACCCAGCTGGGAAAAGGCCATGGAACCATTTTCATACGCTTATTCATCCCAAATCCTAAAAAAGCTGATGGAAAAGGATGCAACTGCTTCTTTATCACCTGAGCCCAAAATATCAGCCTTGGGGTCACTTGTTAGCTTTACCTTTCAGAATTAGCTGCCATACATGCACACACAGATTTCATGCTCATCAGCCTCATGATACCTCAATATTTTTTTAATTGAGCTTATGCTTTCTTTGCCTATATAAGTATCTGTAGACCACTGACAAAATTTGGTAGAGATAAAAATGATATACTGGACCGATAAAAATGGAAGGCAGTTTCAGTGGGACTACTTACAATGTCCTGAGTTTGGGCATATGGTTGAAACTTGCCACAGACAGTCGAGTGATGTTGTTATTGTTGAGAGTGCTGCAAAGTCAGGAAGAAGCATATTACATGTTACAGTTATATCACATCTACTACACTCTTAAAAAAGGCATAGCTAATGAAGACCATGGTGTAGTGTGTTTAGGGATAGGTATCAGGAAAAAAACCAAGCTTTTAGATATGCTTTTCCTCCCTGTTCAATGCCTGGTAAAACACCATGATTTGACTGTTCCTTTAATAATCCTAAGTAATTTGAGGTCCCAGTTACCTATGATTCACTCAAATGGAGCTTCCACCAATGTTGAGAACACCTAGGGCATTCAAGCTAAGCTTGTCATCCTGATGTAAAAGTGAGAGTTCTTGGAGAAAATGACTTGATTCTAGGACTCGGTTTTCCCTTTGTAGCTTCTGAGAGTCCATATTTTGTGACAGAGGATACAAATACAAGATCTGCCTGTTTTTTCAAGAATTTTAGGAAAATAACTCTAGGCTGCAATTGGGTTCTATATGGAACAGAGTTCCTATAGATGATCCAGAGCTGCATGAACAATAGGGGGAGTTTCTGCTATACAATGGAAGGAGTCACAAATTTTAATACTTCAGTGAACTAATAATTTAAATTTTAGACAAGATGCCTGGAACTTAATAGCAACTAGGAATAAGTCTTCGCCAATTTTTGGTTAGCACAGACCAGTCATACTCCTTAAGTGTAATTTCTAAAGATAATACAATTTATGAATGATCCTGCAGTTAAATATTGTCTTTAGGCCGCAAATAAAACACAAACAAGCTTGACTCCAGAACAAGGGAACAAGTGATACAATTTACAGTTTTGACTCAGAGATTACTCATTTGAGTACAACAGAGCATGTGCTCTGAGATTTTAAAAACGTAACTATGACACTAATAAATAATTCCTACCGACCAAACCTTTTTTCCCTTTCGAAACAAAGTGTGTTACTTCTTCCTTTTTTTAAAAAAAGAAAAAAAAAACAACCACAAAGTGTGATTTGTGCTCATTTGGAAGAAACTTTTAAGTACTCTCTGATCCTGAAACACAGAAAGGTAAATTCACAGCACCCTGAACAGGATCAGTCTATACACCTCCACATTAACCAAGCAATTAATTACTGGTGTAATGTGCTGCATTTCACCCTTGTGTGCTTACTCACTCCACGTCCTAAATGTTTTCTTCACTGTGCATAAGGGATCTCCCCTGTGTGCTCTTAGGGCTACATAAATAAAGAGAAAAATAAAAAGAAGAAGAAAAAGGGAGAATCATGTCCTTTTTCAAAACAGAACAGAAATGAAACAAAAAATGGCCAAGTGGGTATATCCGCAAAAGGTGTCTTAATGAATAAATGACAATCGGTAAATCTTGGCGGGATTTTCTTACATTGTCCATATGGTATATGACAGCTTCCATAGTTGTTCTTGCATAACTTCTTACAAGGTTTTAAAATCATGTCTTTTCAGTGAAGGGAATGGAAACCAGTACATATTTCCATAGCTGTTAGCTGTTTAAAGAAGGTGTATCTACAAATGTTTTAGTTCTCTATTTCAGATGTTTGATGTTTGCCTTGCTGTTTTTTGTATGTGAGCTATTACTTTACTTTTTGCAAGGGTACAGAAAACTATCAGGAGTAGATGTAAGGAATACATAAGGAATTAAATAATTTCCAGAACTATTTCTGTCTAACAATGAAAATGCTTGACATCATTACAAAGATAGAATTAAAAAAAAAAAAGTTGGCTCAATAGTTTTCCCGATGAGTTACATATGATTGCAAAGAATGTGATGACTGAAAGACTTTTTTTTCATTTGTTACTTTTTTTTTTAATGTGACAGCACTATATATTTTCCCATAGTCTGTTTCCCCACTACAGCAGATTTTCTCTTTAAAAAAAAGAGAGAAAAAGGGAAAATAAAATTTCACAGAAATTCATAGGGAGGATTATACCTATAACCGCTTTCGTCTTTCAGAATTGTCCAGATCTCCAGTTGATTTTGTTATCTTTAACACTAACAGCCTCTAAGATTCTGCAACTATTTAACCAATATATAAGACCTATTACTTTGGTAAATATTTCGAACTGTCACTAAACATGGTTACAACCTATTGAAAAGCTTTATCGTATGCTGGTAGTTTGAAGTAATACACACATTCTCTGCTTAGATAGAATCACTGAGTCCAAATGAAAACAAAATAGGTAGTCTTACTTACTACTCAGTGGATATACAATATGGTCTTATCTACATATCTTTCATTCTTTAAGCCAAATTGGAAAGGAAGCTGAATTAGATACAAAATCTTCAGTACTGTTTGAAATATATATCTCCATTTTTAAAAAACTTAATCTTTGCATCATTGCTTATCACATAGCTGAAGATAGTGAACATTTATATATTTGAACATGCTAATATTCTATGTATATTCATTCACAAAATTCTAACTACCTACTTTTTCAGTAGGCTATTATTTTAACAGGTTTTTTCCTTTTTTCCATTCATTCAAATAGATGTGAAAATTTTACCACTGACTTCAAATGTCAAGGATTATCTTTTTAGAAAACTAAAAATTACAACCATTAACAATGCAGAAAATACTTACCACTTTCACTTGTGAAGAAGGGCTTATATTAAACCCCATAATAACTATACTAAACCATCACTGGAAAAGTTATTCTGTCATATTTATGTGTTCCAAAGATAAAAATCTCACAGAACATCAGGTTTACTGACAGACAACCAACAATTCATCAACTTCACAATTAGATGCAATATTGAACCTACAGTACATTTCACATGGACTAATACTAGAAAGTTAACAATAGGCTTGTCATTCTATGATTACGGAGTAAAAAAAATAAATTAAAAATATCAAATTTAGCTGTCAGATTCATTCACTCATAAGTAAGACCAACTATTGCTTAATAACAAAAAACTTTACCACCAGCAGCTCACATATTCTTTAGTTTCTTGGACATACAGACACTACCTATTGCCAGAGAAGCTTCTTCAGAGTCTCAAAAAACCCAACAAAACCAAACACAACAAAAAACCCTCTCTCACTCCTCCCAAGTTGTTATTTACCAAGTGTGATTCAAACTAACATGAGGTAACTCACTGATTCAGAGTCTTTCACTTCCCTTAACGTAGAAAGCCCAGAAAAAATATGACATTTTGACTGACAGAGCAAGTATTTTAGGAATGTGTCCTGTGCCTCAGATTCTTTGGGAACTGAGGCACTTTGCTCATTACAGTAACTATTTTCAGGTCAGGGGTCACTAATGATAATTTCGTTACCTTTAACCTCATTGATGGCCACTCTGAGATGGTGAGAAAAAGCATGCAAAAGAGTATTGCAATACTAGCCTTTAGTGACACAAAGAAAGACATTTTTCTAGACACACATATATATGTATCTATTTATTCATATAAAATTTAAAATGTTTAAAAAAAAGCAATTAATGTGGACATGCTAAATATCTTAACACATAACAGTAATATTTGCTAGAAAAGTGCCTCTTTGAAAACATCCTGATTGTCAAATATAAATATATAGTATATTGTTCTTTAAACAGCATCTGAAAGATCAAATTGATGTCAGAGTATACAACAAAGGCAATCCTAAAAATGTCCAGCACTTCAACAGTGATGGATAATTTACAAAATTCATTGGATTCATTAATACTGCCCCCCATTTTAAAAGGAAATACATTCTTTTCTTACAGTATATGCCACCTGCTTCTTTTTTTTTTTTTTTAATTGTGTTTAATGGCTGTCTTGCAGAGTAAAGGAATATCTCTGCCTCTCCACATCTTTTTACCCTTTTATAGCACATCACACTGGATTATTTTAAGACATCTTTTCACTAGACCATCCTGACACCAGGCTGCAGCTCTTAGATAAGCTTTTACATTAGTACTCCCCAGATACCGAGCTCCAGCTACAAGTAAGAGATACAAGGAATACTTACAGCACTTCCAGGTCGCGCAGAGCCCTAAACGCCCCATCTTCAATACAGCTGATCTGGTTGTAATCCAGTTGCCTGTTAAAGAGATTAGGAAGGTATTCGTAAGGGAGACGAGCGCTGGCAGCGCTGGGTGCAAAGCCAGCGTACCGAAGGGCCAGCGGAGCTAGGCCAGGCGAGCTGAAACACCCTCGCAAAGATGCTGGTAAGCTTGAGACTGTCACACGGCGTGCTGGCCTGGGTGCTGCCACAGAAATCCCTTTTTGTTCTGAACTGTCTGCGCAAAACAGCGGCGCTGGGAAAGCTCCAGTAAATAATAACTGCACCTTATATTAAATGCCAAAGGAATGCAATTTCATTACATCAAGAAAAGCTATCCATTAAAAGCTCTCAGCGTCATCTTGCTGAAACAATTTCATTAAGGTAAAGGACGGTAAATCACTTAATGTCACACACATCCCCTCAGTGACCTAACAGAATCCATTTATCAGAGCAGCCCAGCTGCATGTTAATTCCACCTGCCGTGGCAGGGACCGGCAGGAGACACCACTTTTCGGGGTCTCCCTGCGTGCCTGGACCAGGTGGAGGTGCAGGGGCGATGCGGGGGGGGGTACTTAGAATAATTGCTTTCTAGAATATTTCTGTATGCGGACAAAATAGTGCCCAAGGTATTTACATACTTGGTTATGTATCTCCTTTAATTCTGCTCCAAATTAAACTAGTATTTCTGCTATAACCTTCAGTATGTGGTTTTCTACGTACTCTGTGCTCTCTGCAATTATATGCAGATAGGATGTTGGAATGGAGCACTTGAATTCTGGACATAAAACTCAGCAATCCATCCCATACATTATTAATCTTTAAGTATTAAGTTATGAAAAATTTACATGTGTTTCTGTGAAGAATATTGTTACCTTTTCAATTCAAAAATTGATACAGTACACACTGCCCAATTAAAAAAGTCTGCTGAAACTAAGAACCATGCAAATACAAAAGCCCAGTTTCTCTGCTGACAAAAGCTTTTCCTATAAATACTGCCACACGTCTTATGCATTTCAGGGCATGAGTTGCAAAGTAAAAATGATACAACCTCACTTCAAACAACCAGAAGATCTTCTCCAAGCCGGTAACTTATCAGTGTCAGACAATATATATGAGTAAATGTGTGTGAACAACACTAAGAAAATGAACAAAATACAAATGAACTCTGCCCTTCTGTCTTCAATTATATATTAGCTAGCAGGGCTAATGAGGCTTTTACTAAAACATTTTCTGCGATCCTTCTGAATCTATGATAACGTTTTACTTTATTAATAAATCATCACACCCACTGTTGAATGTAACGTACCAACTTCTATAAAGTTGTTCTAGTTTCATCCATATTTTTCATCTGAATTAATACTATGCAGGAATAAAATATTTTCATAACTGTAACAGTGCCCGTGTTTCTGTGTACTGAAAGCTAAATGCAAACTATCATTTCCTGAATATGATATTTAATCATTTTGATGCAATGTTACAGCAACGGTGCTGCAGTGTTACTTTCTCAGGCTCCTTCAATTTTTACTAATGAATTTCATTTAACAATTAAGTTAATAGCCTTTTTATTTTAAAGAGGTAAAATACATACACAGTACAACTCTCTAACCTCTTGAACAATTTATCAAAGCTATTTAAATTAGTACAATGGCATGAAATGTTACCCTTGACACAATACAAAAGAGAAATTGTTTCCAGACAAATTGGAAAAATCTTTTAATGCCATCAAATTTGCCTAATGCAGTCTGCAGGTTAATCTGTAAAAGGGTGAGCTGTATGTTTGCCCATATCTTATTATCCTTAGCTGTCAATGCATAAATCAGTGCTGACACAGCTTCTTCTAAATCATCCATATTATACACAAAGGAAAATCTTTTAACAGTAGAGAAAGCACTTGAGCAAATCTTGTCCTACACAAACTGAAAGGCAGATTTCTTCCACTAGACTGGCAGCAGTTGTGGTGTACCCGAAAACTTTTGGACTTCTTCCCTTAATGAGTCACCATGACTACTACCTTAGTGAAGGGTGAGTTGTTTTAATTTAATCTTCTTACCAGAAAGGTTACTTCGTTTGCACTGAATTAATTAGTTGGTTTTGGTTTGGGGGAAGGGAATTTTGCTGGTGGGAAAAGAGAAATATGTCCTAGTTTTATAAATTATTGTCTTTGAAAGATACTACCATCTTTATGTTTTAGATGATCTTCCATCCGTTATGACCGTGATATGAAACAATCAGACACACACCGTGAAGAACAATTGGCATGATATATGTTTAAGCTATGAAAGGTACACGACTTTGAAGATTGTGTGTCTGGCTTGAATAGCAATTTATGGAATTTGTGTTAGGGTAAAGTTATCCAATGCATATATAATCCAAACAGAAAGTTAGACAATATTTCACATTGACTTATGATGTCCCTCTAATAGGTATACTGAAGCAGTATGAATTTTTTTGGATAAGGCCAGTTCCTGATAGCAAGTTGTGTGAGTGCCAGGATTTAAGACATAAGTAAGAATACCAGAGAAAAAAAAAAGCACATACTTCTCTAAGTCTAAGTTATGTTTTATAATTTGGTTTTAGCATATTGACTTTCAAACCACACATAAAAATCTACAATACTGTAATGAAACTTTTCTCACCACTAAGTTATTGAGCATACCAGTAATTCTAAATCCACTTTAGAAAGCTTTATTTCCCCCCGCCTAAGACTTTCTTTTTTTCTTTTCAAACTATTAAAACACCCTGAGAAAAGAAAGTGATCAGACATGGACCAGCAACTCTGGCCCATCCTCATCCTTCCCCTATCCCCAATTTCTTTATCATCTCTCCCCCCGCCCCATCTCCATGTTGGGTGTTCTCTATGTGGGGTTTCTCCAGCCTTTTGGAAAGTCACTATTTGTTTCTGCCTCCCCTTCCACAAAGCTGCTGATTACCTTCAGCAGTGCCATTCCTGTGAAGCTTATAAAACACCAAACAGCAGCGGACACAATCAAAATCTTTCCATCGTCACAGAGAATTAATTGGGTTTTGCACCTGTATCTGCAGCATTATCTGGGCATTATATATACTTATTAATCTACTGCTATTTAAAATGTTAATGTTTATGTGAGTTCAGCTATAAGAACTAGTAAAAGCTAAATAAAAAGCATTCAACTAAAAAGAAAATGCCTGCTTTAAAATGTTTTTTTATTTATTGCTTTTGCTGATACATGTTACACTGTAGAAACACGTTGCTAACTTGTATTTTCTTCCCTTTTAGCATATGTTGTCTACCAGGCAATGATAAATAAATATCTAAAAATAAACCTTGTCATCCCACAAGAAGAGCATTTAATGACTAACAAGATGTTGCATACATTTGAAAACTACTACCCTCATACAGAAAAAACCCTGTTATCTGATTCTGACAGAGAAAACTTTCTTTACTCATCCTAGAGGCCATGTTAAAAGTTGGGACAATTTCAGTCAATCTGCCTACTTCACTCTCCTGTTCTTCATGGCTTGAGAACGTTTTGTGGTCCCATGCAAGAGAGGTACTGTGCAGCTTTACCACCTTCTCCTGCATTGATACACTATTACATTCTCCACATATATCAACTTAATGGTAAACATTGTTTAAGAAGTCATCAGAAAAAGTCAGAAGCCCTTCTAGATCCCTACAGGAGGTTCCACCCCAGTAAAACACTTAGAAAATGTTTCTAGTTTTAGCACATTGTATGCTGGATTTCATATCATTAAAATTTTACCTTGGGAAAAGAACAGAGTGCATATTTATCACTGCAACACAATTTTTGGAAACAGTCACTGTTTTTAGTGTCTCTTTGTATTTTTTACAACAGAACTGAGTTTCTTATTTCTCAATTCACTTTTCAATTTCAAGAGGAATCAATAATTTCAGAGGTACTAGTTGAGAAAGATGTAACAAAATCATGTAAGAATTTATTCAAAGGTTTTTATCAAACTTCAAAGAACTGCTTGTTTCCCACGACTATTACTATTTATTCTGATTATTCTTTCCTTTGGAAGTCAAGTGCTTTTTTTATACTTGCTGCTTATTTTAAAAACGAAGTTCATTTTGTTCTTATTAAATTTTTGCTGTAAAACATCTTCAATGAATAATATTTTTCCTAATATACATGATATAGCAAATGATTAAGCTTTTTCTTTTATCCCAAAATTAAAAAGCAAGACTTGCAATACTTCCAACTAAGGCATACTTGCTGAATAAACTAGAAAAAAAGGGAGAACAGATCTACAGTTCAATTGCTCCATTCCCTCAAAATTGTCTAGCACTCTACTTGGCTCAACTCATGAGTATCTTCCAGGAGCAAAATAAAAAAAGAAAAAAGTCAAAATGAAACAGAAGGATGCTGTGAAAAGGGGAATGAACACAGAATGAAAAATCTGTAAGTTATGGGATGCAAAGATACTATCACATCAGTATGACTTCACAGCAACAACATAATTTAGCAATTAGATGACAAACA
The DNA here is from genome assembly GCA_035590275.1 of Ibycter americanus. Classification (NCBI taxonomy): domain Eukaryota; kingdom Metazoa; phylum Chordata; class Aves; order Falconiformes; family Falconidae; genus Ibycter; species Ibycter americanus. The sequence goes on from JAVJGI010000001.1 coordinate 33,957,391, forward strand.
GTATCAAGACCATTACGACATGAAAAATATGCCAATTCTATATTATTAAAGCATGTTTTTGACAAGCAACGCATTTGGATCAGCACTTTTACAGATGAGTAGACAAATATACTTCCAGCTGCAGTGGAATTTTGTGCATGATCTGAGAAGAAATCAGTAACTAGAATGTCTTCAGCAGGACTTCTGACTGCTAATAAAATAGAACTTCAGAAAAAAAGTCCAATCATTGTCAACGAAGATTAACACAAAATTCAGTCATGCCTTCAGTGACAACACCAGTTCTAATTCTTTCACAATCAGCATAAAAGAGGCATCAAGGCAACACCAAGTAATACTAATCAAGGTTTTGGACAATGTTTACTGTAATGGGAAGGACTTCAATCAGGTGTTGGTGTCTGCCTCTCTCTTCACTAATTTTCCATTTTCCCTGCCAATTTGATCTGTGAAGCTACTACATTGCCCTGCAGCCTTTATCCTCTGAATGACAGCTACAGTGTCCCCCACTTGCTGGGAAAAAATGAGACCAAATGAACACAAAGGCACCAAGGAAGAGATTACTTGAAAGTAAGGCTAGACTGTGACAAGAGAAACAGGGCGTAAGATGCTTGCAGGAGATACGATGTAAAAGGTTCTTGGTGTTTTTGGTATCATTTGATGTTGCATATATTTAGCATCTTAATTCTGCCATGATGTTGGTGTATTCCTTTCCATCCTCTGCCGAATACCGATTACACAGTGGAAGAGAAAGTTGGAATCTTAGAAAATTTTACATACTTCAAATGGAAATGTCATAATATAATTTGATAAAAGTCATCAGACTGGAGCCAAAATCTACTTCTCAAAAACTGAGCATAGCACTATTGTTCTTTCAATGGTGTTTCACATTTGTTTGCTTATTAAGCCCAGTTATTTTTCTTCCTAGTAACCAGATTCAAAGAACATCCAAATTTATAATCTCAGCAGCTAAACATTTTCTTACTATCTTAACTACAAATAAAATTCCTGAGGTTGGTGAGATTTTAAATATATTTCATGTCCAGTGTGAGTACTTGCATCAACAGGAAGGCTTATGAAACCATTATTAAGATGTATATTAAAAAATCTGTGTTTAACTTCCAACTTATATGATAATTTCTATTTATTTTTTAAAAACAGTGGGTGCCACTGCGTCATCTGAAAAAACTAACTTCTTGGTGCATATTTTTCTCCTTGAAAAAGTAGCAAGTTATGAGTAACTTTCAGAATTATATTTCCAGAATTTGCACCTTAATTTTTGTCAAGTTCCAGATCAGCAGCTATACTAAGTGTGAATTATTCTTCAAGTCATTGCCCTTGAATAGGAAAATCAAGATTTCAAGGCAGAGCAGCCAATTTTTGTCCTACATGTGAACTGCTAAAATGCTGGATACTGGGCTTCCAGTCTGGAGAACCTGTACAAAATAAGCTTCCCTCATTTTTTTTTTTTCTTTTTCTGAATCAATTTACCAACAATTGGGCTGTATTGGTGAGAATGAATCCAGAATGCTCTGTCTGGGATTTGTGAGACGACATTCGAGCACTGCATCCAGTTTCAGCCTTCCCAGAAGACAGACACTGACACACTGTGCTGAGTCCAACCACGGGCACAAAGATGGGAGGGCTGGACTAGGTGACAGCTGGGGAGAGTCTGCAAGAACTGAGTTTGTTCAGCCTTAAGAAGAGAGAGCAAAGGGGGGAATCTTACTGCTGTCTACAACTGCCCAAAGGGAGGGTATAGACAGAGCCAGACTCTTCTCAGTTGTAAGATGAGAGGTAAGAAACACATTGGAAAATGGGAAATTCCAATCAGATATAAAGTAGGTTTGTGGGGCCTAATGGTTTTTCAGGTTTTTTTATTTTTTTTATTATGAGTGTGGCAAATCGCCTGGGTTATCAATTCTTGTAATGCCTTCAGTATTTTGCTTTTGTCTTCTACAGAATCTATCCTGTGAACATTATTAAGATGTCCAGGAAGGAAATATCATGGCCACATTTTATGGAAACTAGACCACTTCCGAGAAACACCAAGAGGACTCTAGAGCTAACACAGCAGGAAATCAAAAGATCATAGTGGTATCATCAACCTTAAAGGAAACAATTTCCTTCAGATAATCTCAGTTAATATCTAATTATTTTTGCTCTGCAAAGACTAGAAGAATACACAATAAGATGTTTTGCAAAATATTCCAACTCCTGATTCGGATGGGGAGTGAAAGAATGGTGAGCTTCCATTCAGAAACACAAAATATGTAATCAGGTCAAGTTCTGTAAGACTTGTTAACTGCCTTTGAAACAGTTTACTAAAGCTACTGTATGGCATGGTTATAAATCATTGCATTTAAAAAAAGGTCTAATTTATATTGAAATTGATGTAATTAATGTTGTTACACAAAGCAAATCTTGAATTTACAACATGTTCTAATACAGGTTTCTTTACTCTTTGTGCCTCCACCTCTCTTCCATAAGTTTGGTTAACATTTTTAACATTATGCATTGACTGGGCAATTACAGAAGAAATGCGGAAATTAAAACAAATACTGAATTCTGTTCATGACAGTTCTCCTTAACTATATACAAATGTTTCATTTCGGAATGTTAGGTTAATCCCCTAAGAGATGGCAAATTCTTTCATAGAATCATAGAATCATTTAGGTTGGAAAAGATCTTTAAGATCATCAAGTCCAATGGTTAGCCTAACACTGCAAGTCCACCACTAAACCATGTCCCTAAGTGCCACATCTACACATCTTTTAAATACCTCCAGGGATAGTGACTCAACAGCTTCCCTAGGCAGCCTGTTGCAATGCTTGATAACCCTTCCAGTGAAGAAATTTTTGTTAATATCCAATCTAAACCTCTCCTGGCACAATTTGAGGCCATTTCCTCTCATCCTATCACTTGCTACTTGGGAGAAGAGACCAACACCCACCTTGCTACAATCTCCTTACAGGTAGTTCACTTCATAGTTTGTTTGCAAAGTGATGCTTTCTATACCTATCATTTATAAACTGTCTCCTTAATTTTCTTGAACAGTAAAATAAAAATAGCAAAATTCTTGCCATCACCTATCTCTAAGCGTAATGTCCAAGGCAAGATGGAAGGCTAGGGTTCACATTTCCTTCTCATCTAAGCTTCTGGAAAGGCAAACCAGTCAGATCTAGTTACATAAATGCTGTGCTAGAATTCACTCAACTCACCCCACGAACTCACTCGTCATTCTGATCCTCACATCTATACCTCACACAATATAAGGTGCTCTTCCTTATAGGAATATAGGTAGCATTTACAAGACAGAGAAATACATTTTTTTAGTATTTTCAATTGCAGTAGGATCATAAAGATTTCAGTTTAGGTGCTTGGTGGCTATTTTTTCTCTGTTTTCATTCCGTGGGACTACCAATAAAGGAGATATCAGTAGTATTTATGCTATCACAATAAACTATATGCCACAGATATGATTAGGCCTTCATGACAATGCTATGGCTTCATGATTTTTTTTTTAATTATGTCCCAAAAGAGAGAGGCTTTAAAGGGCAGATTTAAAATACTGCTCTGCCACTAGAATATTCTCAATGATGCTCTTATTTTTACTACCAAATTTCCTTTCTGTAGCTGTATCAATTTTCCAATGTAAAACATCATGCAGAAAAATGCAGGCTTCTCTTTGTAGCCAAGCCTCTTTTAGACCATGAAAAATGATGGGAGCAGTTCTGAGCAGAAACTCATAACACATCAATTAAACAAAGTAACAAAGCTACTTTGAGAAGTGCTTACATATTTTCAAACATAACAGATTTGAACATAATAGTTTTTCCACTGAGATGTGATAGGATTTCACTGTGGGGAAGAACTGTATCACAAACATGGTTAAACAAAAAAAACCCCAATTTGTTTAAGTATCATATCAAGTAGGCCAAACTCTTGGGCATTCTGTTAAATCTTTGAAAAAGATTCCTCCTAACCGATTTGTCTGCAGTGCTGCGGGCAGCAGAACGAAGCAGAGTCCACCATAGGAAGACAGAAATGCAAAGGGTTTCCCCTTCGGTTGCCTCCTTCCGGGGATACAACATCATGTCATCCCCCCTGTAATCATTGAGCACTCCATTTTCAAAGTAGTACAACTAAAAAGTTCATCTTTCTCGTGACACTGGCAGCTTCAAGTAATAAAAAGCATTTCAATAGAAATTACATGAAAACCTCCTATAATGCCCTAATACTTCCCTATTTTTGTTGATGCCACATAAAACAGCAATTATATTTTTTCACAGCTGCGTCACACTGGCAGCTCCATAGTCTTTCTGGAACCCACTAGTGTATGTCCTCTCTTTGTTGGTTGTTTATAAGTGATGAGCCCTCAGCCTACAGCAGGGGTTACAGCTTCTTAGTGTATGACCCTACATTTTGTACTATACAACTTTATCACAGTCTTCCAAGTCATTCAGCTCTTTCAGCCCACTGAATCTATCACTAAACAGAGAGTTGAAAAGTCACTGCTTTCCTTTGTCTTGAAACTCACATATTTTCACATTTAGAAGTCATAAGAATTCAAAACCTGCCCATGAACTTCAGGGTTACTATCTCCAGGAAAGTAAGTATCTGTCTTTTAGAAAAGACTTATTTTATCACAGAAGAAAACTGTGTAAGAAAAGTAGTCACACAAGTACAAAAATATATACTAGCAAAACTAGGTAACAGCATGATTTTTCTTTCTTTCTTTCATACAAAGGGCAAACTTAGAACCAAGGCAAAATGATTTTTCCACATGAAAACAAAATGTTTAAAATAGCCTGACATTCAAATATTAAACTCAGGTTACCATAAACAAATAGTTATAATGCCTTGTTGCATTTAACTCCATTTCAAAGTTTTAGATTTCATATAAGGCAATTTTAGGATGCTTAAGATACTTTAAAGTATTTTAAACAAATGGTAAGCACTGGTTTTATGCAGAGATTCCTTAAGCAGCTATAAAAGTGCTCAGGAAAAACATATCTGATACAACAAAAAGACACTGTATTGACAAAGCCTTATCATCAGAATATATACAAGATGGAGGAAAATACTTACAGATTTTTTATGTCTACTGCTCCTCGGAATGCCTTCCTTGGTATCGCTTGAATCTGATTTTCACTAAGATCACTAAGAAAAAAAACACCACAAAATACAAAACTTAAAATGTGCCATATATGTTTCATTCTGCGTATAACAAAAACAACATACAAGAAAATAATTTCAGCCATTACAGTTCAGTCAATGTTTCCAATGAAGCTTATTTTATTACCTTAACTGATTTGTAATTGAAGAAAAAAAAGCAGCAATAATAGTCAAATAAGTTTATCTGTGTTGCACTAAGTAGGTCCTTTACAAAACAATATATATGCCAAACAAAAAGCAGAAGCATTGCACAGTTGAACAATGAAGGCAAACTGGTTTAATTTTTATCTAAGTGATTTCACTTTTCAACCCATTCCAAACCCATAACATCAAATGTTTGATAGTATGTTCAGCTGTGTGCAAGGAAGACTGAAACTGGCAAAAAGAACAAGTAGTGAGCTCTTGAGAAACAACTATCAGGCTATACAACATCTGAGATCAATATATTTCTGAATTTTGTTTCAGAGTGGCAAGCAACATGTATTTTTAAAAGCAGTAAAAAACATCCTGCAGCAGATATCTAATGCTTCTCCCCCAAATCCCCACATAACCAGCTGTACCGCTCTATCTCAAACTAGCATCTTTTCCAACAGAGAAATTTAATTAAGATTCTTACAAAATTCTTAATCAGCAGTATTTTTGCTATCAGTATAAACAAAAAATCTTTTTTCTGAAATTTAGAAATATTTTTGGCCTTCACAGTTCTATACTGGAAATAAAATCAGGGGAACTGAAGTAATGGCAGTAGCAGAAGAGACAGGAAAAAAAAAAAACAACAAACCCCAAACAAAAAACCAAAAACCAACCAAAACCCCAAACTAGAATCCAGGGCTTTTCATTCATGCTGTACGCCATTAATAAGTAATGCAGCACGATAGGAGATGATCAATATATTAAAGTTGGTTTTGCTTTATCCACACCACGTACAGTTTGGAAATTTCCCTTCAGACAATAGTTTTATACCCTGGACCAAACACACCTACCACACACATGGCTCATAATTGTCTGAAAGCCTTCAAAGGGACGTATCTACTTTGGTGTCTTAAAATTATGAAATCAGACCTTCTTTTACAAGCCTTCAGAGATGCGTGTGTCTTTAGACAGCGTGGGGAGCACAAGAAGTTACATGAAGAGGCTTGCTTGAGCATCTGAATAAAAGTTAGAAAAAATCAGATGCATAGAGGGTGTCTCTATACCAGGATTTTCATCCCGCTTGCAGAGCAGTTTTGTTGTGGCTAACTAGATTTCATTTTGCTAAAACCAAACCAGGAGCTTCAATCCAAAAGCATGTTAAATATAATCCAGCCCCTAACAGGAGAAGTAAAGTTTTGCAATGTCTTCCTTTTTAGAGACATCTTTAGATGACCTTTTCAGAGACAGCTTTTGGGAGAAACATTGCAAAATGGTGTGTAGAAATAGGAGATCTAGCTCATATGACGTCAATAAGCAAGAATCATTTAGTTTATTAGACATAAACAATCATGCTTTTGACATAATCTTTCCCTAAAACGTAACCTATCAGCTCATATTTCCAGTTATTAGTAATCTCTCCTGAAGATCTCTTTCAGATTTATGAATTTAAAATGATTTGAGGACTTTACAACACCCCACACTGCCTGACTTTAAAAAAAAAGTTATATCAAATTTCTTTTTTTAAATAATTCTTCATACATTGACAGCAACTTTGTTTTATCCAATTCATTGTTAATTTATGGAAAATCACATTCTGTTTACTAAATCTTTCATAGTTTGTGCATCTAACTGCATTGCAGTATCTTGCAAAGTATATTTAAAACTAGACCCAATTTTACTATTATTAACCGTGTGTGAAAAAAGAGAATCTGTGAGCTGTGATTTAATTTTCAAGCCACCTAAGTAATCTTGAAATGGGATATGACTGCACTGCTCTGACAATAAATTCAATGGCAATGAATGAAAAAGCAGTCTTCAGCATTTGTTACAGAAACATGATTTAACAGCCTACTTCCTTAAAAAAAATTCCATTATAAGTATAAACAGCAAATATCTGTATTTACACTTCTGTTTGACTAATACATTTTACCTATATAACAATTGTGTGTAAAGTAGTTAACTTAGCAGTAGTAATTTATATCATGATCAATGATTAGTTTATAATACAGATATAGGTATATATCTATGTAAACCACTGCCACACTCATAAATATATAGTGCAGGAGGGAATGGGTAATGGTGCATGATGCTTTTTATGACAGTTAATAGATTATCATCATTCACCATTTTACATAATTAAAAAAAGTGGAAGATGAACCAGACTGAGACAGTATGTAGATTATTTTTTAAAATCTACTAAAGAATATCAATGATCAAATTTTTTCCTTCCTTCACTAAACAAATCTTAGCACAAATGCAAAGACTTACAAGCAACAGCTGTTAAGCCAGGTTCCTCAATAAACAATGCACTGAGGTTGTACGTGTGCACATGTACATCTGTGTGTATGCATGTGCAAAAGGCAGCAGACTAACGAATTGCATGTTGGATTTACCGCTGGGTCCACACAATCAACACCATTTCCAGGTTGCCCAGGCTTATGTAGACTGAAGTGTTTCCTGCTAATTTTAGCACATTTGAAATGTAAACTACTTGATTGCAAAGGTTCCCCACCTTGTTGTGCAAGGCACTGTTTAAAGCACCCCTCTAAACATGAAGAGCTAAGTAAGGCTGGCAAATGTCATTTTCCAAGAGAATTTTTTTTGCAATGCATCTGTTGGTTTGCAAAACTTTCTTGGAACTGTTTATGTAACAAAAGTGTAAGTTACTCATTCATGTCTTCACCGCAAAATTCTACCTCACATAAGAAAATATGATTTTCAACACACAATTTATGCCTACTTTACCATTACAGGTTTTTAGTAATTATTTATTGATTGCTTCAAGTTTTCATCTGCTCATGCTAAAAACGTTTCCTTATAAAAACCTTGAAGGGCTTAAACAGTCAACTTTTTCTGTTTGCATAAATTACACCTACATTTCACACTGCAGCCTTAGAACTCAGAAGTTGCTGTGCGGTCTTTTTTTATGATGTTTTAACTCATTCCACTACAATTCTTAGACTGCTCGCTAAAGAAGTCCCCAAGCAGCACAGGGTGCATTGTGACTTTCGGAGGAAACAGGGCAAAGATCTATTTTGTAGATAAAACCAGACAATTTTGCAGACCATTATGCTACATTGATTTGACTTTGCAGCTTATATTCTGCAATGAATTAAGGTGTAAACCTCCTTTTAAGCCTGATTGTCATTGTTTTCCTGCACTAATAACTATGTGAACTTTACCCCCCATTTCAAAACCAGGCAGCATTTGAATACCAAGTATAATTTATGATGTCACTTGGTACCCTTAAAATGAAAGAGGTTCAAAGCATTTCAATACAATTTAGGCCACCAAACAACAGAACATCCTACTCTCACAAGAACAAATCTGTATTTTTGAAAGAAAAGCATGAGCCTATCTTCACATTTGAAACAAGCAATGCTTTCACTGGAACAAATTATTCTCCATTATTATTACAGCTCAAGATCTTACATCAAAATCCAGCATACCTCTGAAACAGTAGAACTGACTAAAAAAATGTTTTGTACACAGCTAGAGTGAAAAAGCTAAGGCTCTTCTAGAGATATTTTACTTTTTTTTTAATAAAGCACAACGGTCTTGTAAGATGTTTTGATGAATTCATCCTTATGTAGATTCTAGTTGTCCTACAGGTCTCTTTCAACTAAATTGTTCTTGACTCTATCATATCATTCCTAGAGAGATATATTTTAAATGATTAAGTCTCTAGTGGAGTACCTTAGACATTGACCCTTCAAGAAAATTCCTTAGTGCAACTTTATGGGCTTCATTCATTTCATTCACTGGCTGGCAGAGCACCCTCAGCCACCCAGCCTCCCCGCACCCCCCTGCTCGTACATCACCAAACCAGTGCTCGGGGCCAGAACCGCCATACAGAGCTTCAGTCTCTTCTAGCGTAAGTTGTCCTCCAGGAGAGCTCTCAGGCTTTTCTTCTCAAGCCAAAAGGTGTCATAGTAATATTGGGGTTAAATAGCAGATTTGCACACAAAAAGCCATGTGGGCAAGTTAGGCTGGCAGCAGATGAAAGAGGCTCTTCTCAGAGAACGGAGAGATGAGCGCCTGTGCTGCTCTAGATGCAGCTACACCATCCTGTCTATAGTGGTTTGGTTCAGATATATTTAAGCTGCGTATATGTCAAGCATTCTTCTGAGTTGTAATATTCTGGCAGTAACCCCATTTTCTCAAAAGTGAAACAAGAAAACCAAATCCATGTACCAAACAAAGCTGAATCCCACTCTAAATGAAGATACACAGAGGAGAATGCACAAAAATTTCTAAATTTTTGCCCATTTATAGTGATTCTTTGAAAAACTTGCATACTTTGTTTTCCCCACACAGAAAGTCAGGTGTGTGTTTCTAAATCAGAGACTAACTATGCTGCAGCTAATTAATTTCATTTTTTTTAACATAGTCTATCCAAGTACTCAAACTCAGCAATAAAAACAGAGAAATACTATAGCCTCTCTAAGCTCCATGATCAAGTAAGTCCTGGAAATATTGTGCTTACAGAAAATATAATTTCTTTTTAAACAAATCAGGTCAAGGCAATATACATGCAATGTATACAGATAATCACATATGCCTCAGCTTTTAAACTGATTTCCAAAGATTAAGGATTTAATTCTGATATTTTCATGACGCTACAGCAGAACTTGTCTAATTTGAAATTATGCCTGAAAGAATGTAGATTTCTGTATTTCACAAACCAATGACATAGAAAAAAAAAACAGTAGCAAAAAAAAATCCAATCAAATCTCTAACCCCACCCTCCCCTAAAAAATCAGCTTCATTTTATGTATTCAGTTCTTTTTTCTTCTTTTTTCCCCCCCTCCAGAATATATTAGTAATCATAATGCATTATGCTTTGTGGAAATAGCAGAAAGACCTTGCTAAAACTTTGCTGCTACCGAATCCTTCCTCAGAACAGAATGCAAATAGTACATTTCTATTTATCGTATTTACTGGTTAGTAGATAGACATATATCAGGAAAAAAACCCCAACCCACCAACCTAGTATCCTGCTAAATTTGAAATTCATACCAATACAATATAAAAACCTATTCCCACAGAAAATCTCAAAAGCTTATAACTGCTGTTGCTTTTTTATTTGAGGATAAAGCCCTCAGATAACCTGATATTAATAAGCCTGATAGAGTGCTTCAGCTCTTAAAAAATGCAGACAGTACTGCATTGCAGCTATTTTATTACTCACCATGTAGGGTTCCCAGTTGAATATCCCATTTACCCTCAAAAGGAGTGCTAAATTTTTAATTATATAAATTGAAACACCACATATAATATCTATATCATACACTGTTAAGGCTGTATCACAGTTTTCTTCTGTGGCTAAAACCGTTGTTTGTTCTGAAATAATAAATCTTTTGAAGATGGCAAACCTGCTTGTAAATTTAATTACTTGTAATTTTATTTTCCTCTATGGTTTAACCTCCCCCTGTGTCTGACCAGCAATACCATAAATCTACACTGCCATCCTCTACTTTGTAAATACTGAGTACTAGGAATGAGTAATGTGTCCTGATTTTTAAAGGAAAAGGCAGAAGTACTGAGTCAAACTAAGTATTGAATACTTATCAGTTTATTTATGCCAGTTCATAAAAACAGCTCAGAAGGTGGCTATTCCATGATCACATCCTTAATAATTACTTAAATATATCTGACGCAAATACAGTAAGCCTTGCTTAGTCCTTCTCTCTTAGTGGAAAACAGTTTTAACACTAGCTAACTATATTCTGCATTAAATCCCCCATGTCCATACAAGGTTGCAAACTATCATCACAGATGATGAAACTACAGGGCATTCAAAGAAATAAACAGAATGAGAACTTCTTTACATTGTTTGACTGTGAATCAAATATATGAATTTGGACATGGGGATTTTCACTCGGAATACAAAAGTGGTGAAAAAAATATATAAATATTTTAGAACAGGATAGGATAGTTCAATTGCAAGGGACCTACAATGATCATCTAGTCCAACCAGATGATTTTGGTGGAACAAGTAACAGCTTCTTTTAACGAACATAAGCATCAATTAGATATTTATTCCAAAAGAAGAAAACTAACTAAACAATTCATTCATGAATATCAAATGGTCCTCTCCTTTTCAGCTGTTTTCACTACTATTTGCTTTTCTCTCAGTACTATTGTGTGTTCCTACAACATATCTGTATCTGAGTACACCTTAGAAAGTACAGAAATTTTGGTGGCAGGGAGAAAGATGCTACTTGTTCATTATGGACCTCCTTGCAGACAGAGCCTGTGAAGGCTGTTTGCGGGATGCTGGACTTCATTAAAATGTCTATGAGGTCTTGTTTTGCCCGAGACACTTCTCCAGCCCCAGTCTCCTTAATGGGGCATGCCATCTAAAACCTTGAACCTACTCCAGAGCAAGATCCAGGTTTGCAAAAGCTATTATTTGTTCCCCTGGCTTTGATGTTACGGAAAACAAAGTACTCTGCCTCAATGGGAGGTACTGAAGACACGAGCAGTAAAATCTGAGCTCCTGGAAGGTGAGAACATGCTGCGACATGAAAGCGTAAGAGAAGTGAGCCACGGCCCCAGGTTTCAACTGTGTCTTGATATGTCTCGAAGAAGGATGGAAAGAGATTATTTCATGTTACCATTAATGCTGGCAGCTGTCTCCATTTGCAGAAGCTGCTCTATATAAATTATATATATGTGTATATATAATTTATATATAAAGTAGTAGTGGGTTTTCCAATGCAAAGAGGACAGAATGAAATGGCAAAGTAGGGGTTTTTTTTTTGTCTTTCACTGGATCTCTGATTTGGATTTCACTCCTAAAATGCCAGTTTTCCATTTTCTAAATTTGAGTAATAAATATGTATTTCTACTCTCTATTAGGTGGTTTGTGTTATCAAGGAAAACTTTTGATCAGATTGTTTTTACTGCTCATGAACCTTCATTTATCATCACACAACCATACTCTTAAATTGCAAAGTTGCAGTATGACTAGGAATTTAATCTAAGACCTTTTCTGAATGCTACAGAGGCACGCTTTGGCAATCACTAGATTTATTGTATTAGGATAAGGTATGTAAGCATAAAAATTATTTTCAGAACAATGTAATGAGAATCAAACCAAAGTACAAAGTCTTCAAGAATACAGATGCTGCAAAGCTACTACACTATGGTGTAAATGCAGGGAGAGTATCCTGGAGACATAGTTCCTCTAAAATTAATAGCTCAGGTGAACTGAACCTATTGAAGCATATTTGGAATGCCATCATGGTAGAAATATATCATATTGTAGTATGAGCTTACTAAACAAACATGAATGTTTTAGTCTATAACACAACAGGTTTTTATCCTATTGAAGCAAATGTATAAATATATACAAACAAGTATGTACCTTTCCCATCAGTCAAATGACACTTATCCAGTTCTTACAATACTGACATATGTTTGGCTTTATAGAGTTACTGTATAACGAGTTACAGTAATGCATCATTTATTTATGAAGATAATCTTACACCCAAGCAGTTTCTCATGCCCTTTTAGCAAGACATAGCCTTTTGGAGGGTCTATGGATCAATTAGGACAGGCAGAATAAGGAAATGTTTAAATATATATATATATACACACATATATATTAACAAGTCAGTCTAACCTCGTTTTGAAAAAAAACCCACAACAACAAAACAAAACACCAAAAAAACCCAAATGAAGAACTCTGCTGTGCCATTATTCTCTAACTATGAAATAAACAATTCAGCCTTCTATGAGTTTCAATGATTGTTTTCTGTTCTTCAGTAAAACATCCAGTGCAGCTATTCCTCTTCATAATGAAGATACAAAAGGAGTCCAATACTAGCAGCAGTAGCCAATACATCTCTAGGCACATATTTATCTCCTTGTGAAGATCAAAAATATGAATTATAAATTCTATCATTAGTTCTGTAAATCATTATCACTGTTCATGTCATCATTCCAACCTGCTTCCCATAAGAGGAATAAACTGCATGTCTGAGAGAGGTGCTATTATCCTTTTACAGATGGTGAAACCAAGGTAGTATATATCAGTAGTAGTATATATCAGTACCATGCTGAGACGCACAAAGAAGATGAGAAAAATTCAGATCACCGAATTGCGGGTTCTGTCTGCATCAGTAATTTCCATTTGCTCTGTTGACTCCCTAGAGATTCAGATGCTGTACATAGTAGACACATAATCTATTCTCGCACTAAAGCAGGATCACGCCCTATGCCATGGTATGCTACATTGCCCAAGTGAATATTTCATATTTCACAACACAGGGCAATCATCACTGCAATACTGACAGAATTATGTGAGTCACAGCAATTCCTATGGTAAGGAATGAACCTCTTTTCTAAGAATATTCAGACTGAATCTCCCTGATCACTTTGATCTCTCACTTTTTAATGATACCACTTTTAATGATATCACTGAAGGTTTTTTTAATTCTTAATTCTTCAGGTTTTTTTAAATGCTACCCATTTATAAATCTGTAATTGAATCAGAATGTACTTCTTCTTATAGCTTTTGATATCTTATGATTTGTATTTTTTAAGCAGCAGATATTTTTATCCATTTTATTTACTTATTAAAGCAGAGGTGGAGGTCATTTTATGCATACAGTATAGAACATATGCAGCTGAAGAGAAAAACTAATGCACTACACAATAGGAGTACTGGTAGCCTGGCTATCTCCAGAGTTTATCAGCACCATCAACCTTAACATTTAGGATAAGTCATCAAAAAATTAAAATTGTGGCAATTAATGGTAACTGTTTTTTTGTTTCAGAAACAGCCTGACTCCTCATACCTATCCAGTATAATATGGTATCAACCTGTTCAAAATGTTGCGTATTAGTAACTGGTAATTTCTGCAGAATGAAAATAGCACAGAGCGCAAGTACTGGGCCTTCTTACATTTTAATAGGATCACATTTGGAGTTTGGAACAAGCCAAAACCTCCAGTCTCAGTCTTGGCATGAGAGTTATCTACGGGCCGCAAAATCAATTCTACTCTACAATGTCTCCAAAAGTGCACTTAAATCAATTTGTATACTCTGGTACCATTTGAAAATAATCGCTTAAGGAGATTCACCATTTATTCTTCATTGTGCTAGAATGTCCTAGTGTGGCAAATGCTAATTGTGAAATAAAATAGGAGTATTAGGACCACACATGTAATTTACTGGATTCTTAGAAATTATTTTTGAAAAGGAAAGCAGTCTTTATTAGTCTGTTCCACTAAATTAATATGCAATCCTCTTTTGTTTAGGACTAAAAAAAAATAAAAATAAAAAAATTTACACGTTGTAGCTCCTAAAGAGGAAAGGACCACCCACAGTTTCAAAGAGAGAGAATTGCAATACTACTTCAAATTTGGCTTCAATGTAATGCTTTTGATGGAAAAAGATCTTTGAAAGAAAAACTTGAAGGTCTTAAGAACACTCCCACCCCCCCCAAAGAAAAACTCGCTAATTCTTTATCCCCCATAGAGTCTCAATTTAGTCAAGCTAAAGGAAGGTAGTGAACGACATTTACTGACTGCTGCTCCTCATGCATTTCTAATAGCAATAGCGTTCCCCTAACAGGGCCCGAGACAGCAGCACAGCTGTGAAGTGTGAGGGTATCGCTGACCTACAACCCTGCTTGGAGTTCACAGAGTGGGAGATGACTTTTAGCCATATGGATATAGAGCTTGCATTTAATGTTTCAAAAATGATAATTTAGTCCAGCCAATAACTTGTAAAGCATATACGGGTTTTGTTCATGCATTTTTTCCCTCCTTTGTATTTAACCAGGTTGCAGTCGAAGGCAAGATAGAAAATAACTTTAACCTTTACATTTTATTATTTCATACAAGGTCACAAATTACCATTTCTTTGTAAGGAAACAGTGAAGATTCTGCTATTTGAATTCCACCAGTTCTGATAGGTGATTTGGTGATGAATTTTTAATCAACTATTACACTTGATAGACCTGAAAATGCACTACAAGTTAAGGACTTAAAAAGCATAAAGCAAGATGCTGCCAGGTAACTTTCACTTCTTCTGGTACGTTACACACTCAGCATATGCATGGCTGAAACATCCATTTGGCTTGGTTTGGGGATCTGCTCACATTAAGAATAGATGAGATGGCATACTTAACTTTCCAAAAGACCTCTTCAACAGTATCTGAAAAATCTATCACTACTTTTCCCTGTAACAAAACTTCTTTTTTAGCAGGAGTTTTCAGCTGTCAACATGTCTTTAATATTTAATATTGTTTCACCTGCTTTGGAATTGAAACCGTAAGCACTTTTAGGAAGTGATTGAAAAGTTGTCTGGTATGTTGTCTAGTTTCACTACACAGTCTATAAGCCTGTATATTCTCTTCTGAAATATCACTCAGCAAACCACGACAATTTCTCTCTTTGTTCAAAACTGAGCAGAACGGATTCCTGACCCAGCCCCACTACGCATAGCTGCTATTCCAATATAGGCAAGTAATAATTACATGCCCGGACACAGCCATTTTTCATCAAGTATAGCTCCAAACTGCTAGCCTAATAATAAGCTGAATACTCCAAGTGCTTCCTAACAGTAAAACTAACCTTGAACAGTTTGTCAAGGGACAGCCAAAATTTGGAAGGTAAACTAGAAATGATCTTGCAGATCATTAATGTTGAATGGCACTGTGCTCGCTCTTCCTTCACTTGAGTTGAATGATGTAATTCAACTCAAGATTGTCTCTTGAGACAGGCTGATTGCTTAACAAGACAGATTTATTGTACAGTCTTAGCTTTATACAATATGTGTGTAGTCACATAATATATGTTAGGCACTGATGCTTCAGGCTTTGAGGCTGTTGCCTGTCAGTGCCAAAAAGTATGCCAAGAACAGTGAAAGAAACCAAAGCAAATTAGAAAAGGATTACCATGGATGATTAAAAAAATTGACAACAGCTAAGCTACCGTCATAATTACTGCTTATCAAGATGACCAATATTATATCATTGTTTTCCTGGGCTTCACCCATTTGGTTATAGCCATCTGTCATTTCTGATACTATAATATTTTTCACAGAAACATTTTTTTTTTGTTTTACAGGGTGCTGGATTTTTTGGTGTTTTTACTCTGTGTTTGTACAGTGCCTAGCACCATTGGGTTTCTGACCCAAAGCACTAGGACTTTAAGCTGTTGTATGAGTAAACTAATAAAGGAAAGGATGACAGAAACATGTGTGTTCATATCATCCTCCACTTCACTGATAATGAAATACAAAACAGTAAGAACAAGCTGAATTATTTGAGTAACTGCATAGTTTTGGGGGATTGGATTTTTTTTTTTAATTCTATTTCTTGTGTGTCATGTGTGTGCTGGTTAATAAAGGTCAACTAAAATCTCTTCGGAGAAAAGGGAAAAGAAATTGTTGGGATACTTCAGGGCAATTATGGATATGAATATTCAAGTATTCTGGAACTAAAACTTCCCACTGACCAGGATTAAATGACTTTAATACTCTAGCTGAGCACCTCAGAAGTCTTAAGTTCCTGTTCAAGGGCTCCAGGCTTCTCTTTCTTCTTGAGCCTGCCTTCTCTTTCTGTGGCTCTTCCAGCCACTTCCTCCAAACGCTTTTCACCACAGTCTCTTTCCTCTTGATGCCATGCAAAGAATCAGAATTTCAAGATGTGATTTCCTGTTGTAAAAGGAGCTGCGAATACAGCAGAGGCAGTACAAATGGTCTGTAAAACAAGAGCAGTGTACCCTAGCTGAACGCTGGAGCCATTCAGAATTGAACACCCTTGTAAAAACGGTAAAAATGGACATAAGCAATGAAAAAAACCCTGGTAATTCCAGAATGAACTGATCACAAGCAATTTCTTCATCATTTGCAAACTAAAAAGAACAATCCAGGACAAAAACCTGGATCAGTGCTCCCAAGTGTAAGAATGTGCAAAATCCCATTGTATGTTATAGCCCTAGCTGTACACTATTGCCACAATACCAGTACATAAACTACATTTAAATGTTCTAGGAAAACTCATGTACAAAATAATCTATGCAAAGCTGGATTTAATATTATTTAAAGAAAAGCTTAAATTGTATTGCTACTTCTGCCATATTCATCCTTTTTTTCCTCTGTCAAAGTCACAAAAAAGCTCAGCTGCTCACACTAGTACTAATTCTCATTCAGATATTTTTTAAAGCTTAAAGTCCACAAAGCTCAGAGTTTCTGTTCCAGGACTGCACTTTTCCACTGACACCGTCAAAGAGTGTCCGCTCTTAACTGCACTTTAAAACCTCATCTCCCCTCCTTCCTTCGGACCTTTTTCCCTATCTGTAGGTTTTCAAGTCTTTTTTCCAAATTGCTTCCATGCAAAATTCTTTCTCTTCAACCATTTTCCAGACTCTTCCAAGTCAGCTTCTGCTCAAGTAAATATCCAGAAAATTCTACTGTGAAGTCCTAATAATTAGAATAAATAGCAACTGTGCATGTGGTGTGGTCTTTTTGTTGTATGAGAGGTTTTTTTAATCGAGGGGGGTTGTTTTGCTTTGTTATTTGGGGGCACAAAGGTAGTTGGATGAGATGGATATCAGTTAAGTAATTGCAATGAAATGAGAGCACAGCATATCTAGGATGAATAAGGGTAGCACTGATGTCTCCATGTAAAAGTTATCATATGCTCTTCGTGGTGCATAAACAGATGACTTCAGGACAGCGTGGTCTAGGTAACCATACAGAGACTGAGGACAGTTACAGTAATGGAAGCAAGAGGTATTAAATGTATTTTAAAAACCCCCAACAAACAATACATAAGCTTCCCTGTTGCTTGCGGACTAATACTGAAATATACCACGAAACATTTAAAGACTTAAAATTATTGCATTTTGTTCAAAGCATAAATTAAAAAAAGGGGATTTAAGAAATAAGCCTACATGTCAAAACACATGACATCGCACCGATATCAATAATAGCCATTAAAGGAAACAATGTCATCTTGGCACTACACAGCCAGGCCTGCTACTAAAGCTGTCTCTGTAAATCCATTTGTACTTCTACGGAATTCAGTAAGAGAATTCAGTAAGAGTTTCACCGGCTCAAAAATCCTAGGATATGTATCTTGCAGTAACAAGCGCATGTATCTGTACTTTTTTAGCTGAGTAAGAATAGATCTCCTCTGAGAACGGGACCAGCTCAGAGATCTGAGGTGATCGAATTTAAACGATATTTACACAGATAGCTGAGAAGGTGTGAGTATTTGCTTCTACACAGGCTCCACTGCACTTGCTATCTACTGCAGTGTGGCTAATTCCCTCTCATGCTTATTCTTCTGTTGCAGTTCATATTACAGCACACTGTTTTACAGACCTGCAGCTTCCAACATCTGTAGCAAAGGTCCCAGAAATTGATTTAGAGGCTGAAATACAACCATATCCAAACCTGCCTCTACACAAGGCTATATATCTTTGTTGGAAGACTGACACATGGTCCCCATATGCACTGGTGATAACGCAAACCTGCCAGGCACAGATGTACTTACAGCTCCAGAGAGATGCAATCTAATGATGGATAGGAATAACCCAATCATAGGAACATTTGTATTTGTAAACCCTACCTAGTGCTACAGACAATATGTCTACATTTCAGTACCACATTTCTTCAAGGATATCAAGATGTTCCTAAGGTATGACAAGCATATGATGAAACTTAATGGTATATGAGATAGAGAGACTGCTTTCTGAGGCACAACTTAATAGTTGGAAGTTTTAAAAATTAATTGCTCTTCTGGCAAACCCAAAGAAAATTAAATTAAATTAGATCCTGGAACTTTTTCATTAGAAGGCTCTGGCAAAATACAGTTAATAGATGGAAAGCTTTCTGCAATTAAAAGTGACAGGTGCATTGCTTTCTCTAAGCTTTTAAATCACATCTGTCAAAAGGCCTACTGAAATGCATTTTTTAAGCCCCTTCCAATCTATTCAACATTTATGAATCAAAATACTGTAGAATTATTGAAGATATATCACTTAAGAAAGTCACAGCTTTATGGCAGTAAAGAGCTAAAATTTCTATAGAGTTATACGTCAAACATATTTAGGACAATGTATTAAATCACAGGGTAACTCTATATCCCGTTCCCGTTCACTTCATTTGTCAGCATGATTTTCTGCTTTAATTCTTAACCAGTGCATGAGAAATACACAACTTGATTTCCCTAATTTAAAACCAAGATGTTTATAGTAAATTCAGGTCAGTCACAACTTTAACTATCTAGTCTGCACGTTTAAGGTGATTTGGAAGTGACATGGATCTCACATAAAGCACCTGTCTTGAAAACAGGCAGAAAAGTTTGAGTTCAGCTTCCACTGTGCCACAGAAATCTGTTTTCCATAAACACATATTCCAACAGCATGAGCAAAGCCACTTATTGCACATCTCTCCCCCTACCCCCAGACATGCCCGAGTGCATCCTTTACTTCTCAATCCTCATTCACAAACACAGGGAGTACTTAAAACACTGCTACTACTCCTTGACCTTAAAAAAAACCCAACAAACTCAAAACTCAAAAAAATAATACCACCCCACTCCCCCCCCCCATGCAAGGGCTGGGATCTCCTGTGGTAGTGCTGAGGCCCGGCTGCCACTGTGCCCCACGCCCGGCCCTTATCGGTGCCAGCACTGCGGTGGGTGGCTGTGTGCCCCACAGATAGCGGGGGCCCGGGGCTGAGCCGTGCTGACCCCTCTGCTGGGGCTGGCCCAGCCCCTGCGCTGTCCTGGCTGCCCCCCACCCCGGCACTGGGGTCCCGCCATGCCAGACCCCCAGGGCTGGGTCCTGTTTGCCCCAACGGAGAGCCCCTGGGTGAGCAGGAGGGTGCTGGGTGCTGTGGTGTCGGAGCCAGGCCAGACCCATGCCAGGCTCCTGTCCCTGCTCCTCTGGTCCCACCCTGCCGGCCAGGGCACCCGCTGCCACAGGCTCAGGGATGGGGACAACCCTACCTGTGCATCCCGGTCCTGGCATCTCCCATGGGCTCTCCGGGATGCTGCCTGCGGGGTGGCCAAGTGGGCTGTGACCAGCAGTGCCGGGGCCACCTTGCCACAGCCCGGTTTGGAAGGAGCTGGTGGCCAGAGGCCAGTACCTCTGCCCTGGAGGTCCCCGGACCACCACCATGACCCATCCTGGCGAGCTCCTGGCTCAGCCCGGCCAGCGCGGAGCTCGCTCAGCCTGACTTCACTGAGTGTGGGAGGTGGTGGGGGTCCCCCGGCCAGGCAGAGCTTTGGGCTGGGGGGGTACAGCCCGTGGCAGGAGGGGACCCGCGGCCTGAGACCCTCTACTAGGCAGAGGCAGGAATGGAAGGACCTGCTGGGCACTGCCCCTCTGGGGGTCCGGAGCTCCCTGCCACCCCACCCAGCAGATCCTGGGGACCCCCAGCCAGCCGAGCCCCCCGGGCTGGGCAGGGGGGAGGTGCCGTGGCTGCTCTGCTCTGCCTGTGCCAAGGTGGCGGGTTCGGGCGACCTTTCCCCATCCTGCCGCGTACCCGGTGGGATGAAAGGTCACCGTGTTCCTCGAACGTCGCCTGCTCCGGCTGGACCGCGGCGTGCTGGCGGGGGTGGGAGGGACGCTGCGGGTGGCCTTGACGCCCAGCTCAAGGCTGTTCCCGTGGCTCCGCTGGGTGCTGCTGCCAGCGAGGCGAGGGCTGGGGGCCGGAGTGCAGGAGTGTCCCACGGGGTCAGACCTCCAGCTCTGCCGGCACTTGCTGACCCGGAGCTGCTGGGGGGGCACCCGCTGTGGTCTCAGCCCCCCTGGTCCTGGTGCTGTGGCAGCGTACGGGCACCCATGGGTGAGCCCTGGGTGCAGCCCCTGTGTACGGGCAGGGCAGAGCACACGTACGGAGCGTAACCAGGACCAGGAGTGGAAAAACAAATAGGGTGGAACTGAGAGGCTGCAGGGCCAGCGGCATCGCCCAGGGTAGGAGCGCTGCCCTCTGGGCCTGCCTGTGCTGCCCGTGCTCCTCTGCCTGCAGATCTGTACCCTGCTCTTCGCCAGCCTCTACATCCTCTGCCACTTCATCATAACCCACTTCAAGAAGCACACGGACTTTGCGGCAGGTAGGAGGGTGGGAGCTGCCGGAGCCAGGCAGCCGTTGGCAGCCACATCCAGCCTCCCTGGGGCTTGTTCCTCCGTTGCTTTCGGCTTCCCCCGGCAGCCCCGGTCCCACCGCAGCCTGGGTTGCTGTGGCATCGGTCGCTGCGGGGCACCTCCCCAGCTGCTGCAAGAGGGGAGCAGAGCCCAAATCCCCTGGGAGGGTTTCTGCAGCATTTGGGGTGGGGGGAGGTTTGGGAGTGGGCAGGGAGCGATGCTCCGGGCAGCTCTGCCTCCCCCAGCCCCGTTGGTTTGGGTTTTTTCCCCCCCCACAGCACATGATGACGAGGATGCTGCTGTCAACAGGATTGCGTAAGTTCCTGCCCATCCTGCTCCCTGCCTGCGGGTGCTGGGCTGCTTCCCCTCCCTCCCCAGCCAGGACACCGGGTCCCCTCAGCCCGCAGGGACCAGTGACCCTGGTGGCCACAGCTGGGCTGTGACACCCGTGGGGGCCCAGACCCGGACCTGACGCCCATCCCTCCTGCAGACTGGGGCTGTGCACCTTCACCCTGGCCGTGGCGCTGGGTGCTGTCCTCCTCCTGCCCTTCTCCATCATCAGCAACGAGGTGCTGCTCTCCTTTCCCCAGAACTACTACATCCAGTGGCTGAACGGGTCCCTCATTCACGGTGGGCGCACGGGGCGACCCTGGGGTGCCCTAAGGGCTATGGGTCAGGGTTGCCCCCCCGGAGCTCACCCCATGCCATCCCTTCCCTCTCCAGGCCTCTGGAATTTGATCTTCCTCTTCTCCAATCTGTCCCTTGTCTTCCTCATGCCCTTCGCTTACTTCTTCACTGAGTCGGAGGGCTTTGCGGGATCCAAGAAGGTAGGTGGCCCTGCGGGTGTCTCCCCCCGGCCCCCCCTGTCCCTGGCTCCCTGCTAACCCTGCTCCCACAGGGCATCATGGCCAGGGTGTACGAGACGTCGGTGGTGCTGCTGCTGCTGACGCTGCTGGTGCTGGGCATGGTCTGGGTGGCCTCCGCCATCGTTGGCAATGACGCGGCCAGCCGCCAGTCACTCTACGGTGGGTGCTGCTGGGGTGTCCCGGGGCTCTCCTGGCACTGGCAGGGCAGGATCAGGCCCTGGTGCTGAAGGGGAGAAGTGGCCTCACCCTGCTGTCTATGCAGACCTCTGGGAATACTACCTGCCCTACCTCTACTCCTGCATCTCGCTCTTTGGCGTGCTGCTTCTGCTGCGTAAGTCGTGGGACGTTCCCCCGAGGTGTCCCAGCCCTGTGGTCCATCCTGCGCTGGGTGCGCGCCCCCCAGGGTGCCCAGCTGGGAGCAGGGGCTGCTCCCTGCAAAAGATGCTGGGGTCTGGAGGGGTCACGGTGCAGGGTTGAGACCCCCAGCCCCTATCCAGGACCCCTTCTGGGGGCACGGGGAGCGGTAGGATGTTGGGGTACCCCCTGCTCAGCCTCTCCTCCCGCCGCAGTGTGCACCCCCTTCGGCCTCTCCATCATGTTCACCGTCACCGGGAAGCTGCTGGTGAAACCTCGGGTAAGGTGTCCCCCGCCGGTCCCACTGCCCCAGCCTGGGGGCTTGCTGTCCCCGAGGCCACCTGGTCTCCCATCCCGGGCTCAGGGTGCCATTTGCACCCCCCCCCCAACCTGCTGCTCACGGGCTCCTCACCCATCCCCAGCTCCTGGAAGACCTGGACGAGCAGCTGAGCTGCGCGAGGCTCGAGGAAGCCGCTGTGTCCCGCAGGATCTCCTCCGGTGGGTGCCCGGCATGGCCAGTAGCCAAGAGGGGGGGCTCAGGGCAGACTGGGGGCCCCTCTGCCCCCCCACCATCGCAGCCCTCAGCCTCCATGAGCCCCTCGGCGTCTCCTCCCTGGCAGGCAAAGCTTCCTGCTGGCTGAACTTGAACGTGGAGCTGCTGCGGGAGCAGTTCTTTGCCATCCGGAGCAAGAGGCGGAAGCTGGGTGAGGAGCCTGGGGGGGGGGGGGCAAGCCCAGGACGCCTGGGTTCTCTCCAGCTTGGCACTGGGAGCACTGGTTCCGTGGGAGGGTGGGTGTGAAATGGGCTGGGGGCTGTAACCCCCTGTCCTGGCACCTCAAGGGCTGCCTCCATCCCCTGCTCTGGGGTGGGGGCTCGTGCCCCCCTCTCACCCAGGCATGCCCCCCCCCCACAGAGCTGCGGCACCGAGCGTCACCCTGGCAGAGGAACCTGGGCTACCCCCTGGCCATGCTGGGCCTCCTGGCGCTGACAGTGAGTGTCCCTGGGCTCCTGGGGGGGCTGGGGCTCGTCCCTGGACTCCTGGGGGGGGCTGGGGCTCATCCCTGGGCTCCTGGGGAGGGGCTGGGGCTTGTCCCTGGGCTCCTGGGGGGGCTGGGGCTCATCTCTGTCCCCCCCCCAGCCACCCTCACTGCCTCCCTGTTCCTCCCAGGGCATCTCTGTGCTCATCGTCTGCTTCCACGTCCTGGAGCTGCTGCTGGACGATGCCGCGATGCCACGGGGCATCCAGGTACCCGGGGGGGGGACACACAGGACAGCGAGGGGTCGTGTCCCACGCTGGCCTGGGGACCGTTCCCCCCTCAACATGCCCCCTCCTCCTCCTCTGCCGGCAGGACGCGTGTCTGGGCCAGGTCTCCTTCTCCATCTTCGGTTCCTTCGGAGCTGCCCTGCAGGTTGTCCTCATCTTGTATCCTTCAGGCGGGCACTCGTGTCCCCAGCGCTGTCCCCGGGGCCATCCCCCCCCCTCCCCGTTCTCCTCCTTAACGCCCCTCGCAGCTACCTGATGGTCTCCTCCGTGGTGGGCTTCTACAGCTCCCCCCTCTTCACCCGGCTGCTCCCCGAGCGGCAGGACACCCCCCTCACCAAGGTGGGAGCGCTGGGCTGGGGGGCTCCTGGGACCCCTCGGGGTGTGGGACCCCCGGTCCCCGCACGGTTCGGTGTGTCCCCATGCGAGGGGACCACGTGTCCCCCCCTCGCTGGCACAGCCTCAGGCACCGGCAGGGCCCTTGGTGGGTTTCTGGCACTGGGGAGCCCCTTCCCCAGCCTGAGAGGGGGGGCCAGGCCCTGCAGCAATGCTGACCCCCCCCCAAATTTTCCTTTCTGCCCCCCCAGATCATCGGGAACTGCGTGTCCTTGCTGGTGCTCAGCTCAGCCCTCCCCGTCTTCTCCAGGACGCTGGGTGAGTCCCGGAGGGGGGGACCTAGGGTGACCCCAGGACTGGGGTGACCCCAGGATGGGGGTGCTCTGACCAGACCCCCCCACCTCGCACAGGGATCACCCGGTTTGACCTCCTGGGGGATTTTGGCCGCTTCAACTGGCTGGGGAACTTCTACATCGTCTTCCTCTACAACATGGGCTTCGCGGGGCTCACCACCCTGTGCCTGGTGAAGAGGGTCTCCTGGGCTGTCCAGGCCGAGCTCATCCGCGCCTTCGGTGAGGACGGGGACGTGGGGACACGGGGACAGGCGCGGGGGGGCCGGGTGACCCCCCCCCCCGGCTCTCACACTCTCCCTCGGCCCCGGTCTGCACACGCGGCCGCTGCCCGGGCCGCGCTCCGCGGCCGGCGAGCCAGCTGAGGGTGCGCCCTGATTCTCATTCCTGGGTCCTATCTGTGTGCAATGAAACGCCTGTGTTTACAACGAAAGGCAACCTGCTTCCTTTACTGAAGGCAGAGGGAGTCAGACTGTTACAGAGCAATAACCGTCCTCCACTAAAATATTTATGTTCTGCTAAACACAGAAGTTATATAAAACCAGAACATCCCATTAAATCTGCTCAGAAATACCATTCTATAAATGCTTTGTTCTCCTGCGGTGGGGGACAACCCTTTCCACCCACTCTCCAGACAAAACCCCAGCAAAAGAAAAACTGCTGAGGGCTATCTTCAAGGAAATGCTTCCAGCTGCTGTTGTCTTTATTAAAAGAAGTAAAGAAAGAAACAAAAAAAGGCCCTTCCAGCTCCTGGGAGAATCTTCAGCTATTAAAACCACACACCCATTTAGCTCCCAAAAGAAGTCTTTCATAATTGCAAGCAGAGCCCACAGCTGAACCAACCTCTTACTGCTTCTCCCCAGCTAGACTGCATGTGATCGCTGTAAAACTGACTCCAAAGTGTTACTTTATGGCTGAGGTTACAAAGGAGTTTAGTGAATGCAATAGCTAACTCTGCATCCCACCAGCTGCTGCAGTCCCCAGCGCTCTCTTTTCTGCACACTGAACAGGGAAGTTAAGGACATAAGAATTAAGTCCTTAGAAACTACACAGCAAATGAAAGACATCTAGCTGGCCAAGAGGCAACTTCTAGGTATGCAAAGAGATATGGGGAAGCTCCGTCTGCAATAGCATGCCTCAACAGAGCTATCTGACTTGTCACGATTTCCTAGAAAGACCTGCTTCTGCTTGCTGGATGCTGGACAAGGTCATGCAGACCTATCTGGTTTGAGGGATGCTCTCTGCAGCAGTGTCTTACAGTAGGATCCAGCCAGCACAGCTATTCTGGTACTCAGTACAAACAAGCAAGAACAGTACAACTATTAATTCCCCTAGAGGGAGGAAGGCAAGGTGGCAAGAAATAGAGCTCCACAGATGCTGGATCCATCTTCCATGAGATGAACGTCCTTTTACCATCAGAAGATGCACTCAGTTGCTTGGATTACAGTGGCAAAATACAAGATAATCTGATTAACAGTATGTAATTTTCTGGGTGAAACCCTGTAGTTCTTGCCCTGGTGAGAAGGGTGAAGTCCTCACTTTCAGTGGGTGCTTGTCCTCTTCCACAAGTCCCCATGTCACTAGCACCAAGGCAGCAAGGTCTCAGCAGACATGATGCCTTTAAAACTGCCTAGCTCCAATCATTAGAGAAACCCGGAGACAAGTGCAGTCACTCCTTTTTCTCACCCTCCCTGAGTGACATGCGCCAGGACTCATTTTAAGACTGTACCACCTAGGCTAAGAATACAACCTTCCAGCTACTCAGAAACAATTAACTACAGCTGTCAGGACTAAATTTATGAGGTTCATGTGGTATGTCCATGGTGTGGAGTGGGATTCCAAATCTATCTTTCTCCTCCCCCACTTGCCCTCATGCACCTTTCTCCTTGGGTCTCATTCAGGCCCCTGGCTTGCTTAAACATAAGTTCATGCACCTTTGCCCCTTGCAGGCCAGTCTCTCTGAGACAATTTCATTGCCCCAAACCTGGGCTCCTGGGGGCTCACTGGGATCCCCCCACACCGCTGCTCCATGGCAGGCTCCCTTCCTCACAGCCAGGGCTGCTGGTCAGAGGGACCTCAAGACTGGAGAAATAAGCTGAGAGGTACCCCATGAAGGTCAACTCAGACTGCAAAGTCTTCCACCTAGGGAGGAACAACCCCCCACAGTGGTGAGACCCATTCAGGACCAGGGAGGAGGGCAAACTCCAGACAGGCACCTGCTTGTGGTTAGAGAAACTCTGTGAGTAGCAGATCTGTTGGATCCAGCTGGGGAGCAGCGTGCTGTAGAGCAATTAGGTAAAAGACAGGAATGTCAACTTACCCCTGCACTTCAGGGATTTGCAGGCTTCAGGAAAGCACCTGAACAGGCAGGCAATATGTTGTTGGTGTGCTCAACACACACAGCAGGTGAGGAAGAAACCGGAAGGATGCTATCCAGTATACACGTTAGTTTCTCCCCAGTCATTGCTAGATGCTCCACCTTCTATAGCTTAGCTACCGCAGAGATGCACAGCTCACTAGAGATGGTGCTGGAGACTGACCGCCCTTCCCAGGCTTAACAGGTTTTTCCTGAACTCGGCATGCACCAGCTGCTTGCCCTTGCTTGGGAACTTTCCTGCTTGCTGTAGGAGGATGGGTAGATGTGGCGTGCTGTGGTCCCCAAGGTTGCCCAAAGCAGCGTGCCTGTCACCTCTGCCTTTGGAGATGCATCAGATAGTACAGGCATGCACAGTGCCACTTTCTCCAAGCCCCCAAGATATTCCCCACCACAAGTGCTGGAGACTGAGTTGAGACACAAGCAGGAGCAGCTCCTGGCTGCTCTGGAGGCATAGGGCCACTGCCTGAGTAAGGATGGGCTGAGAGGGTCATGTTTCCTGGGGAGGCCCAGAGTGACAACCTCTGTGCGCCCGTGTGTGTGTGTGCTCCATCTCCCCCTCTTCCCAACACCTTCTTCCCCAGGAGCTGCTGCATTGGTTTTACACTGCCTCTCTCTCCTGGTTCTGTGACATCCAAGAGCAGAACCTCTCCTTTAGTCTTGGCTCCCTTGGACAAGTTGGTGGATCTACCACCCCAGCAGCTGGGGCTCGCTGGGCTCCACCAGGTTCCTGTTTCATACAGGAGTGGTTGACCTGAAAGCAGCAAGAAGGGTGTCAGCAACAGACCTCACCTGTGGCCCTGCACTGTCTGAAATGCTTTGTCCACCTCTGGCATTGCACATATGCAGGACCCAAGTAACGCAACCCAGTGGCACCAGTCTCCTCATCCCACGACCTCTCTGTAAGGAGGAGAGCCTGCACGACAGTGTGGGTCAGCACTGAAGTTGGCAGGTAAAACATCTTCGTGCAGGTGCCCTTGCCTGGAAGGGCTTCAGAGCTGCTGGGATGTTGCTGGACTTTGCACCTTTGCATGAGGGAGCCAGAGCACTAGGAGGAATCGTGAACCAGGTTATGTTCAACAGCCATGGCTGCTAACTCACAGGGATGTGCTGCTTTCTGGGTTTCTGTGCCAGGGAGGAAGGGCCTCTTTGGGAGAGGTCTGGAAGGGTAGAACAGTGCTGGGGGAGATCACTTGTGAGGAAGCTGTGACCATAAGAGCACCCACAGACACCTAATTCATGGCAGACTGGAGCAGAGCTCAGGGAGTAGGTGAAGTCCTCAACAGGCTTAAGTGGAGAAGGCAAAGGTCTTCAGTGAAATACCCAGCTGAGGGAATGGGCACAGCAGCTTCTTTCCCATCTGGCAACCCTCAGCATGCCCACACTCTCCCATACCCACCTCCTCACAGTGGAGCTCTGCCACATGGCTTTGGGGAGGTCAAGACCAGACCACAGAGTAGCCTTGCCTGGCTTAATGTGCTTGGGTGCTCCAGACTCCTCTCCCAGAGCTTCCTGGAGTCTGTGCTACTGATTTATGGCTTATGTGGGCTATGTAAGGAGGAGATGGCCATGGTGTGGCACCCTACTGCATGCAGCAGCAGTTCTTCCCCCAGCAGCCCTCACACCAGTAGACGTCTCCCCATCCTCACAGCCTGTCCACATTTGCCAAAGTGATGCCTTCCAGGTGCTGCAATAAGGCAGTCAGAGAGAGCCACTGGGAACAGCCAGCACCAAGAATGCAGAAAGTCAGAGCAGGTTGCCAGCAGCCTGGTGGCTGTGCACTTTACCACTTTACTGCAGACACAGCAGCCTCAGCAGTGTGGATATCAGAAGTGACCACTCTGCAGATCCCCAAATTGCTGACATGTTACTGGTAGTTGGGGTCTAGCACCTGCTCCTCAGTGGTTCATCACCATCAAGGCAGCCTGGAGCAGGCATACTTGGTGGGGTCAAGGGACCCTACTTTGTCTCACTGAGCTCCACTCCATAGGAGATCCCTGAGTAACCTGCGCATGTGATAGAGTTAATTGCAGGGCCACCTGGGCTCTTAGGTGTTCCGCAAAAGCCCAGGAAAACTGCAGAATCTCTGTCAGGATAGGAGCTCAGCTGCCTGTGGGCAATTTGTGGAGACAAGCGACAGAGGCACACGGTACAGGGAAACGACAGCTCCTTTTCTGTGATCCCTGTTGCAGATGGGCCTGGGTTTCTAGAGATGCCTACTCCATTTCTGTCAAAACAGGTCTTAGCATTCACCTGCTCCTGGAACTAGGCACATCTCAGCCTGGTGTGCAGCAGGTCCTCTCAGTGGTCCATAGGTTTCTCTGGCAGCTGTGGCGATCATTATTATGACCGTAGCAGAAAACACAGGTTCAAGGAACTAGCCTAGGTTTTTTTCCAGAGGTGAAGACTTCATGATCTTGCAAGGGCTCAGGTTCAAGCTAGTTTCCCAGGCAGGCTGGGAGACACCAGAAAATGTCACACATATGCCATAGCAAGAGCTTCTGTGGTGACACAGTTTATTGATTGCTCTTTGCTCCAATGACATTTTGGTGCCTACAGAGTCATAGTGTAGGATATTATTTGGTCATAAATGTTACTAATACAAAAGACCCTATTTTCTAGCCTTCCAGTTTCTGGCAGCTTCCCTCATCTTTTTTTTTCCTTGTATATTCTAATGTCTATGAATGACTCAAGTGATTTGCTGGTTTCTCTGAAGTTAAACAGACCGGGGGCACTTTAGTGTTTGCAGTGCGGTAATGCAACAATTGACACTTCCTCTTGCCAACGTGAAAGCTTTGTCTTGTATGTACACCCATTCAGTACGTTACAGGTAAATACAATTTATTAATTGGTCACAGGACGTGACAGAAGAGTTTTTACAACATGCAGCATGAACTCAAGTAGGAATACACGTTGTACTGGCAAAGCATTGCACAGTCTGGCTCAATACTGTGTAAACTCTGCAGAGAGTTACGTGTCCCAAGTCTTGCCAGTGACTGGAGGGGGCTTTGTTTTTCCCACCAAGCGGACAATGCTAGCACCCCCTGGCCGGGCCAGGTCCGCGCAGGTGTTTCAAACATCAGTCCTCACCAGAGACTGCAGAGGGATGAGACTCAGGCTTGCTGCCACCACCAGCCGAAGTGCCCCCAGAGGAGGTCGGGGAGGTGCCAGGTAGACTTGCAGGCTGCTGAGAGAACCAGAAGGGGAAAGCTGCTTGCTGTAAGACAGGCTTAAATACGCGTCAGATTTGGGTTGTACTGTGAAAGCAGCAAGATGACAAGGTCACTTTCTTCACCTGAGTACATGTTGAACGTGGAACGGTCTTCGAGAGAAGTATGTTTTTCCCAGTATGGGATATATCCCACTTGTCATAGCCTGTTCTGTAGCAGGGACAGCGGTACCTGCTTCTGCCCGTGGGCTGTGAAGGGGTCTGGCAGCTGCTGCAGCAGAGGCACTTCCCAGCGCCAGCGGCGGCCGGCGGGGGTCGCACCCCACGTTCACCACCAGTTCATGATGACAAAAAAGCGGGCAGGTTAACGCCACGGTATTTGCTGCATGAGCGCAAGTTACGCATTGCTTGCGTGAATTAGGGAATAATCTCCTAACTCATCGCCGCTTCCCCCCCGCGCTGCGCGCCAGTCACGATGACGTCACGCTGCTGCCGTCACGCCCCTCCCGCGGCAGCCCCGCGCGCCGCGCTGCAGTACTGAGCGCGGGCACGGCAGGGCAGCACGTGCCAGGCAGCGCTGGGCCC
>JAVJGI010000001.1:33988207-34044798 GCA_035590275.1 Ibycter americanus
ATTTCAGGGTTTTTTTGGTTTGGCTTTCATTTTGTTTTGTGGTTTGGTTGGTGGTTTTGGGTTTTTTTAAAAAAAAAAACCTAATCAATTACCCTGATTTTGATAGGTTAGGGATGATGTATATTTCAGGGAATGATCCTCATCCTCACCAATTCTGAAAACAAACAAAAGCATTACTCTTCAAAGTTCTTAATTATTACATAAATTAAAATCTATTACACTCTCCTAACACGGACTGTGACAACATGAAGTGCCAAGGTTGTGGTACAGCACCTTCAGAGATGTAGGATGGAAAAGTACACTAACTCTGCTAAACCTAGCTCTTACAAACTGCGAAGATACAAATAATCTCATCTCCCAACTCAGGAAAGCACTGAAACAAGTACAATTTAATTTACTTAAATCCCATTGAATTCATTGCAACTACTCACAAGCTTAGGGTTAAATATGTGATCAAATATATCTTTGAATCACAAACTACTTACTGAAAAGCAGCAGTGAACACATTTTAATTACAGGTTTCCCTAACTGAAGTGTATATGAACAAAGACAAAATACACCTTAGAGGGAGAGGCAGAACAAGAAAGTAAGAAAACAGTTTTCTTTTCCATAATCACTCTATAAATTATCCTCTTGCCCCATAACAAACTACATATAAATATAATATTTTGTATTTGTATAAATATATACTTATACATAAAAATAATACATTTTATTTATATATTTATACTTATATAAATACTTAAGGCAACTGGACCATGTACGTGTCCTTAACAAAATTATCTTTTATATTTAACAAAAATCAGGGGTTTGGTGCTGCTTTTTGTTTTTTCTTTGGGGGGTGGGGTTGGATCCTGTCAAGTTCTCAGTTACCCCCCTCTATAAAAATAACTTGAAATTGCATAGTCCTCACACACTTCTCCCTAGCACTCCTTATGACAACGTTTAAAGGATTTTTCTCAGAGACAGAAATCTCCTCCAGCTCCTGGCCAAATAGAGGAAAGCTTTGGGGCAGAAGGTCAGTGTTTCAGGAGAACTGACCATTCAAGACAATATTATATTTCAAAATTTTGTGTCAGGTCTGCATCCTGGCAGAGTAACACAGGAACTGCGCTACCGAGGACAGCACGGTAGGTGGTAGGTCTTCTGGGAAGAATCAAAAATACTTAAAATATACACTGGAAGAGCTACAGTAAACTCAGA
Source organism: Ibycter americanus (assembly GCA_035590275.1). Classification (NCBI taxonomy): domain Eukaryota; kingdom Metazoa; phylum Chordata; class Aves; order Falconiformes; family Falconidae; genus Ibycter; species Ibycter americanus. The sequence goes on from JAVJGI010000001.1 coordinate 33,989,411, forward strand.
TAAGGATTCATCCCTGACAACTGAGTAAGTCTGAGAGTTGGATTGCAGTGGTACTGTATGCTTCAGATATGCAAACTAAAAATACACTAAACACCAAAGGAACCAAGAAGTCATGAGGATATGTCTACAAATGTTTGCTCCAAACAGAGATAAAAATATTCAAATATTTTCCCTTAGTATCAATTTTAACTAGACTGTGGGTGAGAATGAAAGGTCTGCAATCTGTGAAAACGAAAAGATCAAATTCAGCATTCAGTACTGATACAGAATATCTAATTAAGTCCCTGATCTGCAGTTGGTTGGTTGTGGGTTTTTTTGCAGTTTCTTCTTCTGTATCTCTTTTGCCCTCTGTTAACCATCTTCCCATCCATGTCTATAAATAATGAAAATAAGCCAAATTTTCCTCACTGATATCATGTATTACACAAATATCTGAAGGGAAAATACGTCCAGTAATGTTCTGATGAGCTGTACTAACTGAACAGTTTATCCAAACACAAACAATCATATAGAAATATAGATTTGAAAAGAGATATTATATAACCCTATCCTAAACAGAACTTAAAATCTTGGTACCCTGAGGAAAAGGACTTACCAAATCCAAAGCCAGCATTCAAAACAGCATGGCAATACAAAATAAACCATAACTTTGTGTCAGTCATATTGATTTTATTCAGGTGTTAAGGCTACGCTTAAAAATAAATGGTCTGATGAACTTTAAGATATATATTTTATTCTCCTGAATTTTTCTGTTTTAACTTTCCTTTCCTTTAACCTAGCTGAAATTTCATTACGGATACATATTATTTGTAATACTGACTAACAACTCTTTTCATGTAGAACAGAAGAATCTTATATAGACCTCTCCTGTATACCTCCAGCAATTTCTGCCTGTGGGGTTTTCTTGCTTTGTTTTGGTTTTTAATTAGGGACATACTTCTCTTCCAGTGGGAAATTACCCTCCACGTATGTAAACGTATGTGTGGTACAATGCCTGACCTGAAGAACCAGTAAGTATCTCACAGGGTCTGTTTTCCACAGCATTTTCAATATTCATTATTCCCTTTTCCATACATACAGTAACAAGCACCACAAAATAGAGAATCCCAGCTGCGGCAGAGGTGACATCTTAGCTTGCAGTTGAACAGGGAATTGCAGAAAAGCATTTAAATAACAAAGGGAAACTGCCAGATTCTTTAAAAAATTAAAACAAGATAAAACTCTGAGGTAAATGCACTTAATGATGAAAATCACAACAGCTAGGATTACAGTATAAGGATTTCGTATTACTACCAGGCATGTACATGTCTAGTAGTGAACACTTTTGTCTTTTATATATTTATGAGCAGTTGAAGATTATAATAATAAATCCCTATACTGGAAAAAAAGTGAGCTTAATCTTAAGATTAGGAATCTAATCGCCATCAGAAATAAGATATGGGAGGTCGATTTTCTATAGGCAATGTGACATTCTGTACCGTACATAATGCATACTCCTGCACTGCAGCTGAAGTATTTAAAATTTCCAAGCTGACACAAAAAGCAACAGATTGAAAGGAGAGTTTCATTAAAAGAAACAGAAGATGTCAGCAACCATCTTTGACTTCAGGTTGAATTTTGGTCATACATCTCCCTGGTATTCTTCACTTCACTTTCCTAACTAGTTCCCCTATGGATTAACCTCTTCTCACCTCTGGTTGTATATACACTGCAAGATGGAGCTGCTGGCCAGTTCATTAGAGCAGCTCCTGCTGTTTCTTCCACAGAAGAGAAGGCACCTCTCAGTTACCATACACAGGCAAGCCCAGGTCGACATGTCTCCTAATAACTTCTGGCAGCTTTGATCAGGCTGGTGGGTCATACAAGTTTCACAGGCAAAAAAAAGAAGAAGGGCAGGAACTTTGAAGTATTTCCTGCTGCTCCTTTGGAAACCAAGTACCATCACTTAGTACTTCACGCACCATAGTGGTATTACCGAGGGGAGAGGGTGGGGGGCTGGATTTGGGGGCTTTTTCTGTGTGGCACATCTTAAAACAAGAAAAGGTATCTTTAAATGGAATGCTTCAGCCCGCTGCTAGAAAATTTATGTCTTAAATAACTCTGCTAGATAGAGGTTCAGACATAATAGTAAAGTAAATTTCTTGATTCGATACTTCAGTTGCCTGTCTCTTTCTGTGCGCACAATCCATCCCAAGGTTGACGAGAAGCTTTGCTTTTACAGCTTCAGCTTTGTAAAGCACTTGAGGCTGTGCGCTTCAGTTTTCCAGTGTTGCTCTGTGTGGTGTGGTGGCAAAGAACGTGAAACTGCATTTAAGCACTTGAAACGGATTCCTTGGTGTCCAGCAACACTTCCCACTGCTCGGCTCAGTCTCTTTCCTTGACATCTCTGGTGGCCAAGCCAAAAAAGTCAACAGTCTGCAGTAATGAATGAATACTCCAAGACCCTTTCATACTGGTATAGCTGATTGTGAGAGGCCTTACCTCATTTCCCACACATTTTCTGACCCATTTTGTCTGCCTTTTCTCAGAGGGGTTTTGCCTGTTATATTGTGGGCTAAGCAGTAAACTAATTATCTTGTTCAAATCCCTTTGCAATGCCTCTAATCCTATTAGTTATAAGAATGTGTGAATACTGATTGCACAACTTTAAAAAGGAAGCAACAGAAAAAGAGAGACGGGGGAAAAGCCAAAAAACAGGATCCAGGAGGATCTGCCAGCTACTTCACCCTTTCAAGAGTTGTCAGGATGCTCAAGACTCCTGTCTGTCACAAGACTGGACACTAAACAGGACAATTTGTAAGGCTCATATTTCCATTTTCCATCTGTCGCATCTGCCCCAGAGCTGCTGCTATTATCTAAGGCAGCTCTGAGCCCTTTGCTCACAGCAGAACTTGCTGACCCTTGACTCCAGTTAACAGTTACATTTTCTCTCTTTCCCCTTTAATAATGAACATTTTAATGAAGGGGATGACAATATTACAATGTGTCAAAGAAGCCATATGAAGTACAGGAAATGAATGAATCTTAGTGTAGGAACCTATAGGCCCTACGAGTCCTATTTCTTTTCTTCAAAGAAGCCTCACAAGTCTTATTAAAGAGCCCTCTCGCCCTCTTCCTCAGCTGAAGATACCGGAGCGGTTGCCTCCTGCTGTCCAGTACTGAGTGAACTTTAATCACTTTTCCTATTTTGTTCACACTGGGGAAGGAGCCAGGCTTCAGTGAAAAGCCTGCAGTCACAGTCGATGTTAAAGAGCATGAAATTTATCTGACTTCCATAAAAGATGAGCTCTGCCCTTCCATTCCTGCTTTTGCTAAGCTGGCTGCTCCGGGGACAGCCATTCTCTCCTCCAAAAACAAATATTTGCTTTTAGCGTGGATGGATGCTGCTGCCTAGGAGCGCCTTTTCCCTTGCTTTTTAAACTGTAAACTTAGTTGTTTCCACCTACAAAGACGACTTGTGGTCTTGGGAAAGAAATTTAACTTTATCATTTAGACATGCTGTTTTGCAAGTGAAGGTTTTGAAAATCCAAACAGTTCCTGTTTTACATGAGTAATAAGCTCTGGCTAATTGGTTACCATAGAAGCAAAATCACCAGAATTCTTAGAGACCAAGAGAAAGATTTACCTTTTTTTCCACTCCTTCCCTGCAGAAGCCTGCATGTCAGTGAAAATCTAGCCCTTAGGATAAAACGCAAACTTTGTTTTCTCACATACTATACTTGGAGATTTGAGCCACTGTTTATCTAATGAAGATTAAAATAAATTGTATTATTACGTAGCATTCCATTATTCAATTTAAAAACCTTAACATTTGGAATTGGCTCTACCATCTTTGGAAATCCTATTTCCATTATTTGTGCAACGCTTGCTTCCCTTACCACGGCAAATCAACAACACATTTGTGTAGATGTTGGAAGGATAAGTCTTACAATACATATCATTTCCAAGGATCAGTGCATTATAAATGAGTATTTTCAAAACAACTGTGTGACTCTAGAAATGCATATTTTAGAAATGGTACCACTTCTGTGTCATTTCATTACTTACAAATTTTAAATACAGTAGAGAAATGGAATGTAAAGGACCCAAAAACAATTCTGGAAGCGATTTATGCCCAAAACAGCTTATGTATGTAAAAAACTGAAAAGCCGTAACAAAATTGTATCCATGGGCTTGATAATAAAAAGGTTGTGTTAAAAAGGAATGAAAAGTGGTACTGACCCACTGACCATCCGCTCTGCATCCCATAACCCCATCTAATCCCCAATTGATACTGACAACTGCAATGACAAGGGCTAAATTGGAGCCATAAGTGGGAGTAATAATAGACTGCCACTTTAGTATGTCAGCAATTTCCAGATTAAAATTAATACCACACAAACACTCTTCGGTGAAGCAGAGACTTAGTAAAGCAAGAGCAGTGCTTCTTTAATAGTAACGACTCCCAAAAATGTGCCACAGAAGCCAAGACCAGCGCTCAGGGCCAGCAAGAGGTTAGGTGTCTGACAGCGGGAACAAGATGCGCAGGGGAAAACCATTCCTGCTGTACTTTTAGTTGCGACCGCCTAGGGGCACTCAGCGTCCTAGAAATGTATCGCAAATCTCGGATTTTGATCCAGCACCATTCTGGTGTAAAGCACAAAACATATTCTCTGTCAAGCATCCTGCCTATATTCTACTTGAACAACAATGATGAGTATTGTTTATTGATACTTTATTACTGGCAGATAACCAGCCAGACAGCCTTGTCCCCTCTAAATGCTTCTAAAGAGCTTTTTCTGATAAAGGCTTTAATATACCATGAAGGTTTTCAACTAATAGGCAAAAATATACAGACCATATCTTTTGAGAAAGTGATTTCACATTTTGAGTCTGGACTTCTTCCAAACTGCAAAGCAACTACAAACTGCATGGAAAGCTGTCTGGAGGGAATTCTCTTAATTGTAATTCACTACAGCTTTGAAAAGAACATGGCAAAAATGGAAATGAACGTAAAACTGAGAAAGCAGCACAAGGTCAAGAGAATTGCAATTCTTTCTTCTTCACATACATTCTTCCCTTTCTACTTCATATTTTACATATACAAAATGTAAACACAAACAGAACTGTATTCCTATGTTTCGGGATTCTCTAAATTCTTTCAAAAAAATTATTTGGTATAACGAGTCTTCCAAATTTTCCTCAAAAAACCTCATATATGTTCATTCAAGCAATCAGCAAAATAAAGTTTTAGATCGAAGCAAATGGTTCATTTAGGCTAAACTGCAGCAGCCTACTAGGCAATCCTATCTGATATTTTATGGTCAAGTTTTATAGCATGAAAATTCTGACTTTCTGCCACATTTTTTTTCTGTTCAAACAGGGTTCACTTAACAAGCAGAATGCAGACCTGCTGCTTTCCCTTGTGGCCAACTTCACTTGTTCAAAGTCTTTGAGAATCTTGGAACATAGCAATAGCTCTTAAAGGAACTTTGGCCTGCAGCTGTTATTAACTAGCTTTGGACGTATGGACCTCCGTTGACAAGCACCTCATGTAGAGAGGTTAAAAAATTGCTACCATATGCTTTCAGCTTTCTAACCTACCATGTAAAGGCTGGAGGCGGGGGGGAAAGTGGCAAAACCCCCTTTCACTACTTTAAAAATACAAATCAATTTACACATAAACCAACACTTCTTTCTATCTTATACTGCCTTACAGTTATGAAATACATATTTCATTTTTACAGTGGTACTGTAGTGTTTCAAAGGCAGGAGCTGATTTCAATGAAAGGAACAACTGGTTATAGGTATAAAGATCTCAACAGGCTTTATTACTGGACACAAATTAAAAGCCACCACACTCTTAAAACCAGCATTATAGAACAATAAAAATCTGTGTCATGAGAACTTTTTTATTGCACAGAAAAGCACTGTCTCCTTAATGAAAGCTAAAGCTAGCACTGCTTATTACTTTAGCCTTATGTGCGTATACGTTACGTTAGTTTTCAATTATGCAGTCCAGCTCAGATCTGAAGGAGGATCTGTATACCCAACTCTTTGTCCCTTTTTTACGGACAGATCAGCTGGTTTACCTAAAGGTATTATCTCCCTGGAGAAACACAGCCTTATCATGTGAGTAATACTTTCCAGAGAACCCTACTCACTCCCTGAAGTACTTGTACCAATCCTTGTACCATACATAGCCTGAAATGGATATTAAATATTTTTAACCTTGCTGAAATAAAATTTAAAAAAAGAAAGAAAAAAAAAAGAAGAAAAAAAGTTGCTTGCTGAACTCTTACATCTCTGTTGTATAGATTTCCAGGTAATTTTCTAAAATTACCTTAACAGTGTTTAGTGAAGAGCTCAGTGAGTCTCAGTTCAGCATACATCAGAGCTAAGTTAACAGATTTCAGATTCTACAGCTACTGTACAGATTTCCTTAGTTACTGGAGAATGCCACTCAATACCAACAGAAACTTAGGTTTTAAGTTGAAGTATCAGTGGGTGAAAATGGCTATCCAGACTGGTAAAAATACTAGTATGCAATCAATCACCTTATGCCAGACAGTTTTCCCATTCGTGCTGTAGCCAAATATTCTAAGCAGTAATCAACAATAAACGAGGAACAAGTTTATGAAACCAAGCTACTGTTCTAGCGGATGACAAGAAAAGCCCAAGAGACTTAATTTCTATTCTACCATAATGAGCTTTACCTTCATGTATTTAAATCCAGGCCACTTTTCCCAAAATCCAGGGATATTCCATGTGTCAGGTATGCTATTTCTCAGATAACAGTGTTTACATTAGGAATATTATTAGAGCTACCAAGAATTATATATAGGTGCAGAAATACAGCATTTCTGTCCTACCCAAGCAAACTGTAGATCTAGAAGAAATGCAGCCACTAAAGGATAATTTGCTGTCTGTCTTGAGTACCTGCTGAATCCCACTATCAAGTTGCCCAAATACATATTTAATACTTTTATAATAAAATAAAAATTCATCTTGCAAAGTACATAAATACAGTACAGTAATTCCATTTTAAGATGAGGAAGAAAGGGATCAGTGCCAAGGGACTAGCAGTGGGAGTCATCTCACCTGTCTTTAGGCAGCTGAAAATCAGAAATCTAGTCTTAAGTTGGTGTCTACAGAAAGGTGAAGTCACCTTTAGAAAAAGGGTAGCTTTGTCTTTATCTCTGCATTTCAGAACACAAAAAGTTTTGAAAGTGAGCTTGAACTCAGCACTTCAATTTCAGGAAGGTCAAGCCAGAAACCCCCACAGACTGACCCTGGCACGCTTGCCTAGCCAAGGTCACCAAAGCAGCCCATGTCTGTCGTGTACTGAACTGATGTCTCCCCAATACCAGGACAGTTCCCTAAGCGTTTGGACGTTACGATATGGCATTCTCTAATGATGCTGGTTTATCCAGGATTTTTCTGAGCAGTGGAAACAAACCAGCACTCCGCCCTCCTCTACCCAAACTACAGGTGTCTCCTGAACTCCACAGACTGCTCCAAAATATGACAGAAGGACAGCCCGTATTAGAAAACCCATGACTGCTCAAAGCTAGAGACCTTGTCAGCTACCAAAAAGTCTTACTCCCCCTCCCTCCAAGACATTTGAGAACTTCTACATGGCAACCAGCTCTATATATCTTTATGTTAAATACAAGCAACACGACCTACCCGTTTCCCAAGAGGTGGCCAGGATTAGCATCCTGTAGTATTTGATACTATTTACCACTCAGACTTGCACTTTGGTCACCAATACAGCTGAATTTTTCATTTTAATTAATAGCTGGATCAACAATTAGTGCTTGAACTTGCAAACCTGCTTACCACTTCAGGCTCAAACCCACTCCTTTTCCACAAATGAATTCTACCCATATAATACGATGAGAAATTGCTAAGACTTAGAAACTATAGTGCTATTGAATGTCCACATAAACTTTCTTGTGAAGCTGGCCAAAAGGACTTCTTTTGAAAGAGAACCTGCTATCCATTATTTATATTATATTGAAGCATTTGTTAATTTACAGAAGCACTTCCTTCTGATGAAACTCCAGTAAAATGGGGGAGGGAGGGGTCATGCATTTGGTTGCTTTTGTGTGCTTGTTTCGTTGTGGGGCTTTTTTAATCTGAATTTTGGACAAATTCTTAGACAGCCCATGTCTTCCAGGATTACACAGCTTTACCACACAGGCACCCCTGAAGGAAGCGACCCCCATTCTCCAATAACTGCAGGAAAACATGAAACAGGAGGTTCACAGAAGTGCTCCATCTCTGCGAACGCAACATTCCCTGGCACACAGCCAGCAGCCTGACCGTCCGGGCCCAGGGGAGCTCTGGGGATGCTCTGCTGGAGCCCTCCCTGCCTCCAGCTACCCCAGCCACAGCCCAGGACACCTGCTGGGAGTGGGGCAGCTGTGGGAGCCTCCACTCTCCTGCAAAAGAGTCAAACACAAAAGCTTGAGTATTTTCAGTTTGGAAAAATGTTCAGGGTGGATCTTCCAGGAATAACTTCAAAACCTCTAGCCTATATTTTTCTCTTTGAGGAAAAAAAAAATAAAGTCTTTCAAAATAGAAGATACAAGAAGTTCCATTAACATAAAAGTCCTAAATGAACTTTCACTTACTGGAACTTTCACAATATCTACTAGATAATACTCTTACACACTTTTCCCTTTATTTTGGTTCTCTGTACCATCAGACCATTTAAAAATTAAAAAGCACATAGGAAAGAAAAAGATGTATTTTTATTTAAAATATTAACAGTATTTCAAACACGTATAGGCAACTCTATCAGGAAAACCAGAGATACTTTTCAAACCTTTCAATAAATCTCATGTCATTTTCCAAAAGAAGTTATCAGCCAACTAAAGCAACAAATTAAAATGTGTCTGCCCTCCCATGCTGACGTATGGAGGCTACATTATCAGTAAAAATAGGATTCATATTCTGATTGGCATTCCTCCCCATATAGTATGAGGATTTAGCTGATGTATGGTGTAAGTTATCTCCCGTTATTTTTCATAAACACTTCATTGGTATTGTAATTTTGGAATAGGGACCTTTGTTTTAACAAAAGCAAAAAAAAAAAGAAAAAAAATCCTTTCTATACTGCTGTCTTCATATGTTTCTCTATGCAACACTATTGAGTGACTCACAAATACTTTAGTCTAAAAAGTTGACAGTATTCACAGTAGTCCTTTACAATTTCTTCAGTATAAGTAACCCAAGAATTTTAATTAAGCTTGGTAAAAATAGGCCACAACTCTTTACTTAAAATTCAAAGTATTTTGCCACTGGTAATGAGAGTGGGAGAGCCACAGAAGGGCAAAACAACAGCTTGACTAGTTTCATAATATTTTTATATTTTAACTAAATGTAGGTTTTAACTCCATAATGGAAGTTTTGATGACCAAAGTATTCTAGGTCTTAATTCTACTTGCAGACATGAAACAGAGCACTCAATAATTACACTGTACATCAAATGTAAGACGTAATAAGCAAACAGTCAGCTTCTTTAGAGAACAGACCTTTTTTATTACAATGAGAAATATAACATATTCCTATATAGTAAAATGTATATTTGGACAGCATCAGGGCTAAACATAGGAGAAACTTCTGATTTAGGGGGAACACTTGTTTTATCTGAAGTTAATAAAGACACCACGGCCCAGATACAGCTCTGTTTTCATCAGTGAAAGCCACAATAAGTTGAAGTTCAGTTACTGTAAATTTAACAAATCTAATGAACCCATTCCATTACCTGAAAATATGGTATTCTTTACAAAAGCAAGCATGTTGTATTTTATGAAGTTATTTTGACTGTATCTACTACCACTCATAATCTGGTTGAGGGGCCCATTTCACCAGCTCCTGAAAAGCATCAGTCTTGATTAAGCTGAACGAAAAGATAATGAACAAAATGTCCTCAGACCAACAGGATTGTCAGTTTATAGCAATTTGTTTAAACTTCTACCTTTCCATTCACGTTCTGAAGTACCAGTACCGTTTCTAATGAACGTACAAAAAATTCTTTAATTCATGCATGATTTAACATCAGTACAAATTTGCCAATATGAACAGTTCTTGAATGAGAGGAGAAGATACAGTTCTTTAAAGAACTGGCATTCTTTAATGGATTATTCCTCTGTGTTGTGTCCTAGGTTCAGATTTAAATCAGGGTGACTATTACAGCAGGCACCTCCATTACTGGCAGATGATAACTCTGTCTTATGCAGATAACCACCATGCAGGCTTAGCCTATTTATCTGAATGTCAATAGCATCGTACAGTGTCACACAACTGACTAAGCAAAGATTGAAAATCCACTATTCAGCAATCATGACTCCATGGTCACTTGCACAACTACTATATTTCATGCCACAGATATTATAACGATTGTGAGAATATACTTTATGGGTAACCAACAGCTTTTTAGAGTAAATGCATCCCGATTTCCCATTCCAACAAGCAATAGGAACTTATTTCACAGAGAGGTGATGAGTAAATATCATTAAGAAAATTTATGAGAGTTTTTTTCCAATAATTATTGTTTTCCTATATATAATTCTTTTGTTACATATTACATGTTAGCAATCAACTTTTCAAGGATCCTGGCATGAAAGCTCTTTGGAGATTCCAGCAGTACTGCAAGGCATAATTATCCCTTGTACCTGCACAATGTTAAACTAATTGCCCTCAAATTTCAAACACAGTATCAGATGCCATGTGATGGTTTAAATTGAGCTCTGTTTGTGACCATAGCTCTAACCCAAGATGTTGGCAACAGTGTGCGTATGTCTTATTCCTTGAAACTGCTTTCACAGCTCCATACTGAAGTATGTTGATTTGACTGTTTATGAGAGAGAAGAAAAAAGAAAGCTAGAGTCATACTAACACATTCAGCAATTGTCAGGGATATTCTACTTCATAATAAAAAAAAGTCTAATTTCAACACATATGTCCACAGAGTTAATTCTTGAGAAAAACAACAACATTTTTATCAAGTCATCACTCTGAAGTTGTCAGAGAAATATGAATGACAAATACACACAAATGAAAATAACAAAACTCCAGATTCTGACTTCATCCTTTAATGTGCTCCTTTAACAGCCACAAACTTTGATGGGATACCAACAGCAACACACTAAAAACAATTTCTGCTGGATTCTGATAAGTGTGATCTGTCCTGCATTTGAAAAGCAAAGCAGTCATGAGTTTTGAAATGACAGCAAAGATGTGTCATACATGCCATGAGGGCACGTACGAAAACAGCAGAAGAAAAAGGAAACTATGCTACGGGGAATTTCAGATGGCTTCATATCAACTTTTGTCAGCGGTAGATTTGATATACTACATTACTGAATCACAAGATGCTTATCAGCTTAAATCAGGTTTTCTCTTTCCTGTCCACAATAGAAATAAATAATCTATTTATCATTTTTATTTCTGAAATCTTTGGAAAAATTTACACAACTTGAAACAAATGGAAAGCTAAATGATAAACTGAAAAGGAATATTCCTTATTTCAGTACTTAGCATCTCTCTTTCCAAGAAAGAGAATAGTGTCACAAACATTCCTTTAGATTAACTTAATTACAACCTTTTCACATGCAGGGACCTAGAGACAGACTGCAATCAGTACCAGGGTTTCTGATCTCATCTTTCTGTCTACTCAGTCAACCCTGTTTCCCACATACTTCAGCCCGAGAGTATTTCTGCTAAAACATTTTCAACTAAAAACTTAGTGCAGAGTTGAGCAGCAGCAGCCAGCATAGCAAGCACTGACCTAAAGGATTCAATTTCTAGTAAGATAAATACAGTTTAAACTGCTAAACATTAAGAAAAAACAAAACTAAGTTAGGTTTGAGGCTTGATAGTGATTCCAAGGACAGCCATGTAAGCATATATAGAGAAAAAAAGTTTTTTAAATACTAAATAAAAGTAGTTTCCAAAATTAATATCAAACTCTAAACCTTTGCAGTCTAGCAAACTATAGAATGCTTCAGTAACTGATCTCTCAGCTTTACTCTCGTTTATTTAAAGTTAGTTAAAAAAAAATATTACGAGATTACATAGTACCAAAAAATTCCATGCAAATATATTCTAGATGACTGTGATATGCTTCTCTATTTCACAAATTTAGGAAATATTAAAATTCATTATGTAACTCCAATCTATTTTAAAGAGCTCTGTAACACCAAGAAACAGGAGGTTTTGAAGCTGTAGTTGAGGGTGGAGGAGAGGAAGGAATAGCATCTATCTGCTTCTCTAAAGAAGGAATTTCCATGCAACAATTTAATTCTTGAGTGTCTGAACTGTAACATGGTGAGAGTATAAGTCACATGGGATTTTACATATAATATTTTTGTGCTTGATTTCTAAATATGACATATTATTTTACTGAACAATACCTTAAAAAAAACCAACCCAAACCTCTATTGCATGTAAAGCCATTGATAATTAGCCTAATTACTTATGTTGGACCCTTATTTGGTTGAAATCTAATCATGACTTACAGCAGTATATAGATTTGCTTCATATTGACTGAACTGTTTTCCTCAATTTCATAAAAACTGTCTGAGACAGAAAATAGACTACAAAATACATATTTCAAATCAATACGAGATAGTCCACCAGCTCTAACAATTAAGATGATGCAGAAGACAACAGATTTAATTAGTGTTTTCAAAAGTTTTTAGTGTTTTAGTAAGTTGCATAAAGTCTCAAATAGGGGAGATTCCCTCCCTCTCACAGGCTATAAAAAGGGCTGAGGAAAAACCTTGGATGGAAAACCAGAAGACTCCGGAGAACTATCTTTCTGGCGTGTATTGTTAATGAAAGCCTGCTCCTACGATGCAAAATTTAGAAGCAGATCTATCCCCCAGCCTTCGGGTCTACTAGTTCTAGTGGTTAAAGTCTCTTCTACCTGGGAAATAATCTTGAATGGAAAACATCTGAACTGCCAGCCACCACATAACTCTTGAAAGCACTGAGTATCTAAATCAGAATCATATGGGCTGTTGGTGTTGAATTGAAACCAAGCCATGCCCGAATCTGGCACCCAAAACGGCAAAAGGATCAGACAATTATCGACCAGCTCAGAGAGTCTGAGAAAAACATTGAACAAAGTATGATTATGTGTCAACACATGACCACAGTTAAACTGCCTACACACGTAATCAGCAGGGACCTTACACATCTTATTTGTATCAACTATGAAACAGTGACCTGACCAAACTTGAGCTCTTACAAGATGCCGATGTACTACTAGTAACTTGTAGGAGTTACTCAGAGAATCGAGATGTCACATGACTGCTATTGTCCCAATAAACCTTAGGAAAACAATTTGAATCCAATATTTTTGTGAGGATGTAATCAAGGCCATTCATTAAAATGCCATTTCAACAGAGCATTAGGGCTCCATTGACATTTCCTTCAGAGGCCCAAAGATTGCTAGGAAGAAGCAAGTATACCACATTTCAGTATTTTCTCCTTGAAGCCTAGATTACATCTCCTGGAAGTGCCTGACAAAGTAATTGACTGAAAGTAAATTCAAGTTTCCTGTATTTGTTTAAAGAAACCTAAACAGGAAACATGGGAAACAAATTCACAAACAAAATGTGTCCGAGGGAGAGAGGCATAGATTTATCCTGGAAGGGCTGCTGAGAGGATGCTGTGGACCGCAAAGCACAGAGAAAAGGGAGTCTTTGAGCAGTGCTGTGGTTTATAAGCTCCCAGGAAACTTCTCAGGCAAGAGATGGAAAATGCCAGGACCACGGATACCAGGTCCTCAGAAGTAACAGCTCTTTGGATGACGCTTACAAGCCCCTGACCACTCTTCAAAAAGCTGATTATCTTATAAGAAAGTCTCGCAAAATACACATCGTTCCCTAAAACAAGCCTCAACTTCAGATTTCATCATGCTATTGAGATTTCCCTTCTCCCTTTCCTGAGGGTGAATGAGGAGGAAGGGAAAATGGGGAAAAGCACATGCGTCCCTTTGCAAAACTTTCCATGGAAATCACTTAAGTGTAGCTGTCAGAGTGGCTATCCGAGCTGTCAGAATGCCTCCTCATATATCAAAGTGGGAATGAAAGCAGGTAGCAAGGAAATCTGTAACAAATTCCTACTGAGTCAAGCTATAAATTTCCATACTAAATTACACAACATTTTTAGTATTATTTTCCCTATTACAAAGAGTTGTCCCTAAAAATAACTAAGACTTTGAAAGTCCTTTCTTGGCCATTATTCACAGTCTTCACAGTCATGCTCCAAAAATAATATTCCACATGGATTTATTTTACTATTTAAAAGCAAAGATTTTAATTCAGTAAGAGAATACTCATCAGATCCTACCTTAACTTAAATAAAATTTTAAAATGTCATGCCAGTGCAGAATGGAAATGAGGATTAATTTCCCCACGGAAAATACTTAACATACATAAGATAGCTAATGGAAACGGAACTGCACTAATGTATTGTACGTTATGAATACACATACATATGTTATTACCTCACACTTACATTGTGCCTCTTATCTGATAATCCTCAAATGTGTTTAAAACATTAATGACTTTATCCTCACAGAAGCTCTACTATGTTGGAAATGTTTTCCTGTTGATTTTATTTCCCTCATGTGAGCTCTCTGGGCACACACTACTTCATTGTATCTGTCCAGACAGTGCCTATCAATACCATGGAGAGACCATCATTAGCAAATTCACAATAATTAATAAGTCACCCTGGAACACTGAAATTATGCACTGTGTACACACCCAGAAATTACTTATATGCCACAGCTATTACAAAACCATATCATATTCCTTCCTGTTTCTAGCTACTTCTAACCCTTCATAACCCTACACCAGAGCTGGTTTTACCGTGTTACACACCACAGAAAAACTACCATGGGAAAGTATGGCCACTACTTCAGAGAATTTACAGCTGAATTTAAAGCAAGAAAAGTAGGCAAGAGAAGGAAGACAAAACATGACATGATTATAAAGCCACAGGTTAGTGGTATTTATAATTAAAGCTATTAAGACACTAGCAAGTTCTCTTCTGCCCCTCTTACAAAGACCAGTTATGTGTGAAAGCCACTTAACTTGGCCTAAACAGCTGACTAACAAAAGGGACCTTGAACAAGACAATAAAATCCACTCTTTTTGACAGAAAAAAAAATGCTTTGAGATTACATAAACTGTTTAATTATATATGGCCTCTTTATATGAGCATTATATAGACTAGAAAAGGGGTTTAAATATTAAAAGCATAACAGTTTCCCAGCATATAAGTAAGGCTTTTCTAGAAATCATTAGTATATTTAAAATTTACATTACTCCTCATAGGATATCTACATAGGTAGAAGACACTGGAAAAGCTGCAGTTGATGAACACAAAATAATATATCTTAAAAAACCCTGGATCGTCAGAAGTTACAGTATCAGTTGAGACAGGATTAATGCTCCTCTTAAACTGAAGAAAATTTTGTCTGTGGATGTACAGACTGGTGAACTCACAAAGGAGCTGTCTCTCCCTTACCTCAATCACCTACATGCTTTGAGATCTAAATAAACAAAAATTCACTTCTAAGATGCCATTTGTAGATCTTTTCTGTAGGTTAAGACAGTATTCTCATCTCACGTCACTTGACAACTCTAGTGGAATATTTTACGTACTAGTTATGAAAACGGATTTCCAAGTAGCTGTAAAGACCTTCAGCTACCTGAGAAAAAAGGTCACACATGATTTTATTTCATTTTGTTTTTGAAGCTGTTTTGTACAATACATTCCCATCTTTATCTCTACCGGTGCATATGCCAAAAAAAGATAAATGGCTATCTTCTCATCCCTGAAAATTTCAGTCTCTAGGAGGTTATCTCACATCTGCTTTTCAGTACACTTCTTGGAAACTGGACATAAATGGTTTCAAGCAGCACTTGGAAGGCTTTGGTTGAGCAGCAGCTCTGGTCAGGCTTTGTAACATAAGCCTTCATTCTCCACTCATGGAGTCAGAGCATTCATCATCTGAATCTGGATTCCAAAAACTAAAAGGCTGAGAATCGTTCAATTATATTAGGTTTGCACTACCACAGTTACCATGAGTATTGCCATGCCTTCAAAGAACAGGAAATAGTATTACGCCAAGTATTCAAAGCAAGCATTTCATTGCCAATCCCTGGAAGCTACAGCAGAGATTTTTCTCTGGCTCAGCAAACTTCTATCGCTTATACATATATGTGAATTAACTGGAGTAGTGCTCATTATGTTTAGATTTGCAAGTGGGTATATGAGCATTTATTGGAAAAAAGGAATAACATATCCATTTTATTAGTTAAAGATTAGGTAAACTACTTGTAAAGAGAAAATCCTTAAGACTTTCTAATGCCTGGGCTGTATATTGTCTTTGCGCTTCCATATCAATTACCGCATTGAATGAAAGAAACCTTCATTTTCAGCTTCAAAATTTCTTACTCGTTTCCTACTCTACAGACTCACTATATCAATTCCAGTAGTACGTATTGTGACAGATTTTAACCACATTATATCCCTTTTCCTATAAGTTTATAAAACACATCAGTTTCTAAGACACAGACTGAGGCACATTGCACTTCTCAAACCATGGTCATTCAACGAAATTCCAGAGACCCTTCCTTGCTGAGGCACTGAATAAGTATTTAGTGTGAGCTAATATAGGGAACAGCATTGCTGTGTGCTTGGAGGAGGCAACACTTGTATTGTCATAAATGGACCAAGTGATATCAGGAGGCAAGAAAGTGACTTTGGGAAAACAAAAAACCCACAAAACTACTACGTTCCCCTGCCCTCAAAAAAAAAAACCCCACAACAAACCACCAAACAACAAAAAAAACCCCAAAAACAACAACAAACCCAAAACCCCACACCAACAAACAATCCAGAAACTCATTATTTAAGAATAATGATTCTGCACTGTAAAATACAGTTTTGAAGTTCAATGCTCTTTTATATAAGATACCCAATAGTCTATACTGACAACAGTTCACAGACTGTGAATCATTATGGTATGCTTTTCCACAAAGCAGCACACAGGCTTTTCACCACAGCAGTAGATCCATAACCAACTAAATCACTTAATCATATACTGTATTTTGCTATATGTGCAGGTGCATTAGTACGTTTGTATTCAGCATGTCATAGGACATGGATATGCCTCCAATGGCCTTAAGATATCTTGCTCCAAAACCTCATGAGAACACACTTGAAAATTCAAAATTCTTATTCTTCTGCTTTCTATTTCAAATCTGCCCAAACAGAACTGTACTTAAATTATTTAATCAAATGAATATTCTACAGTCCTTGCTAAGTCAGTCTTCAGCCATGAGTCCATTTGCTCCAGTTTTCTTCAAGCTTGTTCTTGGCTTCAGGTGTTACATAATAACTAATTTACATAATCCATAAAACTGCTTACCTATAAACACAGTTGCATGAAGGGGGTTTAGTAAAGCCTCTGCGACTGCCCACAACCTGAGTTTGGTACAAATAAAGGAAAACTGTCTATAAGATCAATTTCTGTGGAAGATGAGTTGAAGAATCCTCTCAGAGTTAAAGCAGAAGCTCTGAAGCCAGAATCTGTTTGTATACAGAAACTACTTTGACAGCATTTGTAATTTAGAAAGTTATTTAACACACACAACTTTGTACCTTAAGCAACTAAGATGCTTAAGTATTTGAGGCTTCAATAGTGTGGGGGAAAAGGGACATGCAATACGTACATAATGCTTTCTTCATTATATAGCTTGTGAATGTTATCCTGGAGAAGATTTACAAACCAAAGTCCTAACAAATGCTGAATCTGCATATTCTGAAGATACTGAAAAATATCTCTTTAAAAAGGAACAAAAAAGGCAAGGCTGTGACCATATGGGGCTCTGGCAATCACCTGCAGAAAGAGAGGAGTTTTAGAAATACTGATGACCTAGGTGTCTTGTGAGATGTACACAGAAAATAGTTCTGACATAACATAAATATATTTCACCCTAGAAATTATTATTTAAAATAGTTCCAGCAAAGAGAAGCCCTCACCTGGCAGTGAAATGAGTTAGATGACTTAACACATTCTCCACTGCTGTTTTCTATTATTTTAGTTTATAGAAAAACAGATTAATTTGGACAGGAAGGGATGTTCAGAGGTCTCTAGTCCGACTCCCTGCTCAAAGCAGGTCTAATTATATCAGGTTGCTCAGAACCACACTCAAATGGGTCTTGAAGACCTCCAAGGAAAGAGATTCCACAACCAGTCTGGGCACCTGCTCGAGTGTTCAGCCATCCTTCAAGGTGAATTTTTGCCTCCTAATATATAATCAGAATTGCATATATTCAGCTTCTCTATTGCCTCTTGTTTTATGCTTTGCACCTCTGAGAAGAGCATGGCTGCATCTTCTCTGCATCCTCCCATCAGGCTGTTGCAGAGAGCAGTAAGGTCTGCCTTCACCTGCTCTTCTCTAAGCTAATAGACCCAGTTCCCTCTGCCTGCTGTGCTCCAGCTCCCAACCACTGCGGTGTGATCTTTTTCTAATGAGGAGCCCAAAACTGAACACAGGTTTTGGATTATTTGAGAGTAGACACTGAAAAGACTGCTGACTGAAGTACAGCTTTACAACATACACTGAAAGAACGACAGCATTAGTATCCCACAAAACTTTTGAAAATCTGTATCACCTTTCGGACTGTATTTTCAAAATTATTTTAAAGATTCAAAAATTATCTAAAGAAAAATTAAATTCTGATCAGAAATTTTGAATAAAATTTTATGTATGGTCACAAAGAATACAGTTCTAAACAATGCTATGGATGGCAACATGCCAGTAGAATTTAAATAAATCCCAATTATACATCTTTTGGGCACTTGGTAAGTAAGACATTAAGATGACCATTCCACAGGATACTATGAAAGCCAAACAGAATCTCTATGGAGACCACTTCAAAGGCCAGTTTCCCGCATCCATAAAATCAAGTTTAAATTACATTCTGCGTGGGCCTTTTGTATGTGATACTGTTACCATGAACAATCAAATTCTATTACAGATCTTTGAGCAATTGTTTTCCATTTTTTATGAGAGTGAAAAAATACGCTCTTTAAATAGATCTTCATTTTTCTTTTGATTTGACAATATTAACACTGACAGACATTAAAGATTAGCTGAAAAGGACTGACAGAGCATTTCTATGCACTTTTATTTCACCCAGACTTAGGACATGATCCTTAATCCTGCTACCTACAAAACTTCCCTTGATGTAACTTGCTATTTTGTCTATGAACAAAAATTGCAGAATCAGATCTATTTTGAATTTATCTGCATTTTTTTCCTTGCTGTATCCAGTTTCACGACTGTGATGAATTCACTTTAAAGTGAATAGTGAAAGCAATGCATCTGAGCTGTCACTTCCTTGAAAGCAGCTTACATATTAACAGAAAATAAATTAAATTTATTTAATTACAAATTACGTGTTACCAATTACAACTTACTATCATCTCATTAAAAGAAGAACAAAATAATGCTCAAGCCTCATTATTTGTACATTTTGGGATTTGTTTTTAAACTGTTTCCTCTGTTGCTCATCATAAGTCAATTAAATGGAAGTAACTTTTCAGAACTGCATACAGTCATGAAATAAGATGGAAAAACTGAAAGTATGTGGGACTTGCAAGGCCTTTCAGTACATTTCAGTTTTCTTTAGGGCTCTGCTGAAGAAAATCAAGACTGATCTTTGACAACATGACTTTATATGAATTTACACCAAGAACTTTCAGCAAGAATTGTCAAATTTTGCAGATTTTCAGATGTTTTTCACCCCAAATGATGCATTTCTCCATGCATCTGGAACATGACCAGGATTTAACTTTAAAGGTCACTTAAGTTTTATACAACTTCAGTTAGGCCAGACGTTTAGCTCCTTTCACCTTCAGTGGCAACTGGCACTGGATTAAAATGTTCCCTGTTTGCAGCAGTATAAAGTACACAATTTTTCTAAGAGCAGAAGAGAAGCACTAGGCATTTCCAGTGAGTCTGGTAAAGAGGCTGTTGAAGAGGCCAGATCTGCTTGCCTACTGCCAGGCTTGTATGAAAAGTGACAATTTTTCCATGTGATTTGTAAATAGGAAAATCTTTGCTCCTCCTGCTCTTAGTGGAATTGTTCTAACACTAATGTCCAGGCAACATTTAAGGTTTCAATGAAGTACTGTAGAAGTTCTATTGAATGACAAAGTTTGTTCATGAAAGTGGAGTGTTTCTTTTAACTCCCGTTTAACTTCAGTTGTTTAAAATGATTTTGTCTTTTTTTTTGGGGGGGGGGGCAGGGGGAAGTGTTGAAAAAGAAACTGTATTTAGAGTTTGTTAACTGGATTACTTTTTTACAAATGCTTACTCTAAAGAATGCTGGACATACAGATGCCCTGTTATGGCAGTCAGTCACTCGCTGAGAGCCTGAGAACTGCAGCTTTCTCTGAGGTCAACAGGAACAGCGAGTGATCAGTGCTTTGAAACTCAGCCCAAGTTTTTCCCTTTATTGTTTGATAGCTTTGAAAATGTTTGCTAGATGACAGATACATATGACTTGATTTATAGAACTTTCTGCCCAAACATACCTCCCCTTTTTTTTTCTCCACAGTACTATTTCTTTACTCTCCCTCACCCCCATCATCCTATACCCTTCCTCAGTAAACCAGCAATTTCAATATGCAGTTCTCAGAGCTACAGAAAATTGTTAACTTGCATGCAGTACTATGGTGAATATAGGCTACAGCAGATTAAGTAGATCTTGGTATAGTAAAACATTCAAATACGTGCTAATGTTGACACTGTACAAGTGTGTCATCAAATGAAACCTGACAGATAGATGTTCAACTTTTCTAAATATTTTTGGAGTGTCCTAATCCTGGAACCATTTAATTGTATGCACCCAAAAGGACTTCTATTACTAATTTCAATAGAATCAAGACTTCATCCTCTTAATTCACAGCAGTTACACTGGATTAATGATAGCAGCTATTTTACGCACCTACACATAACGTTGCAACAACAATATACTCATTACTATTTAATAATGCAAGTTTTTCTGAAAAATTCTTCCTTTTTTTTTAAACAGCAACAGAATAAGGAAAAAGTGCATTCACTCTTGCTTCCTCATTCTCTTGCTGGTTTAGTTTCAGTCACAGAAATAAATTGCTTTCAGCAATACTTGTGTGACTGGATTTGTGCAGGTGTAACAGGTCATGACTTGCCAAAACTCTATTACAGGAAAGGATGAGAGAAGAAAATTTACAACATCTCTTTTGAAACCTGATTTCAATTTTCTAATCCTTATGTTTTTGGAAACTGTTCTAAAAAATAAAAAGATAAGCACACAATGCTCTTCCTCCTCCCAACTCTATTTTCCTCTCAAAACTAATGGAGTAGATTGCCTTTCCAGTCAACTGAGGTCTTTTCATCAAGTCATGTTGACTACCTCTTCTTTTTTTTTTCCAGAATAAAGTTACTATCTTGTAGAACTATATTTGCTAATGTGCTCAGCTTAATAAACTTAAAATGCATTTATTTCTTTTACAAAAATCATTTTCGGTCTTTCCAGTGACTGCTGCTCAGTGCGTATTTTAAGATTTGCAAAAATTTTATTTCCTGAAATCTAATAAGCTTATGATGTTAGTATTCTCCTGGCCAATTCCTTGGAATGCCGATTTTCAGCTGCTAGATCCACATTTTCCTATTCTCACATTCTCAAGTTTTAATAGTATGCAGAACCAAAAACTAACTTTAACTTGCTGTAGATCATCTCACCAAGTTTATGCTTAAATCAACCTGTCAATGGGCAACAACACTGAACTTTTTGACTTGCAGAATAGAGTCTAAGTATTATTTCAATTGTAAAGCTATTAATTTTCACACAGGTGGGCCATTCTTGGGCCAACATTTGTGGCACTCTCATTTGGTGTCATCCTGAGGGCTGCCCACTCAAGATGTAACTTTGCTTGCTCAACATATTCTTCCACATTCCCTCAAGTGTTTGCAGCTCTCATTCTATCCAATATCATTTCCAGGGCCAAATTTTTCACTCTACTAATACAACCACCTGCGACATCTTACCGATACTTTCCTTTACTCTCTACGTATGTATGTAGACCTCAAACTGCTACTCTACTCACATGTGCCAAAACCCACATGAACTTTCCAGAATCTTCCTCCTGATCCTGTTTCCATCTCCAGCTGCAGGTTAAATTAACCTCTTCACTACTGATATATGTTTCAAGAAAAAAATAAGCAGTAAGCAATCCTTGAAAATCTGCATGAATAAAAGGAATGTTGTTTTCACTCATTTTCATCTGAGTAACTGAAATTTATAAAATGCATCAGGAGTGCTCTTCTTTCTTGCATACAAAATGATCTCTATGGTTGTACTCATATAAAATCACAGTACTATCATTTACAGGAGTAGATGGATGTAACTATTGAAATGTCAAAAATTTTAAATCTTTTTTTTCATACAATATGATTATGTTGATTTCTTCCCTGGAGTTAATTAGCTTTCTTATTTACAAGGAAACACCATGTTCTATTACCATGAAAAGATTGTTACTTGGGTAAAATATCAAACAGAACAGATTTTTAAAGGTGGTGTAAATAATTTCTCTAAAAATAACACTGGATAAGTTTATCTTGGATACAGCTAAAAGCTTAAATGGACATCAAATTAACATTCTCTGAAGAGTTACACAAATGTTAAAATTTCTTTCAATTCCTGTGGGAAGCAAGAAAATAAGCACTGTTATTTCTATTTTATGGCTAAAGAAACACAGACAGAAGTTAAGTGACTTGCCCATAGCAATTCTGTGAATCAAGGTCAGTGCCAAGACTAAAATTTATGAGTTCCTTTTTCCTACCAAGAATGCTAAGACACACACCACTCTTTAAAATATATACTATTTAATATTTATTACTATAAAAATATGCAGTATGCACCTGGAATTGGATTAGTACAAATATGAGTTAATGGTTTATAGTCCTTTGCTGTTAGGTGAGTTGGTAGATGGATAGAAATACTAGTTTGGCCACTGAATTACAGCTTTACAACTATGCATTTTAGGCCAAATTAGTATTCTGCTAATTATTTGCCTTGCCTGCCCTTAAAGATTCTTCCCTCTTAGCTGAATGAGGTTCAGTGACAATCACTGGCATTTGAAAACTGCTGCGCTGGGTGGTCTTGATTCCTAATGTAGCTATATGCATACTGTATATTTCAAATGTAACCCTAAGGTATCTCACTTCTGCTTAGATCAATATTCCTATTTATTAGTAAGATTGCTATTTTTTCACCTGGATCCAGTAGTATTTGGAGGCCACAACTGAAAGGAAGGCAGAACTGCCTTGCAGCCCTTAAACACACAGCAAGAAAGGGATTCAGGTAGATGAGAGAAAAAACGTAAAGTAGCAGCAAGAGCAAAGAAAATGGAACATGTTCATGCCAGGAGTCTCAACGATGATCAGGAATTCAACCCTACTTTTTATTGATGCTACCATTGCTTAATAGATAGCTCTGCCCCTAAAGTGGTATGCATGCTTCTCCCCTGAAGGCCCATGTTCTGAAATTTCTGTTCAACCTAGGATGGCCCTCTCCACAGGGTAAAATACAAAAGTTCAAAATGAAGTTGCCTTTGGCAAAGCTGTGCCTGGGTAACTCTCTAGTTCAACATACGTATAACAAATATTAGGCAGCAAGAAGAAATTCATCAACAAAAAAAAAAAAGCAAATCCAAGTAAAAATGCAAAGGCACCAGCAAAATTCTACCAGTACAGAAAGAGGTAACACTGATTACTATGTCTAAGATTAAATATACTTCACTGCATTATCCTTGTAATACTTCCCTCAAACGCACTCTTAAAACAAATTAATCTCCAACATCGAATTATTTCACATAGCAACTGGCACTTAATGGTGTATGAAAATGTGATTTGGAGTTTAAATAAAATCTTGTTGAAATGCTTATTTGAGTAACTTACCCAATCAGCTTGAAACATCAGTTAATCAATGAATTTGTGATAGCACTGTTCTCTAAGTACAGAAAGCACAAGATGGAACAGTCTGTGGGAACTACCTATTTCAGTATGAGCAAGGAATATTTCTGCAGGAACTTGATCTTGCTACAGGGGATACTGCACATGACATGTAATATATTCCTGCAGATCAACTAAGGAGGATCTTGTCAGGACAGAACAGAAGGAAAACAGGAGTTGTTTAAAGGAGGCTGAAGGAAGAGATGGCAAAGAAACATGTTCAGTTCAAATCAAAACATGCAAGAAAATCACAACAAAAAAGTCTCAAACAAAAGAACACGCACGCTGAGTCACAAATTTCTTTCCTACCGTTCAAAACATTTGAGCAGTTTTGCCTGTCCATGCTGCTTTGCGTGAACTCAGGAATATTTCCTGCTTGAGCACTACGCCTTCTTACACAACGCAAACTCTTAAGTAATGACAGCCATAAGATCTATTTGTACTCAGAACAAAGCAATTTGAAACACCTGCTAACTTAGTAAAACATGGATTTAAGCTCCTTTTGCCTTTATATCTCTCTCCTCCATTTCTAAACCTATTCTTTTTCAATCATGCCAAAAATCAAGACACCAACTTAATATAAATATATTAATATGTAAGAATAAGTACTCTAAGAAGCGGTTCTCTCATCATTACATCAGTAATGACATTTAGATTATTTGGTTTTATTTGTTTATGAAAGGTCAGCCAAAATGTCTATACATCAAACATCTAAGAACTAAGACAAAACAATAAAGTATCATTGGGGTTTGGTATACCAGATTTGACTGAATACTTACAATGTTCATAGAAGTGAATAAAAATTAGCAGATCATTATATCCGAACGGTTTGAAGATGACCACTCAATTTGGCAATGAAATAACATTAAAGAAGCATCTATGCAAAACATAGATTACGAAGATTCCCCACTCTGGTGTGGGGCTGCTTCTGCGGGTCCAAAGCCTTCCAAGCAGAGCCAGTTATAACACCTCAAGGGAAAAAATCTGTCACACTACAGTGCTGTACCTGAATGAAGACAACATGACTGTGGTGGAGTTATTCTGACCAGTCTCCAAAGACTTCACAACTCTCGTGAGTGTGGTAACTTCACAATTCAGCTGTTTTATAGTATATAAACTAATCACAATGTTGCTAATCTCCTTTGGCCAGTAAGGCAGAGGGAAGGTTCAAGCTAAAAAAACTAAACAAGATTGAGGTGGAAGAAGGGAAGGAAATTCCGAACTGAGAAATAACTTGAAATTAATAAGGAAAAGGGAATTATTTGGGAATTCCCCTGGATTGAAAGATTCTCTTATCTCCTGTATCAAATACAGGAAGAATCACTTACAGGAACTCTGCTAGCTCTGCATACAGACGATTCACTTCAGAACCACACAACTACAACATTAGGATGTGAGTTATGATTAATGCTCTCTATGAAAATATTTTACAATTTCTTGAGGCAGAAAGCTATAAAAAACAGAGCCCAGTAATGACAAGCTACATTGTACAGATGGTTATGTAGCATCTTAAAAGTCCTCTCAGACACACTAGCACTCACACAATTTTAATATTTTTTTAAAATTACATCATAGCTTTCTTTTAGCAGGAATGCAATCCTGTTTCACAGATGAGTTGGTCAGGAATGTAAAAATACTTTAAAAAGACTTTGTAAGAAAGGACATTGCAATTTTAATACATTTTTATACACATTATAAATTATCCTCTCCCCTTTAACTTCTCTTTTTCAAACCAGCAGCATACTAATCCTCAACAATACTGTTATAAAAAAAGAGAAAGAAAACACTAAACATCTGAAACAAAAAAAGCGTTGGCAACTTTTACTATTACTGACATTGACCTTACAGGAACACAAATGCCTGCCACAGAAGGCAATGCAAGTATCCCATGAACATGAATAATTTATTCTTTTCACAGCACCTCCTGAATACAGTTCTTCACCTCATTATGAGGTCCTTCAAATTTAATTACTTTATATTTTACATTATTTTTTCAGTTATAAGATAAAAAGCTATTTGGCAAGCCACCTGCTCTGATCAAAGTATCTGATTTAAAAGAAAAAGAAAATTGAATATGAAATTCTTTGGCAACAAAACCTCCTGTGTGCATAAACGTACTTGATTTCTTAATAGCATTATTTACATTAATGTCTGTTCTTATACAATAGCAAGTATTTGCCTTTATTTTTCCTTTGTAATTTTTTAAGCACCTCTTATCCTGGCACCTGAAAATTACTGGCATAAATTAAAACACAATTACATTGGAATTTCAACTACAGATTTCTTCCAAGCCAGGGAAAACAAAAAGCAACAACAGCAGCAAAAGGAGACAGTTTGGAAAATTCCATCACATATGCAAACAATATTAATACTTCTCAAAGCTCTCTACACAGAGGTTTCTTGTAGTTTAGTGTATGTTTATT
This sequence comes from Ibycter americanus, assembly GCA_035590275.1. Lineage (NCBI taxonomy): Eukaryota > Metazoa > Chordata > Aves > Falconiformes > Falconidae > Ibycter > Ibycter americanus. The sequence goes on from JAVJGI010000001.1 coordinate 34,015,914, forward strand.
TTGCACCTCTATAAACCAGCCATGCTGAATGCAGCATATAGACTGAACTAATTATCAAAAAGGAAAATGTCCCTGTGGCTCAATCAGGGTATCGTAGAAGTGACGTACAAGATTTTAATTTGAAACAGTGCAGTACTGCTAGCCAGATCCTCATTTAAGATTTTCCAGCACACAGACACAGATGTATTAGGAATACAACCGCCTGGGACAGAAGCACAGCCAACACAACACTAAGGAACACAACAGCTTCCCTAACTTTCACCAAGACCAGTCATGCCTTGGAGTATCCACCATCAAGGATAATTAATTACATTATAAAGACATCATTCCACATTCAAATGTCTAACGGTTCACCCACAGATCTCAAAGGGGTATTTTGGATTGTGAATCTATTTGCCTGGAAACTGGGATCATTTGTTTTATTTGGCAACACAAAACCTAGACATAATGAAGTTTTTTATGAAACTGATAAATAACTTGATATAGGCAAAAAGTCTTGCTCCACATGTGTGGTGATGCACTTGTCCTCCTTCTCCAGGCTGTTCTACCACCCCAGGGGTTGCCGACTAGGACTTGGTGCATTGAGGAATGGGTAGGGCAGTTAAGCACCCCTTGGCTGTGCCAGTAATTCTTACTCGGCTAAGGCAGAGAATGGCCCTGTCTGTACTGGAACTCCTGTTGGCTGGTCAAAACAGGGAACAACAACGGAGACAACCAGTTACTCCCCGAGAACCCTGGAAGGCTCCTGCCTGCATCGTAGTCTGAGTGGAACAATACCATTGGTCTTGTTACTTTTGAAAAATTACTGACTTAGGTTGCAGCCAGGATGGAAATTCACTGATGACTAAAGGCAATCATCTTGCAGCCTTCTAAACAGCTGTCCTAAAGTGAGACCCTCTTGAGCTCTCCTGGACCTCAGCGGACTGTGACCAGCATCTCCCTCTGAGCAGGATGCCGCTCACAAACCACCAAGTCTGCAATGCTGGGGGGACTGTCACAAAACTGTCAGAAAAATGACAACAGGGTCTGGGCTGATACCTCTGCTCCTCGAGGCCCAACCCTTTGCCTGTTGAGGAATGCAAAAGACATTAGATGTATTTCACTGAACTCGAGGGCAACTTTTAACAAGTATACCTTTGTTATAATATGCATTGCAAGCTTAAAGTAGTTAGGCTATTTTTGTGATTTAAAACAAATTTTATTGAGTTGCTTTGCTGCTAAAATCCTATGGATAATCTTGAATTGCGAACAAACTCTCTCTCTCCCCCCTCTAGATACAAACCACTTTCCAAGTCTGAAGCTAAGATTGGACCTAGCCGCACCTGAACTCTGTGAGAGTTTAGAAAGCAAGGGGGTCTACTCCAAACCTTGTGACTCAGCAGAAAGGTCTCCCTTACTCTTTACCTCACCCTCTCTCTCTCCAATTAGACATAAACCATTCTCCAAGTTAGACTAAGATTGAACCTGGCTGCACTGAAACTCTGTGAGAGTTTAGAAAACAAGGGGGTCCACTCTAAACCTCATGACTCAACAGAAGGATCTACTTTGCCTTCTTGCGCCTTTGATCTTTATAAACTATTTTAACTGTATTCTGACGTGATTTCAACTTGATTTACCTCTGTGGATTTACTCCACGCAACAAGAGACTGGACCTTGCCATTGAATCTTTTGCAGTCACATTTCCACAAATTCATATTAAACCTATTTTGCTCTAACCCTTTTGGTGGTGATTCTTTAAGAGACCTGACCTAAACCACTCCTTCTGCAACAACATATTAAAAATGGTGTGCATATATATGTGTGTTCATATACATATTTAGACATATGTGTATACACACATACACAGACACCCACATACATTCTCCTTCTCCACAAAAAGTCTAGATTGCCAACCTTCCTAAATGAAAAAAGGAAATTATCTGATATAAATGCATTCTCAGTCTAGGACAGATATGTCTACTAAGCTTCTAGCCATGTTTGCTCAACTTTCCTGAAATGAAAACCTTAAAAGACATTCAATGAATTGATCTAATAGGAGACTTGCTCAGTTTTGAAGCTTCACGAGAAGGGGATGAGAAAAAGGTACCAAGTGTTAAGAGTGAAAACCCCTTCTAATATTTACAAAACTGAAGTGAATTTCCTCCTACAACACATCCACTGGTTTCAGTAAGATTGAACTTACCACTATAATTTTCTACATGCATAATTTCTGCAACACCTATTCCTCACAAGGAAGAAAAAGAAATGTCATATTTTACAAAATTTCCATTCAAATCTGAAGAAAATGATAGAATTTATTTTATTTTTTTTTTTAATTTTTTTTTTTTTTAAGAACTTGATTAGTGGTCCACATATCATTCTGTGTAACTCAGGCAGGGAAGAACTCTTTCATCGTGGCCAAAGATTACCTTCTTCAGATGTTTGTCTCCTTTGAAAAGAATGTTTGCCTTCATGTGTTGCATTCATGAATCTTTGCATATACCACAAATTGCAATAAAAATCTACTTAGCCAAAAGATCCAAATATAGAGGAACTGGTGTAACCCTAACAAAATGCTGTCCACTATATTGTTGGAGGGTCTTTTGGTAAGCGTTGAAACTCAGCAGCACAGACACAACCATTTAGAAACAAACAAGAAAAAGAAAAAAATCAAACACCATACACCTCAGACACTGCTAAATTACACTCAACAAAATTCTAATCCTGTCTTCTGCACTACAGGCAGTTTTCCAGCCTTTTCAACCAAAGAAATTTTTCTGATATACTCCTGCTTTGAAGTTTCTGTATATTTTACGGATGAAACCCAGGAATCCAAGGGAAAGAGAATAAACATGAAACTCATAGAATGACTATCTACAAATTTCTGGAAATAGTACTCCTTAAGCTATAACATCCAAATAAGCACATTTCATTTAGAGCCATGACCAACAGGCATGGCAAAATAATGCTGTGTTCTAGAAGCTAACCCCTATCGTTACTCTTTGCCTTTGAAGAAAGTTGTATTCTGCCTTCTCCAGCAATATTAAAAAACATAAGACCCTTTCAGACACAAAGATAAGGCTGGCCTTGATCACCATCTTACCCCTTCCTTCCCTTTTGCTTTCCTGCACCCACAGTGCTGCATTGCCCCATTTCCTCTCTCAGCCCCACCGCCTGGCTCTTGCCCCCAGCACAGTGGCTGGCACTCTGCGCATCACCTTTATGGTGATGGACAAGTCAGTTAAGTGCCCTCTGGAGACACTTCAGTATTTTTTATGTTCACATCTAACATTCAGAAATAATGTGGAAAGATTATAAAAAAGCATAGGGAAAATAAACAGGAAAAGAAAGGGGAGTTTAGAGACACCTGTGTTTTACAGTTTTCTGAGAAAAATGGAAGCATTATTTCACTTCAGAACTCAACATCATGTTAGCCAAGACCAAATTCAGGCTCAGGAGCAAACAAAATTAAGATGCCTGCTACTGTCTACTGATGGAGGTAGATCTGCCCTCTTCCATGACAGCAAAGCCTTCCCTCAATAAGCTATAGGGAATATCTTGCTGTTCATACCAGTCTCAGTCCCAGGCGCTCCAAAAATCAGCACAGAAGTCAAAATCACACAACACTGTAGATTATTTTTACTTCATAAGCTTAGTAATATGAACTTGTGTCAAACAACCATAAAATTTGATTCCTCCCTGTGAATTTCATTTTATTACGAAGACAGATTTGTATATCATGGACATGGTCTCTCTAATGCCATCTTTCCTTGGCCTTCAGCTTCCTACATTAGATCTACAGCTATTACTATTTCAAAGTTATTATTACTTCAAAATGCTAAATTTCCCAACTGAGAACACAGTGACATTCATGCTGAAGAAACTGCCTCCACACCAAGATATCTTTCTGTAGCAGTATTTTTCCTGTGCTTTTTGCTTTGGAATGTGATACCCTGAAAATGCTTGTCAGCTTTAAACTTTTAAACAGCACAATTTAGTCACCGTTTCCTCAAGAAAAAGCTAGGAATTCTTCCTTTTAGTGAACTGCTACAAAATCACTCTCTTCCACCTGTACACAAAAGTGAACTTGAAAAGTCTGGGGAAAAATAAGTCTAACAGTGCAAAGATAAAAAAAATTATACAGGTTTATTTTTCAGCATATTTTAATAGAATATAGCTTGGGGCCAGAAAAAGTAAGAGAGATGTGCAAATATGTGTGCCCTGTTAAAAAAAAACAAAAACAACCAACCAAAACCAAAAAACCAAACCAAAACAAAAAACCAGCACAGACAGCCTTTTTAATAATAAGATCACATCACTCTCTTACGATGTCAGCACACAGAAAACTCCAAGGGCCGTATCTTTTCACAGATAAGTATAAACTGCTCCAAGCAATTAGTGTTAATTAATGTTACTAATTAAAAGTCTAGACAAGCCAGCCCTCTCACCCTGGAATGTTTTTGCCAAACAGTGAATACCTGCAGACTTCAGCCTTGGTGATGGTCTAGTAACACTTGACAAGTTCCCCTGAATACAGCACTTCCAGCTTGTTGAAGCTTTGTGTTAACTTTGCACCTGCACGGGCCCCCAGCCGCCAGGAGGCCGTGGGGATCAAGTGCTCCTATAACTGGGGTTAGTCATCTGTATCAGAATCACAGCAGACTCCCTCCTAACAAAGTCTCTTTTTTGTTGTTAATTAAGACAGTACCAAAAAAATAAAGTTACTTATTCAGTCATGAGGGCTGAATGCTCCCAGTAGGTAGTCTTTTCACAATTCAGTTTCCCTGATGGGACTCGAAGAGGAAATGAAACAACAAATTGTACTCCTGATGATCTAAGCAGAAGCTGCAATTCCACGGGGAGTCCTGCTAGGTCAATTAGTTCATCATGCTAACAGAACAGCAATCCAGAAACCAGTGTCCCACCAACAAAGGTTTGAAAAAGTGAAGTTCAATGCCCAGTTTTAAGGCAGTCTCCAGTAGATATTATTGTTAGGTTCAGCAAAAGCACATTTACTGAATATAAAAATAGGGCAGCAGTACTGAAAAGCCAGAGGGATATTCTCATACCGCTAGATTCATTCATGTGAACGCAGCAGAAGCAGTCCACCTTTGTACGATCTCTAATGAACGCTCCTTGTACAAAAGAAGTTCATCTCATCAAAATGTTTCCTTCCTAAACTAGTTACTGAAGAGGTAAGTACCTTTAAAAAAAGCTTTTTTTCCTCAAAAGTCAAAGTGTAGTGCTGCACCTGTTGGTTTTTTTCTTTTAAAGCATTTTGGTACTCTTCAACCTTAGTATTATTTTATGTTCTGTGCTTACTGCATAGTACTCTTTTGCAAATACGTGTCGAAAATAATTAACAGGACTTTTTTCTTACAGTGCCATCCAACAATACTGTAATGTAATAGACGGCATTTACATTTCATTTTTAAAGCAGCACTTGGAGCAAATATATCCATCTGTGCTGTTTTTTTCCTTTATAATTTGAATAGGAACTTGATACTCCAATGATAATTTTATAAATGGCAAGCACTGTTTTTGATGCCGTAAGAATATGTTTCAAAAGAAAAGATGGTCTAATAGACTGCTTAAACTCCAAACTTTCACCTATAGTCCTGTGAATGTCCCCAAAATATTCAAGCACCCATGTTGTTTTCTTAACCTACAGAATCTGAACTATGGAACTAATTTTTACCAACCCCGCAGTGGGACTCTGGGATTAACAATTCTCTAAGTTAGGGAACAGAAAGGACTATAAATTACAGGCAGCTGCACTCTTTCCATCTGCATATATTTATGCAAAATAGCTGTTTTACTCAAACAGGTCAAACATGAGGTAGTTAAAGTAGCAGATTGTTGTCAACCCTGTTATGTTTATAATCAACTACTGCACTTCCTCCTGCAAAGCCACTTTAGATATCCCAAGGTTTTGCAGAAAAAAACAAAACAAAAAACCAAAAAACTTTTACATTTTTTTCCCTATACACTGGTCACAGTTGTAAACGAGCAAGTTGTGTAAAGAAAAGCGGATTATTCAGTTTAGTTTACTTTATTGCTATCAGCTACTGCAATATTAGACCTTGATGCTTTATTTACAGAACTCCCCACTGACAAAAGATAGCACTGCATAATGAGTACACAAACGCATTTCAAGAGCACATCTTGAAAGCTGTTTTTGTAAAACACCTTCTGGCTGCAATACTTGAATGTACTGTATGCTGACAGTCAGTAGGGACAACAACACAGATGTGCTTTGTTTGGCTCCTAATGGATTCAATCCCGAAGAGCATTAAAAAGAGAGAGAGGGAAGAAAATTTAAGCTTTACCTTTTTCTGAAACTCTGATCAAGCACCCTCTTTCTCTTTGGCCACGTGGGTTGAAATATGATGGAACAATAAAACAGTCTATTTAGGAGAGAATGAATTCTTGTTTCTTTTGAAAGAATGATTAAAGCCACAATTTCTATTCACAGAAAACTATTATTAAGTTATTGTATGTAATTTTATGACCTTAAGAATAGATTTAATTTAATTTTAGTTTAAAAGCATGCACTGAAATGTTTAAGTGAAGACTCTGTGTTGTTTGTCTAGAAATAACACTTCTAATTGTTTATCAGTCCTGTAGAGGTTTTAGCATTTGTTTTACTTAATTAGCTTATTATAATTTTAAAAGCCATTATTTACTTGCATAATAATAACTTGAAATAATTTGAGCGTTTCTACAGAGCAAATATATGTAACTGTTTAAAAAAAAGTCAGAGAAGATGATGCATCTTAAACTCAGCACCAGCAGTTACAGTATTAATGGCAATGTTGTTGCTGGTAAGATCATCATATAGAAGATATCAAAGAAGCACATTTGGACACGATTATTTTACTGCAGAAATCTGCATTTTGATCTAAATACAACCAGAATATCACCACAGAGATTTGATCAATTATACTGCTGTTCTGATACAAAACTGAAACTAGAAAATAAGATAACCTAATGGGAACAACTGCTAACGATCACGTTCCTTGAAAAACTGGTCTCTCTGAAGTCATTTGTTGTTTAGAACAGCTCTTACCTTTCAAAGAGGAAATGCTGCTGACTTCAGTCCCTTTGTAGGATGCTCTGGCAAGAGAACTGGTGTGACAATGCATGCAAGATAATGAGTAGAAGGTAAGCCTGAGGTAGACTACAAGGTTAGCTCCTAAACTTACATGCTGTAACAATTTTTTACATTCCTAGGCACCGTGCTCTGCTGTCAACTTCAAGAGACTGAATTAGGTGGGTCTAAGAATACAAGCCTCAAGTGCCTCACATGTATCAACAGAGAGTATGTAAATATAATACAAACATCATAATCACAGCCCTAAAGCTTTCCAGATGCCAGCAAAGAAGCAGAAACAATGCCACAGAAACTTGTGTGAAACATTTTGCTAGTAGCAGGTTATACCAATAATTCATATCAGACAATGGCTTACACGTGTAAATATGGATATCTGATCTTTTTTCATACAGTGCAGTAGAAAAGATATCTGATCTTTTTTCATATAATTCAGTAGAAGGGATGGAAAGTGGAGTAGTAACCTTAGGTTAGTTACATTCATCCTGATAGAAACAGTTCTCTTCAACTAAAAAAATTCAGTACACAAAACCACAAGTTCTCTTCTCTACTAATTCTCTTGAATTTCCTTATGAGGAAGAGAGATTCAAGAAACTACAAAAAGGTGGCCGTCCTTACTGTAAGAACATGCAAGTGTCCTTTACAACTGATGATACTTTCCTATGACAGCTGCCAGGGGCACTAATTATTGCCCTATAGCCTTCACATTTGTGTGCCTATTAACAATTATTAGCTCACCAGACTTCAGATGATCGCTTTATTTCTATCTACAATAGATTCCACACTCAAAAGCTTGGTCTAAGAACCACTCAAACAATGGTTTGAAAGCATGTCTCATAAATTTCAGACTAACATTCAATTGCATTTGGCATAATTTTAAATGACAGTTAAACCATGCAAGTGGATAGTTGCTCTAAATAATGAGATAATCATAGGATGTTGGCTACTTAATTAGAAAATGCTTTCAGTCCTAGATTCTCTGCTGTTTAACGATGACCACAACTTCACCCAATTGGACTTCAAATCCAGTCTAACATACAGAGAAATTGTGTATGAAGAATGCAAAATGATGAATGCCCCCATCAGTGGACTTCCCTGGAAACCAGTTCTTGTCAAAACATCCTGCCTGATGGACTCATCAGATCAGTTGACAAAGATAATAGCATTAATACAGGAGAATTCTGTAAACTCTGTGTAATGCAGGCAGTGTTATTACTTTGACTTAGAGCACAAAAGAAACCCTTCTGCAAATACACTATTTCTGCTTCCAACATTTCTAAATAGTGTTGAAAAAATGGAAAAGAGAAAACTAAATGAAATGAGATCTAGAAAGCAGGCTCTGTAACGGCAATACTTTAGATGTTCAAATTGCATACTCAGCGGAAGTTTTGAAGGTTAATTAAACATTGTCACTATGAAAAAATCTTAAACAAATCCTATACTTAGAATGTGAAAATAGACAATGCGTAGAAAGCAAGGAACATTTTTAATAGTAAACAATAGAAATTGGAAAACCTACTGGGGGAAAAACAGTTTGTCATGAAGTCCATACATGCACAAAGCTGCTTTTTTTATAACATTTCTTTTTAACGTCCCTTTCGAAAACATGCTGAGAACCACTTAGGTACTTAAGAACACTCTACTACTGATTCTGAGATTTTATGCTCCTTGCCTAAAATGTCCAGTAGAATTGCCTTGTATAAACAACCAACAGCGGACATATAATGAAAAATGCAATTAACTTCTTCAAGAAAATGTAAGCATTATGCCAAAATGTATTATTTGTCATGTTTATTAATTTTTGGAGCAATGAGGCTAGTGGGATTTCACTTGGTGGTCTCAGCTTTTCTCTATTTTCCTGTCTGCTATGTGCCCATATCACACAGTGTTCCTATTGTTCACGCAAGATATTTCATGCATCAAGAACATCGTGATGGTTCTTGGATGAGTCAGTACATTATACTGGTTTACTTTAAGAGAGGACTGAAACATTGACATTAATGACAGCTTGGAATACAGATATGATTTCATAATATAATATAGAAAATATCTGCCTTTGTTGTATGATTATCATGCTACTTGTGTGTGCAAAATACATTTCAAAGGGGCCAGAATCAGAAATATTTTTTTAAATAGTCTTGTATTTTCAATTTTGAGCCAAAAATACCTCCACAAAATTAGGTGTGTCAGAGTAGAAGCAGAAAAGAACCAAAACCCAATGTAAAACCTGAATAACATCTACACTTTCTGCAGCTAACAATGAAGGAGAGTAACAATTGATGTGCTTTTTATGATTTCAATGCAAATAATCTGGGCCACTGGATATGCCAGAGGCAAATTTCACATCTTCCTCATGCCCATCTCAAACTGGATTTACGCAGTCTTCCTGCAGTCAATGATAGAAACACAGAGCCATGTAATTCGGTCCCTTGTAATCTTCCGATAGCTTTACCGTACGGAATTGGTAAAACCTCCCTCCTCCTTGGTTTTCATATATGTACTTGTATTTCCTTTCCCCTACAATATAATCAGAATTCTATTAAAAGAATGCAGAAGATTACTACTTTTCAGAGGCACCCACACTGCCTTTCAGGAAAGGAACCAGTGCATTTATCCAAAACTTTTCACAAGATATTTTTAAAGATGCAGAAGGAAAAGGAAAGAAGTCTAATACTAAGTGTTTGACTTTGATTTTACTTTAAAAGAGTTAGAGCAGAACGCTCAGCACTAATACCAAGTAGTGTTTTAACACAGAAGTGTCAAGATACTTTTAGAATTCAGAAATGTTTGTGGGTGAAGAATTGCTGAACAGAACACTACACTAGTTCCTTTATTCTATGCATAAGTAGCCCCTGCAGTGCCATAGCAACTTTTTGATGTATTTTTCAAAAGGTTTTCAACTCAACCTACCAGGTGGTTTTAGGAACTCAAATTCATGTGCTGAAGCCGTGTGCCAGTAGTTATCAAAGAATGCGTGGCATGCATCCTAATATTCTTACTGTGCGATCAGTCTGTTTCTATATTTGTGTGCATATGTATGCGTGTTTCCATATTCGTAGTGCAAATCTTGTGACACTGCAAATGAAATGGTGTAGCATTTTACTACATTTATGTACATAGCAGTGTCTCACCGACTTAAGACTTTCAAGGAAAAACATTAACTGAATTAATGAGAATGGTTCAAAAAACAGGCTTTTCAGTTTCGACTGGTATAACAATAATGCTTTTTCCGAAAGAGACATGAAGTTTGGTTTAACTCCGAAACAATCAGTCCACGTAGTTAAACAGAGCAATTGTCGCACGTTTCTACTGTTGCACCATGGGAGGTTTAAGTTAAAAATTTATTTACTTCAGGTATGTAACATATTGAGGAAAGTGCCAGCAGACATGAATATTTGTGTACAGAATTTACAGGAGATTCTCTAACTCTGTCTGGCTTTTCTTTCTATCAAGAAATGGAAAAGGGAGAGAGAAGAAAACCCTAGACTTCTTTCCCTCCAGTATGGGAAGCGGCTGGAGGATTATTTCTGCTCTCTAGTTTTAGGTACTCTGTTGTTGACAGTAACGAAAAAAAAAAGTTTGATCTTTCCTTTCTCTGTACCTAAAGTAGTCTTAGCAGCAAATAGCTACTCATTGCCCTTCCTTTAAAAGAAGAAATCCTATTACTCATTTGAATCAGGTGGTCATTACATACAATCATAGAAGGGCAGTACAAAAGCCAAATGAGAACTTCCGTGAGATGATGCCCTGAGGCTTAAGGAAGAACAGGGCTAACCTGTCCTTAGTAGGAACCCCCAAACAGAAATTTCAGCCAAATCTAAAACTGAATATACTTATCAGCAAAATTTATATTTGCTCTAAAACAGGTTATAACATACATTAAGAAAGATCATGTTACTATTAACTAAGGCATAAGTGTATCCTTATTTAAATTATTAAAAGAAAAACATCAAGTAGTTTAATATTTAATTCTTGAGTCCATGCAGTTACCTGAGTTTCCAATATATGTATTTACAGACATTAAAACATTAATGACACTAAACATTAAAGGAAACCTTGGTCTATCACTGGATACTGATCAACTTACAGAAAGTAATTTTTATAACCTACTTGTAATAGGTTGTAGTATCTAGTTACAGCCAACAATCAAATCTCATACAACAAATACCTAACTCTCCTCAACTTCTATCTGAACAGGAATAGGGATGGGGGAGAGCTCCATGATGTCACATCAAGGACACTGCAGGTTTTAAAGCTGCTTGTTGCTCACTCTCCACAGATTCAAGAAACTGAAAAACTGGGTATATTCCATACAGAATACAGCACCTCTACAAGCAGCAGCAGCTACACCAGGCAGCTTTCTCCAGCAAAGGTAAACTCAGCTCCTTGAATTTCTTAGAAAACGGCTCTCAGAGAAGCTATGCTATAATACCTGTGTATTTGCACTTGAAATTTTAATTGCATGGCTAAGCACCTGGGATCAAAATTTACTGCAGCACCCATGTATTGCTGTATGCCAGCTGTGTCTTTGCAGTTTCATCAGTTGATATGAAAATCCTTCATTTTAATTTATTCAAGTAATTTAGTTCAATGACCAGCTCTGGACAACTAGAAAATGCTTCTTTACTTCCAAAGCTGCATAAATTTGAGATGCTAGAGGAAAGCACTTGCTAGCTCTAAAAGCTGACAGGACAGAGTAGTCAGTACCCAAACCACTACGACTAAATCACCTTTTCTTTCTTTGCCAATGTTTATTTTTCTTTGTAGAGCCAGTATAAAGTTTCTACTAATAAATACAATTTTTTAAAGCTAGTTTTCTGCATTTTAATACAAATAACATTTTATCAAATGTATTACACTCAGGTATATCTATTACTTAATGTGTGCAGAGTTAATGTATCGTTTTTGGCAAAACATGTACAACTGCAAAGATTGAGTACTACATTTCATATAGCTTGACATTCAACAGGTTTGAACTATTACTATCAGGTAGTTTCAAGGAAGACAGACAAAACCCGTACACTGGAGAATGAAGTCTCCACCTGTAACTACAACTAATGCCACTCAATCCCATCCACCTACCAACCATGCCTTCTGCATGCTTTCTGTTGTTTCGGGCAATTGCCCATATGATTTTTACTTCTTGCCAAAGTTCACTATCTCCAAGTATTTTCTCTCACCACTGTAAGATACATTGTCATTTCAGACTAATGACAAAGACTTCAGGAAAACTGGCTGAAGGTTGACGAAGGTACATGTGGCTGACATAGGGGAATCTCCACTTCTAGCCCATAAGAAACCCATGTTCCACTATCAACATTTTTCTTGCCTGCAGTCAGCTCTTAAGAGTTGCAAAGCCAGAAGGTAGTTTGGAGGCCATACTTAGGAGTAATGATTTCTCAATAGATAATAATTTGAGGTCCATGAGAGTGTGTTCCAGAGCCAGGTTGAGTAATTAGATCCAATAAATAACCACTGCTAAGCCTCTTCCCAGTGCTCTTATCTGTGTGCAGTCATTCTGGCTTACAAAGCAGCATGGAACAGGAAAATGGAAAAATTTAATGCAAACCATGACTAATGCAGTTCTTAAGAAAGAAAGATCTAACTATGGTTAGCAGAACGTACAGGCTTATAGGGAAGTGTAGGCAGAAATACAAAAATTGGAAGTTGTGTGTAAGACTGCTTGAACAATTAAGTATCTGAAAGTATAAAAGTACATTAGTCTAGCAAAAAAAGCTCAAATAGGATTAAGTCATAAATTTCAGTGGTTAATTTCAATTTATAATAGGACAGAAGCAGGATGATTTTTTCCTTGTTTTTTAGCAGCCTGTCCACCTTACAAGTCCCCCTAGCTAAACACCAATCCTGATAAGCACTTCCGCAAGTAATCGTTTAGTTCAAATATTACCGCATACACTGTAACATATGCTCTGAAACCAACCCACAAGAATTTTAAAAAATAACACAAAAGGCAGCACACATGTACATACTTCAAAAACATGTTGTAAAAGTAGAAGTGGAAAATTATGTATCCCACTTTCCCTTTTTTGCTAATACATCAACTGAATACCTATCAATATGCAACACTAATTAACATATAATTCAGAGCCATTTAGAAGTGGCTCAGGATCATCTCCTTTCAAATGTCTAACATCCTTTACCTTGCTCTTTAAGCAGCCTGAAAAATGAAACAGGCACGTTAAAAATTCTCAATATAAAAAGCAAGTTTTTGAAAAACGATCGTTCAATATTTATACACTGACCTCTGTTCATAGAACACAAAAGACCCTAAGAACTATTTCAGTCTTATTTATATAGCAGAATTTAAAATTTAAAAAAAAAAGAGAAAAAAGTCATGCTTATTTGAGCTCTCTGCATTGGATGACTTTCACAGCTATGCAATTTTTTCAAGTATCAGTCTTGAAACCCTATTCTCACCTAAATCGTTGGAAGTATATATAGATGTATACAGTCTATATGTACAGCTGTGCATATAGATATCCACAATCACCATCCACCCAGGTTTCACATCAGTAGTGCAAAACTGCAGAAAGAGACACATGGATGCACAAAAATAGCTTATCTGCATATTTACAGAATGCTAATAAAGATAGTAATTGTTACACTGGGATGTAATTATTTGCAGCTTTTGTTTAATAACAGAGAGCAAAGTTTCATGGTACGCTTAATCCAGTCTCACTGTGGACTGCTCCCTGAAATGTCCCCCCATACACATACAGCCATGTCCCCTACTTCACACCTAGCAAATATGTGGTCAGTCCCATCAGACTGCTGATCCTGACCCAAAGAAAAACTAATCACGTTTTCTTTTGGGTTGTCTGCAGATCCAGCTCAGTGTGTGCCACCTTTTGTGCACCAGAAGCACAGCCACAGGCTCCAGAAGCAAGGGGAGCAGCACCTTTTAGAAGCAAAATGCCTTTATTTCGGATCCACTACCACGGGAAATTATATCCCCAGCAAAACTGAACCAAACAGCAGACCAAATCTGTCCACAGGAATACGTGGCAGTAAATCACATGAACACAGGATCAACTACAACGATGTGCTAATGCACACTGTGCTCATAACGTTATCCACTGAAATGCTATCCATATAAACATCCATTAGAACAACGACATCCAATGTGCTTCAAGACCACACAGACTTCCATCCTTTCCTTTCTGAAATCAACTGTAAACCACATTATTCAGGTAATACTAGCAGACCTGATTCTCCCATGAGTGCCTAACTTGATCCAGCTTTTACCTTGCTTATGCCTTACTGTCAGAACCTCTAACAGGTTTTAGGTTTTTTGCACGAGTACCTACAACGTATGTTGTGACCGGGTAATATCAATAAGCTAGAACAAAATACCACATTAACTTCGACCCCTGAGTGTCTGGATTTAAGCCAGTATACTCATGGGAAAGACTTTATGGAATAATCAATAAAAAGGAGTAAAAGACAGCACAGCATCTCCTCCAGGGAAGAAAACAGAGGGCACACAGTAATTTAAAAACCATGCCAATAACAAGAAAGGAAAAACTGAAATGGAAAAGGAAAACCAAAACACATCCTCTCAACAGAGCTCCCAGCAGAGTAGAAGACAAATCCACAGTTTAATTTTTGGTATCCAACTGAGATGCAGCAACAAGCTCTCTCTAAGCACTCGGCACTCCCCCATCAGCTAGCTACCGAACAAACATAGCTCTTCACAGTAATTCAGCACAGACCAAGTGAATAGTAACCAGCTATCCAGTGATCTGCAACACGATCAGCTACCAGCCTGTTCTGCTGAAGGAATAACCAGCATGTCCTACTCCCCACCTAGGCAGGTTAGCCTCAAATCGCAGAACAACTTTTCCGCCTCTTAACAAACTGCACAGGAATTCTGAAGCTTTGTCTCATGCACATCATGTTATTCTTAACAGAGCTGCCCCCAGCTCTAACCCCTGCCCACACCCCAGGCATTTACGAAGGGCACACAAGAACACAATTCCATTACTGCTACTGCCCTACCTCTCAGAAACACAAAGGTCTGAAACTACTCATGTAATGCGCACACAAAACAAATATGTGAAATGACAGAAAAGCTTATAAAATTATTCTGATTACAGAAATACAGCAGGATGGTAATAGTCATTAAAGGCTGCTAAATATAGAGAGGATCACACTGCACTCTAATAGTTAACTAACTTCAAAAATGTTAGGCTTGTTAATACGTACCGTAGCAAGCTTAGTCTGTTTTGCACTTGCAGAGTTGAAAAAAGGAAAGCCATGATGAGCTGTCAGAACCTAACAGCACACAGGCACAGCAGTGCTGCATCAGAGGCCTCATCCTGACTCCAGTTACGTTGTGACACAGCAACATTGATTTTAATGGGCTCAGGGTAGGACCCCGAAAAGAGTTCCTGTCACCATTGACCCAAAGTAGAACTCAGTTGCTTTGCTGGAAGCGAAAAGCTGGTGTCCACTAATTCTAGAAGCCCTCCTCCACACACTAATGAGATTTTCAGGGACATTTTCTATGTAAATATGCCTACTGTTCAAGCTGCACTCCTCTTCAGAAGTCTTTAAAAAAAAGATCAACAAACTTTCTGTATAAATACAATGATAATCTTCCTATGAATTTTTTAAATATTAAAGTCTTACATTTTGAAAATATTCTGCAGGATTTAAACATACATCATAAATTATTCAAGGAGAACCCACTTCTAAAAATAAACACTATAACAAGACATTGCAGTCCATGTATACTTTAACAAAATTTCTGGAGTCAAGCTTTCAATGCACGCAACACCTACACAAGACCGGTGAATTAGAAAAAAACCCACGATACTTACTTCTCTGATTTTGGCCATATGTTTAAACAATCATTACCAATTTTCATCATTTAAAGATCTAAACTCCTGAAGAGGTACAATGGAAATACCCAGTACTCAAATGTAATCATCACTCAAGTAAGGATTTAACAAACTGTATTTCAATGATTTGAGGTCCCAGTACAATGAACAAACAAAATGAAATTATTAACGGAGTTTTTCACAGTTATTTGTTAATTAACCATTGTATTCAGAGACGAAAACCAGTGCCACAGGACATTACCAGAATACTATATCTGATGCATATGCATCGTTTTTTTCATAGATTCCTTGTGGCAGTGCTACCTTTTCAAATCATGCTCATGTTTCATATCACTGCACACCAATGCACAACCACAATTGTGCTATTCTTTGTACATACTAAAGGACACAGATAAAGCCTATACAGTAATCTTCTGGTATTTTTTAATATTACAAATTGTAGAAGGAAAAACCCTACTGTGATCATTGAACCATGTCACGATCCTTCCTAGGAAATCTCTGCAGAGATAAAGATAACACAAACTAACCTTTAGAAATCAGATGAGGGACACAGCTATCATAACAATGGTAGCTGAGTTCAAATGCTTAGTCTACAGGGAATAGGAATATAGCATACTCTACAAATAATTTTTATTTCTTTATTTATTTAATCCAAGTGGAAATGGTCTTTACAAGCCTCTACTTGCAAACTGGAGCAAAAAAAAAAAGGTAGATAAGCCCAATCGCTTTAGTAGCCTTTGCATTTCCCGATTTTTTGGAAATGTAAATCAAACATTAAGAGATGATTGCTGTACTAACACACAACAGGTTTCCTCACTGTGAACAGCAATTTAGGAGCAATTTGTACTTAAATATTATTATGCTGGAGACTAGCAGCTTGCAGCAGAAGCATAGGCTTCTGCCTTCTACATACTTTCGGAGACCAGATGACACATCAGCAAGTATAGAAGCTCTGCCTGACCTTTTTAAAGCAAAAAATGGCATGGAAAAAAGCAGTCCGTTGATTCTGATTTCCAAACAGAAACTGTTTTCCCCACAAGCTGATTCCCTGAAAATGCAAGATCCCCAGAAAGAACATATAAAGTAGGCAATCTGAGAAATTTTTGTATGAAATGCCCAGGGGTGGGGTATTAGGCAACCATATGAATGTGTGTGTTACACTTACAGACAGCCAGAATGAGCGTATCAGTAAACAAATTGCTGCATCTACACTACTTGACTCTGAGTTATGTTGTGTATGTGCATGCAATGAATGCAGTCATAAAAGATGTGTCATGAGAAGTAAGATGCAAGTACTTAAATAATTTACTTGGCATAAAATGCCAAAAATATTTTATCTTCCTGTAAATATGCAAAAGCATCTAATAATTATGATCTTGGTTTTGTTTATATATGTTACCATATATTAGAAATCCTTTGCCTTGTCTTAGCCATGATTATATTGACTGTCTCCGATTCAAATCCAAAAGCTACACAAAAACCTGCTTTAGTATCTTAACCTTTTACCTTTATTAATATGGAAATTTAGCTTATAGCAGTGAAGGATTTTTTTATGCATGTCCATCAGCATATTTATAGCTGCCTAAATATAAGCAGCTTCAGGGGCTTTTCCATAGCACCAACAAATTCCTTTGTCAGCAGCAAGAACTCAGTGTTTAAAAGATAAATAACTAAAAGATACCTAAATTTGGTTTCGGAAATAGCTTTCATATTGAAAAAGTCACATTATTCTATCTAGAAGCATGCATTTAAATAAAGTTTTCAATTTACTAACTGAAATGCTTTCCCCCTGCAATCTTCTCCTAGTAAAGGATATAGATAGACCATGAGTAAAACGTGAGCTGCCTATTATGTGCCTGGGACTCCTACTGACTGACTCATGAATGACTATACCTAAAGGAACCCTCTTTAGAGAGCAAAAGGAGATTGCTTTCTTGAAGAAAAAAAATATCATTATCATAGAGCAGAGAAGTTAGTACAAGTTTTAAGAACCTTCCGCAAGGATAGGTGTACCTGTTTATACAGCACATATGAATGCCTGCAGGAGAAAAGATATAAAAAAAATCTGAAATTATATATGTACAAGCTCTTTCGGTTAGGCATTTCTACTGTCCTTCTGTCTTCTTTCCTGAAATTATGATGTCATGGGTTTTAAAATTTTTATAGAAGTCAAAATGACTTATGTAATTGAGCAATATTGTAGAAAAATTATGATAGTTTTTTCTTCATTTCTTTGCAAGATCTCACTTGCACACTTATAAAGAAGCTTATGGGTGTCTCCACAGCATTCTTGAATACATAAACGATGTATTTAAAATCTGAGTAGATGATCTGAGAAGAGCTAAAACAAAGCATGAAGCAGGAAAAAACCAAACTGCATCTCATATTACTGTGATGCTGAAGAGGCCTCTTGGCTATCTCAGGCGTTCTGAACCTTACAAAATTTGAGGATGTTTTGTCAATACAGTTTGCTGATAACATAAAGGCTGTAGACGCTTGATGAAAGGAATCGTACTATCTTTTAAACAATTTAACTGATGCTGCTCTACGAGTACTGCAAATAATGAAATTTTCACTGGTGAAAACGCATTGGATTTTTTTCCTCAGGTCAGGCAAGAAGCTCAAGTCCTATAGGAAGACTTATCTTCATCTCATACGCTTTTCCGCAGCTATGTCAATTCCCACAATCTAATGAACGGAGGTGGGGGGTTCATTACCTTCCCCCCCCCGGCCCCCCCCGTGGTAAAAGAGTTTTCAGATACAAAATTGCTTTTAACCCCAAATTATATTTTTGGGGTAGAGTTTATCTCTTCTGCCATACTTTTCATCACATTGTTATAATGTTTTGTAAGGCTGCCAGATCCACACAGAGATGAAGATCAGACAACCCTCAGACAATTAAGCGTTCTTTGAAACACCATTAAATAAATTAACTTAAATTGACTTTGAGATAACTATAGGACAAAGATCTGCAAATCATTAGCAGGATAGTTTCAGGTATCAGACCCTTTCTAATTCTCTTGTTCACCCTTCATCAGAATGAGAGAAGTTAATAATTAGTTTAAGTGCCTTTATTAAAAAAACAAGCCTTCCATGTTCTTTCTATGATCCTGAAGCACAGCCTCACAGAGTATAAAGTGAAAAGGACCACTGTTGTCAACTCTCACTCTGCTCCATCACCATCCACAGGATTTACTTGCAAACTGCATAATCCTAAGGAGAAATGCCACTTATAATTTTAAGTGCAAATCCATTTATCCTTTTAAAAATTAGCTTGCTTACTGCAACTTCCTAGTATTTCATGAGGTATCCAAAAGTAATAAAGCTCCTCAGCAAAATAAAAAAACCAAACTTAGATGCAAGTAATCTGTACTTGAAGATTGAAAATGCCTATTTTTAGCAGCTGTAGCTTACCACCATCCCCAGGTATCAATGAAATGAAACCCAGGTTGTGATCATCACTGATTTTTTGGTGCTTAATGAACAAGGTTAGACATTCTCAGTTGGGATTTGGTAGGTAGTAGCAAACATTGACTGCTGTCTAATATGACCTGTAGCCATTTAAAGCACAGATTTTTACACTTTTAAGATTATTTGCTTCTGAACTGTCTGTGACTTGTAAACATGCAATGTCATTTTAGATTTAGAAGGCCACTTGCTGTCTCTTTTGCTGACTCTATTCTGGGTCTCTATGCATCATGACCGTTCAGTTTTACCAGGACTGAAAGATCACTTACAAAGGAGCTGGGATGTGAGGAAAGTAGTAATCTCCTTTTGTTTCTCCCCAAAACCAGTCTTCAAAAGCAGCAGCAGCCAAAAACTCTCTCAGTGCAAGCTCCTGTGAAATAAGCTCCTGGCCCCATTACAGTGTTAAGAAGTGCAAAAGGATGAAATGAATGTGTCTAGCCTGTGCAAGCTCTTTATCAACAGCATCGACCTACTCACTGTTGAGCAGGTCGATGACTACTAGGCAAGGATGTAACAAAAAGTCAGTCATCACTTACAAACCTTCCTCCCTCCCCAGAATTGCTGGCAAAGGGGTTTGCTAGTTAACAGCTATGAATCCCGTAACAGAAAAATGTTTTTGAAAATATCAATAATAAAAATTAACATACTATAGCCATGAAATGGAACAGAAACAGCATTAGGGTTAAAGGAAACTGGATTTTGCTGGCACAATATATAGAGCATGGAACTAAGAGCTGATTAAGTAAATTAATCACTCATGCAACCAAGTGGAACTTTAACTATGGAGCAATAAAAACACCTCGTATAAAGGCAAAGGCATTCGGGATATCCACTAATTCAAAGACTGTTAATCTTCAAACTTGATAGTTAGAATGAACCTCCCCACTTTAAACCCTAGGGGTTAGATATAGCTCATATGAACTGCTGAAATGAGAAAATGCAAGGCATGTATTAAATATCCCAGAGGCAGCAGTACTTAGTCCTCTAAGAGGCATTCAGACTAGCTCTGTATACCTGAATGCTCCAGTGAGCTCTTTGTGTGTGCTATACTAGATGGTATTCTTAACATGACATCAACAACTATATATCATCCCTCTTTTTCTCTTCCTAGGTGGACTCCAATTTTCTGCACTCAATACAGATTAATCTGCAAACCTTTTTCTAAAATGGTTTTCATTCTCTTCAAGAAGCAAAACCAGGAAGTATTGAGTGTGCACTTTTTATACATTGCAAAGGGAAAAGTTAAAAACAAACCAAAAAAAAATTCAAGTTCATACAGAAACTGAAAAACTGAAAAATTGTATGTCAGATCAGGAAAAAAAAAACCCACACAAACGTTTATAGAGGGAAATATGACATTTAAGTTCAATAGGATGTTTGGTTATGAAAGGAAGGGAGCAACAAAGGTACCTTGCTAAACTTCCAGTGTATGTAATGTGGACTTCTACAGGGTGACTATCTATGCTTCTTTTATAGTCAGGGAGCAACAGAAATATATAAGATGATCAAACCATTTTCAGATTTTTTCAGTATCAGAAAAATTATACCCATTATTCACATGTACCTTTGATTCCTTTTTCTACCAATTTACTTAAAGGGAGCTTAGATGAATAGCTTTAATTCAGACGTCTTCACTGCAAAGAACAACTCTGTTCCTTAGGTTTCATGGAAGCTTGCCTCTCCAATCCAGCAATTAAATTCAGTTGCAAAGTACAAAACACTTAGTTATGGAACTTTTATTTGATTTCAATAGGACTTTGACATCTATGCTTCTCAGTGCAACCACACTTCCAGACCACTAACTTTATCAGCTCCCAGATCTGTTCAGGGCCCTGCACATACAGAAACAAAGACAGTACTATTCAGCTAGAGAAAAGTGCTAAGAAGGAAAAAACCGCCAACAAAACAAACACCTTTATATCACATTTTACCTACCACTCATCTGGACTAAACAGAAGTTTTACATCTGCTTCTAAGGGTAGATGAAAGGATATATGTAGAGTACACTAATGACCAGAGGTTCTTGTTTATAACCTGCAGATACAGAAATTCCTTAAATATTTGAGTTCTGATGCACTAATCCTAGCAAAATCTCAAATAAGTTAAACACATTTAAGCTCATGGATATTTACTGCTAGAATTTTTTACATCAGTAAAGAAAGTTACGTTTTAATGCAACAAATTCTCACAGCTGTTTTAGCAGCACCCAAATCTGAAGAGACAGAGAATTTAAAAAATGCCCTAAAACTCTCTCAAGCGGTGCTTGCTATTATCTCCTATATGAAAACACAAACCGCAAATACTTAAACATAAAAATATAAAACCTTGGAAAATTTCAGGAGTAGGGAGAGACAATACTACATAATTTCTTGCTTAAAGCCAACTTTAGCTCATATAAATAAGTATCAGTAAAACTGATACTTCCCTCATTACCTTCTCAGGAGCTGCAATGTCCCCTGTCATGCACAACTTTCAGTACAAATAATTACTTATCGCCTAACAACAGATAAAGATGTCTAAATAAAGTATGGCACAGGCAATCAGATCTCACCCTGTAATGCTTTACCCTCAGCTACTTCCGTAAAACCCCTCTGTAAACTCACCAGAAAAGATGGGAGGGAAATTGTTGCAAGTGACAGTATTTCACTGAGAAACTCAAGAATTTCCAGTTACCAGCCCTACATAGATACATATCTGTAAGGATTAGTGAAAGTAAAAATCACTTTCCACCAATGCTGTTCATGTTTCTTGCAACCCACAGACCAATCCATCAAAATAAATTATTAGCTGACCAATTCTTCTCTCCATTAAAAAAAAAAACAAAAAAAACCACAAAAAAACACCCAAAAACCAAAACCTGTATGCCTAATTAAAATTTGAGTAAAACTGGAATCAAAATTTTCAGCAAAATGGTATGTGATCATAAGTATCAATGAAAATAGATTTTAAATTTTAACATTAATCAAAGATGCCATTTTTTAAATGGCATTTATCACCAAAATAAGAATTAGTATGAACTTTAAAGATGACTTTTGGCTTTTCTGAAATGTTTCACTATCGTTTGCAAATGCAAGAATATATCTGAAAGAAAAGCAAATTGAATAGTGATGTACAAAACAGAACAAAATGGAAGTTTTCCATGTTACAGAAAATGTTGACATTTCAACACATTTTACATCTTCATATTCATGTTTAAGTAGAGCTTCAGAATTCAAAAAAATTTGAAAACCATTCACAAGTATTCTAATGTTCCCAGTTATTGAACGTTTGCCAAGTAATTCAACATGAAGAAATTAATTTCTTCCCAATTCATGATTTTTTCACACATGGCTAATTGCAACATCCAGTCCTGAGGACAAGATCCTTTCCTTCAATAATCTGCTCACCATTACTCATGGAGAGAAAACAGTGTCATGAAAAGAGTGAAATACACCAACCGGCTCAAGCTGGTACCTCAGCAATTTCTATTAGCTACACTGCAGCTGCCACATCCTGTATCTCATCTGATGCAACAACTAATCAAAAGGAGCCTTGTAAGAAAGATGGAGAGACACTTTTTACCAAGGCCTGCAGTGACAGCGCAAGGGGTAACAGTTTGAAACTGAAAGAGGGTAGATATAGACTGGACGTAAGGAAGACTTTTTTTATTATGAGGGTGCTGAGATAAGCTGTGGATGACTCGTCGCTGGAAGTGTTTGAAATCAGGCCAGATGCGGCTTTCAGCAACCTGATCTAGTGGAAGGTGTCCCTGCCCATGGCAGGGGCGGTTGGACTAGATTCTCTTTAAAGGTCCCTTCCAACCCAAACCATTTTGTGATTCTGCAGCGCTACAGAAACTGTGATTCTCAAGGAATGACAACTGTACGACAGAATGGGAACAAAAACTGCAAAAAAACCTATAAGCTAAAGATTGAATTTAAAAGTAGTTTTCAAAAGTATTATTTTAAACTTAAACCAGCTTCATTTAAAACAACATTTGAGGGTTTTGATGGGTAACTCAGATTTTCAGTGAAATTTCAGGAAAGTTTCATACCATATCACTGGTGCACTTCAAAGTTCTGTTTTGCCACGTGATATGATGATCAATCCTTCCCTTTTTAAGCACAGTAATAACAACACTTTGAAAATTACGTTATTCCTAACTTTAGGAAAAAATAATCTCTCTCTCAACTCACAAAAATTTATCTTTTTTCTACCTTTAACTCTTCCTGCCCTCTTCCCTCCCTCCATGTTCGTGACACTACCTGACTCCTTGAACTTTCTTTGAAAATGATGCCCAGGGTACAGAACCACCCTGCAAAAAAGCAGCAAAAGACGTGCATGCAGTTGACTTGGCGTTCCTCACATAAACATAACATGCATATGACTCCTCTTTCTTTTTATTTCTTCAAGGGAAAGGTTTGTGTTTCAGACTACCAAAAGCCCTCTTCAACAATTGTCATTTACATAGCTTTAATTTTTCAATAAAGATATGGTGCTATATGAATTCTTACATAGGCCGTTTAAACTTCCTGGAACCAGATCAAGTTCTTCCTTTCCATGAGTGATTTTGTAGTAGACTGCCTTTTTTATGGAGACTTTGGGAGATAAGAAAGTTGTTTCTTCACTGCATTGGCCAGGAGAAGCCTACAATCCACACCACAGAGTGCTAAGGAAAGCCTTTTCTTGCACCCACTTGCAGCTCAAATAGCCAGGAAACACAAACTACCACACGATACACCAAGAATCCTCTGAATGTTATCTGCCTAGCCCAACAGCATTCGCAAACAGCCAACTTTCTGCTGTTTCACCCCAAAATACACCCCATTGTGTTCAGCAACTCAAATACCCAATGTGAGGTTTTGGATGGGGGACTCCAAAACTCCCTCCCCAAGCAATACCACCAATTCTCAAATCTTACCATCTTGGCAAGTTGTGGAAGCGATGCACTTCACATTATGCCCTTGGCAACATACGAGCAAAAGAATCCAGACCAGTAAAACAACAAACTTTGACAGAATTTTTAAAACACCCTGAATCTTTTGTATGCCACTGAACAAGTTTCTTCCTGAAACATCACTGGTTTCCACCATAAACCAGCCATTTTTGTAGGGTCTTCCTTGCCACCTAGAAAAAATAGCAGTTTGTTATTTATTTAATTTTTATTAACTCACAACAGCTTGCCCAAATAACTCTAATAGGAATACTTGCATGTTGTATTACAAACTTTCAGAAACTAAAAAGGGCCCAGTGGAAAACAGGTGGCCCCAATTTTACTCATCACTCTGGGACACAACTAAAACTCAAGAGAAAAACAAAACAAAATTAAGACAAGCAGATACGAATTCTTCCCAGTTTATTTTCTTTGCTAGCATAAAATCTAAAGTAATGATGATACATATATGACCCCAATTCTCTCCTCATTTTCTTTGTACAGACTGGAAGATTACATATTTTTTCCTTTTTTTTTTTAAACCTACAGAGTATGCTATACATTATGCAAGTGTTTTACATTATAAAAAAATTACCACACATATTGGATTCTGTTTTATAGTATCGTGGTTGTTTAGTCTGTACAGCTAATAGTTCTCTAATATTTCTCTCTCACTTAATAAAAAACCTAATCCTAAAGATTGCCTTTTATTTTTAAGCGGAACATTTCATACTCATATAAGACATCTGAGCAACAGCTATCCACAAAGTTTCACTTCATTTCAGTGTCCATAATATCCATTTTCTAGTTGTTTTACATTCACATGCATTTAAAGAATTTTTTTCCAACAAATCTGCACTGCTTGTATTAATCTCCATCAGAAAGCTTCCTTACTGTACCAAAGCTGACAATAAAAACAGAAGTATGAGATTAAAAAATTCAAATAGGCTCCAGCTAATGGAGGCTAAATCCAAGAGCAAAATCTGTGGCTCAATTTTTATTCACTACTATTTGGAATCTATATTAATGTACGTTATTTTTTCCCCCCTTACATCTTTTGACGGCTGAGATTCTTGCTTCCCACTGTTTCAGACAATGGAGGCTTAGAGAGCAGAAACAGTTTCAAGGGGTGGTGCACATTTAACTACTACTTCCCAGCCCTAAAATCACACACTGGCTTTTCTCTTCATCTGGACAAAAAGACAAGGAAGCTAATTGAAAACTCTTATCTTTGTCCATTTCTACTGTTTTATCTCATTTAACTACAAAATACAGTTTAATGCAGGAATCACTTCATAAAATTCTGGTCTCTGAATACAGTTATACTTAATGACAATTCTTTGGTCTGGCCTTCGACATCTATTACTCTAGTTAAAAATGAACTTTTTGACACATAATGAATCTGTAACTGCAGCTGTATTTTAGAAACAGAGCTTTAACGTAACTTCATTCGTAACTATACAGAGTTGTTATTGCCTTCCTTTAAACTCTTCTTCTCCCATAACAGTCCAGAAACTTTATGGTTTTGGGTGCAGAATGACTCATTTTTCTTGCAGAAAGATTTCAAATTTGTAATAAATAACCTAGGGTTTAGAAGATTTTATTTCTGAAATGAAATTCATATGTTATTCTATTTGATTTTTTATGCTTTTTGGTGATCGTCTGATACTTTCATATGACATTTTATCCCCCATAGTGTTCATACCAATCTGATTTTATCTTGCAAGGATATGCGACGTATCCATTTAGAATTCAAACTAGTAGTGCAGGTCAAGCTCACTAGTAAATTCAACAGTAAGGAAAACCAGGGGTAGACTCTACTTCCCTTAACAACATTAAGTACTGCCAAGGATTTGTGTGTATGGGAAGAAAATAAACGCACTAACTGCAATTCACTATTTTCTGTGTTGCAATATTCCAGCTTTTCTTTGTCAACTGACAAAAAATGAGCATTTTTTTAAAATGAGCTATCAGTGATTTCACTCCTGTTTACAAAATTGTATTGGATTTGTTTTCAGCAGATTTTCTTCCTATACATAAGAAAATTATTAACTGTTTTGTTCAAAGTATTGCTGTATTTATCCTTGCCAGATTCTACTGGTTTTTTGTTGTTCTGGGTGATACCTTGGCATGCTTAGGTAATCCTACTGGAATCAATGGAATAAGACCTTGTGCAATGTCAGTGCAACAGGACATTTACTGAAACGCAAGACTCCTACTGACAGACCACTCTGTGCTCAGGGCAGTGACCCTGATGCTTGTTCCAATCTTTGCTGAAGTTAAAGACTGAAATCTGCTCGTGTCTACTTGCACTTCTTCAACTAAAGAGCATTACATATCTATTCCTGCAGAACTCTGAGCTTGTCTGTGGATGCCATGAAGCACATACCACATGAGAATTTCACAAGTGTTCATAAAGTGTGATTGAAGCCTCCTTGCACATTGTTAAAACTTTCCTACTATGTCTTGATAAATGACGAGAAACAAAGTTGGCTTGTATAAATATATACAGTACTGCTCAAAGGTTGTATTTGACAATAAAAGTAAATTCATCGAGGGACTATATGTCATTTAAGACCTCATGCCAGAGAACTAAAGAACCTTTATGGCAGGAAATTCTTAAGGAAACTCGGGAACACACATATATATATGATCATATAATATATTGCATGTTACCGTGAGAATTATAGAAGTAAGTTTTTAAAATAAAAGACCTAAGATGTATGAGATCATGGCTGAAAACAATCACCCAATGCCAAGATATTTTTAGGGTAATGACTAAGTTATGACTGAAAAAGACCACCTTAAAATACTGGTGTATCTTGTAAACAGGACTTCATTCCTATGCCACACAGCTGGGCAAAAAGAGAGATTTTCTTGCCTTTTTACACAGATGTGCTGCTTTTATTCTTACGTGTTTATACATATGCATACAAAGCAATAAAGAGAAATAATGTTCAATGTTCAAAGTGTGAGTCTGGGCACTGGAAACTATAGTTTCCTTTCTGGGAAGTCATGAGTGACTCAACTCCCAACATTAAACAGTACTTCTCCCCCTAGCACTCATGGGATCGGCTATATTACCTCCTTTTTCTAATTTGTAGTTCATTAATATCCTTCCTCTTACATATACTATCATTCTTTCTGAATCTCAGACTTCCTCCATTGTGTTCTCCTATACTCTCATATATTAATGTCCTTATCAGCTTTCCTCCTGTACCATTCCTGTCTCAGTTGTACCTTGGTGTCATGCACCATCCTGCCTCTCACAGATACACAAGGAACGTTCTCCTCTTCTCACCCGGGGCATCACTAAACTCTGGGGTGAAGTCTTTGATACTGAATGCATTAGTCTGAGCTGCTTATACAATCAAGTCCTCCCAGATACTCTTTTAGTAATTAATAATAATAAAGATCGATCCTGAACCCTGACAATTAGTTCAAGAATGACAACATATACAATGTGTCAGGTTGATTATAGGTCTGGGGATCTTCCCCCCTCCTTCCGTTCTTGCTTGCCTCTAAAAGTGAATTCTCTTGAACAAAGAGGTTTTATACATGCATCTAATCTGTAATGTTTTGAGTGACTCTGGAGGAAAGATATGCCATTTTGATATGGAATATCACAATTGCTGGGTTTATACAAAAGTCCAAATATAGCCAGTTTCCTGTACTGTATTTAATCTGAAAGGTTGGGTTTTTTTTGTGAAAAATCAGGTGTACAGCTCCACTCTTCTCACAGACTACTTTTTGTGGAAAAAAAACCAATAAGAAAAGCTAAAAAGCCAAACAAATAGTAAGAAAGAAAAAGTTGCTGCAAAAAACTGAAATTATATTCTTATATTTAACTTTCCAAACACTTTTAAATAAAAAGGTATTGAGGCACCAAATATTTGTGAACACAAATTTCATTTTAACAAGAGCGGATTTAATACAAGAATACTGTTTTGAGGAAAAAAACCACCTGTTTTGTAAAGCAACAATCTATATCACCTGAAGTATCTACTGCAAGAAATTTATTTTCTATTTCTGATTTTCCGTAAGTATCTCTCACTTCCTCAATTTTAGATGCATGCTTTGAGATCAAGACTTCTTAGTTTCCTTGTTGAATGACAAAATCCTCTGCATCAATTATTTCCTCATTTTATGTCTTCTGCATAGTTTATGTTACAGCATTATCTCCTTTGACTAGTGCAAACAGTACACATACGTTATCATCACTGCTCCTTGACGATCTTTCCAAATTCTTTGCCTGTTCTCTGATAAATTTTCTATTTTCAAGGCAACTAATGGTTCAATCCCTGTAACTTTGTTGAACAACTAATCCTATTGGATGACAGGATTATACTACAGTCTTTGTACTGTACTCCAGTCACTACAGTTCTTTGCACAGCCTCCAAAGCAGCAACGGAAGCACTGCAAATGGAGCTTCCATGAGATGCCTGCAGCTCGTATTTCCCACTACCAGTAAGACCTGCTGTTGCAGCACTACAAAACTAGCCAGCTGCAACAAGGCTTTCCCACACAAGGTTCCAAAAGTTCATCTACTGT
>JAVJGI010000001.1:34044898-34125738 GCA_035590275.1 Ibycter americanus
TCTTCATCCTCTTCAGGCCAGTCCACCCTGCTTCTTGCCTCTGCTGCATCTGGGTTCCTGGCTTCTCCTCCAGCTAGGCTCTCCTCATTCAGGCCCCCTTCTTCTCCCAGCTTCTCCTGGAGCCTCTCCTACATCCCTGGGCTCTTCTTCATCTGCTGCCTCTCTTCACCCAGTGCTCCTTCTCTTCCAGGCTTCTCAGTGCTATTTAGCTACTTAGCCCGAACAAGCCACAGCTGTACATTATCCACATCAGCCAATCCACCACTCCAGAAGCAAGCCCACAACTGTGTATTATCAATGTTAATTAACCCTCTACAGTTCCTCTACAACCTGCCATGTCTACATTTCACATGTAGTTTTCTTTTTTCCACTCAAGAGTAAGCCCCTGATTCCCAGTAATAGAGTAGATTTTCCCCCTTTTAGCCCAGCTTCTCCACGATGGTTTCTGGGTCCTAGAATTCTTGTTTTACATTTTCTGTACTAAACTGCATTTAGCACCTGTGGGTTCATGCAGCTGGAGTGGCCAAATTCTTCTGAGTTTTCTCACACTGTTACTGTTTTCCTGCAATCAAAGTATTATCCAACTAATTCAGGAGAAAACAGAAATATAAAAAGGCTAATCTAGATGCTGAAGTAAACATGGTTACAACCTATAAATATATAAAACAAGCAGTGAGAAATAGGTGACCTTTTAGGATTCTTAACAAGTACCATTTAAGAACAAAGAGGTCCCAAATTTTATAATGTCATAGTTGCTCTTTCCAGCTGAGCACAACCTGCTCTATTCAAAGTTGCCTACTATGCTACACATATATCATTTTCACAGTGTCTAAAAACAGAAAAAGGACTTAAGATTTTGTGTGGTTTTATCTATAGCAAAACAAACTATGAAGACGCTACTACAGTTTTACACTAATGACACCAAAATCTACAGTCAAAGTTGGCAAATTAAAAAAAAAGAAGAAGGAAAAACAATGAATGGCATTTTATCCATACACATTTACAGAAATTGCTGGTTATCCTGGTAACCTGGAGCTATGCTCCAGGCAATCTCCCAGGCAGTAGATAACAAAATCACTTTGGGATTCTTACTGACACAAAAGATGTTCTTATAAGACAGCCTTTTGATTTGAGAAGTTAGAAGTATTTGATACAACAGTGTAGTGGTTTAACCCCAGCTGGCAACTAAGTACCATGCAGCCGCTCACTCACCTCCTCCCCCCATGGTGGGATGGGGAGGAGAATCAGAAAAAAAGGTAAAACCTGTGGGTTGAGATAAGAACAGTTTAATAATTGAAATATAATAATAATATAATTATAGTGGTAGTAATGAAAAGGGACACACAAAAAAAAAAGAGAGAGACATAAAACCCAAGACAATTGATCCACAATACAATTGCTTACACCCTACTGAATGATGCCCATCCAGTCCCCAAGCAGCAGTTGGCTCCTTCTGGCCAGCTCCTCCTGGTTTCTATACTAAGCATGATGCTCTATGGTATGGAATATCCCTTTGGCTAGTTGGGGTCATCTGTCCTGGCTCTGCTCCCTCCCAGTTTCCTGTGCACCTGCTCATTGGCAGAGCATGGAAAACTGGAAAAGTCCTTGACAGAGTAAAAGCACAACTTCGCAACAACTACAACATCACCGTGTTATCAACATTATTCTCATACTAAATCTAAAACCACAGAACTGTACCAGCTACTAGGAAGAGAATTAACTCTTTCCCAGCTGAAACCAGGACAAACAACTGTGAATCTCATTCTGTAGCAAGAGTGAACCTGTTCTGCTTATGGACCCCCATGTATATTAAATTGCATCAATGAGGAACTGCAGGACAGTTTCCAGCATACTGGCAGTGGGATAGGCAGCTATACTGTATTTTTTTTTATTCTAACATTTTCTAAAAATCTTTTGTTTCTCTTTTATATGGTTATTGGCTTACATATGACTAGACTTTACATGTGACTATGTTAACATAGTTTACTTGGGTTAGTCTGAGTTTTCTCACAGTTACTGTTTTCCTGCAATCGAAGTATTATCCAACTAATTCAGGAGAAAACAGAAATAAAAAAAGGCTAATCTAGATACTGAAGTAAACATGGTTACATCCATAGAAAACATAGTCTACTTGGGTTAGTAACTCCAAGTCACAACCATTATTCTGTTAGGTATGATGGAAAGAAACAAGCACATCCTAAGTATAGTTACCTCTTTCATGTCATGCAGTGCTTATAACTAGGGCAGGAAGTCTCTGAGTCACTCTGCTCTTTCTTTCATACCCTGGAGAAGTCTCACTGTTTCAGGCCAACTTGCTATCTTAGGTTTACCACTGGACTTAATTTCTTTTGGGAAAAGACCCAATCCCTTTGCTTCTGTGAACTAATTTAAAAGTCTGGGTGCAGGTGAAAAGACGCAATAACTAATTTAACCTGTAGTTCCAATCCTTCAAGTGTTACTCATCTTTTTATAATTTCAGACCTCAATGCACAGTATCATGCAGTGTTCCTAAAATATTAAATTAGGGATGTCTAACAAATACATATTTGCCAGTTAGATCAGTAAAGGTTTAGCCTTAAGAGGAAAGGAGAAGGTTGGGTGTCAGGAAGAAGAAAAAGACACTGGGCAAATATATTCCAAAGAAACTGAAATGTCCTGAAGTCTGTGCCAACACGAAATTATTTCTGAAACCTCACGAAGCCAAGTCAGCAATGACATCCTGATACACAGGTCAATGTATATTTATAATGTAATACTTAAATCACTAACTCAAAATAGTGGCAGAGAGATAACTGAAAACCGTCAGAATAGAAAACAGATCAAATTATCATGTAGGAATAGCAATCTCCCCCCCCCGGTTGTTTAGCTCATGCTACTTGGAGACCAGCGATGGCAATATTCAATTCCCTGGCAAGGAAATACAATACCAGCCAATGTTTCACCTAATAATACTACAACACAGAGTCTATATTCTTTGTATTAAGGGGACATTTACCACGAAGAAGCCATCATCCATGCTCAGATGGCGTACCTCAGCACTTATCAGATATATATAAAAAACATGCTTATAAACCAATTGAAAAGATTTAGCATACTGGCTGCTGGAAACAGCCACTGGTTTAACACAACAGACAACAAACAAGTGAGGTTGTTCAGATGACTGACTGGGAAAGGTGGGTCAAATTAAATGTTAGAAATAAACAGGGGGTTTGATTTGTCCTGTTGACCAGCTTGCTGAAGATGATGATGACTGATTCACTCTGAAATGCTGTATCAAATACAATTGATTTCTGCAATGTAAGAAAAGGAAACGGCATTATAAAAGGAAATGCATGTTAGGGAAAACCTAGGTATATTGAGCATTGGGGCCAGACTATGTTGTTTCAGTATTAATTACATACCACATAAGACAAACCACCATAGCAGAACTTAAAGGTAATACTTTTCTCAATGGTACCACCTAAAGCAGAACCGACTAGTTAGGCTTCTTCCTTATTCCAGGATTTTTTAAATCATCAGCTAACTGCCTTTGCGGGCACCTGATGACGTTACCTCCTGGCTGGTGCAGTGTTTGTTTTTTAGCTAGATAGTCCTGCATGTTACAATATGCAGCTACACTGCTGCATTTAAGAGGTCATTGGTTTAGCATCAAAAAGGTCACAAAAAGCAACCACATTGAGTGTGATCCTCCTCTGAATCCCCAAGCACTCGACTGGTATGACTTGGGGGGTAAAGGAAAGTGACTGGAAGGTTTTACTCAGTAGAAGGTTTCCAAGCAACCTTGCACAGTTGAGCAGCCTCAAGCAATGGGAACAATGACTATCTCTGGCAAGGATCCATTAAAGGGAAGCCTGCAGCAACACCGTTGTATTCCCACTGCCAGCAGCTATAAATACAGGCTACGTTAAATAGGATAAGAAATAAAAGAAAAACAAACCCAGGAATGGCGTGAGCAGAGGGCTGTGCAGACTGACTAATTTTTGGCATTGTTTTAACTCCAGTTCTTGCAGAATACAGTAAAAGGATGAAAAAGCATTGCTTAAAGCACAAAACTTTATACTGTAATATTTCTAATACATTTGGAGTTTTGGCCTAAGCACAATAACGACATACAGCAAAGATAACTAGCTGTTGTGAAATTGCCAGTCTCACAATGCATTACCAGTTCAACCCCCTTAAAGCTATAATTTAGATCCTTGCTGGGACATTTTAAGGTAGATCAGGCTTGGTTTTTTTCACATTCTTATCTCATGCATACAGAGGATTTCACAAAATCTAAGAAATCCAGCCCAGACAGCTGAGTGAATTGGTGGTGGGTCTGAAGAGATGCAACTGGGATGCCAGGCAGCTACGCAGTGGTTTTAGACTGCAAATTGCAAGACAGGTGGAAGAACTAAGAATATAGTGAACTATTTTTTTATTATTATTTCTTACAGACATGTTTTTAATGAAACTGCTAAAAAGTAATTCCTTTTAAACACTGCATTCAAATTATTTACGTTATGTGGGGCAACCTGATATGAAATCCTATAATTTTCTACCATTAGCATTTATGATCAATTTGCATAAGCCTTAAAGCTTGTCTCTTTCTTGTTAAAAAGCAGCCTGATGTTTTAATTGAAATGTTTGTAAAGGAACTTCAGTATGTAGAAAAATAATTTAGAAGATTTCATTAAATAAATTAATCTGACCATACTTCCTTTGAACTCGCACAGCTTCTATGCAACTGATTTTCTTTTCAGCAAATACCCGGCCATAATTAAGGATTTTCTGAGCTTTGCAGAAACACAGACTCTTGTAATACCAAACAAATTACTGAAAATTTGCAATATGTTTGGTACTACTGTTAGTTTCATATTTGGCATTAAACAGTGTAATTTATTTCCTAAAACCATCATATGTCCTGTTTTCAGCAGATATTTTTGTGATACATCTTACCAGAGCACTAAAATACCTTGGAAGAAAGAAAAAGAAAAAAAAAAAAGAGTTGGGAAAAGTAGAGATTGTAAAACTAAAAATATCACTGATTCTCCTTTGAAAATAAAATAGTGGACTGTCTGTCATGCTCTGACAGACTTAGAAAAAGCATAAAGGAACAAATTACTCAGTTGCGGTGCAGCAAAAATAATCTATGGATAAGTGAGGCCAATTTACAAGCTGTGGTTGAAGCATTGTTCTTGTACCAGGAGAGGTGTTGAGCAGTACAATTCCATATCAATTCAGCCAAAACAAATAAATTAAGACATGGGTAATGCTGAATAAACATACCTGTTGTCATACAATTTTTTGAAAGTTCAATAAACTTTTAAAATTTCCACAAGGGGGAAAAATCAAGTAATTTAACACCTATTTTCTTATTTTAATCAAATCAAGATAGTAATTTATCAAATATTTGTCTTAGCTTTTTAGAAACATACTGAGCAATTAAAAGCATAATTTCTGATGAATTTCCCATTATGCAAACAAGTTCTCCTTGCATAATAAATGTAAAATAGTGATTTTTTTGCAGTATTCCAAATAAAGGTAGAATGTATCTTTCTCTACCTTTCTATTATCCTTCTACAGCAGATGGTGACGACGCATAATCAGATTTAAGAGTCTCATTCAGATCAATTTCTGTTTTTTCTACCATCATTTAACCATTTAGATTGTTTGCAAACTGACTTTAATATACAGAAAAGACATTTGCATCAAGCTGTGCTCATTCAGGCACACACAGAAAAGCTTTACACAAACTGAAGTTATTGTACAGCCAGTTGTTAAATTATCATACTTGAAAACTTGTATAAGTTTGTACCTAAGTTTAAATCTTTGTCTAAACTTAGGACACAGGGCTCTTTTCTTAGTGTCTTTCATCAGCATAAATGATTATTGCACAGTTGGATTTCCCACCCCCCCTTCTTTTGAGCTCTTGCCGTCTAATCAGACCAGAACCCAGATTAGGACTGTCATGTTGCATCAGGAGTTCACAGTGAGTGCTCACTAGAGTGCCTTTAATCCTCCAAGGTTTACTCAAATGTCACAACCATCTGGAGGAAAAGGAGACTCCTTGCTGGGTTCCACTGACCACAAATTATTTGTAAGAAGAAAAAAAAGACAATAGAAAGCAAAATGCTAAATATTTTCTCCCCTCCCCCTCAAACACACCCACAGAACTACTTTTGGTATCATGAACAAAATAGGGAACAACCTCACAACTTCACTCTAACTACTAAAACTTAGTAGATGTGTAAGGTCATTTTTGTTATCACAGGCCCAGAAGAGCAGATAACGCAATATAATGAGAATACTTCAATGAAAACTCATCTTACATGCTTGTAATTATTTTTACAATATATAA
Organism: Ibycter americanus; assembly: GCA_035590275.1. Lineage (NCBI taxonomy): Eukaryota > Metazoa > Chordata > Aves > Falconiformes > Falconidae > Ibycter > Ibycter americanus. The sequence continues at coordinate 34,051,239 of JAVJGI010000001.1, forward strand.
ACATCTTGTTTGGACTACAGACCCGTTATATCATGTTCTTTTGCAAATACTCTGAAGTTACATTCCATGTTTGGAAAAAGTATAGATTTTTTTTACTCCATACTTTTTATTCCTTTGTAGCTCAGAGATACTCATAAAATCACTGTGAGAAACTTAAAATTACATAAATTTATGTTAAGTAACAGGGAGCTCATACTCTCTTAATCAAATTACAAAAATATAATGGCAGCTTTACCACAGCTTTTATCAGAAAGTAGAAATATGGCAAAGAAAAATACATGGCATTACAGCTTTGCTCATACCTTTTACTTCAGGGTAAGGCAGTGGTGGCGGGAGGGTACACCTGATGCAAGCTCTTGCTGTCTATAAGAAAGAAATCTGGATCTAGTTTTCCCTTCTCTTTTAGAAGATACATTCCTAATTGTCTTCTCCAAGGAAAGCCACTTCCTTATCTGGCATGGACAAGACTGGTAAGCCAGCTGCATCCCATTCTTTAAATAACCACATCTGCAGCTGTACTTACTTTCTATGCACCACTTAGAAGTACTTGTCTGTGTTCAAGGTTAATCTTCCTTTTTAAAAGTTAAGAAAAATAAGGAAAGAAATAGGTATTGTAGGCACTTTTGCTCCACTTCTGCTACTTGTCAAAATGTCTGGCATTCCTGTCACTACTTGCTTCCTCTGCACAACATTTCATGGTTTAAAAGTTAAACTGGAGTGTGAAAGCACAGTAATAGAAGTGGGGAGCTTCCCATGGTCATCATCAGAACTGGAAGAGCTTTTTTCCAGTTAACAAGTCACTGTCCAAATTTTGCCTTTTCACCCTAGTAAGTTAGTTCTAAAAAACCAAAAACAACTACAAAAAAAACAGCAAACCTCTTCAGAAGTAAATGCCTTATTGCTTACAAAGTGTACATCAACAGCATCTTTAACCATTCATTTTCTGTAAGCTCACTTTCATGCTTGCTCATTCAGATGCCATGGTATTGTTTCAGCTCCAGGACTGACTAGCTAAACATTAGGGTTGATTACTCAAGGTGCCACTGGATTACGTGTAATGGCAACGGAGTGCCCTTGTTTCATATTAATATATCTATTTAGCAAAATTTCAGACAAACCATGTACCTGTTTGCAATATGTCCATTTAGTCATTTAAACTTTTATTCGTTTAAGTGGAATCCTTGATCTCCAATATTTACATTCATGTGCTTGTAAATACTGCAGTGAAAGAGAAAATGTAACTCTCATTTCAGAAATAATGAGAACTAAGTCTCACCAGTTCTGTATCTGATTTTGCTACACAAGCTGTAAGCACTACATGAAATTAACTTCTGATACTTCACGATGAACAGTCCTTATGCGCTGTGTAGTGCAGAAAGCACGGTTTCTTTTCTCACAGACAGATGACATTCAGTTTTCATTACAAAAGAAGACATGCCATTTTCATTCTGGCCCATACTATATTACTATCTTTATACTCAGAAGGAAGTACTATCTTCAGAACTGAATTTGAATTAATCATTAAAGCAAAAAAAATGTTTTGTTGTAAGAAATACGAAAATGTCAGCTGAATTCAAACCAAGAAAAAACAGGGTAATGTTTTCAATGCTTTTTTTTGTACTGAATATGGGAATATGACAATTCTGTCCTCAGAGCCTTCAAAATAAATAAAACAGAGGTTTACTTTAAGTTTTAAATCCTATCTTGCAAAAGTCAGTTTTATTTATATTTCTTATTCTTTCCCCAGGAAAGAAGGGCTACTCTTCACTCCCTTGCCTTATATCCACCTACCAAACAAACATCAGGCAGCCAACTCAACCTGAAGAGTAAGACATGCTAGGTCATCAAAATTGTTCCAAAATCTAAAGCTCTACAAATGCACAAAATGTATTTTCTACTGTTTATAAAAAACAGGTTTTGTTGTGATGACACTCCTGCTTCCCTGCTTATTGCACCTGCATGTGACATGGGTTGGCAAAAGGTACTTGAGCCCGGTCAGAAGTCAGAGTCAAATAATGAGAACTGATTGATACTTGCTCATCTCTGTTCTCAAACAAATTTACCTTCCAAAATTGAGTAAGTACTATGACAAGATACCATAGTTCTCAGAATTCAATAAAGATATTAGACGTTATCAGCAAGCTTTTAAATGGTATTAAAACATAGAAATACTTTATCATTCATGGGAATCATTTATTTTAAGAATAATAAATTTTCTTTTTCTAATTTGGCACTTGTGTATAATAGCCATAATCTTTAGGCACAATAGCTACAACTCACTGTACATACTAACAAAATCTCTTTAAACTTTTACCTAGCAAAGTTGTGACCATCTATAGAAAAGGTAAGAAATTTCTTTTCATCAGAGAATAAATATGTATTAAATAACGCTTAATCTGCTGAAAAAGTAGAAGCAATACGAAAAAAACCTTTCCACTACATTCTGAGCAGGAACTGGACAGGTTCAGCAGAGCAAGAGGAAAGTGAGCTACAGCAATCTTATTTTTCGGGTCTGTGAACTGACACTAAGTACCAATCACTCTGAAACACTGGTTCAGTCAAGCACCAAAAGCTGGAAGGAAACTGACAGAGAACAAGCAAACAAAAATCTCACACAGGTATCATTCCTTCATGCCTACGTTGTGCCAGCAGCAACTGGGAGATCATTCAACAGATAAGAGCAGATGGTATGCCCTTTCGATTTGGTACTAAAATTGAAAGTTACAAGCAATAAAAAAATGATAGCCCAACATAATGATAGATATTATTGTCATGTTCTCAAAGGGGCAGTAATGAAGAAGGTTCAGAAATTTCTTCCGTAGATATGTCAACATAGAAAGTTCATCATCTTTTATCTAAAGCCCAGTGACAGCAATATCACGATTAAGATGTGCTGTAATCCAAACAGTGTAGACAGAAATTACATCAAAAGTGATTTTTGTAGTAGGGCATTTTGCACATATAATATAAACATTGATTACAGGGATCTCAATTTAAGCAAAGTCAGTATCTGCTTCTTTTACACTTCACCAGAACAAGGTAAGGCTTTGGACTACTGTGTGACAAAGTACAGGACACTGTGAAGCCTCATCCCCCTGGCTTTTAGTCATTTGGTCATGCACTGGGCCCACAAACGGGTAATTAGGAAACAAAGATCCCATCTTACAACATGTCCAAGTACTGACACTTCATTACCAACTGAGATGCTTGCCAGAAGGGTCACGTTGAAGCATAAGGTTGTGTTTGCACTCACTAAAAAGCAAACTACAAGCAACAAATGTTATAGTTCTTTTTCACAGGATAGATGAGAGTGTGTTGTGCCTTAAAGTAAGTTTAAAATTTCCAGACAGAGAGATGGGGCAGCTGTCTCTAGAAGTCAGAAAGCAACGCTGCCAGGGAGCTACTAATACAACCCAATAAGACTAAAAGAGTATGCTTTTCAACAGATCTCCATACTAAAATAACCAGTAATAATTAATGAAGTGATAGGATGCTTTAGAGGATGAAGCAGCACATTCCATGTTGAGGGCCTACACTAATGAAGGTTCTTTCTGCATGCTACATTCATAAAGAATGTGCATTCCCCAAACATCTACCAACACCAGTAGAGAGGATCACTGCTCACAACCTCCATGACCTGAACAGAGAAAGACAGAGCAGTCTAGAAATTTAGAGAAAAAGACGTGTACTGAATCCACAAGAAACACTTGCTGGGTGCAGGGAAAGGGGAATCAATTTGAATAACTTGATACAATTTCAGAAGCTTTATAATATTTCTTTGAACAGGTGATTGGGAGATATGCGTGTTCCTACCATACTTCATGCTAATATGATTTCACTTTTGAAATCTATTCCGGGAACTGCAATTACCTGCATATCCCAAATAAACCAACATGATTCTACTGTAAAATTCTTCGGTTTCTCCACTTCAACCGTTGTTTCTGAATGATTTGCTCAATTTCTTGAGAATAAACTGTAACTGTGATACAATTAAGCTTCATACACGGAAAGCAGATGACAAAAACACAAAACAGTGCACACACATGTTAATATTTACAATAATAAATGCATAATATTGAACTATATTTTTAAAAACATTTAGTGTCAGAAATGTTCAAACATTTTGCTAATACATCCTGTTGGCTTTGAAATGGAAGTAATCCCAGATGTTTAGCTTTTGATAATGCGCATTGGATATAAATGAAGATCAGTCTTAAATTTAGTATTTTCATATGAATGGTATAATTAGATTTTTTTATAAATCTCTTGAAAAGGCACAGATAACATTCAGGTTCATACAATGAGTCAGGTTCAGATGATTACAGCATGAGTACTTTTAAGCCTGTTTAGTCACCAGATTCACCATACAACCTATCTGCTACTTCAGGTGTACAACAAAACACTCAATCATGTCAGCCCCAGTAATACGCAGTGCTCCCTTCCAGCTGTCTTACCTTATATAAACAGAAGCCATTTTAAATAAAAATAAAGCAATATATCAGCGTGAAGATACTTCTACAGACGTCTATTAGAAGACAGCGAAGATGTACAACATTAAACAATTAAGGCAAATAAGGATAAGCATGCTTAGGATTTATATGAATGCAGAAATGAAACAAACACAGTTGGTAACTATACCGACACACTGAGTACTATGTACTATAACCAACTCCTCATAAAAAGCAATTCAGGATTAAAAAAATTCTTAGATCTTTTCCACACTACAATGAAAAAAAAAAAAGTTGCTAGCACAGACTTACTGTTTCTGTGATAAAATGGAAAGATAGAGAGGCGTCTCACAATACATTCTGTAGCCATCTCCTATTTCCATTCCATTTTTATGTATATGTAATATACAGCAATTTAAAAAAAAAAAAATAAAATGCTTACAAAAAGAGGTTGGTTTATTTACAGAAAACAGGGCAAGAATACCAAGCAAAGAGATTCAAGGCTCCTTGCTCAGCTACTGGAGAGATGTCACTTGGGGGCACTCTGGAGAAAAAACGCATTCCTTCCTGAGCTTCTCCCAGAAAAAGCCATCTGCTCTTCACTAACTGTTAGCCTGCGTTGTCAGTCAGCTCTACCTATTTAAAATGAATGATAGGTGAAGAGTAAAGGAAGTGCTTACATACATTTTATTTATTTACATAACTTTTTAGTGTCACCTAATTCACATTATTTATATATACATTTTTCATTTATCACAGCTTTCAAATGTGGGAAGGAAAAACCTTATGGTTTAGGAAAGACAGTGTGGTGGACTGACTGTGGCTGCATACCAGGTGCCCAGCAAAGCTGCTCTATCACTCCCCTCCTCAACTGGACAAGGGAGAGAAAATACAACAAAAGGCTCATGGGTCAAGGTAAGGACAGAAAGATCACTCACCAGTCACCGTCACGGGCAAAATCAATTCAACTTGGGGAAATGAGTTTACTTTATTACCAATCAAATCAGGGAAAGATAATGAGAAATAAAACTAAATTTTAAAACACCTTCCCCCACCCCTCTATTCTTCCTGGGCTCAACTTCGTCACATGACATTTCTGCCGCTCCTTCCTCTTCGAAGGAGGACTCCTCACACTCTTTCCCTGCTTCAGCATGGGGTCTCTCCCATGGGAGACAGTTCTCCACAATCCATTCCAACATGAGTCCTTCCCACATTGCTCCAGCCTGGGTCCCCCACTGGGCCACAGGCCCGGCCAGCAAACCTGCTCCAAAGCGGGCTCCTCTCTCCATGGGCCCACAGGCCCTGCCAGGAGCTGCTCCAGCGCGGGCTGCCCACAGGTCACCGCCTCCTTCGGGCATCCACCTGCTCTGGCGTGGGCTGCTACGTGGGCTGCAGGTGGGTACCTGCTCCACCATAGATCTCCATGGGCTGCAGGGGCACAGCCGGCCTCACCAAGGTCTTCACCACAGGCTGCAGGGGCATTTCTGCTGCAGCGCCTGGAGCCCCTCCTGCCGCTCCCTCTGCACTGACCTGGGTGTCTGCAGGGCTGTTGCTCTCACACAGTCTCACTCCTCGGCTACTGTTCTGCAGCAGGTTTTTATTCCCTTCTTGAATATATTATCCCAGAGGTGCTACCACCATTGCTGTTGGGCTCAGCTTTGGCCAGCAGCGTGTCCGTCTTGGAGCCGGCTGGCGTGGGCTGTGTCAGACACAGGGGAAGCTTCTAGCAGAAGCCACACTTGTAGCCCTCCCACTGCCAAAACCTTGCCATGCAGACCCAATACAGACAGGCAAAACTGCAATCTGACAAACAATTCCAGTGGATATTTATCCATCACCATTTAATCAGGTCATCAGCGATTAATTCTGAAGCACAATGGCACTCAAACACAAAAAGGGGGACTTCATCTTAGGACTTTTAAGCGTGTGTAAGTTGTTGAATTAAGGGATATATAAATATATATATAAAGTTCTTTTCTTCTAAATGCAATTTGGCTCACTGACTTCACATCTCAGTATGAAAAGCTTCTTTTGTAATCTTGAGTGCATTTCATCTTCGTATAAATTTCCTCTGTTTTCTAGTAAAATAGAACTTCCACAGAACAGAAAAACACCCTTCAATGTAAACATCCTTCCTCATAGACTACAAAAAGGAAAATACAAAACTGTACACAGAAAATGGTTTTAACTTCATAAGAAAAAAGGAGCTTTGTTTCTTTAGGTATGTTAAACAAGAAATGAATCCCGATTCTTTCAAATTACTCCACTGACTGTTAAATTGTTTGATTTGGGCTTTTTTCTTGATCTTAAGCATTACTTTACTGCAACAACAAGAGTAGGTAATGGATTTACTGATGTTACCTCCTCCTGGAATCACTTCACAGGTGCTAAATTCCTTGCACATTTTGATTTCAAGAAACAGAAACCAACAGCACAGAGTGAACTGGCCATGAGACACACTACGCTGGGCTATAATTAAGACAGCCCAGATGGGTAAACACTATCAACACAAAAGACTACAACAGGTACTCATAAATCATGCAACAGAAATTAAACATTGGTTGGAAAAGGGAAAGGAAAACAGAATAATGACACAGTTGGTTTTGATTAAAATGGAGAAAAAGCCTGAAAATTTTGGGTGCTCAATACACAGGCATAATTTCAGAAATCTATGTGACATCAGTTGTTATAAACAGTAACGGTCACCCAGAGAGTATCAGATTCCACTAGGAACTTCAATTTTATTTTTAGAATATTACAATACAAAAAGGGCCAAATTTTTGCAACAACAATCAACAAACGTTTATTTTATGGCAGCATGGCAGAAAGAAACAATATACCTTTCCTAAATATAATTACTAACCATGTCAAGTTAATACTATCAGTAGCATTTCACTAGATTAAACTTTTGGCTGGATGAAAACAGCTCATTTTATCCACTTGCTATTCTACTGAAGTTAACGCCTGTCTAAATGAAGAATGACAAACACTGAGACCACTCCTTATTTTCCAAACTTATGCAAAGAAATCTATTAAAATACAAAGAAATCCAAACAAGGAAAGGGAACAATCAATTGGACAAAAGTTCACAATATTAAATCTGAAGGTGAATATTGAATTTTTAACTGCTAATATATTGATGGGGACAGGGTGAGTTAAAGACTTGGAAGTAGGAAAAAAGATGCAGGATCATGAACCATAGATATTTATTAGCCAGATTTTGAATGTTTCTTTACGAGTCTAAAATATAAATATAGCATTAAAGTTAATTTTAAATTACTTTAATGTTATCTGTAGGGAGACGGTAAGAAGAGCTGAGATGAATGTGTCCTTACCCTTTATTTAGAACTATATAAATACAATATAAAAATTATAAATTTTTACATATATTTCTATGTGGCAAACTAGACTGACAGCATGTACCTACTTCATGTCCTACTTCTCTACAGGAGTTAGTATGTAAGCACAACAGTTCTGAGACCAGTAATGCTAGAACTTGCTATGTGAGTACAAATGGCTGACAGACACAACCTTCACAGAATGCATTTTTTCAAATGTTCTATGAAATACAGCACTGAAGTCCATCTACGTAAAAGAAATCAAATAGTAAGTTATAAAAGTCAACAGTTCCCATGGGAAGCAGAGAGAATAAGTTGGACGGTAGCCTTTCAGAAGGTATCCATAAGATGTTTAAACCAATGTCTAGAAAATGGAAAATTTTGAAAGCAATCAATCAAGAACATTCAGAGTTATTGGGGTAGGTGTAGATGCTAAAATCAGCTATTCTCATGCCAGGTACAACGCCAAATCACTATGTGTGATTGTTTAAAATTTATTTATATTGTTTATTCATTACAGTTTTATACGTTTATGATTTAATTGCATTTTAAAAGCACAGATCTGCTTTGTAAGATGAAAATGTGTTGAAACCAAGAACCTCAGAAATAATTACCCCATGCAATTTCCAAGGAGCTCATCTTGTAGAAACAGTTCTGTTGTCCTTGAAATTGGGCTACTAGGCAGCCATGCCAGAAGCTGACGAATGTTTGAAAGCATGAGTGTGCGATCAATACAAGAAGAGATACTGTTGGCGCAGCTGAATGAGCTAGTAATTTTGCCCATTTTCCATGCCGTCTTTTCCAAGCAATGGGCTATGATGATGAGAACATGAAAGTAGCTACCAGCATTCAGACAGATCGAAAGCCCCATTTAATTCCTTGCCCCATGGCCAGCACCAAGGATACCTGCACACCACCTCTGTGATCTGTTATACGAAGACTAAGCCAGTTTACCAGAAGACACTTACTTTGCTAAAAAAGGAAAAACCCCATTGATTTATTGAGAAAAGGCTACGCTTGAATGTTTTTGTCAGAAGTTGTTCTACCCTATGAAGCAATAAAGAACATTTGATCAAAGAGAAAAAACTAATGTAGGTCAGACTGAATCAAGAGAAATATTAACCTCACCTGAAGAACCTCACCCTTCTTTCAATTTAGGTGATTTTTATAAAGCAAGAGTGCAAATGAAGGTTGTTAAAACAAAACAAGTAAAAACAGCTGGTTACAAAATTGACACAGTTTGGCTAAGAGTAAGAAGGCCACAGGGAAAGTTATAAACTTGACACCTGCTACTGGCAGTCTCCAAATCCCCTAAGTTCTGCAGGAAGACAGCATTAGTGGGGTCATTCTGACCAATTACTGTCAATTGACAAGACAAAATATTTATAGTTTGATTTGTTGCTCCCTAAATAAGAGCAATCAGAAAGCATTAATGCCACTATTAGCACTTATCTAATTTAAACAGCAGGTTTTTGTCTGTCTCTGGACATCAACTTCAAGAGGGTACCTTAAAAAGAAAAACTATTACTTCCACCTCCTAACCATTTTTCACCCTTCAGGAAATGCAAACATTTAGATCCATCAGGAACGGCAAACCTATCTGTTAAGCACAGCATTGCTAATTGCAGAGATGAATACAAACCACTCAAAAGGCAATTATAAATTTTCTTTAATGTGATAATTTAAAAGGGGGTAAATTCTGACACATAATGCTTTTCTATCAAAGCCTGCTTATTTAACACTCCATTACTAGAAAAAACCCCAAGATTTTTACCCCAGCATTTATTTTTTTTTTCTTGTAATAAAGACTGATTACAACCATTTTTATATGAAACTTCACAGCAAACATATCAAATATAAAAGCCTTGTTGAAGAGGTACATGGCTGAAGTATGTTTTCTCAAGAAAAAGGATATGCTAGAAGAAACATTACCTAAATACACAAACACTTTAGTCAAAATGTCAAAATCAGATATCAAACCTCAGCTGTAACCATCAGGCTTTATCTGAGTAAAACGTTGAAAATTTCATTAATTGTCTTTCAAAAAGGAAAGGAACATACTCAAGAAATGTCTTCACTTTCAGAGTTAATACATTACTATTTGTTCAAAACAGTTCTCATTTGCACCAGATTAATGCGCACTGCTCTAAGCAACAAAGCATAGTTTTACATAGGCTAGCCTTCTTTGTGCCCTGGTTACTTCACTGATTTTAAATTGAGGGAATTTTGACATACCTGTCACAATCAAGACCTATAAAAATAAATCTAAGGGAATAATATAGTCCACCCGTAGCACTGAAAGCATATTTCACCTAAGCAAATCAAAAGTTTCTTGGATTGTTGTAATAGCAAATGTGAACATCAGCCTTAATTGGTTATTAAAGGCTAACATGCTTTAAGTGATAGACAAGAAAATATGCCTGTTTCAGTGACACATAAAATTACAGTAATTCTAATAATCACTAATGTTTTATATTAGCCTTTCCATCCTGCACTGATGAAACCACTGGTATAACCAGGCCTGTTCCTGAGTTCCTCAGAAGATCCTGCAAATTATTTTGTCCTGAACCTAAGTGGGAGATTAGGTTAGGTTAAATTATTTCCTGAATAAATTTGCTAGGAGCTAGATCCAAGAGGATAATCAGGAAGAAGACAGAAAATCAGAAAGTGTTTCCTTCCTCCATACAAGAAAAGGAGCACTAACACAGAGAGAGAAGAAAGAGTGCACGGCCAATATGTTCACAAAGGAAAAGATGATGAAAAAAAGAGATCAGTGAATCAGAATAAAAAGATTAAAAATAATAATGAAGTTGAGGATTCAGAGCCATGTCCCTAAACTGTACAGCTGGGATTAAAAAAAAAAAACAAACCAAAACCATGATCATAAAGAAAAGGAAAGAAAATAAAAAAGAAAAAGAAAAAGAAATTCATTAAGGGTACTTAGTGTTAACAATATCCGCATTCCACAGACTCAGTCATTGAGATTTTATCAGTTGCGGGAGCCCAAAATCAGGCCCCTGTAAAATTATGCAATTAGAACTCAGTGATCTCAAACATGCCAAACATCTGGACAAACCCACTGAGCTGGGTGGTTTTGGTTGGTTGATTTTACTTATTTATCTTTCCTTGAACTACATACTTGCTACGTCCAGATTTTTATTAGTTAGCTCAAGACATTGTCCTAAATATATTTTTGACAAATGTCAGACCAACTTGACCAATCTGCTGGAAGTCAATGACTTTCCTTCAAGGTGCAATAAAGACTATCTCCAACGGATGCTGCTGTCACCACTGGTTTACAAACCATGTCAAAACATGAATCATACAGGACAGAGATTAAAATCTCAGAACACACTCATATTCCAAGCTGCATTTCCAAAGAAAGACTAAAATGATGACTATAGCACACAAAAACAAAGAAAAAAAATCTTAGAAAGCATCTTAGTCTCTACGGACAGTAACAAACAAGAACTGAGAAGAAATACCTTTTCAACTAGTGAAACGATACCATCCAGGCGTCTTGAAAACCTATGAATTTCCACCTCCAAAGTACCTTCTCCTTGAAGAGAATATAGTCCTTCAACTTTCAAAAGTGTACACATTTTAACTATAGCTCTACTGTTTTCATTTGCACATATTTTTTTCAGACCCTTAAGTTTCATCACATCAGCACAGCTGCATTATTTAAGTTCAAATAAATTGTTTTCAGTCCAAAAACTTGACAACATAGCAGATTGTCAAGGTAGCAATCTGTGAAGAACATGAGTACTTCTGACTAGCACAAGTAAGCGGCATGACATTGAACAAATCAACGTTATCTCCTTGGGCTCTTACTTCCTATATTATCTATGCATGCTCTTAAGATCACGGACTGTCTTACTGTATGGTTGCCAAGTGCTCAGAAAAGTGGATTGCTCTGAAAACCCACTGGTATCTCTAGCATAATACAGATAATATAGTAATGACTCGTGCTTAAACAAGGGGAGAAAAACTGGGTTGCATTCTTGGAATGCAAGGGAGTAATTCTCAGTAGCGCCAGATGAATTACATCTGACAAAGCAGTACTCATGCAAATAAAAGTCACCAACACATAGTCTCTTCTGGTATGCCACTAAGACAGAAATGTTATTGGGTGCTGTCCAAATCATCCAGTTATTACAGTTATGGCGGTGTCATAGTTGATTTTTTTTCTTTAAAAAGTCTGCTGGCTAGCATGAAAAGTCACCAGCTTCACAGTTTCACTCTTACTTTTTGAGACAGTAGAGTCTCAAAGTGAAGATTATACACACTGTCTAGCAATTCATTGCTGAAACTCTTCTGCATGTCATATAAATATGCAATAACTGCTTAGCAAACTGACCTATATTATCAAAAGAACATCACAGCATTGTTATGAAAACACATTATGAAAACAAATCTAGCACTTTTTTCACCTCATATTTATGTGTACTGACAAATGCAGAACAGAGAACTGGATCAGAAGAGTAAAGCACACTAAATAGGTTATAGTCTTACAGGCCTATACTTTCTAATAAACAGTCTCAATGTAGTTTCATTTATGACCAAAATATCCTAGATAAATAATGGTTCTTTTTCAGACCCACATATACAATTACCCCTGTAAATGAACGCTAATCCCTGGCAGATACAAGAACTCATGCACATTTAAGAGATTCATTCTCTCTTCCATTTTCCTGAAACATCTTTGGTAAACAGAGTTAAATTTCTGTTTAAAAACATTAACATGGAAGCTAGCTTTAGCAAGCCTTTGACACTTATGCCTATCTCTTCACTGTCTATAAGGTACATATGCCACCCATCTGATAAGGCTTTTCCTCCTCTGTGTGCCCAGAAATCCTGCTTGACACTTCTGACATGAAAATTAATTAATAAGGAATGCTAGGAGAAACTGTAGTAACTTTGCTATCCTGTAGTTTACTAGCACTTATTTCTTCTTTAAGAAAAATCATAACGTACATAATCTGAATTTATCATAGTATTGTATTTCTTAGTGAAGACTTAACTCTTTTCTGTGTTCATTCACTGAGTAACAAATGCTGATACAGTCATTCATTGCGCTGCATGTTTCTGCTATATTAGATCACTGTTTTATCAGATGCACTAATTCTTTGTCTAAAATTAGCTGGTTTGGTTTGGACAGAGATTAGAGAAGTTATCAAAAACTGTTCCTGTTGGATGAAAAATTAATACCAAGCAACGTGGGACTCATCCAAAATTGTTCAATTTCCAATAAACAAGAACTGTTGAGTAGGCACATAACATTATTGGAAACAATCACACTGATCCAGACAGAAGAAAGGCTAGTAATGAATTTAATTTAAAGTATAAATCAGTGAGATGCCATATTCCTCTGCTGAGTTTATGCCACCTGAAGGAACTACTCTATCACACTATCACAAAAAAGACCTTTTCAACTTTACTACAAGTTTACTGTAATGCTTTTTATTCAGAAAATATGAATTGAATTGATGATCATCCTTCCTAATGGTGTACAGGTATAAGAAGTCCATTTTAATTACATTTATCATGTTTCAATGTATTAATATTGCTAACACAATACTTCAACACAGGAAATACACAAAAAAGTGTATTTGTTTTAAGTTTTGACAATCTGTACAGTGTATAAAAAAAGCCAAGTGCACAAAAAAAGACAAGACTTTTCAATGCATTGACACTTTCCCCAACCTAACCTAAGAACACCATAAGCAAGGGTTCTCACTATAATGCCTTACCCAAAATCCACAACTTTCCCCATGTCCATTCCATGGCACTCATACCTACCCCAAGATAAAGAACGGCAAGTGAAACAGCAACTTGCCAGCTTTTGACACAGAACATACAGTACTGACTAAGCTATGTAGGTTATTTATATTTATTTATATATTTAACTAATGCAATCTTATCTGGCCCATTTGTTACTTAACTTTGTATGAAGTTGGTGGATACCCTATACAATAGCGGTGACACATCAATACTTCCAACCAAGCTAAATTCCTATCAATGGCGCACTGTGATTGGCACTGATTTTGAACTGCTACAGTTCTCTATCCCTTCTATTGGAATATTGATCTTTATGGCATGTGAAGAAAAAATCTATACTCAGTTAATGAACAGAGTAACACCACAGAATACACAGGATTTAACTAAATTTACAGTATCTGTACTCCCCAAGTAAAACTTGAAAAGAAGCAGTGATAGCAAATAGGATCTCATGGTAGCCAAACAGACTGAAGCAACAACAGGAAAAGAAGAAAGATTAAAAAACTGAAGAGAACAAAAGTAGTTTGAGAGGAAAATGAATGACAAAGTTTAAAATCTAAGGCTGAAACATCCAGCCTATTACTTGCCCTGATGATTCCAATTCCCTCAAACAGATTCAACATCATCACATGGGTTCACAATCTTTTAAACTCCATCTATTCTTCAACATGACAGTATTTTTCATTCTTCAAGAAGGAAATCTTAAAGCCACAGGAGCAAGCTGTGCCCATGTGCCAAAGACAAACCGGCAGGGGAAGAAAACTGGCATGGATGAACAGAGAACTTTGGCTGGAACTCAGCGGAAAAAGGAGAGTTTATGACCTTTGGAGGAAGGGGAAGGCAACTCGGGAGGACTACAAGGATGTCATGAGGTTATGCAGGGAGAAAACTAGAAGGGCCAAAGCCCAAATAGAACTTAATCTGGCTACTGCCATAGAAGACAATAAAAAATGTTTCTATAAATACATTAGCAACAAAAGGAGGGTTAAGGAGAATCTCCATCCTTTACTGCATGAGGGGGGAAACACTGTGACAAAGGATGAGGAAAAGGTTGAGGTACTTCATGCCTTCTTGCCTCAGTCTTTAATAGTAAGACCAGTTGTTCTCCTGGTATCCAGCCCCCTGAGCTGGAAGACAGGGACAGGGAGGAGAATGAAGTCCCAATAATCCATGGGGAAATGGTCAGCAACCTCCTGCACCACTCAGACACACACAAGTCTATGGGGCTGGGTGGGATCCATCCAGAGGGACTGAGGGAGCTGGTGGAAGCTCTCTCACTGAGTCACTTTCAATCTTTTACCAGCAGTCCTGGCTAACCAGGGAGGTACCAGCTGACTGAAAGTTAGTAAATGTGATGCCCATCTACAAAAAGGGCCAGAAGGAGGATCTGGGAACTACCAGCCTGTCAGGCTGATCTCAGTGCCAGGAAAAATTATGGCACATTAAGTTAGAATACAATACGAAAAATTATGAAAATAAAGGATTTGGAAGGAACTCAAGAGCATCCCAGTACGTCTTACCCATTCTAGAGAATTCCTGTTTTCCTAACTTCTCTAAGCTCAGCTCTACTGAGAGAAGTTTACCTTCTTCTTGAGTAGGCACTCCTCACAAGCAGCTTATCTCAGCAATAAACTGTATTTGCTCTTATATTTAACTAAAATGTCCTTCCTACTTCCTCTCCTGATCAAAGTACTAGCCTTCCCACAAGATTTCATGTTTGAAAGCTGCTATATTACCATTGAATCTTTTTTCAAAACTAAACAAAACTAGTTTTTTCAAATTTATCTCATTCACTGATTTTAATAAACCTCTGACTTATTTTGTTCTCCACTGGACCCCTCTTAATTTGTCCACATTTTTCTGCAAGAGATGGACAGAAACTGGCTATAGCACTCTGGCCAACATCCCCCCAGTATCAACTCCTCCTGTGTCTACTCTATGTCTGAAATGCACATACTGTACACTATAGTCTTAAAACGCAATTTATAGAAAAAACATTGGACTTCTGAATAATATCCTGGCTGAATACTGAGCAAATACCCAGCAACGCACTAATATCCTGGATACTGTTGCTGTATAAATTACTATCTCTTGTTTTAAGTGTATTTGATGTTTCCCTCTTAAACATACCATTTTTTAATTGAATGCATTTCATAATAGTATTTTTTCCCCCATTTGTGAACATTATTAATAGTTTCAGTTTATTTAGATCATTTTGTACTCAAGTATTGTCTCCTGAAGAATTTTAGGCAGCAGACAAAACAGAGGCCTCTATCAAGCAGCATACCAGTTTTATGGTTCTCTGACTCCTATAAAGGTTCACTTTTTTCTTAATGCCTTGAGACAAATTTCCCAAAGACCAACATTTTGCTTCTTATTTTATGCCTCCTATACTTGGCTTCAACTAAAACCTTAGGATCTCCTGCACCTAGATTACTTCTCTGGACTCTTGTCCTAAAACAGCCAGTAATTATCACCTTTCTTTTAACACCTCCAATAATTTTTGCAACATTATTTAACCTTTGCAATATTATTTAACCCCAGATCATCACTTTCAGGTAATCAGATTTTCTCAATGGGTAATCCTTTGTTTGTGTGGGATGACAACTAAGCAGAGCAATCTGTCTAGGCCATAACTAGAAAATCATACAAGGCTGAATGCATGTAACCAAGCCCATAAAATTTTAAATCTTTCTATTATCAGCTCTGGGTAACCACTCTTAGAAATTACAATATAGAATGGATGTTAGAAAAAAGCAGAAAAGTACCATATTCCTTTGCAGTCTCCCCTACACACAGAGGTTCTGACAAACATATACACAAAATCAGAAACAATTCACAACTCATCACCCCTTGGCTATAATTTTCATAAACATCCCTATGTCTTGGTTTTGGCTGGAATAGAGCTGATTTTCTTTCTAGTAGACGGTACAGTTCTGTGGTTTGGATTTAGTATGAGAATAATGTTTATAACATGCTGATCTTTTGGTTGTTGCTAAGTAGTGCTTACTCTAAATCAAGGACTTTTCCAGTTCCCCATGCTCTGCCAGTGAGCAGGTGCACAAGAAACTGGGAGGGGACACAGCCAGAACAGCTGACGAACTAGCCAAAGGGATATTCCATACCATGAATGTCATGCTCGGTATATACTGGGGGGACTTGGCCATGGCCTGCTGGGCGTCATTCAGCAGGTCATGAGCAATTTTATTGTGCATCGCTTCTTTTTACCTTTTGGGTTTTATACCACTCCCTCTCTCCCCACCCCACCCCTCCCCACCCCCTTCATTACAATTGTTGTTGTTGTTTTTATCTTTTAATTTAATTATTAAACTGTTCTTATCTCAACCCTCGAGTTTTATTTTTTCCCCCGATTCTCCTCCCCATCCCACTGGGGGCAGGGGGAGTGAGAGAGCAGCTGTGTGGTACCTAGTTGCCAGCTGGGGTTAAACCACAGCACTGTATCATCTCCATCCTTCACCAAAGGTAGTAACAGTTTGTGAGACTTTACAGGACCAAAATCCATTTGGAGAGGCACTCCATAAATCTTCATTTAGAATTCATACAGACCTCAGACAGGATGGAGCTTCAAGAGACAAAACATGCAAAATATCCACATTTAGTGGGACAGTAAAATCAGAAGTGTCCTGTCACACATATTCACACAGATCCACAAATTCCAAGTTTCAATCTTTCTTATACTGAAGCTGTTCTGTACCTGTGCCACCCAGATCTGAAGTTCTTCAGTACTTCCAACTACTAGCAAGGTTTCCATAACCTACGTCCTTTCAGGTTGCATTGTAAAACAGGATTGGCACCTTTATCTTAACTAGCCTTCAAATTACACCTTCTTTCAAAAATAAGCCTCTTCTGAGAAAGCATCTAAAATAAGCACTAGCAAAATGCTTAAAATATGCTCTTGTTTTCTGATGTTAAATCATGAGATTCAAACAACTCAGAGCTGCCCATCAACGTTAATTACTGCATTTGACTAACTGCATAAAATTAATACAATTGATCCAGTAATGCTTGCTTTGACTGTTTGTCCTCTTAGAACAAATAACTTTTAAAGAATAAACAGAAACAAAATTATTTACTGACACTTACACTGTAAGGATTCTTCCTTTTCCATAATCATCAGAAGGCTCAAGTTTCACCCACTGTGAAAGTATACAGAGTTTTTGGTGGTTTGTTGTTGTTTGTTTTTTAATTAAAGGCTAAACTGTAAGGGAACTTGAGTTTTCTGTGACCAAAGTAGTAAATACGCAGCTCACTTCATGTAGACATATCTATGGCAGGATAAAAAAATTTCTTGGTCACCCAGGCAGTAATCTCCAACTAGTTGTATTACAGAGCACAGTTTTACACACCTCCCTCTTTCTGCCTTCAGCTGTTCCATTCACATAGGCTGTAAAATAAAGCCTATTAGTTAACTCTATTGCAGACTCCTTGATTGTTTGATAATCCCATGATGACTGTCCTTTCCTGTGTAGTCTGGAGGGAAAAAAGTAAGAAGCTGTATTTCTAGTGTATCTTGTGCATCTTCTCAATTGTCTAGCTGTTTTCAGGTAGTGTGAGACTGGAGCTACTCGGGCTGGCATTGTCCTTCCTAAGGATCTATGCTCATTTCCAAAAATGCTATGATAATGTTTTTTCTTAAAGTTTTTGAAGATGCATGTTACTTTGAGCTACTCTCTACACTGTAAGACCATAATGATAATCCGCACCACATGAGTTTGTTTCTCGATGAATCACTCTTCCCTCTTGCACTGGTCCTAACCTCTTGCCCTTACCTCCCAAAACAAAAAACATACTAAACTGAGATGTTCAACAAAGCCAGGTGACTTTTTTTGGATTGTGAGATAGTTCAGCTCACAAAACTGAACTAATTTTGCAGTGAGGATGTTCACTAAGTTACTGACACTGTTAATAGCCCTTCAGTGATTCCTCATAAAACCTGGGTCTCAATAAACGTGGAGTAGTTTTCCCACAGTGCACTGAAACAGAAGAGCACTCTTCATTTTATTGCCTCACAAGAGATACCCAAAATACTCCAAAGGGAGACAGTAAGCACAGATTGACTTTGATAGGTCTTTGCAGTGGGACTATTGACACCCAGGGCAGTAGTTCTGATTGCTGAGACACAAAATCCAATCACCCATGTTCTTTTCATAATAAAGGTCATACACACTGTAATCAAGTCAGTTGTTATTTGGCTGATCAGCTTTCTCGAACAAGAACAGAGGTAGGTAAGGAGAACAGTCAATAGGTAAGAGGAAAAAAAAATAGAAAGAAATGGCATTTAGAAAATTGCATTATTAGGCATCAAGAAAAATTTTTGATCTGCTACTAAGATGTAACAGGACTAATTAAAAGGAAAAAGAATGCCTTAAGTATTTTTCCTATTTTTATACAGAAATTGTTTTCAAATAGCTTGACAAATTGACTGAATACTTCTTGCATATCCTTTTTCAACAGGTATTTGTATCAGTTTAAAGAAAAAGCAAGCATTCTGAGAAAAGTACACTAGTGACCTAGTTAAATAGCAAACAAAAGCAAGGGACAGAAGAGTCTTCAAGTAGCATTTAATTTCAAAGGGCCTCTCAAGGAATTTTTCATATTTTCTCAAAGATATCCCCTGCAAAGTTGTATTTCAGCATCAACTTCACAATCAGCTATTTTATATTGAATACAGTACCAATCAAGTTCAACATCAGTTCTGCAATTCATTGTGACTAGACCAAGGAATGTAAATGCCGCTAAGTGTCCTTCAAGGCTTATGTTAAGCTTGAGCACCAAATTCCTTTGTAGTTCTTCTAGGGTATTACCATTAGTATAGAAGGGTTAATAGCAAAGGCTGATGATTGTTTAAAAATTCACATTACCAAAGTGGATTACATTGCATCTACTGAGGGGATCAACAATGTAAGCCTACACTAAGCCATTATTGCAGAAACAAAGCTTGCATTTTAAGCCTTTGGAAACAAGCATAAAATGGACAAAAGAAAAAATTCTTCTGATGTAAGAACAAGGCAAACACTACATGCTTTTCATACAGACTCACATTTTCAGAGCCATACAGAACACATGAAAATGGACAAACAGCCTCCCCAAAAAGCTCATCATGAACTCCTGACAAGATCAGCAAACTTGGAGAAAAGGACAGAACAGATAACTGTAAGTGATCAAGTGGTATAAAGAAAGTCTTGTCTTCTCTTTTATTCTAGACAATCAATTTAATTATCTTGAATTTTGGAATGAAGACTGGAAAAATCAAGCATGCTTGCAAAACGCTTGGGTTTTACATCCTCAGTGAAGTGTGTGAAGTTCAAAGATACTAAAAGCTGCAAATTTCTATGAAAGTCAGTGGAATCTGAGGTTTCTCCACGTACCCATTTATCCGGCCAGTTAGAACTCAAACCTCACTAATTCAAGTCTGCAAACATTACCAGAATCCTTTGGGATTGCTTCAACTCTTCCTCTTATGTTCCCCAAAACCATCACTAAAATTTGTCATGCTATACAAAATTAAAAACTGACAAATGAAAAAAAAAATAATTAACAAATCCCATGCTTTGTGATTTGGAATGCTATTGCAAATTGTTTGCGAGTACCTCTTCCCAAACATTCTTATGGATGAAGATGCCCATTACTATTTCCAGTTGCAAATACAAGAGTTCAAGTTTTCTGACAAAGTACTTGGCACAGTGGAAAATTCTGATGGTAAAAAAGTAAATTGGATATAATGTATTCAATCTAGTACAAGCCCATGAGTAAATCACTGCACATACTAAATTACAGAAAACATTCTAAATTTCTTCAGAGATCCTATTATTCAGCAGTGAAGATTATTTTATGTTAATAGCACAAACTAGCTTATTTTAAGCACCATGCTAAGCTTTTCTAAGACACAACTAGAATGGAAGGTATCATTCAACAATTCTACAATTTAGGTTTCTAAATATAACTTGCTTTTGTTTTTATTCTGTCTTGATTAACTGAAATTGGATCAGCTATTAAAAGTTGCACCAGTCCAAGAGTTAACAATCATAGCGGAAAAGCTACTGCAGACAGGTTCTGTTTTTCTGAAGTGTTTTCAAACTGTTAACAGGAACAAGCTTTAGTACAGTTGTCTTCTGTGTTTACCTCAAAAAGAGCATCATTATTTAAATTTTGCTTTTTTATGATTGGACAAATAATGAAGTTCACACATGGAACAGTAATTTTCCTAGCACAGGAAAAATTAATTCAGTGAATTTTGTTACTTTTTAGAGGTTGGTTTTGCAAGGCTCAGACTGAGTTCTGAGAACTCACAATAGTTTTGCAGATTGTGCAGTTAATTTAAATAGGGGTAGATATTTATATCAACTTTGATTCCCAGACTTTTAAAAGTAGGACAATCTTAGTATCTCCCGTAACATTTTGCATCTCAGACTTTAGATCCTCTGAAGGATGGATAGGAGAAGGCAGAGCAGGTTAACTCCTTCCATGCTGTCCCCCTACTGGTTCAGCAAGTCAGAACAGACCCAAGTTTCTAAGTTTTTCCTCTTCCTATCTCCAGAGAGGTGGCATGACCTCATCTTCTCCCACCGTCCATCCAAAAGGTGGTCTTTATTTTCATATTTTCAAGATATATAACAAGGTTTCCCTTTCTTCTGCCTGAGGTTTTTTCTTCCTTAATGGAGGGGGGAAAGAATACAATTACATTTATAAGCCTACCTTTTTCTTATTAGGGATGTTCCAGTATTTTCATAAAATGTTAGCTCTTCCCAGATTTTTAAAATGTATTTACCAGGACAGCCAAAAAAAAAAAAAAAAAGCTCTGCAGAAAGGTCATATACAATTAATTATGTGTTTGGCTACCCTATCATCTACTGAAGAGATAAATATTAACTGTGATAATAATCCACTCAAGAAAATTGGAAAGTCAGAATATTACATCTTCAATTTGGCTTCATCTCATTGGCTTAAATTTCATGGCTCAGAACATAGCCTTTTTGCTAGCACTTCAAGTATAAGTTAAGCAACATGGAAGACAAATTAAAAAACTTTTTATTTAAAAAAAATGCCATTTCTTAAAAGCTAGTAAGTTTTTGATAAACAGTATGAAAAACTTTGTCTACACTGTATTCTTTTCCCCTTCACTCTTGCTACATTTTCTAAAAAGCTGATCAGAATAGAGCAAACTGGTTACAGTAGCCAAAAGTATTTTTTCTGACATGTAATCAATTATTTGCCCTGTGGACCACTTTGACATCTCATATGCAGTACACACATAAACAGGCCAAGATATGTCACTGGCACTGACCTAATACCCTCATTTTTTCAATCACAGACCCACTTTCTGTTGTGGTGCTACACCGCAGTTTTTGCAGGCAAGCAACTCTGAAGAGAAACATGGAACAGAAATTATAAGGTGTCTATATCCCAGTAAGCAGGAGATGAGAAGCAGAAATGCAATATCGCTCTAAAAGAACACCGCCTAAACTTGGTTTTCAAGGACACTTTTTAGATACAATCATGCCTCACAGATAAGAGATGATACAATTATTTTGTATTTTTCAAAGTTAGTATGTTAGTAAACAACAATTACCACAACAAAATTTTTTCACAGGTAACTTATGAGACTTACAAGCTGACATCCAGAGATCTTCAGCCACCCCTGGGCTTTTGCTGCAGTTTCCCTATGAACAGAATGAGCTAGGACTGATGGTAGGAGACAATGTAAAGAGGCACTCCCCGCCTCATTGATATTCCCTGTTACGCTATTCCTCTTCAATATATCTAAGCAGTCCTGTTCTTTTGTCTTTAAGCCACATAGTAACTTTCTCAAAGTAACAAAGAGCTAAAATAAATAAAATCATAAAAGTCCTTCTAGGTAATTTCTGTAATTATCTTTAGTTTCACAAACTCTTCATGTCCTTGCCTCAATTCTAGTGTATTCACTAATCTTTTAGTTATTTGTTAACATTAAAAAAAAAATAATCTAGTTGTGTAAAAATAAGAAGTAAATATTAAAATGGGAATTCTATACTAGCACCATTTTCACTCATCTGACTTTAAAACAGATTTATACGATGAATTTTTTCTTCCAAGTGTCCCTATCATCCTTTTAAAATATTTTCTTCAATACATGTACAAATAAATCTACTTCTCTTGTCCAATTTCTTTCAATCAGAAAAAAAACCCGGGAAGCAGCAGTAGTACAAGACTCATATTTTGTACCTCAATAGACTCATTAATTGCTTACAAGGACCAGAAGAAAGGCCAAAACTAAAAAATTTTAAACAACAGTAAGAAGAAGCAAAATTAAAATTTTTTAATAATTCATATTATTATTTAGGGAAGTGTGACCCCATTCTAGTATGCTGATCTCTGAAGGAGGTAAGGGAGAGTACACTGAACTTATATGCTAGAAAAAGAACAGGAAATAACAGGAAAAATGCTTCTTTTGGAAAATGTGTATTAGATAATTGCCTGTTATTTTAGATATCTATCAAATATTTGATATTAATTCTTCGAACTAGAGAAAGTTCTGTCCCCTGAACTGGCAATAGTGTGAAAAGAAACCTACTGGGCTTTGTTAAATATTCAGCACAATAACTTATTCCTGACAAGAGAAGAAAAAGCAACAAGCTCCTCCATAGGCCTTGGCATAAATACAGGAAGTTTTACATGACAAAACTGTCTTTGAAATCAAAAACTGAATTGTGAAGAGAATAAACAGTACAGGCACAAATCCATCAACACACATCACAGGTCAGAAGAGCAAAAAATCCTTGTAGCACTGATATATACCTTGGCACAAGTCACCAAACTAGCTCAATAAATAGACTGAACAGAAACAACTACTGCATGACTCCTCCCGGTACCCACAGAGCCAAGTGACAAGTCAGTAGTAGAAAGAATAGGATGGAAATAGCCGCAGTATCCTGAAGTCTGGGGAGTTGGACTTTTTGATGCACCTGACCATGAATACAAGCTGGAACATGCACCATGCTCTTGGATGAAGGGGAATCAGGAAGCTATCAAGTCAACAAACGGTATCTTCTCCACTCTAAGCTCAGGATTTTGTTAAATGAAGACCTCAGCCCTACCCTGGCTACTGTGTCCTAGCCAAAAATCTGAAGCAGTCAAAGTAGAGGCTTTCCTTACTGCCTCATCTCAAATTCAGCCTACACATGCATGAATTTAGGATTTTGGTTCATAGTGCACTCATGTATTGAAATAACGATTTACATGCACCATAGCAAATGATGCAATAAATGCAATTGATAAGCAAGTTATGAAGAAAATAGAAGCAATGCTAGCACATGTAATCATTGATAAGGAACCCAACCATGTCTGTGGTAAATTTGAATGATTTTATTTCAATATGCAGTTTAAAGCAAATAAAAATCTAAAGGTAAAAGTACAAAGTCTTCTCAGCTCATAAGAACTTCGAACTCTGTATCAGAAATCAAGCAGCAGTCCAAAGTGCTAAATGAACAAAAGACTCAAGTCATGCAGTTCCATACCAAGGAATAGAAAAATAGCAGGAGAAAAATTTCTGAATGGATTTCATCCTCCACCATTCAGGTTCATTAAACTCTACAGTACTTCAAACTGAATGATATATTGATCAATACATATAAAATTCATGAATAGAGACATACTGCTGCTGCAGGGGAGGAAGCAGGTTCCCTGCTCGTAGTGTAGCAATTCATTTTCCTGAGTTATTATAAAGTGAAATGAAACACCGACATTAATAGCTAGGCAGATGAAATTAGGGCAAATCTTAAACAGGGTATGTCACTCATGCACTATGACTTGCAGTGGATAAGAAGTTTCTTTAAAATCTGTGTAGGCAAAGCCTCTGGGGATGAGGCTGGTGAAGCACTGGCCCAGGCTGCCCCAGGAGGCTGCCGGATGGCCAACCATGAAGGTTCTCACCACCTGCCTGGACAAAGCCCTGAGCAACCTGCTCCAAATACAACGTTTGTTCTGCTTTGGGATAAAGGCCTGTCTGATCTATACTATAAATTCTGTGACTGCTTTATCACTTGTGGGCAGGATTTGCACAACAGTTAAGGAACCTAAACTCACTTGTTTTGGTTTGATTTTATATTCAGCTATTAGCCTTAAATATTACTTGGATATTTTTTTTCAATAGGAGCAGAATGTACAATACAGAGATTACGCACAGATTAAAAAGATAAAATGTACTTGATTACAACAGAAATTAGTGAATTCCAGTTTACTTCATTCTAATGCTATCTTTATTCTAATTATGCCGTTCACTTCCTTCCTACATTGGTATAATATCAAAATAAGATTGTATTTTTTTTTCATTCAACAATAAAATACTTATGGAAAACATTTTCCACTAAAGTAATGCAAAGTATTACTCCTGAAATACGGTTCTTGTCTGAATAACTAATGGTACTCAGAGCACTCCATTGCAACGGTGAAGAAATAGTTACTCTGCCTGTTACTCTGCCTTCACAAAGCAAGTCTTTACTTTATACTTTATAATGGCACTGTATAAGCCACAAATGAAATGTGGTTTAGCTTGATAAAAATGTAAATGTTTAATTAAAATAGATAATGAGTTAATCACAAAACAAGATTGCCTATCACGTAATGTAAAAAAAAAAGTAAATCATTACTTTATAAATAAATGTGCATAAATTCACACACGTTTTATTCTCAGTGATTTCCATTTTAACGTTCATGCACTAGGACTGACTGAAGAAAAAACTGAAATTGTTCTATCTTCAACATTTACTGCTTTAAGACATTACACAAAATAAAATGAATAGCCTAACATTTTAAAGTTTCCTTTTTGCTTACACTGAAACTCCTCCAAGACTAAACCATTCTAATTAGACATCTACTATTTAATATAAAGGAATGTCTGAACTATGAATGGAGGCATCTGCCAAAAAAATCTGATAGCATTTAAAAGACCAAACCACCTAGAAGCATTAGTGTTTCTAGAGCACTGTTTAGATGGTTGTAATCAAAATGCTCACGTCAGACTGAAAATGTGAATTTTTTCATATGTATATAGTAGAATTAACTATTTTTTTTTCTCTGTTCTTCTCATCCTTTACCCCCTAATTGTTTTTGAGCTGCTTAGGCTCTGAACTTGAAGTGTGTTGTCATAACCTCCCTGCTTCCCATCAATGTGTCCTCTCCAGTTTTAAGCTACGCTGACTGAATATAAATTGACTTATGGCAATGTATCCAAGTCACTAGTACTCCTGAAAACTCTGGTCACATGTTTACTGACTAACATGAAAAAGGCACATTAAAACACACTTGCTGTTAAGAGATACTGTGTTTTCTGGAATACAATGAACACTGTGTGGATACACACACATACATGCATACAATTTTGAAGGCATTATTTTTATTATAATAGTGATTTTAGTCAGGCAATGAACACTACAATTATCTTTTAAGTTTTCAACCTAGTAAGAAAAATTATCTGACTCTTCCAAGAAATTATGCACAGCTGAGTCAATGCATTACCTGGCTGCTGGCCACACAGGCCAAAAGAAAGATTCTTATCTCAAAGTTACAGTAATTACTACACATCTCTTGATCTTCCAGTGCATCTGCATACGCAGAGTGTACAAGTCTGCACACAGTGCAAGGTCCTGCACTCGGCTGGGACAACCCCCCTTATCAATACCGGCTGGGGGATGAAGGGGTTGAGAGCAGCCCTGCGGAAGACTTGGGGGTACTGGTAGATGAAAAGCTGGACGTGAGCCAGCAACGTGCACTCACAGCCCAGAAAGCCAACTGTATCCTGGGCTGCATCACAAGCAGCATGGCCAGCAGGTCAAGGGACATGGTTCTGCCCCTCTGCTCTGCTCTGGTGAGACCCCACCTGCTGTACTGCGTTCAGTTCTGGAGTCCTCAGCACAGGAAAGACATGGACCTGCTGAAGCAGGTCCAGAAGAGGCCCACAAAAGTGCTCAGAGGGCTGGAGCACCTCTCCTATGAGGAAAGGCTGAGAGAGTTGGGGTTGTTCAGCCTGGAGAAGTGAAGGCTCCAGGAAGACCTTATCGCGGCCTTTCAGTACTTAAAGGGGCTTATAAGACAGATGGGAACAGGCTTTTCAGTAGGGCCTGTTGCAATAGAACAAGGGCTAATGGTTTTAAAGTAAAAGACGACAGGTTCAGACTAAATACAAGGAAGAAATTTTTTACAATGAGGGTGGTGAAACACTGGAACAGGTTGCCCACAGAGGTGGTAGATGCCCCACCCCTGGGAACATTCAAGGCCAGGCTGGACTGGGCTCTGAGCAACCTGATCTAGCTGAAGATGTCCCTGCTCATTGCAGGGGGGCTGAAACTTGATGATCTTTGGCATCCCTTCCAACCCAAACTATTCTACCACTCTACAATGTCCAGAGCCAAAAGGAAAGACTCAAGCCACATACAACCAGCAAGAACCTGGCCCTGAATATGCCAATGACAAATTGCATTCATGTTCCATGCATGCAAATTAGTGCAGCCTGCAAATGGTCAAAAGGAAATTTCTGCTTTACAAGTCCACAAGAATTCCACCTGAATTTGTCAGTTATAAGTACAGAGAAAGACATCCTTCTTCTTGTTGAGGGTACCCAGTGTCCAGAAAGATGTTCATTATTTATATAAATACAATCTAAACCACTATAAATCACTCTAATCACAGGAATAATCTGTTGAAGAAAAAGACTGGATAGAAGACAACACGAATCACAATGTTTATCTAGACAGTATTTACATTTCTCCCTCACTTTTTTTCAAAAAAAGAACTTCAACAGTCCCATTGATTTGACACACAACACTATAGGGCACAAAGATGCATATCCATTTACAAGTTTCAACACTACAATGATAAAACATCCACAGCTGTTCTCAGACACACAGAAATAATGCATTCCCATGTAAAATATAGGAAAAGAAGTAAAATTTAAGAATAACAATGACAGACTACAAACAATTCTTTTTTCCATTTCCTTAAAGCCTTTTTAAAATTCATATTACTCTTCATGTATATTCTTATTTGTACTGTGCTTTTGACAATGCTGCAGAAGTGAGGATTTTCAATCAAAATAATTTGAAGGCAACACTTAGGAAAAATTTTGAATTAAAAATGCAAAAAGTACGCAAAGAGAGCTACTGAATCTCTGGCATATAGCAGAGCAGAAGGCTGGAAACCAGACCAGACATATAACCTGCTCTCAGAAACTTCAAGGCTTTGGTATTACTCATCTTACTCATCCTGCAATAGATCCAAATCAACGATTCACCTGGCAAAGAAATAGCAATATTTACTGAGACCTGCAAATATTCATCTACTTGTACAACTTCCTACTAACTGAACAATCTAAAATAATCTGACAAGGGGATATACATTCAGCTACGAGAAAGCAGTTATATTAAGACTACTAAGTATTATGCAAGTTAGTATTTCTAATTCTTAGACTGCCAAATATTTTTTCTTAATCTAAACCAAGACTTTATAGCAGACTCCAGTACATACATGTTTTCATTGGCAAATAGAAGTGAAGGTGATCTCTGAAAAGTAAATGCAGCTCTTACAATATTTCCTTTAAACAAGGCTCCATCCATCGTGTCATGCTGAAAAGTTACAAATACCTGAAAATAATGTTGATAGCATTTTTGAATAAATAGTATCAATTTAGAATTCTGAGGTAATTTAGGAAGAGAAAGATGAGCTCTCAGACCAAACCCATTCATCTAACTAGAAGCAGGCACAGATGCTGTCTCCTGTAACTGTCTCTCTCCGGACACAATACTGGATTTGAAGCACATAATTTCCACCTGCTGTACTTCTACGCTTAAACCCCTCACTTTACCCCAGAATGCTCTAGGTATTCTGGTGGGTTCTTTTGAGGGGGAGTCAGTACAGAGGACAATTTTTAATTTTTTTTAAATCTTATGCTCCAGAGAATGAAACAAAATCAGACAAAATAACACTAGCCTATCAACATACAATTTTAGTTTGTCCTACAGAAAAAAAGTCTTTTTTTTTTTTTTATTGGTGTGCAAAGCTTGAATTTGCCATGTTATTCCAATGACGAAAAGCACATTATTGAAGCCAAATTACCACAACTTCACAAGAAAACATAATCAGATACCTTAAGATACCTAAGTGGAACCAGCAAAATGCTGAAAAGTCACTATCCTGAACCTTCCCATCAACTCAAATCTCTTAAAACGGGCAACTAATCTATATTCTAACGGCACTGAGAGGGGGATATCAGTAACAGTGACATTTACATCACATCTCTGCTGGCTTAGGGATATCCGAATAGTACCAGAATGTACACTTACATTATTTACATAACACCTAAAAAATTCCTATTTAAACACCAAAATACATTTCATTCAAGTCAAAGCAACATATCCAGAAATATCTACTGCAAAACACTACAATTTAACCTAGACAGCTGAATAAATCACTGAACTAAATTAATTCTGAATTTTCAGGTGTGCCACTAACCACCATCTATCTATTCATAGGAAACCTCTTTTTCAGTGGGACCAATCCAGAGAATCAATATTATGACAAGCCACCATTTGTCAAGTCCTACTAAGAGATGTACCCATTTTCCAGGCATAAACCCACTGGGACTGCTTGTTAACCATGGTGACTCTGCCGGACTAAGCAGGCAACATGTCAACTGGCTTACTTCTTAAATTGGTAGCTCATTTTTAACAAATGCTTCCACTAACAAAAAAAGGAGACAAAATCAATGCATCTGTGTGTAGTCTAATACAGTTTTCCCAGTCCTGGAAGCTGAAGTGCTGGAAGCTGCACTTTCAATACTTGAGAAGCAGGAACATCCCAAAGTTTGTTCGAGAACACAAAAGAAGATCAACTCAGCCTCTGAAAGTGCCAAAAATCTTTCTTTGAGAACATGTATTTCATGAAGTTATACAGATAGAAGCTAAGAACCAGGACTGTATGAAGTTCTTGATCAGATGCTTAGGTCTTTATACTTTGGACGAGCTCATTTACCTACTTTACAAAAAAACTAAACCAAGCCGCAAAGTGATTTATGACTGTTACCTACATCAATGACATGAATGCTGTGAGGCTAATGTTGCTTCTACACTTGAAAATCCTGGGATGAAAGGCACAACATAAGTACAAAGTAGTAGTAGCATAATTAACTGTTGAGTGTAAAAGCTATCTGGGCTTTGAAAAGCTATCTTTTGCTTTGAAACGTGTGAATATCAACCCATTTGTGGATTAACTGGCTCTGCACACTGCCATAAAAATTCCAGATGTGATACAATACTTATGTTCAGAAACATTACCCTTCGTCAAGAGCATTCCCAATTTGGGGAGGAAAAGTTACATCGATACAACATTGCATAAGACCACTTGCATTAATAGAGAGTTATGTATGAAGGTGGACACACGGACCAACTTGCTCACATAGCAGAAGGAACTGCAATTGAAACACAAAACTCAATGGATAGGTACACCAAGAGAACAGTTGGTGCTGAGTGAAGATGGGAGCTGCTGCCTACTTTTGAAGTCCCTCCAGATTAAGCTACCTGTGAAATGCACAAATCAAATGTCAGGACTGGTCCCTGTTTTTGTGATGTCTTTTTAAATAATGCTATTTAAAAAGCACTAAAAAGTTGTGAGGGGTGGAGGAGGGAGGGAAACTATGCCTTTTCTGTAAGTCCTCAGACATCATAAAAAAACTCCAGACACTGAATTTCATACAAAATCTCAGATACTTAAAGTTATTTATAATATATGTTAAAAAAAAAAAAAACACCTTTCAATTCCTGAAAAATACTCTAAGACACTTTTGCTAGTGGTTTTATTCTAACACTGCATCACAGATATTACATCTTGGCTTGACTGTAACAAATTTCTCCTCATAAAATTCAAATGGCCTTCTTCCAAAACTAGCCTTCAAAAAAAAAAAAAAAAGAAAAGAAAAAAGCTCTTAATAAATCTAGCACCTGAAAGCTCTCTGTCAAATACCAGCATTTTATTAGTAGTATAAAAACACAGAGTGAACTTATTACAAATAAGTTCTGTATGTTTTCTTTGAGAAATGTTCATATTAAATGTGGTTAAAAAACCTTACTCCTGTACAACGTATCTAGTCTAAATTGTTAGATCATGAGATTTTTCTTTTTAAATATATTCTTCCAAGAGCTGATGAACATATTATAAGATTTTAATAAGTCATAAACTCCATAGATACCAATGCCATTCCATCTCAATAAATGAAAATGAGTATGATGGGAATCTGGGTGTTTTAAAGCTATGATATATTCAGATGGCATCATCTTTCAGGTTAGCCATTTAAAGCTTCTAACACGACAAACTGCAAAAGCTCTTTTAATGTTAACAACAACATAATGAAGATTTCCACATACAAAAGGACTCCAGCTGCTGGGCTTTAAAGAATAAAGTCAGCTAGTAAGAAACACGAGGAGCTAAAACTGTCTGAAAACTACCTGAAAATCTTCAGCAGCACACACTGCGTTATTTGGGAGTGAGATTTTAAAAATAAGAGGTCAGTAGGTATGAAAACAACTGGATACTTTTTTAAATGGTTCTAATGCCAATTTAAATATTCCATTTTTTCCCCAGTCATTATAAAACGTAAAAGGCACAGCAGAAAAATATAAACTTTAGTAACAATTTTTAAATAAGGAATAGCTGAGGAATTTCAGGAAAAATTCTAAGCCTTTTTCTTTTCTTTTTTTTGTATTCATAAAGCCTTTCTTTCTACTTTTACCCTCACTCTCACTATTAAGGTATTTCAGAAGGTCTGCATTTCTGCACTACCCTGAATAAAACGCATTCTTCTTTGTTAATGATGTTTTCTCTGTCAAAACCAGGAGCTTGATGAATGGATTGAAAGGCCACCTAACTTCACTGTTGCTACTGGAACACTATGTTTAGCTTTGTCAAAAGCCATTCTATAGCTTTTCATGATTATATTCAACGAAAGAAATGTTCCACCTACTAAACCAATTACTACTTCAGGAGGGTAGTAGTTCATGTATTCAACAACAGAATTAAAATATGACAGATCAAAGCACTTAATATAGTGATGCTGTAACCTATATACAGATAAAAAAAAGAATAGTTTGAGGGGAAAAACACGTTTGTTGAGACCTTTAACAGCTCAAGAAAATTTGTGTTCTTCTGTTACATTATTAACAAGAGAAATAGGAATGAAGTCACAATAGTATAAATAATTTAGGGTTTTTCAGAACCTAGTTTGTGGCTTAGGAAGATGAAACTAAAAAAAAATGAAAAAATGGTTTATCATCTAAATGATTTCATCTGTGAATTAACCAAGTTTGTATAAGAAAATATTTCACATTAAATATAATTCCACATTAAATACAGTAACATCATCAATAATTATTAAAATTACTATAATTTTCTTACAATTACAGAAAAATATGTTGAAAAGAACTCTCCTAATGCTTATCTTGGGAAAGCATCTCACCCTGCCTCAGAATGTTTATAGCTAAACCATCTACTACTAGATGCTTATCAACCTATTCTTTAAAATATCCACTGAAGTATATTTTTCAAGATCCCTAGCAGCCTTTCACTAATTCAGACATTAGAAAGTGTTTCCTAGTTTTCAACCTAAATTCATCACTCCAAATTAAGTCACTGGTGAGAAATTGAAAAAATAATTTATTGCTCATAACTTTGTAACATCCTTCTGTTACTGCATTTCATTTCTCCTCCTCAACTGCAGTTCTCACTGTATTTCATGAGTTTATTTCAGATCATCTATCCAATATACCACAGACTTCATAAACTCCAATTTCAATCAAGGTGTTTGCAGCACCCACTCACCACCCACATGGCCTCATACCCTCGTACATTACTACGTTAGGCTAACTCCACTACCCAGGTAGTTAAAACATAAGTGGACCTAGAACTGCACATAAGATGCCTTCTCAGCCTAATAATAAATGGTTGGTAAGTGTTCTCAAGAGAGCAGTTTCAGCTCAGAGGACAGATGATAATGATTTATCTAATCTTATTTCCTTCTATCATTTATGAGAACGCTATGGGAAACAGAACAAACTACATATGGTACATGGGTCACATTCATTGCTCTGCCTTTATCCAGAAGGTCAGTTTTCCTGTCCCATTCTCCCACAACACACACTTCAAAGTAGGACATAAACTACTGATGCCAACAACTGTACATTGGTTTACTGAAGTGCAATATGGCCTTACACTGTTAAGCATAAATGTGAAAAACATTAAGCTGCATCTCGCTGGAGAGAAAAACTTAGCAGCAGCACAGGTTCTCAGCAGCCTTACCTATATCCTGACTGCACTGCTGAGCTTCAAGTAGAAATGCACACTCATATATAAACATTAGCAGACTGGAGCTACCAAACTCACTTGAAGTATTTGAGTTCCACAATTTATTTTAAAAGTATGTCATCATCTTTTAGATAGATGGTGGCAAAGACAGCTTGATCAAAGTAATGTAATGTAGGGGGCAGCCCATTTGTCTCTGCTTCCATCTCCTTAAATCCATTAAGGGAGTCAGAAAGCAGCTTTTATGACATGACCCTTCCAGCCTTGACCTTTTCATCTGGAGCTCTGAGAACAGATTGCTCCCAGATAGAGCAAGATTTCACAAATACATATATAAAATAGTTTAAATTAGTTGGCTAACAAGGCACAAACTGGCAGAAGTGAGATACCACTAGTGGATAAGGAGAGGGGGGTAAGGAAAGCTAAATTTAGAGCAAGGTCTACAGAGATTTTTTTTCTGGCAGGAAACCTCTAGACTTCTAGAGGTGGCCTCTGGAACAGGCAATAGGAAATGGGGAACCCTGAAGGCAGAAGGAAATGCCATGACTTTTTTTTTTTAACCTTTTTTGTCCCCTTTCAGCTCAACCTGTTCCTATAGTGGCCATTACAAAAATCTGCTTTATTATCCACCTCTCTTTAGAATTTAGAATTCTTAGAACACTCCACTGGAAAAAAAGTGCAGTATTAAAGCCATGTTTTATTAAAGATATTTTTACGGCACAGACAAACTAACAGCAGATTAAAACAAGTTATTAAAAGACTAAATACTATTGCAATTACTGCTACCTTTCAACAAAAAGAAATAACTATAACACAAGAAAAATACTTTAATTAGAAATCAGGCAGGTACTTACCTGAACATAAGAGATAAAATAATTTTACATTAATGTATGCAATTAACAGGACTGGTGATACAGTCAGACAATTTTATTATTTTAGAACAGAACACCACATACTACCTACTAGGCCTTTTCCACAGGCAAAAATACAGACTACAAAAATAGCACAGAGTGAGGAACACAGTTCTGAAAAGCACATTTTAGCTTACCAATTCCAGGTCTAAAATACTCTAATCTAAAAGAAATAAAGCACATTATTTCACTCAGAAAGCAGCTTGTGGTGACAATGTATCAGGCAACCTGAATCTACTAACTCAAATAAAACAGTTTCTGAATGTATTTTTAAATTTTGTCCGGTTTGTAATTCTGAATTCATTTACCAATTAGATGCCCAGCTTAACCAATGCAATGAATCAAACAGCGTCAAGAATTGGTAGTATTACTCATACTAATTCTATTGCCTGCATTCACATACATTTTTTAAAACGTTGTTAGTTCTTAAGTTTCTTTATTGCAGGTTACAGATAACTGACTACTTGGCCTAAACCTTTTTAAAATTCAGTTATTTTCATATTAATTTATATGTTTGGATAGTAGAGGCATTAATGCAGATAAAACTGGAAAAAGTTACACAAAAATGCTTTTGGAGTTTTCTCTTACTTTGGAATTTTCTAAATGAGGAATTTTTAGATTTTGGAAAAGGAACATTTACCTTTGCAAGTCAGATTATTAAAGCAAGCATAGTAATTTTGTCATTAAAATACTTGGGTTCTGTTATGAAAGATTCAAATAAACAATGCTTGAATAAAAATTCTCTTACTATCTACTGACAAAGTAAAAAGTACTCAAGGTGCTGAGACTCTTGCCAAAGCATAATAAATAGACCCAGAACTTAACTGCCACGTGTAAGTCAGTCAAATCTTAATTTAGTAATTTCTAGGTGTAGTTTTATTCATCTCCTCTATTTTATCTCTTGTGATAAGTCCCTTACCCTATTATCAATTCATTTATTCAGTTACTCTCTTCCTTCTTGGTGTTTATTACAGCCTTGTGTCTGAGGAAGTAGGAAGAGGATCAAAAACATCTGAGGACAACACCCAACATATTCCAATGGCAATATAAACGAAAAAACTAGTTTTCCACAACAGTGACTTTCAGGAAGAGAGCGCTAGTATTTCTCCTCAGCTCTCTCTAGAAAGGTCTTCTCTCAAAACTCTTTAAGAACTAGTAAACTAGCAGAGAAGTAATTGAATAGGGTTTGCCATCCTCTTCCCAGTTGCCAGAAGCATCCCTGCTCCTTCAGGAGTGGAAAGGGCCTGAATTCTAGTGTGCTCCTCCACCTTCAACTTGGCTCCCCCATCCTCCTGAGAGCTCCAGACATCTCTGCTGCTCCTCAGCAATTTCCTAAGAGGCAGCAGAATGAGCCTGACCCAATTACAGGTAATGCTGCTACTTGACAAAGCACTTGGGGAAAGTAACAAACAGATCCAACGGAAGACAGTAGCATATACTATGTAAAGTTTTTATTCCATTCTGCAATCCATTTTCCATTTAACTCAGCCATAATGTGTTTTGCAGCTGTAAGTTCTGCACAGAGTTCCCCAGCCTATGCTGGCTCACTTAACACAATCACAAAAGCTATACTTTTAGTCCACTACGCAGGTGGAGATCTCTTAAGTTATATGGCAAGGTTACAGCTGGACACTGACGTTTCATGAAGTAACAGAGTGAAAATATTGATTATATTTAACAGAGATGCTTAAGGGTAAAAAGCTAAAGATACTGCTGTTTTTAAAAAAAACACTAGCACCATAAGAAGGTTCTATTCATTTGGCATTCTGGACTTCTCTGCACTAAAAAAAGGTGAAGAGAAGTTTTCACCCTGACTACAATACCTCTTATCATAGCCTCAACATAGTTTAACACAGTTGGCCATTTTGCCCATTCAGTTCAAATTCAGGAGAAAAAGAAAAGTAAGTTGGCAAACTGGATGAAATCTCCAGGCAACATGGAAGTGGAGGCTACTTGTTTGAAACGAGAACCTAGTGCGCGAACAGATAAGGAGTCTGGTTCACAGCAAAAGATCCAGCCAGCAAGACAACATCACCAGCCCCCATCACCTGAGATGTGAATGATGTAATAGATGTGTGTCTATGTGATCCACATAAGACACCTCAAGATTAGATTGCAGCATTGCCCCAAAATTTACACTAGCTACCTTCTGGCACCCTAGAAGACACAGGTATTGAGTTAAAGCTGCAAAGCCTTCAAAATACATGCGTTATCTTTGCTCATGTGTCAATAATCATCTTCAACCACAAAACAAAGTATTTGTCATGATGATACTTGGATCCTGGAATTTACCAATCTTATCTTCATGTTACAAAGCAAAGATCTTCAAGGGTGAACCAGTGAAACTGTCTCTTTCCAGAGGGTTTTTTGGTTTGTTTTTTGTTTGTTGGGGTTTTTTATTATTATTTCTCCTGTGTACAGCAGAGAGGGGGAAGCAGGGAGAAGAGAATGAGAGTAGTTAAACTGTGCCTGGCTCTGTTAGGGAACATTAAGAGCTACATAGACTTGATAGCTATTTTCTAGGTGGGTCTTGTTTTGGAGGCAGAATAGGACAATAGGTGTTACTTTAGAGTTACTACACTAAACAAGGTTTTTGTCATTTAACTATTTCCCAAATTACAAGAATATGAGAATTAAGTTATCAGAAACAAATATGGTAAAGCGCAATGTCAGAACTTCCTCTTGCTAACACTACTTTTATTAATACAAAAAAATATATCTACCACTATTAGGTTACATCATACCTAGGGCTTTATAGGAATGCAACATAACAGTGAAACTTTCTAAAGAAAGGAACAAAAAGACAACATTGGTACGTTCAGTTTCTTAATTAACAACGTCACAACACATTGGCAGTAAAAGTTTTATAAAAATTGGATTGCAGCTACTTCCCTGAGGCTTATGTGGTACCTGTAGCATTGTAACCACAGCATGGAATATCAGAACACAGTGGGACTGTTTACCCTTATCAATCACTTGTCATCTATCCAGCTTTCTACAAACAGCCCTTGTCTTTGGGAGCAGTTCCACTAAACTCCATAATTAAAATTTTCAATACGGTAATAGACACATTCAGCAAATTACTGAATTAAAGCCACTAACATGCACAAGGAACACAAAGTAATGTCATGGTTACCT
Source organism: Ibycter americanus (assembly GCA_035590275.1). Classification (NCBI taxonomy): domain Eukaryota; kingdom Metazoa; phylum Chordata; class Aves; order Falconiformes; family Falconidae; genus Ibycter; species Ibycter americanus. Next base: position 34,088,193 of record JAVJGI010000001.1, read on the forward strand.
TTCCGCAATTAGGAAGGTTACATGTAAAAATCTCCTATGGTTACCTAAAATACATGTTTATTTTTCAGATATTTCCATTTCTTTTTCTAAAAAAAGTTGTATTAATAAGCATGTCTGTGTCTTCAAAGTCAGCAGGTGATTTTCATTTTTCTCTTCCATTGTATGCTTCCCATAGAAAAAAATAAGAAAATACTTTCTTTTACACAAAGAATCTTGGAATCACTTATGGTAAAGAAAACTAGACTAACCAGATTTTCCATTAAGAACTGTCCTGGTTTTGTCTGGAATAGAGGTAATTTTCTTTTTAGTAGCTGGTACAGTACTGTGTTTTAGATTTAGTATGAGAACAATGTTGATAACCCACTGATGTTTTCAGTTGTTGCTAAGTAGTACTTACCCTAAATCAAGGACTTTTCAAGTTTCCCATGATCTGCCAGTGAGCAGGTACACAAGAAGCCAGGAGGAAGCAGAGCCAGGACAACTGACTTGAACTAGCCAAAGGGATCTTCTATACCACAGATCATCACGCTCAGCAGGTAGAGCTAGGGGAAGGAGGAGGAAGGGGAGGATGTTTGGCATGATGGCATTTGCCTTCCCAAGTCATGGTTACACGTGCTGGAGCCCTGGTCTCCTGGGGGTGGCTGGACCTGCCTGCCGGTGGGAAGGGGGGAATGAACTCCTTGTTTTGCTTTGCTTGTGCACACGGCTTCTGCTTTACCTATTGAACTGTCTTCATCTCAGCTCATGAGTTCTCTCACTTCTACTCTTCCGAATCTCTCCCCCATCCCACTGTGGGGGGAGGAAGCGAGCAGCTCTGTGGTGCTTAGTCACTGCCCAGGATTAAACCACAACAAGAACGCAGAAGAGAATTGTTCAGGAGAAAAAGTCACCTTCTCCAGAAAATACAGAAATCTAGACATCACAATGTCTACCAACTGAGCTCACAGTGAAAGTCACAGACAAGTAAGGTCACACCAATGTTCAGGATAGTGATGACATATGCTGAAGAAACCAAGACAACAAAAAGCTTTCACTTCTCCCAAGAATTTGATCAAGTTCGTAACTGAAGAATGGAAGAAGCGCAACTGATCATGATATCCCCTGGGCTCTGAGAAGTTATACAAGAACAACAATGTGTCATCAAAAATTATTGCTGATACCTTACCCATTAAATGATCCTCTATTTCTTTGCACACAATTTTTTCTGTCATTGATCCATGACATTTAAAAAGTGGGTATGACTAGCATAAAATTCCTCCTGCCTGGAACACCATCAAATTACGAGTTTGACTGCAATATGCAGGCAGAGTTTCTATTACCGAGGAAACACAAATTTCTGTACTGAAATATTCCCTGTCCTGTGACTCTGGGTTCAGGTTTGGCAAGCTTGCGTTTACTGAAAAAACAAAAACCCCTGCAACTCTAACAGCTGGCCAAACAAAGCGTCCGTGAAAACAGGAGAAACCATAGCATCTTTCTCCAAATATAAATCCAGTAATGACTTTGTAAGTAAGACTCATCATAATTCAGATGTGCAAGGTGAATTCTTAATCTCTGGAATGTTTTACACATTTTATATCTAAACAATATTCCTGGGAATTATAATCTGCATTTTCTAGTGACCATCTACAAAGCAAGTTATATAATTTTCAAAATTTCTTGGTCCTGGTTCACAATGCAGGCTACACTGTTTGGTGGTACAGTCTGCCACTTCTTTCTTACAGAGTCTTCTCACCCATTTCACACTGACAAAATGCATGAAAAGAGCAAACAACAACTTTGGTAACAAGAACAATCGGAGGACAAAGAACAATAAGCTCCCTCAGCCAGCATCCCATATATGTACATTACAAGAGTACTAGCTAGCACTGTGACAGGAAAAAAGGAATCTGGAAGGATCAGAAGAATTCTGAATTTCAAGAGATACATATATTACCACCAGACCGTCATTCACTTCAGAGACAATGCCCAAATACTAGGACATTGCATTGATCAATTCAGACCAATTAATTGTAGGCCATAAAGAAATCTTCAAGGGCTAGAGCCGGCACTGATGGAAGTGGAAAAGTGGGGAAGATAGATTTCCTCGTCATTATGAAAAATGCTCAACATCTTTTATCTACAGACATATCACTATTTTTTAAGATTCACATGCAATTTACAGTATTGTTTCCTACATTTTTCATATGCTTCCCTTGGCACCAGATTTCATTAAGATGCTGGCAGTGCCATCTGCAGCTCCAAGAGCATCTCCTCTGTCAACAGCTTGATCTCAGATGAGTCATTCAGCTTGGACTAGGGAGCAAGGAGAAAAGCCTCTTAAAGCCCATGTAAAAAAAGTCAACTCAGTGAGCTGCATTAAACACCTTGCAAGAAACAGTCAGCCAAGTGAAGAGAAAAATTGTCTTTACCACAGTTTGAAATTCTAACCCTGGAATTCTGAATTTTAAGTTCTGAAATTCTAAAACCTGCCACAGCCCAGATTCCATTGCAAAATTCTGCATCATCATCATTAAAAATAAACAAAAGATGTCTCATTCCACCCAAGCAATATTGCCCTCGCTAATCTTTGGCAGAGGAACCTGGAGAACCTGATGGAAAAAAATCTGCCAACAGCCAGTGCTGATACTCACCACAGGTATCAGTGCCATATGGTAGACATCCACTACAGGACATGAACCTATTTAACAGAGAAGCTAAGCAGTACATTTAGAAAAAGCTAATACATCAAATTTATATGGGAATTGTGTATATCCAAAAGCAGCAGATGGGGTTGCATCAAAAACAAGAACAGCGAAAAAAGTTAAGACCTTTGTGTTCTGGCAATGTCTTTCCCACTCTACAAATCTGCTTTCTGAGTTAAGAGTTTTCAGGCCAATCTGGCTTGAAAGCCACTTGAAGACACAAAAAAATTACTTTGGAATTATATACCGATATTAAGAAGGAAAAAAAAAGAAAATGGGGTGGAATTATAGCTTCAGTTAGTGCAGAGCTAGGAAACTCATGGAAGGCTGGGAAGTAACCAGCTCAGCACCCACAAGGGGGAGCCTGTCCTTGAGAATAAATCTGAACTCTTGCACTTCATTAGACAGTTTATGGTTAGCGGACAGCCCACCAGTCCACAATTCAGTACAGAAAATTCTCAGCAAGCTTTAGGCTTTAATCAGCACTGATGTTTGCATAAGAGGAGAGTCACAGGAGAGGAAGAGCAGGAAGGAAGTTGAAAGAAATCAAGAAATTGGAATGTGACCTTTACAAAGGGAATACATGTAATCTGTCTAAATACTCTGAGTTTTAAAAAGGAAGAACCAGCCCAGGGAAACAGGAATGGAACTCACGTACTCAGAAGATATATTTTCTATTTATCTTGATTCCTATAGCATGCCTATTTTCACTTCTAATCTGCTTGGAAATGACTAAATATTTGTTAGTATTTCTGCTTTGGAAATATTTATCTTCACAGCCATGGTAATGCATTCACATAAAGGCATCAAAGCTGCCAAATTCCTTCATTACAATTTGGATCATGGTGTAGAGGCTGGGGTGTTGGCACTTGCATCTCACTGGACCTGTAACAGCAGACACTCATCATCATCAAGTCATTATCACATTTTCCCTTCATGGCTGTGTTTATTTTAAGAAATTCCCATGCGTTCAAACACTACCTAGGCTTATTTCAGAGTACCAGTTCCTTAAAAAACTTCAGCACAAGTAGATATTTTCTTACTTTCCCTTTGCAGTTCATACCTTCTGGAGCAGTTTCTACTGATTCACATCTCCAAGCCAACATCCAAGACCAAAAAATAAAACCCAGCATAAAACAGACCAAAGAACATATTTACCATATATGCTTTAAAGCTCCCTCCCCCACCCCACCCCGCAAAAGCTCACCCTGTTCCTTTTCCAATCTACAGTTAATTCACACCACATTTCCTTTTTTTTTAAAAAAAGGAAAAGTCTCGTATTTGGAAAGTTTTACGTAGTGTAATTCTCTCTAAACATTACACAATCTCAGAAGCACTGCTGATAAAACTACACCCAGCAGGATATTGTAATTAAGGATATAAAGCAAAACAAAGCATCAATTAAAATGTGATTTCTGGTTATATAATATTTTCTCCTGGTAAGGAAATGAAACCAAATTCAGAACATCCCTCCAATCTTCTTCTGGACCACCCAAATTAAACTAAAACATTTTCCAATTTTATTTCTTTTTTTTCTTTTCTTTTTAATTACTGGTCATATCTTTGTACACTGTTTCTTCTCATATCTATACTCAAAGGAAACAGACCCAGAGTTTTCCATATCTTGATTTAGAAGGAAAGATATTCCTAGCAGATTCAGGCAAATTCATTAATCATGGCATACCAAAACAATGATGAGCAAACACTTGAGCAGCAGAGACACATTGATTATCATATGTCTGTATCTTCCTTTGGGCATACCAAAAGTACTCTCTGTTTCAATACTCGCAAAATTCACATGGGACCTGCACTATTATTGTGCACAATGAAATGTTACACTATCAAGAAGAGTTTTCTGCAACATTCACATTTAGCAAACTTAACTGGAAAGTCATCCTGAGTTCAGAAGCCAAAATAAAACACAATGGACAAATACAATCATACAACCATAACTAAAACATGCAAGTAAAGTGAACAAAAAAAAGATTAACAACAGCAGACTTTCTTACAAAACAATCCCACCCACAGCTAGATCATGCAAAAACAACAAAAAAAGCAATGAATACTGTTACAGGAATACAGTTTAATTTCCATTTTCAACAAAGTACGTAGTCAAATAGCTTTACATTTCCAAGGAACCATAAACCAGAACTATACAGAACATACTCTCTGTATGAAGATATTAAGTTCCAAACGCATACCTCTAATTCATCACATAATAACACCACATTTAATGGATCCAGATAATATTTTTCTTAACTACTTTCTTTTGGAGCAACTCAAATCTTTTGAAGACAGGCATCTATCTCCAGCTTTATTGCATTTTCATTTTGACTACTTCTCAAAGACTGGGATTTCTTTTTGGTTTTGGGTGTTTGGGTTTTTGTTCTTTTTGTTTGTTTTAATATGTTAACGTCTTAAACACCAATAATGAAGGCCCAAAGAATTACCAGCCCTAATGCATTTGCATACCCACACATCCCCCTGTAGGGCCTTGCTGTATGCATGAAAGGCAGTTATGAACATTCAAATTCCTATTCCAGGGAAAAAACAAAACTAAGCAGTTACGCTAATAGTGCTTTACTTCTGCAAACACACTTTTAAAGTCTTACAGCAACAGTAACATAACCGTATAATTTTTTTGTTCAATATAAATGCTTTCTGATTTTGTTTATTAAAATGTGCAACAATTTTTGTGTATCTTAATCTAGATTTCTTTAAAGTAAGCATGTGAATTAATACACTGATAACACTGCAACACTTCTGCTTGCTCTGAAAGGCTGTCTAGGCTGCATCCTACATTACAAACTACCATAGTGATCTACAGGTCTTGTAAGACAAAGTCTTCCCTGGACAAAAGACAAATCAGCAATCAGCAGATCCCTAATACAGCATTTGCCACTTTTGGGCAAATGTTAGCTTTTTCATGTTTCAGAATTTTCTCTGTATTACCAACTCACTGTCTAAGGCCTATCGAGATATGAGAACTACCACTTGTCGGCAATACTTTCTCCATCTGACTCCATTTCAACATCCTAGTCAAATACATTACATGAAACACAATAGTGCAAGCTGTCATACTGCAGAACAGAATTAGGCTGTTCTCCCCACTTGGCGCCTTTGTGGATAAAATCCCTATGAAGACAGCTTGTAACAGAGTCGTTAGGAGACCAGCAGTGAGGAAAATTAACAACCAAAAAAGCTTTGATTTTCTGCTATTACAGTGAAAACCCAGCATCCACCGCTACTCCTAAATGTTAAATCTTGTGAATTTATAATTCCAGCAGACTGTCAAGTTCCATTTCTTTAATAAGTATTCATATATCTGGAAGCATTACCAGTATTTTATCCAGAGTACTGAATATATGCCAAATGCTCATTCTTAGGTGACCCATCTCAAAGACTTACAACTTACTGCAGAAATCTTTTCTTGACCAATCAACCTCCTAATTCAATTACATTTCTCCCAGTTTTGCTCTTTGTTCCCCCCATATATGCGCACACACAATACTGCCATTCTTCCACTATTCCACTCTTACATAACCAAGCTAACAGCACATACTCAGTTTAAAGCCTTCCCTTCTAACTCAAATCCAGTTCGGTTTTCTTTCATTTGACCAAAGGGAAAAAAAAAAACCCACACACAGTAGGTTTTGCAACCTGATTACAAGAACAGATAAAAATTCAGTTCAGCCAAAATCCTAATGAAATATTTTTAATGTTGCAACAAAATGGAAAAAATGCATTTGAAGTGAACAGCCCACAACATTAGCTGGAAAAGCAACCCACTTTGCTATTGGTTTTGCAAAGCTATATAGTGTAGATAAAAATATTTTATTTTCTATTTCCTTCAATGTCTTTGATACATACGCACAAAATTGCATGATCTTACTGTTCCATGCTGCACTGTATATTTACAGCTATTATTATCATCATTAGGTCTTTTACAGTAGTTTTTTCCCCAGTGATCACAATCTTGAATTTGCTGTAAGTATTTTGCATTTCCCACATTCTCCAGTCCATATCCACAGAACAAGCAATTCTGGCATATTTTATTTCATTTTTATTTACATACCTTAGCATTATTTCCCCTAACAAAACTTACTGGTATGCTGTTTACACAGTTTAGATCAGTAATCAACAGGCTACAAAATAATGGACCTAATAATAAATAGTTCATCCCAGTGCCTTATCTAAAATTTAAACAGTATGTGACACAACTAGCCATACCCCAGCAGCTTTCAACCCAATTCTGTAAGTGAGATTTCAAAAGTGACAGTACACTGCACATTGTAAAATTCTTTCATCTTAAAATGGCATGCTACCCGAACAAGTTTTACTAATGGTAATCTATTTTAGATCCTAAAACAGTTGTACAATTTTCTGATTATTTCCTAGCCCAAGAAGCCTTATAACATGGTGAATGATTCTCTTCTTTTGCACAGATAAAGCCAGTTATCAGCCAAAACAGTGAAGATGACCTGCTTTGGCAGTTAGACCCTCAAATCTGAATGTGTCTGGCTACCCTCATGGGTGAGCCAAAGGAAGTGCAACACTATGGTTATGATTCTTTTTTCTACATGAAGTTAAGTTTGACATCTGCCAAACCTACATACAAAACTAAAATTTAACCATAGAACAAAATCTCTGCAGTCTACGTCAAATAAGAAATTTTGGCTTCTGCACCTCTGACATGAACGCTACTGGAGATCAAGAAGCAAAGCGCTCCTCTATAGATTGGGTAGGCTCTCCACTTTGTAAGCGTTTCTTCTTTTTTTAAAATAAAAAAAAAAAAAATCACTCTGACCTAAAAAAGAGATTTTTTTTTAGTGGTATTTTTATTTTGTTCTTGTGTGATACAGGCATAAATGATGAGGGGAGTACCGTTGCTATAACAAGTTATAGCATAGGAGAGTTACACAAAAGTATTTGCTCCATTGAATTTACAGACAGATTACTAAAATCAAAGAGGGAAGTCAGTCTCTTGCTTTTTACAAAGAATGCACAATTCATAAAATACCAGAATATGACAGAACCAATTAATCATGGACTAGATTTAAAACTAATGCAGTAGTAAGGACCAGACAGGAATTTTCTCCAGTCTCAGAAGTGATCACTGCTTTCCTGCAGCATACATATGTGCTTGAGCATATCATTTTTTTAGTTCGTGTAAGTAACTCTTTCCTCAGTTCTGTTAAGCTTTTCAGATTTTTTTTTCCTCCCACTTTAAAACACACATTTATACTCTTTTTCTCTCCATTTAGCCTTCCATATCTTTATAGTCTGAGAAGCAGCTACTACAAACACCCCTTCATTACATTAGCTGTTATTCTATCTTTGCAACCCTTCCCTGTGGGCCTTATCAAACTTGAGATGCAACCTTTTCAGTTTCGAGGTCAATCAACTATCTAAATCCCTTCCAGCTATCCACCACTGCTACACAAACCCACAGAAGGGGGGTGGGGGGTGGGGGTGGGGGGGTGAGGGAAGAGTTGATGTTTCTATCTTCACTGTATTAAAGTACCAAAAGCACTGAAGAGCCGCCAAACCTCTCCTCATACATACTGCCTTAAAAAGTAGGAGCAGCCCTTCCTTACAACTGTGTGGATTACACATTCACAGTAAAAATAAAAATGTCATTGAACTGTCTGGACCGAAGGGGAAATGAAAAGAAAGAGGCAAGGATTTTGTCTCTCGTACGTACATATTACCCTGCAAATCCTCAAGCAGTACTTAACCAAAAGATTTACCCCCACACCCCCCACACCCCCACTTCAGCCCCTTTTTTCTTCCCCCTAAAGATTAAGGGCCATGGAAAGAAGCCTTCAGAGCATGGTCCTTTAAACACCCTTGAGCCAGGGAGGGCCTGCACCTGGGCTTGGCTGTAAAGATGAAAAGAGTTCAGTAAGTCCCAGCTTTATTCCCCATGAGGTGGGTCTGAACAGCCATTAGCAGAGCAGGCCCCTCAAGTGTCTGAGGGAGAGAATAAACTCCGCTCGGTATTCATACGCAGCCTTTCCCAAATAAAACCGCCAGCCCTGGCTCCGGTATCTTTACAACAGCTACAAGGATCAGGACAACAGTCTGGGCTGTTCATCGCTGCAGCCCTTGCCTCAGCTCTCCTCCGAGACCAAATATTGCACTTTGTATATTGGCACTTTTCCTTACCATAACGAGAGTCCCTTTAATTGGTACTTAGATAATTGATGTGACCTGCTCACCGAGACTCCAGTCCCACACAGTTCAATGTAGTTTTGGCTGAAGCCTCTTGGTTTGCGTGTGGAAGGTTTAGCCTATGTCTTCCTGCACGCACCACTCATCTTAACCACTCACCGGCTCAGCAAACCTAAAATCTCTGCGAAGGACTGCAAAGTGAAGAGAGTAACCTAAGTGTCGTACAGGGTAAGCTTCTCTTACCTATCCTAAGCATACCCTAAGTATTCCTTCATCTGACACGTCAGTTCAAGAAATAGATATTGCAGAAATTTTTTTTCAGTTAAAAACACTGAAAAATGTACTCCAATGGTGATACACTGCATTAACTGTAAACGGTCAAATATTTCAGAGCAAAACAAATGCAAGTACCTCTGACAAGTCTCTATCTGAATATCAAATTTCAAGTTAATAAATATATTCACAGAAGTTTGAAAAACATTGAGATCCCACTGGCAAATAGAACCCTCACTGCAGCTGTAATATTTCATCAAGTGTTGGATGGCTTATGTCATTTGTGTGGAGAAAAGGAACATTCACTGTATCAGCAGATTCCTAAGTTTTCCAGCTCAGATATTGACATGTGTAAATGATATGATCATCAGTAAAACCAAAAAAGTACACCAAAAAATCTGTGGGTCATCAATAATTGAGTTAAGCTGTGCTGGGTTTTTTATTATTAACCTATTAACATGCTTTAAAGAAGTTGGGGGGTTTATCCCCTAAGCAGAGACTGATTAAAAACACACCCCTAGAAAAAAAACAACCAAAAACCCCAATCTCTAAACCTAGCTGTAATTTCAGTTTTCTCTACAGGGTGTTTATAAAAACACATCAGTTGAAGAGCAGCTGCTCTTTAACAAAGAGTATTTCATCTAGCTTTAGCTCTAGGATGCAAAAAACTATTCAAACATGCTTTGTAGGACAACATTATTGCAAAAAGCATTTGTAGATCAACATTACAACAAAGAGCATTATGAAGGACCAAAAGCAAATTAAAGCTTTTAGATAGCCTTGACTTACTTTCATACAATGGAACATATGAAAGTAGATCTGTGCCAGCTGAAGTGGATATGCATTTTTGTAGTAATGTTTCCCTTGCCAATTTCCTATTCCTTTTGAAGAATTCAGGCAGTAGCTACTACAACCAGTGCACAATGTTTGTTTCAAACCTTTTTTTCTTATAAAAGCTTGTATATTCTTATAAAGAATATACAGACAAATCTGGCAAAAGAAGCTTTTTTTTTTTACTACCATGAAATTTTTGTTGATACATTCTACGTATATTAGTAATTTTCTAGGAAAAAAACTACGCTTTTTTATTTAAGAATGTACACTTTGGGAAATATTTTTAAAAGAAAAATATACATGTGTTGTTTGAATGCTGTGTGAGTAACTTTAGAGAAGCTTTAGCACAAACTCAATGCATTTAAAACACTATATAAATCAACATTGAGGATGAAGGGTCAACAGGGGTTAAACTGTCTGTCCTTCTTGACTACATTCATAAATGTCTTTTCTAGCTGTACTTATAGAAGCAACTGCACCGTAACTTGGATATTAAAACCTCCAAGGAAACCAACAATAAAAGCTGCTAAGAATTTCACAAGGTTTTTTTTTTTTCCTTAGGTGTTAATTAAATGATCATTTAACACTGAAATGTAAACACAACATTTTCATCTACTGACAGCATAGCCTATTATAAATCCAGGGTAATAAACGTCCTGGTGTTAATACTCTGAACCAAGTTCCCACAACACACTAAGATGCCTTGTCGTGTCTAAGGTTAAGCATCTAGACACAAAACAAAGATTGTGCCTACTCGACTTCCAGTTCAATTTTCCCATCGCCCAGTGACCTAGGTAACACTTTGAGCAATAAAGAATAAATTTAATTTCTCCAGCATTTTGTGAGGATTAGGAACAATTGTTGGCCTGCAATGACTTTTTATCCTTGGATTCTTTCTCTTCCAGAGCATTCCCCCAGTTCTAAAAGAAAATTCTGATGGTTTAAGACACAGAACAAACAGAACTTTAAATTAGGCTTTTTTCAATCAATTGGAACGGTTGGAGGGGAAGCAATCAACCTTTCTTTGGACTTTTCTCAGCTATTCAGTTACTTTAGGCTTTAATCTTCCACTTGCAGAAGAAACCTACCATCATAGGGACAAGCCTCTATACTTTCACATTTTCCCTTGGCCTGATTTATTCCTCTTTTCTGTTCTTTTTTCAATCAAGATGACACGGCTGCACTTAAATGTCCACTCTGTGCAAGCTGAGACTTACAGATGTCCTCTTTATAACATTTCACACCACGTTTCTGCACCACATAATGAAAAGTAAAAAGGTATGTCGGAGGAAATGCCATTATTACTTCCTTCACTGAGATTCAGTTTCCTACTTAACTCCTGCCTAAAAGGCTTCCTATATCACAATTTACCAAAGCTTTCAAGGTTAACCCTCCAAGAACAACCCAGGGACTGATTCAGACTGGACATGAATATGGTTACAGGTGCCCCAAATCCAGCTACTTTAATTTTCATATTAAAAGGCAATTATCTTAGTTCTCTTCTTTGACCACTATCATGTCATCAAAAATACGCAAGGTAATTATTTATGCTTGGGGCCAAACAGGTCAAGGTAACAAAGCCGTAATAGCTAAAGTAGATCTCTCAATTACTCTGAATACCACCACATTAACCGTGCTATGGCTTGAATAATTATTTATATGATTCATGTTTTCACATTAGACTTATTTGAATACCAACAGCTAACAGCACAAAAATTTTTGAATACCACAGATATTTATGTTGGTGCAGAAGAATCACCTTAAGACATAGTTTTGTTTGCTTGGTGTTTAACGTGATTTTCTAATTGAGGTTAAAAGTGACTATAAATGATTTTGGAGTGTTTGTTCTAATGAAAAATCAATAGTTATAAGTACCCATACAGAAGTGGTTTGCTCAAATTAGTCAACTATATCACTTGGTAATGCAGATTACATAAAGATTTAGTGATCTGCCCAGTAGCAGATTTGGCTTACAGCCCCAGAAGTCCATCCAATTTGCCATTTTATCCCATAGCAAAGGAAATATTGCTTGGCAAAAAAAATACATGAAATTATGGTTTTAGTTAAAGAAATAAAGGCAAATTTAACTGCAATTTAAAGACACCTCCCAATTATCTCAAGACTAAAAATGCCGACATCCATCTTGAGAGCGCCATTTAATAAGAAAAAAGTTTGTTTCCAATTTTAAAAATACCATACTATTACTTCAAGTAACAACATTTAACCTGATTTCTGTATATTTGATGCACCACTTTTTCCCTTGCACAGCATCATGGCAGATGCTGTGAAAATACAAAAGAAAGCATAGTTCAGGAAAAGCGTACAGCTTAAGAGATGCTTAAACAAAAGGGCAGGAAGAGTAATGTAATGAAGTTTGAAGTCCAATAACTGCCCAGACTGATAATACACCTTTTTTTCCTGACTACATTTCAGAAGTTCCTTCTGGTTCCACCAACACTTCCACTCAGCTAGATCTAAGGCTGAATGTTTGCTGTTGCTAGGATATAACCACTGCAAGATGTACACCACATGCATATATATAATTCTTGGGTTTGTGCTCAAAAAAATATTTTACCTGATGAATTGTACTAGTTTTTGCAGCACTTCCAAAATACCTAAAATAAGCTATCTTGCCATCTCTAACCCTACATAAGTAGGGCTTACCTCTGAAGCAAAGCTACATTGGTATTTTTGGTTTGCTCACTACCATGTAAAGGATGGCTGAGTTTTCAATTCTGAAACATTATAGCAGAAAATGAGAACTGAAGGTAGAAGCAATTGGTGGCAGGAATAAGAGAAAAGATGCACACACAAGCCAAGTTGCATACAGTATGCAAGGTCCTAATTCACTTTTCTCTCTGGATTAAAAATCTAGATGAAAGAAGCAACAGTCTTTATAATGTCTTACAATAGTTTATATCCTAGATTTTCCATTTCAGAAATGAATGCCGGAGAACAGGCAAACCTAGCACAGAGTCAACATGGTTTTAGTTACTTCAGTTTCTTACTAAAGGCAATTAATTCACCCTGAAAGCATTCTGGACTGGGGCAGTAAGACTTAGTAACTGCACCAACACAGCAAAGCAATGATAATGGTGCTTCCACACTGCAAGAAAGAGTAGTAATTACTTGTATTAAATTAGAGATTTCTTTTTAATTTCTGGCTTACAATACCACAAAGCCAAAACTCTATACTCATTTTATACATACACTATATGCAGTATCTCTTCATTAAATAGTAATTTTGAAAGATAGTTATTTTCCAAGAACTGTAGTCACTGTTCAAAAGTAATGTTAATAAAATAATGCTAGGAATTAAAAACTAACTAGTATCAGAATTGATAAGTTCTTACCAACTTTACTGTTCATGTACCTATTGTTTACATAAAACAATTTAAACGTTTTTGGTTTTGAACTAAACCACTGTGATAGAAAAAGCCACAAGTAGTCAAAACACTAGCAGAATGGACACAACATATGGAAGATTTATTTGTTTCTATTTGCCTCTAAAAGGGTAAGATTCAAATTTATCACAGAAAAAAAATAATCGTTGCCTTGTATGCAAGCTGCTAGAATGACCCATAACAAATCACAAAACCAGAAAGAAATTACTAAAAAATAATGCAATACACCTTCCTGGGAACGATATAGCAACAAGGTGGATTCACAATTCACGTTCCAGTAAATCTTTAATGGTTGCACATCCAGCACACTCCTGCAATAAGGTGGAGCACACTGTAATGTCATTGCAGCAAATACAGCAGTGGAAACCTACCCATTATGCTTATCTGACAGCGGTTCCTTTAACAATCTGCTTGCAAAAGGAGAGATTCACTGATACTGCCTTTTGAAAGGGGAAACTCATTTTTGTTCCTCATTGGATTTAACCTCCAGAGCTACCTGTTTGCAGTTGGAATAAGATTTCAGAGGCTTTGGAATAACGAGCGTTTTCCTAATGAGTGATTTCTCTACTGAGTTGTTAAAACTGATTCAGACTGAAGACAAAAATCTTTTCTACAAAATTATGACTATAGTCTCACTTGCCATCATTACTGTTAAAAGGGGTAGGACAAAACCATAAATTAAGCCTCAAATGCAGCTATGCCTTAACGAGACCAGCAGTTAAAATATTTTTAAAGCCGCTTTTTTAGCATCTCGCATACAGCACCTTTTAATCTTTTTCTCATTCCTATCTGACGCACTTTTCCGCCTGCCTCCCCCGCTCTTGGCAAAGGTGAAAACAAAACAACGCTCAGCAAACGACGCAAGTCACAGGTTCTCCTGCTGCAGTCGAAAGGCAGAGCCGGGAGCCGCCGGGAGAACTTTCCGCCCCTCGGCGCCCGCCGCCCGCAGCCTTCCCCGCGCCGGGAGCGGGCGGCAGCGCTCGGGGCGGCGGCTGGATGAGTAATGATGTCGGGCCGGCCGGACAACGGTAACCCTGGCAACTGTAACCTGCAATTCCTGCCTAACCATTGTCGGATTTATTGTGGCAGGGGCCAAAGAGGCCAAGAGTAAAATGAAGCAGAGAACTATGGTGTCTGACACATCTAGTACCACACACTTTAATCATAGCTGGCAGAAATTAATTCAGGAGGAATTTTTGCAAGGGCCTCCCATGCAGCGTGTTTTGTTGTTGTTGTTGTTGCTGCTGCTGCTGGTTCTGGCCTAAGATTTTTTTTCTTACGGGTTTTTTTGATGTTTAATATGTTTTCTTTTCATTATTAGCTGTTAGGAATTTTTTTTTTTTAAGTGACTAACAAACATCTCAAAGCTGAGTATTTATTAATCAGACGATATTAAGATTTTTTTCCTTTAGAGAAGAAACATTCACTGTGTCTATCTTCTCAAGTACATATACTAGAAGGAAAACACATCTAGTATCAGACCACATCCACTAGAAAGATTGTTTTTTCAAAGCTAATATTACTTAACTTATACAACAAATATTGGTTAGTAAGGAAACTTTTCCAAGCACGAGAAATGTAAATTAAAAGGGACAAGCTTTCTCCATGGAATTCAATAGCCTTTACATGCCACTGATTAATACAGGTATCTTAAAACTGAATTTTCAAACAGCTTTGGGTCTAGCACTTGGTATCCTGCAGCAAACAGCAATCAATAAACTGTGATCTAACCAGCCAAAGCAAGCAGTCAAAATCTATTTGCCTCAGATAAGCATTCACTAGGCTGTAGGAGTTCCCCATACTTAGGTACCATCACCAATGCTAGACGAGTTAGTGTAACTGGGCATACAGGTCACCAAAACCAACATATCCCCTTATTGCAGGAAAAGTACTTGTTGAACACTGACTTATATTACCCCAGGGGATCTACAACAGCACTTTTACTTTAACAGTATCGGATCAAAACAGAGCTTCATGTACCTTGTGCTTTCAGAGATGCCTTGCAAGTTAAGATTAGTGTACCCTACAGCGCTATTCATGCTATTTTTAGCATTAACTACTTCCTACTGAAATATTTATGTCAAAACACCTTTGCAGATAACTCTTAATGGGAAAAATCAGTTTCTGCTTTGACTAAAATTATCTGTTTTAACTAGTGCCAGGAAGGCTGCTAAACTGGAAAGAAAGTAATCTGAAAAATAATTTGTTTAATTACCTTTGAAAATCAAGTGTCTTTAGACACAGAAAATAATGCACTGTCTCTTTTAAACTCTCAACCTATCGCTTTCTTTTACTTACACTTCCCATCTGTCAACAAGTGCTTGTAATTTTATTACACTGTCCTGTAGTTTATGCAGAGTTGGTATTATTTTACAGAGTTCTGTTAATGGACTGGATAAATGGTAATGCTATTTAAACTAGTCTCCTGCTCCAGCAAACACAGCTGCAACTGTACTACTATTTCTAGGCAAACATCTTGACCTGAACACGCAGTGCTCTCTCAACCCGTCCAAAGAGAAATTGGAGCAGACAGCAAAGGGAAAGCATAGCTGGCCGCTGGCGGCAACCAACTGTGTCTAATCATAATTCATATACAGTGTACCCTCTTTCTTTTATATTGCATTTAGGCTACACAACAAGCATATGTGCTTCTTCACCTGGCATCTCATTTACAGCCAAGGGTCAAATGGTAATTATTATTCACAGAAGCTCAATAGTATGTTGAAAACCCACAGTATACACACGGTTTGATTAGCTGTTAAATGCCGAAAATCAATACTAAAACCAAAGCATATTATACATTTTATTGATCATGTTTAGAGAACTAATACTCCTGAGGAATATATTTATTTGGATGTAAACAGATGTAAACACATACAATGATACATGTAGAAAACCAAATAATTTTATACTTTTCATAGTGATCAAGCTACATATAATCTGAAAACTGATCACGAACATTTAACTAGCATCAATCCCTTTGTTGGCCTGACATTTTTTAATTACAAATTTACTGTTAAGCAACTGTAGGTTTTCAGTATAGTACATATTTTCTTCTGAACATGAATACATTATAACCAGACATTCACTTTCATGGTCTGATCAACAATAACCCTTAGGCAGAGGAAATTTAATACTGTGAAGCCAGTGATCTCTTACTTTCCACCATATACACTAGGAGCACTTGTGTGCTTTATGTCAAAGGACATTATAGATTTAAGACTAGCATCTATCAAATGCACAATTCTGAATTAAATATATTCAAGTATGCTTTTTGCCTGAAGTGTGCATCCATTTTTTGCCTGCAAATTACGGCTCATTTCTATTTTATATGAATTTAGATGACAACCGTTACACTATAGGTAGAATAATAAAATGATCATAAATCCCTTTCGTTTTCCTTCCTGATGGAAGTAATATCTTTACCATGGCTGATGGAAATTATAAAAATGACTCAATTGTTAATATGTAAAACTGTGTATTAATATATTATTATAGCAGAGTAAAATACTTTTGTTTGTCAGAACAAAAGCCTTCAAGAGCTTTCTGGGCTAGTAATTTAACAACTCATTGCATCTACAGGGAAGTTCTGGAAACAAAGCATACACCCAAAACAAAGGAAAGAAAAATACACAGAACTAAATGTTTACAGTAATAATAATTTTCCATTTATCATTTAATATTACTATGAGAAGGAAAAAAAGAACTATTATTTCACAATATTAAAACAGAAATCAACTCCTAAAAATAAAAGCTTCATTACACCATTTGTTCTCAAGAATATTTCCATATACTAAAATGGAAACAAATTAGAGGAACCCCACCTTCATTCTTTTTTTCCCAAGCACACAAGGGGTGAAACTCAATAAAATCAGCGATTTCAACAGTAGAAATCTCACCTGAAGCCTAAAGAAATGTGTCAAATACATATCTAATTAAAACAGGGCTGAATTTGTACAAACTTTTCAAAGCCTACTTAAGCACGTCATGTTGTATCCCTTCCATAATGTAACTTAAAGGTACCTTAAATTTTATTTTGTTACAGTAACTGATCATGTAGATAAATACAGAAATCAGTTTCTAAATTTCATTCCGCATTTTTACTGCAAGAGAAATAAATGGATTCTTAAAAAGTCCAGTGGGTCAAAACAGTAACTTAAAAATATTGCCAAGAATAAAACATTATCAAACCAAAGAATACAATCAAAACAAAAACTCATTAAGCAATTTGATATAGTTTTTATTTAAGGTAAAACATCACAGTTTTTCATACCCAGAGCTAAAGTTACTACCTTTGTCGTCTTTGTGAGGGAACATAGGACAAATCTCCACAGACCTACCATTCGCCAATGCTACAATTTTTTCTAGTCAAGCGTGTACAGCCACAAAAAGCAGAGTATCACAAAACCAAAGTGCTTTTACAGTGCTATATCTCTGGGTCAGAATCTCCACAAGCATTTTTTATTTCTTTTAACACAAAAGCCAAAAAACAAACAGGAGAAAGGAAAACCGAAATGTTCTTTCAGCAAAACTTCATTACAGAAGTGGCAATGAATGAAACAATATTTTGTTTCATACAACTATTAGTATCTAACCTAAATTAATAAAAAATATCTTGCAAAACAGTCAAAGAAAGTACTCATCTTAAAACATCAGTGTTCCTAGACACATTTTAGCCTTGTTTCAGGCAAAAGACAAAAAAACTAAGGCAAGACAGAACCACAGACCAAATCCAAATTTTCCAGGATAATAGTGAGTCGTGCCTACTTACAGCCTGTATAACTTCGGCGTCCCCAGAAAGAGCAGTTCAGAAAGCAACTGGAGGTTATTTCTGTTTAGGCGCCTTTAGAAACAAAAAGAAAAAGTTGTGTTAAATTACAAGTGCTGCAGCAATGCAATGCAACCACTTTGAGCAGGCATCCCAGTGCTGTAACAAGCTGATTTTAAAGACCAGAAAGGTTATGCAAAGCTGGTCCATTAGCGGAGACATGGTCCAACAGTAAATTTACCATGGACTAATTACATTTTCTGGTTTCCCCCACAGACCACATTACCTATTTTATGAAAGATTTTGAATCTCTGTAATGTGAATCAATCATTAAGTCAGGACTCTATCCTTCATAAACAACCAGAGGACTAAAAGTACAAAGTCAGTGTAACTTCAATTCCCCACCAACTCTGTGTTCCTCTTAGCATAAAAAAGCAGATGAATCTTTTCATGGTCACAGAATGTCTAAGAGAACATGTATCAAACGCATACACTTAGTTAAGTAATGAGATAATGTATCTAAAGATCCCTAAAACCTATTTAAATAAAAAAAGCAAAAGGAAGCTGTTACAGAAACCCTCATCAAATAAAAGTCAGAAAAATCAAAAAGTCCGAGCTTATATTTTGCATTACAGAGGTTTTCTTGCCTACGTTTTTCTCTTTTATAGCTGCGAAGGTACACCAGAAGGAAGTTAAATTAAAAAAAATAAAACACTATCAGCTGTAAATAAGACAGTACAAAAGAAAAATTGTGACTGGAATCTGGAAGGAGCCTATTTGTCTATGAAGTTTCTCACTGAACATGCTGACCAGGGTCAAAACTGCTTAGTTTAGGGTGACAAGTTCAAAGCCCACCCTATTATAGCCATAGGCAACTGAACAACCACTAGCCAAGACAAATATATTGCATCTTCATGATCTTTTTTTAAACATACAATGCAGATCATTCTTTCTGATGTGTAGAAGTGACTGCCCTAGAGTGTACAGTCAAGAATTCAAGCTCAAAACGGGTTTTGGGTTGTTTTTAAGCAATGCGCCACACATGTCACCTGCCATTCAAGCAAAGCAACATACTGAAAATACTGTTTTGTCCCATTAACCACATCCCAAGTCCCAGTTTCCAATGCAGTGCTTCTCAATATAATAATTCAAGACATTCCTGTACACCAGACTGCATGGTATTTTGGGAAATTTATTTTAACCTTACAGTGGTTACGTTACATACATCAGTAGACTGTTAACAAGACATGCCAGAAGGTGAAAAAAGCTATTGGACAGCAGTTTTGCAAAGTTAAATTTTAGAATTTTATAAAGCTTCAGAATTTCTTGTTTGTTAGCCTTAGGGGCTAATTCAAACAATTAAGCCTGTTTAGCCTTTCAGGGCTCATTTTTCATAAACAGTGTTCCATCTAAAGGTCCTTCCAATTCAAAGGTTTTTCCATAAAACCCACCTAGATACACAGACACTCAAGATCCAGTTTTACATAGCTCCATGGTTTAGTACACTTAGTTACTGCTTCCTTAAAGTTCAATGTGACCACTGATGAAAGCAAAATAATCCAAGAAATATTCTTATGTATGCACAGCTTTGCTCCCACATCTCAAACCATAAGCAAAGAGTCAGCTTTTTGAGATCTAGATATCCATAATTCTCCAGTTTTAATGTCAGGTTCCTTTTTGTTAGTCAAACACCAAGAATCCTAATTTTTTTAAGCAGAAGAAACTTAAATCACATGTTCAGAAGATTAAAAGAATTTACAGTGAAAGAAAGAGATCCTAAAAAGGATGGACTACAGTACTGGGATAAATGAGATGAGTGAAGATGCAGTTTAATAAGAAATAGAAAAAAATGCTTAATCTAGCAACAAGAAATCTGAATTGTGATCTTAAAAGTCCTATTTCAAAATCAGTAGAATGAAAGTTCTCAATGTAAGAGAAAGATAGAGCTATAAAGAAGTTAATGATTAGTGCAAAACACCTGGTTAGAACATTGCTTAAAAAGAAAACCTTACCTACATAAAAACAAGAAAGAGGTTTCAGTGTTTGTGGACCTACTGCATTTTCAAAAGGTCATTTAAAAACAGACATTTTCTTACCTTTAGTAAATTTATGTATAGAAGTATATACTAAGACCACAAAACTGAAGCAGTAGGAAGAAAATCTGTGATCAGAAGAGAATAATTTAAACATGGAATTCTTAGACACCAAACCTTAATAAATGGTTAAATAAAAAGAGAAAGAAAATTGATTCATCCCTTTCCTTTGCTAAATAGATCATTCAGACTTGAAGAGTAAGTGTGCAGGGTAAAGACTTTGGGGAGTTAGTCTCTAGTCAGAAGCTATTCAAGACCAAAACCTCTGTTGATATTTAAGGACTCTGTTAGGTTCAGATGCTAGACAATAATGGCAAGCTGTAACTGAAGGGGCAATGAAATAACTCAGTATCTGTATTTTCTCAGAAGTCTTGTATAATACAAAAAGACACTATAGTACAATGACAACTGATGATAAAGTTGTTCAGACAGGCTGCCTTTCACTTAATGCAACAGGCTTACAAGGACACACTTAACATTCCTTTACAATACTTCACAAGCAAAATACTTGTGCTAGTACCTAAACTTTGCATACAAGCAGTTAATACCTTAGATCAGGAGTTTCTGTAACACCTGTAGTTCACATGGCCCACACAATTGAGTACATTGTTAACATACCGATGCATGTGTTGCTGTACAGACTTTAAAATCTAAGTTATAGACAATAAATGAAGTTTGTGAATTGACCTAATAATAAATAGCACTACCCTCATGACTCAACAGTTTCTACCAAGTGAGCTCAGCACTTAGAATTAGC
Source organism: Ibycter americanus (assembly GCA_035590275.1). Classification (NCBI taxonomy): domain Eukaryota; kingdom Metazoa; phylum Chordata; class Aves; order Falconiformes; family Falconidae; genus Ibycter; species Ibycter americanus. The sequence continues at coordinate 34,109,180 of JAVJGI010000001.1, forward strand.
GTTTCAACCTACATTTTTACATTGCCTTTCACAAAATTAAAACATTTGTTCTTTGAGCACTAAGGGAATTGAGGGAATGCACAAGTTAAATTACTGATCTTTAATGAATCCTGTATTTTGTAGCATCTACTTTGAATAATTTCATCCCACTCATCGGGGTTTCTTTTAGAACTAAGATTTCTCTACCAAATATCTGACCATTCCTTATCACCCGTTCCTAAGAATATCACACATTACTTATTTTCCCAGAGGCAGTAATAGGAAATACATCCTTTATCATACTTCAGAAAGAGGCTTCATCTACTCTTTACATCTAACAAGTTATAACAGATGCTTTCAAAGGGGTCAATTTGCTGTTCTTCAGTTTCCTACACTATTTTATGAACTGGATTTCACTGAAATTTTTTTTCAAGACTATAATAGATAGTTCTGTTTTTAAAAAATGCTATGAAATCACACACAAGTGAGTGTGAAAAGGGATGCAGGGAAAATCTGTAACACAGACTAGTATCACAGTACACAGTTTTCAGTTCAACAGTCACTATGAAGAGTTTTCAGTCTTTGAGACAGCCACACAAGGAGTCCAGAAAATACATTTGTATTTTTAAAAATGTCACTAATATCCATGGTTCTCCAATATTTCCACTTTTTCAGGTGACCTCATGCTCAATTTTGTCTGAAATAGCCATACTTATTCAGAACACACAGACATAACAGGAGCGAGACAGGCATGATCTCCTTTCTCCCCAGAGCTGAAACCTGAGGTAAGCACAGATGGATCACAGAATCCATAACTATAGATTTCAAAGAACGACAGCTACTGTAGAGTGAATACAACCAGAAAAATTCCACCACATTTTCTTTCAATGTGTGTTGGCAGACACTTTGACACGGCTACCTAGCAGGCAGTGTTTTCCCTGGGACAACATGAGAAATTTCAGTTGCATCAACTGAGCTGCTCTCCGAGAACTGGTATGAAGTTCAAATTGAAGCAATGAAGAAACAGTGACGAGATGTTCCATACTGCTACTGTTCAGTTTCCCAACTGAGCTAGAAAAATTTGTGTTTCTCAAGCAAAGGTAGAGATTAGTGGTACAACAGAAAATGTACTGGAGAATTTCTTCTAACATTGCAATACCTTGGACTGTTAAGTCCCTTGGTAGTGGCCAGAAATAAATGGATGAGGGTCCCACATCACATAATTCTTTCATTTTAACAAACCTGAGGCACAGCTGCAAATAAAATATATGTAGCTTCTTTTTCTTCTTCTCTTACTGAATGGGTCTTCAGGAAGAGATTGGGCAAACTGACAGACTGGTACAGGTAAATTCTTGAGCTAGTCATAATGAATTCAATCAAAGTCCACATACTACCTAAAGTACACAAAGTATTTAAAATACTTCAGCTTAAAGCTGCCAGAGCTCAGTCTTCTAAACATAGTAAAGACTAGAAAAGCACCTTTGAAGGGACATGATGGAAGGGACATATACAGAAGGATCAATTTAAGGACAAAGGAGGAAAATCTTTGGCAGATGGGCAGGTGAAAATACACTAAAGAAAGATCAATACCAATAGGCAGATAAAAAGTAGGTACAGACAAGCAATAGATTACACTGTGAAGCAGACAACAGTAAAGTAAGCAAAAAAAAATTGGCTTTGAATTGCTGGTTCTAGAGAACAGGCTAGCTTTGAAGAAATGGGTGCGTATCTGAGTTTTAATTGTCTTCTGCATGAAGCCAGAGGATATGTAGAGGATGACGAGTTAGAGGTAAACTGTGGGGAGAGCACATTACACTCCTAGGGACAGGTATCCTAACCCACTGAAGCCTGGCCATGCCACCCATCCATTCTGCTGTCTGTCCCAAGTTTTCATGCCACAGTAACTGTGATCCAGTATGAATCATGCATGGCAGAGGCAGGGAGAAGGAAAAACCCACCTTAATTACACTGTCTATAATGTAATCATCTGCAATTGCTATAATTCACAAGCAGATCTACGTTTCCCAGATTTGTTACAGCCTTCACTGTAACTTGCTTCTGATCCCACTGTAATCAACTACATACAGAGAAGCTGCATGAGACTCATAGCCTCTCTTGGCAGCTAAGTTGTTCCAATGCTTGACTGTCCTCACTGTGAAGAAGTTTTGCCCTTATATCTAGTCATAACCTCTCATTTCAATTTATGCTTGTCTCATCACAGCGATGAGCCCGGCTTGAACTTTTTGATAACCACCTCACAGGTACTGGAAGGCTGCAATTTCATCCCCCAAAGTCATCTCTTCCAGTGGGTTTTACTTCAAGTAGATGCAATTCTAGCCATAGCCCCCCCTAAAATAACAGAAGCCCTCAAAGATAACTTGAGAACTGATTGAAGTTAAGAGCTGTGCCAAGTAAATTATAAATCAGTTGTAGTCTTTAATTAGAAACAGCCTATCCCATTGGGCACATAGAGACTGAGCACCTTCCAAAACTCTAAACACAAAGCACAGATGCATCTTATTCTACCACTTCAGCAAGAAGGACAGAAGGCTTCCAACTCACGCAAAGTTAACTATAGCAGAAGTCATTATTTTTCATTCCTCCAAAGTTAGCTGAGAGAAGTAAATACACTATCTGCACACAGTACCGTATAGCTTAGGAATCATACTCTGTTCAAAGGAGCACATCTACACTTACTGTTTGTCAGCAAAGACATTACTATCAAACCCATCTAAAAATACCATGTAGTATCTTTTCACTGAAGCTCATTTGCAAAATATGCATAAACTTTAAAGGCACACAAACATTTTTTTCATTAAATTTAATTCTAAATGAAAGGACATGTCACTCAAACCACTGTGTGTTCATGTTACAGCACCTTCTACTCAGGACGACGGAGCCTGCCATGCTCCTCAAGTAGTTCCAACAGGTTACAGAGAGATGCATCTGCTGGGAAGGTCTAGTATCAATTCAGGCTTTATGAGCTCTGGAAGTACAGAATCAACCTACAAAATTATCTAAGTATCTTAAAACAGAAAGCTAGTACACAGCACCCAAATCATCTCCATGGACTGGTTTAACCATTAAGTCCTAAAAACCTGACTCTAGATATATAGGGTCAGAATAATAGACATCAGGATAAATGATGCCTATGTCCTCACCAGAGAACTTTTACATAAAAGCTTGACATAGGCTTACATCTGCAAGGAAGGCAAGCCTTATAGCAACACATTTTTTGTAGGGAAGTAACATCTGCCAGAGGCAGAGAACATTTGCATCCATGCCATCCATGTGTCCAAGCCACAATCTACTGAACTTCAACACATCTGGCAACTGCTGTCTGTGAACGTGAATTGCATGAACATGTCATCAAGTGAGAAGGCGGCCCAAGAACTAAGACCTAAGCAAAAGACCGTGCCAGTTTTTCCATTAAGAATTCTCTGCAAAGACCTTCTCATCTCTAGTCAAAATATTCATAATCTCATTAAACCCAGCAATATCAAGTTTACTAACCATATGAATAAAAATTGGAATCCGAAAAGTTCAGGGCTGATCTGACAGCATTTGGGTGCCTAAGACAAAATTTTCCCAAGGTTAAGAATCATTTAATCAAGGCTCTATTTTCCAGGCTAAATAGTTAATCTCAAATACTGATTAGATATTTGTTTTAGTAAAACAGTTTTCTGAGAGGAAGCAGAACAGACACTACTGCAAACTCAGTTTCTTGTGTAGGTAGTGGCAAAAGTTACTTTGCAAACTATAGTACTACATTGTACTAGACACTACTTGAACCCTAACGTATTTTCTGCCCTTCATTTTCTTTTCACACAGGGTTGATGGCAAGTCCACAATCACCACATTCCTCCCCTACCCCAATCAATTCTCCATACATTATGCAGAACACCATTTTGCACAGAGAATCAGGCATCTATACTCACTTTGCCTCTTTTAAGACTTTTTTCAATATAAGCAGAGCTAGGACAGGCTCTTTGTTTAGTTGGGTTCTGGCTTTTTTCCTTAGCACCAAAAAAAAAAAGCGAGAGAGAAACTAAGGCTGTTTCCTGGAAACTTCTGTATTCCTTACTGTTTCAACAGAAAGGATAATTCTATTAATAGCTGGTCATTACTCTTACTAATTCTGCCTATGGCACTAAAAAAAGTGTAAGAAAAGCAAAAGCCAGGTGACTACAGGTTGGGCAGACTCACCTCAATGCCTGGAAAGGTAACGGAGCAAAACAGAAGCTATTTCTAGACACAGTAAGGACAAGATGATGACTGGGAGTAGTCAGCATGGATTTACAACTGGGAAAATCACGCCTGACCGGGCTGATAGCCTCCTACAGTGAATAAGGAATTGGCAGATGAGAGGAAGGCAGTGGATGGTGTTTATGTTGACTTCAATAAAGCTCCTGACACTGTCACTCACAACAGTTGTCCTCACAGACAAACTGATAAAGTACAGGCTACATAAGCAGACAGTGCCGTGGACTGAAAATTCTCTGAAGTTCAAAGGGCTGCAATCAGTGGCAGAAAGTCCATCTGGAGAACAGTCACTAGTGGTATACCCCAGGGGTCAGTACTGGAGCCACTGCTGTTCAACATCTTCATCCACATCCTGGAAGATGGGAGAGAGTGCACTCTCAGCATGTTTGCAGGTGGCACAAAACTGGAAGGAATGACTGATGCACCAGGTGCGTGCACTGCCAGTCGGAGGAACCTGGACAGGTTGGAGAATTGGTCAAAAAGGAACTTCATGAATCTCAACAAAAGGGAAGTGCAAAGTCCTGCACCTGGGGAGGAATAACCCCATGCACCAGCACACATTGGAGAACAACCAGTTGGAAATCAGCTTTATAGGGAAAGACCTGGGGTCTGGTGAACAAGAACTTAAACTGCAGCCAGCAATGCACCCTTGCAGCAAAGGCCAACAGCATCCTAAGCTGTATTAGGAAGGGTGTTGCCAGGAGGTCTAGGCAGGTGATTCTTCCCCTCTGCTCAGCACTGGTGAGACACCTGGACAGCTATGCCCACTTCTGGACTCCCCACTACAAGAGAGACATGGACATACTGAAGCAAGTCCAGAGAAGGGCCATGAAGATGATTAAGCAGACGGATTGAAGCACCTGTCACAGCAGGAGAGGCTGAGAGAGCTGGACTGTTTTGCCTGGGGAGGAGAAGGCTCAGAGGGACCTCAATGTGTATAAATACATCACGTCTATAAATAAGTGATGCACTTCCTTCCCAAGTAAGGAAGACTGAACCAGACGCTTCTCAGGGGTGCACAGTGAAAGGGCAAGAAACAACAGACAATTCAAAATACAGGAAATTACATTTAAGTGTTAAAAAAAAAAGTCTAAAAAGATGTAAAAGTCAAAGACAAAAAAGTCTTTGACTATGAGGGTGGTCAAACAGTGGAACAGGTTGCTCAGAGATTCTCCATTGTTGGAGACAATCAAAACCTGACTGGGAACAGCCCTCAGCCACCTGCTCTGATCAACCTTGCATTAGTCAGTGGCATGGGTCTAGACAATCTACAGAGGCTTCTTGAAACCTCCACAATCCTGTAAAGCTAATTCACTGGATTTTAGTCTATAAAGTATACCACAAGGAAGGAAACAGAAGTTATAAAACCTCCGTAAAGTAACATAGGATCAAATGTCAGATGAAACAAGGATGATCTGTGACACCACCTGGGACAACTTCCAAGGAAAAATAAAAGGCAAAGAAGGAGGGGAGGGGAAGTTGATCTATTATATGGAATTTATCTAGAGCTTGAACAGATTGTTTAGAAAGGCAAGAAAGGCCTGCAGATAGTCTAGATAGGCTTGTAACTGTCTTTCTAGCACTGAGCTACCACAGTAAGTCATCTTCACTCAAGCATTTTTCTGTAGCACCTGTATAGGCATCCTGCCAAATTAAAGTCAGAAAGGCTGGTGTGTCTCAAAAAAATTGCTGGAGATTTTGCCACTTTTTTTTTGATTATTGGTCTAGACTAATATTGAAAACAAGCCAACACGATGCACTAGATACTACAAAGGAAAATAAAACATTTCTTCTGATGAAGTTTCGATCAGGCTTTTCAGAGTAAATGAGGTAATATAACAGTATGAGTCACTGAAGTGACAGCCATGCAGCCAGATCTCTCATACATTTTGGAGTTTAACTGTAAAATTCCAGATAGAAGCGTGGCTTCTGCAGTTAAAATAAGGAGCATCTTAGATGTTCTTTTCAATACACTATCTTAAAATGTAATGACAACTCAATTTTCACCTGTGGCTATCTAACATTAAATCTGGATTTTTTAAAAAAAAATATTGAACTGGCTTTGCAACAGATAAATATGATTTTTACAGAGTAAAACTGAAATGTATAGCTGTAAGTTTAGTATCAGTGCTCTATAGCACCAATTTAAAATAGCTTCCAAACACAAAATGCTATTTGAAACAAAAACATTGACACAACAGTTCTGTAGAATCAGACTGGGTTTCAACATTTTGCAACAGTGCAAATTACCCATTTCAGGAGGAAGCAAGAAAGAACAGCATCCAGCAAACAATGTCACAAAGGATGAGCACAAAACAGATGTGGGAAAAATAAACAGCCTTCCTGCCCTGGAATTTGTAAAAAGGTCTGCAAAGAGCAAACAGGACTTCTCACTGCAATTTGACTTCTAGCCCTATAAAAGGAGTCCCATGAGAAAAGACACTCAGATGAATAAAATACACTAAAAATAATAGCAACATTCACAAGGCTTTTAAAAGAACATTGCTCTTGGACTTAAAAGTTTTACCAAACATTTTGTAGTATTCTGCAATCAAAATATAGCCATAATCTGCTTTTTAAAATTCCATTAGAACACTGCGTCTTTCTAAATACTGTCTTCAAAGACAGCCTTTGTCTATTCTGATTTAACAGGCATTTTTAGAGAAGATATTTGAAGTTGCTTTGACAAAAGTCTGCTAATACAGAATAATTGCTGTAGTTTTGGGGTTTTTTAAACTATAAACACCAGTACAGTGCCCCAGTACAATTCATATAAGATTGTCTCACATTCCTTTGTTAAGTGATTAGCACCGCAGGCTTCGTGGTCTCCTCCTTGTTCTAAAACAAGGAATGTGCTATGCATTGCCCTTAAACTATGTAGGATTAGCTAAGAGAAGGATTTTTCACATGTGATTAACAAGGAGTAACTGTTCACCCCCTTTAGGGCTGTTCAAAAACATGTTCTCTACCTGAACTCATTCTTCCGCTACCTATCACACATGTGTGAAGGTATTAACCCTTCAAATGGTCATATATTCAGACCGAAGCCAGACAGGTGATTAAATATCAATGCTTTAAAGGGCAGAAAAGCAAAACATCAAGCAGCCTTAAAAAGCAAGCACATGCATTAGTATCTCAGGTTGTAGGCAGTCCAACCTACACCTTCATGGCTGCAGTAGCCAGAAACTGTTCAGAATGTGCCCCAACTGAAAAATTAATTCTCAGGCTTCAGTAATGAACTTGCACATCAAAATGAACACCAGGATCCAGTAAGAAAAGAAACTGGAGACTAACTTCTCGTTAAAAAGCTAAGCACTCATGCTAAGAGCTCAGTACAACTTCCATACCATATAATACAAGGTCTTACCACTAAAAAAAAAAACCACCTCCTTTCATTAAGACTACCTATAGTCAAGCACAACAAGATGTTTATTTGCTGCTCTTTTAGGTATGATAGCTAAACAAATGATTCCTAGAACTCCTGACCCCACTGCTAATGTAGCATTTTTCACCAGGGGTCCTAAAATTCCACATTAGCCTTTAAACTTCACATCTAAGTCTCTGTAAATTGGGGGTGGGAACAACAGACTTTGTTTCAGTTAAAGCTGCAAAACTACATCATAAAAATAGGCAACATTCAGCATTTTTTCAGATTTTTCCATTTTTCCCTGCTCTTGAACTTTGATCACATAGCTCTTCAAAAGTGAAATCTAGGGCTTTTAACACCTTTTCTGCAACTGAAAAGGCTACATTCTGTCAGAGGTTCAAAACCCAGAAGGAAGTTCAGACCAAAACTAATTATTCTGGAATTAATTTATTGACCCAGCTCACATTTAAAGAATCATAGAAAACCCTGCTATTCCTCTTTTTAAAAAGTTACTATTTTCCTACTTGGAATTTACATTTTATGGATGGAGCTAGTCAAATAATTTAAATAAAACTGCAATCTCATGCCACACATCAATACATAACAAAAAGTTAGCACATAGGTTTATTTTAATCTCTGGAAAGCATGTTTAATCCCATCAGCAATACAGTAAGTCTGCACCCTAAGAAAGAACATACACATTATACAGTGTGGCCCTTTCCTAGACTAGACAAAAAGAGCAGTACTATTTTATGCAGTCTATTTTGAAACAACTGCTAATTCTCCTTGATAAATGCCCAGGCCTGATGGGCAATATTGTCCAGGACAAGCTGTATTTGTTTTTATCTGAGATGGAACATTTTATTTCTTAGTCCATCCTGCCATGCATACCTTTCTAAGATGAGATGCTCTGTAAAACACCATATATTCCTATATCATGGTAACTCGTAAGTGACATTTGGTTTTATAATTTCAGAACCTGCTAATATAGCATAATAGTTCACCATGTTTATCAGACTAGGTCAGAGCCGAAACGGATAATGCTAACAATGTATTATGTACAATACAACTAAACCACGCTTTATTCTACCAAATCCCATTTAATATCTTTGACAAGATTGACTCCTGTGTAGAGGTTGTAATTAAGCCCTTGCTGCAGAAGCTGCAAACAGTTCCACATATAGATTTATATCCAGAAAAGAAATCCATGTAGTACTTGTTTACTAAGTTGAAAAAACTTTTCCTTGAAACTATGTAGTTCAAACATACTTTTCCTTCTGTGCTGTTACACATGTAAGTTTCAAATTGTTCACGCACAGCATGCACAACATTTTAATATTTTTCAGTACTACTCAGTCAAACACTCATATGTACTCTAAGTAAATGCTCTATTCATCTTAAGTTTTAATAACTTGTTTTAATGTACTTGTGGAGATGGAGCCCCAATAAATAGCAAGTACAGGCAATCCTTCAGTTTGTTATTTTAGAAGTGCATTGTAAAAATGTAAAAAATGCATGAACTGTAACAAAACATTTAATTCTTGAAATATTTTCTTCTCCATCATTCAGTAATACATTGTAAGAAATGTGAAAATACAACATAGATAGCTTTCAGTTTAAAAGCTATGTCAAGTACCAACTTGATGTTCAACCCTTACAGCATTCTTTTCTTGAACTCAAGATTTCAGCTTATGCACACCAGGTAGCTCAGGGAGGCTGTTTGTTGGGGATGTGTTGAGGGGGGGGCATTCAATATTTAGCTCAGATACTAACTCAGAAGTTGCAGTTGTTCTAGAGTCTGTGAAAGTAACATTTTACCTCCATGCTAGTTTCCAGCCGAAATAGGTTTCATAGGGTTTGGGTTTTGGTGGGTTTTGTTCGTTTGTGGGGATTTTTTGTTAGTGTTTTTTTTAAGTCTACACAGATAGCTCTTTGGAACTATTAAGATAATAAATGAACATTTCACATATAAATTCCATTAATTCAAGTATCAAAAGTGTAGAGGTTTGGCCTGGAAACTTTTTAGGCCACACAAGTAACTTTTTTCACAAGAGTAATCAGTGGGACTACTCATGCAAACCACGTTATTCACATGGTAAATGTCTGCAGAATCAGACTCCAAATTAGCATTTTAGGGGCATACTGCTGCCTCAATGGATTATTCACAAATACAGGAAGAAAAATGTGGGTAGTTTTCAAATGATTGCTGTAAACTCTTCCTATCCTGACATCTTTTGGATGTTTAGCATAGTCTTAGAATGAGGATAGCTGGCATCTCAACTACTAGACAGAAAAAATATTAGGAAAAACTATGATTAAAAGCAACACTCCTGTCAGCCAAAAAAATATTTTTTCCTAAATGAAAAGGTAAGTGCTCCACTACATAAACACGTGAAGAGTATATTTAGCCATCAAAACCCAACTCCATTGTATTTCTGGAATACAAAGAACTGTAAGGAAATTTTAGACTTAAGTAGCTTATAATAGAACTGTTTCAACAGTCTATAGCAGCTGTCTTCAACCAAATTTTATGCTTCCCTCCCGATGACAATAGCTCGTAAAAACACTGGGAGACAGAACAGTAGGTGCAACACCACAGAAGAAGGTCGTCTCAGGGATAACAACTGACCACTCTGTTTAAAAGTCATTTTTAAAGTCGTGTCTAGTAATAGTGTTAGTTTTCAGAAAGTGGAGATTTTCAGTTTATCTTCATCTTGTCTTCTTAAGACACTATTTCAAACTATTGTCAACATCACACCCAAGATGACAGCTTCATAAAGAAAGAAGAAACAAGTGTTTAATTTCACATTCTTATAAGGAATCATTTTAAAAGGTTTTGTCTCCCATAATAAACAGTGGTCTCTGGAAATTCTTCAGTGTTGTGGAAATTCCCCATACCTTGACCCTTTCTGCCTTCCTGCCACGAAGCATACTGAAACCCACCACTGATACATGACTGTGGTCTATGTAAGAGGTTCAGATAACCTAACAGGTCACATCCCAATCCTTTATGTGACCTGCCATGTACTGAACGGCCATATACACTTTAGTGGCCCTACACATAGGAACATGGGCTCATCATACAGGTTACTAGTTAATACAGAAAGTCTTACAGATGTTAAATACAGGACAGACAAGACCATAACTAATCCAAGAGTTTTGACAGTGCTTCAAGATGTACACAAAGGTACAAGCTGTCCCACTGACTGAAAAACAGGCTGTACGTATTGAAGTTTAAGGAGGGTTGTTTCAGCAGAGTATCTACACAACACAGCAGACCATGTGATTCAGCCATTGAAGACACAGTCTGTGAAGAAAGCCATATTCGTGGCAGACTTACTAGCTCAGGCAGCATTGTACCAAATTGGTTTGGTCCAGAGCTAGTATCCCCTTAAAAGCTGAGCCTTCAGACGAGACTGCTGGAGACTAACTACATGAACACTGCAGTGCATACCCACTTATTTGACTGAAGACTTCTCAGAGAAGTATCCAACTAAAAGGCTTATAGCAAAATCACCTTCAGATTCACCAGGGACTCTCCAGGAACTAAAGTTTCCACAAACCTAAAATTTATCTTAAAGTTGCTAGTTTCCAACTTGTTTTCCCTCCCAGTTCTTATGTAGTAGGTACTACTATACGATCATTTATTCCTAACACTTTTACTTTAAAATTACAGCAGGGTTGCTGTAGTAACAATCACTTGTTACAGCAGTATTTATTGTGGCTTTGGTTTCCGCTACACTTCTACAGTCACACTGGTGTGATACAAATTCCTGTTGTAGAGCATATTAGGTCTAAATAGCTCCACGTACATACTACTGCATGCATCTAGTGTAGTAGAGATTTGTTGTTGCTTTACTAAAGCATAGGAGAAACATTTCTATCCAGAGGTACACATAGCTTTAATCAAATCTTATCTTAAGCAGCTCTCTACTGAAGAAAAGGTTGAGAGTTTCTTCTCTCAGAGAACAATTTTGCGAAGTGCTTCAGGTCTTCACTTCCCTTAGAGGGAGCTGAGGATATTCAGTATTTTGCATGAACAGCTCCACAAACGAGTATTCACAAGTAACTCATTGACCAACCAAACAGTCCCTTGGAAATCAGAGTAACTGGTCTAAAAATAAATTATTTTGTAACTGAAATTCTAGTTCAAAAACAAAAATCCCAAAAGTACTACTTAACCTAGAGAGATGTTTTGGGGTTTTTTTTTTCTTGCCCCCAAAGGGAAACTACTGTCAAAGTATGTTCTTCACTTTAAAGAGAGTACTGAACTACAGGAAACACTTTTTAAAATTCAGCCTGTAGCTGAATTTTTGCTGAACTAGTTGAACTAGCACAAGGTATTTCAACATAAGATATGTTACATGTAAACAATCTTACAAACCAAATAGAGCTCATTTAAGTTGCAGTAAGGTTCACTTACACCTTCCATTGGCATGCTAAAGAACTGCATCAGGTATTCTTTGACAGTAGCTTGGCACATTACACTTACAGTAGAAATGTGACATCCTACACTTACACATTTAAAAAAAACTAAAAAGCTTTAAAGTGCTTGCTATTTAATGTATAAAAGAAAATACTTGAAGGAAGTATCCACAAGTTTGCTGAGAAATCATTTTGAATTTCAGAATCCCAAGGAGATGAATTGGCTGTCAGATAACAATGCGCCTTCATCAGATGGACTTGGCAGTTGTAAACAAGAGGAATTTTCTCAGCTTTTCCTCACAAATATGAAATATTTGCTCTTAGCCAACAGCTGGGGCAGTTTAAAGACATCCTGCATAAATATTCAAATTACAAGTCACCCACACACCTAACACTAACTGAATTCCAGCAAATTAAAGAAATCCTGACAAGTACCAGAGCAGATGCAAAATAATTCCAAAGGCAAAACAGAATCTAACTTTATAGGTCTAAATGGCTAAACTTTCAAATGTCATAGTTTGCCTGCTGAAGGGCGAACAAAAATAGCCCGCAGAAGTAGCCACAATTATCAGAGTTTCTCTTCGTAACTAGTATCTTATGTAACTGGAAAATATCTATTGTTTTCCAAAGACTTTAGATTTATCAAAAGACAACCAAATAAAAAAAAAAAAACCCACAGAAAATGCAATGGCAAAATGTGAACACACCAGACAAGTAATGTTTATTAATGTTTCATGTATGTGTACTTACTTTTGCAGTATGAACTACACTGCTGTTTAATTTTTTAGCTAGACTCTATAAACCAAATTTAGGAATGTGTATATATTATTCCAATATATCCCTCAGCAGGAGAAGTTGTACTAAATCCCTATACTTTGTACAAAGTTTAAAACACATTGTAAAAAAGCACTGCATTAAGCATTTTAACACAACTTTGAAAAAATCTGACTATGCATTTCTAGGAGTAATCAATCTCATTAAAAATTATTCAAAAAAGGTTGCACTATACATTATACTTTTAATTTTTAGGTCAAAAAGTTACTTTGGTTTATTTGAAAAAACATGAGGTAATTATCTCAAGTACATGATATTTCAACTGTTATGGAAATATCATAATCACACTGGTGGTTACTAAGTCTCTTGAATAGCTTTGTATGACCAAACCAACCATAATGGTTTGGGGGTTTGTTTTTTTTTTGTTTTAAACACACAGCAGCTGTGGATACAGAGCACCACTGTAACAACACAAACAGAATGCTTAGGCCAATGCTGCTTTTCAATGGAGTAAAGTAGAAATACTTTCAGGAAGCTAAAGTAGCAGCAAATGAAAAACTAAACAAAACCTCAGATGCATGCTTAAAGAAAAGGTGATATAATGAAACTGCAGCAACTAAGATGCCTAATAATGAAGACACTGCTCTAAACCTCTGCATGAACACAAATTAATACGGTGGCATTCTTAGACTTTCCTAGCTCCAAACTATATCCTTCCACCAGCATCTTGCATTTAAGAAGTCAGATGTCCCAAGTTGTACAATACATTTTCAAAAAAATGCAGCAAAATAAGAAGGCACATACTGAAAATTAAGCAACTATTACAAAGAGCTAAACCAGTTTGGGAATTACTTATTTTCTATGCCCTAGTGCAACCAAGCAAGTGTTTGCACTTCACCAGACAAGATCCCCTCACCCCCACTCCACCCTCTCTCCCCACAGTACTCAATCCTTTTTTTAAAGTCCAAATCCAATTATTTTTTTGAAAGCTAACAGTTCATATTTTTTCTAAGCCTTTGTAAAAACTTTAATCATATAAAAACTGGAGTAGAATTCAATTATTGCTTTCACACTATGTAACAAGACAACACTAACTAGTAGTTACCTCCAATAAGATACTATATAAAACATCCAACGTCTCCAAGATGAACATCTAACACTGTACCTCAGAGAACATGCTTTTTTAGGCATATTCATGTTTGAAAAAGTCCTTGTGTACTCAAGGGAGAAATATTTGATAGTATTCAAGCTATTTCCTACAAGACAACTGCAGTTTACACTTCAAATCTAGACTGTTCATGAAAGCTTCCCCCACCCCCCCCCCAACTCCCATACATACTGCTTCAGAATTTCTAGTTTCTCTTGTGTCTCAATAAGGACAGATGTCCCAAGTTTAAAAAAAAAAAAAAAAAAACAGAGACAAAAAAATAAGAGGCCTGAGTACCTTAACAGACAACTGATTTGAAAAAAAAAAAAATCTCATAGACTTAACAGAATCTCATTTAGAGTTAAAAATACTTACAGCCTCTCCAGTTCTTTTAAATCCTGGAATGCTCCTCTCTCGATAGTGCTAATCTTGTTCTCCATGAGCTGACTGCAATAGAGAAGTTTTAATAAAAAAGTTTTAATAGCTCTAAGATAACTTGTTGCATTAACAGTAGTCATCTAAAGGCAACCACATCCTCATCAAGACAGTACAACATTTATTCTAGAGTGACATACACTTTAATCTTCTGGACTCCCGTTATCAACACTTTATATGGGCTCATATACTAAAAAAGGGGAAAAATAATCCTTGGTAAAAGAAACAGGAATAGATATTACATTCGCTCATTTACTTTAAGAGTCCCAAGTTAAGAAGTTACACATATGCATATGTGCTATGTACACACACACATCGTTGCTCTTCGGCAAGTTATAAGACTCCAACTGAACAGTATGAAGGTGATATTAGTCTCACATGAGAACAACAAAACAAATATTGAATTGTGGCATTGGGAAAAAACATCAATGAAAGATTGCACAGAGATTGTAACTGTAACAGTAGTTCTGTTTTGTAAAAAAAATTTAAAGATTACTGTAACATGATATTCTGTTTCAGACAAACAGAAAATAATTTTATACGACTACTTGCTCAAATTAAATAGCCTTAACAAATAAGCTAAGTAAATTCTGCAGTATTTCAAACTTGATATTAGTTAGATTCCACACACACAATAAAAGCCACCAAAACCCCACAGAATTTTAAAAGCTTCATAATACTTGAAATAAAAGTATTTACAAAAATATACCCAAACCAAATCATTCCTTCCTCAAATTCACTGCTGAAGTGTTTCCTTTATGCCCAGAAACTGTAGAAAAGGAATAACCATCACCTGAGACTCGCTTCTAAATTCACTAAAGGTGTAACTGTTTTTCTTAATGAATTCTCTTATAATTCAGGTTGACAGTACTCATTTTCAGTGTGAACTAAAAATTTCCTAACCTTAAACTGAAGTCATTCCAACAGTTATTCAACAAATTTTAGCAACTTTTACTTGTAAGATACATGCAAAATTAAATCCTCAAGTTCTCATAACCTTAAGGAAAGATTAAAAAAATTTTTCAACAAATTATATTTAACACAATTGCTAACTTATTTATATCAGCATATAACACATGGGCGAAGGGCTGTAAGTTCAGATGCAGTAGCACAGTAGTTAAGAAGTGATAACCCATCCAGCTTATAAACCAAAAGATAACTATTTCAATGCTTTTTACAACAAACTGCAGCATCAGTCCTAAAAGGTATTAGTGATAGAAAGAGAAGAAACTTACAGAACTCGAAGGTGCCTTAGACCAGCAAAGTCAGTCTTGGTGATTCTTGTGATGTTATTTCCATTAAGATCCCTAAGAAGAATAATTTATAAGCAGCAAAATTAAAACATTCTGAAGTTACTTTTAAATTGTTGTTTGTTTTCATGAGCACAGCACTTTCAGAAATTAGGAGATGTAAATGAACCCAACGAACAACTCCTACAACTAACACTGAGTTCCTGATCTCCAAGAGACTGAACGAAGGTTTTGAAGGTTTATCTTGAAAGTAGTAATTTCAAACTTTGTAATAAGAGACCCTTACAAAGTCAGTTCTGCCTGCCATTATAAAGCTCACATTTATCTTTAATATAGAACAGTCAAAACCTGTCTGAGCATGGTTATAACTGCATTTAGAAAACCAGTAAAGCTACTGTATCTATATATGTGCGCTGCAGTATTTGTTTGACTGTTACAAAAACAAAGTGGCTGCAATCGAGACAACTTTCACCATTTTTAAGCAACTTTCATAGTATTGCTACAAAGGCAGAATAGGTCTTAACTTCCTATAGCAAACATTAGCTTTCCAACAAGCATAAGACTGTTGGAGTGCAAGTGATGGGAAACACAGTTTTTTGAAAACTAAAGCCGTCACTTGCTGCCCAGGAAGCTTTACTGACTGCAGAACGCAAAGCATGTTCAGAAGCAACGGAAAACTGTATTTAGGCCCTGGCATTTCTGTTCATACTTCAGCACTACTTCTCTCCTTGAGTTATACAGTCCTTTTTCATCACATTTTGGGGTCAAGATACAAACTTCTCTCAATTCCAATCACTACAAATAAAACCAGACTTCACCATTCCTGAGGTAAGCCATTAGGAAGGGGTATTACACGGAAACTATCCTAACAATTACAGCTCGTTCGCAACCTAGTTCGGGGGGGGGGGGGGGGGGCAAT
>JAVJGI010000001.1:34132964-34167860 GCA_035590275.1 Ibycter americanus
AGGGGGCGCGGGGAAAGGACTTTTTTGTAAGAATCTGTTACAACCCAGACACAAAGGGATAGGTGCAACCCACTGGAAACTGTGCTTAAATATTATTTACATAGTATTCTGCTGTAATGTAATCCTTCCGAACATTTACTGCTTATGACAGTCTCATTGGAAAAATCCGAGCCTGTATTTTCTGAGCTTTAACTGTTTTGGTATTTCACAGTGGACTACAGCCTCAAGAGCAACTTGGAAATCAGAAGTGTATCCACACAATATTTTGGCTCAAAGAAGGTTTTATTTAGTTGCCAGCTATCTTCTCTAGCTAGCCAAGAAATGCCTCCAAATTAAATAGAAGATTAAAGCAAACTGTAGCTGGCAGGAAGGGGGTATAGGACCATGTCTGTGTTTGTACTACTTCTCCAAGCGAGCTAAGGATCAAACTTCTTGACTTCTCTGAAACAACACCCATAATAAACATTACAACTGGTAGTAAATATTTCAGAAATGTATCCTTAATCTAAAGCTGAGTGACCTGAGGTTTATCCAATATCAAAGGGACACTATCAAATTTTTAAGGTCACGGATTTCACAGATGTAAAACCTTTAGGCTCCCGTGGAGCTATCTAGAGTCTCACAATGCTTTACCATAAAGTGTGGTTGGAAATCTATTTGAAAAATTTCCTGGTTTTTAGGAGCTGAAAATGAAATCTTTGAATAATTTCTCAAGGAAATTTCTGAAGGAGCTGAAAATGAATCCATTATCATTCTAATGGAATTGAGTGGAGAAAAGGAGAACTTCAAATATTCAGTGCAGATCTGTTGTATAGTAAGACTCTCATTAGAATTTGCTCCTTTATGAAAAATATTTAGAATACCTCGTGGCTAGATCTGAATAAATCTGGGGAGGGAGGAAATGGAAGTGTCAGCATTGGGTGAACACAGTTATATTGCACGACCTGGACTATGCACACTACTTTATGTGGGTTCTGTTTGCTTTACTTATGCTTAGGTTTCACATGGCAACATGGGATTATTTCAAGATAGCTAGGCTAAATTTTGTTTATGCTTCCTAGCAAATTATGGAGCTATATGAAAGGTTGTCCAACCAGCAATAGTCATGAGACATTACATACATTGATACATCTACCTAATCTGAACTAAGGAGATTAATTTCCGAAGAATAAACAATTGGGATACTGAAACTTAAAGGGAGAACGCAAGAAGCGCTTCAGCAGAGAAAATCAACAGAAGATAAACTGGTCTAACATTGCCAATCTTTTCCCAAAGTTCTTAGGTGAAAGATAAATCAATTAATTTCATTATTTACCTGAAACCCAGATTTAAGTGTTTTATGGTCAGTATTTATTATGCTGTATCTTTCCCTACCAGTAAAAGTCTCATAATTTGTGCTAGCAGTCTTTAAACCTTACCAGTGACTTCTCAGGTGCTATCAAATGTAGAAAATCTGATAGCAGTTGTATGTTCAATAATCCTATGACATAGATTAATGAACACACTGTATTACTAATCTTGCATGGGATGGCACAAGAGACCTCATCCACCTCATGCAGTTTAAGAAAGTTATCATTTCAACTAAAAAGACACTTTTTTTAATTTGTGAGGAATCTGTAATTGAGAATCCTAACTCCTAATTTAGTGTGTGTGAATTTTTAGGAATTCATTACACTTTGGTGTAAAAAGAAATATTCAGATATTGAGTCTTGACATTTTGCATGAGACAGACCGTGGAAGCTGATGTTTCTGCATGAAGGCTGATAATTTGTATTAAGCTAATCTTTTCCTTGTGGGGTGGAGGATCTAGTCTCTTACCATCGAAAGTAACCAGGAAAATTCAATCTTTAAACAATTTAGTTTTGGCTTCATGTTGGCTATTTGCAAACAGAGACCTAATTTTCACAACAAGCATAGTCATGCTACTTTATACTCATTTGTTTCAGTGTTAATATCTAGTCTATAAGTTAAATAGTTATTTCCCTTCCCTGGGGATTGCCACCTTGATGTAGTTATAAACCGAGAATGTATCCTTTCTCGCAACTTGCATTTTGTCAGGCTTCCTCTGTTGTAACTGAATGTGAGGACAAAACGGCATTCATTCACGAGATTATCTGTTCCATCAATGTGACTTGCAACTTGCAACTTGCTTTCACTGTCATCTAACAGCAGAGGTAGAACACTTATTCCTGGCAGAAGGGAATAAGCTACAACTGATTTTTAAAATCTTTTCATAATGACCTTTCCAAGTCTTTCTTAGCTTCCCTTCAGAGTTTTATAGAAACATATCTGTCTCGATGTCATGGGAAAAGATTGCTGCATGTTCACCTCATGGCTGTTAATATCACTGGACTCAGAAAACAATAGATTTTAGATTTTATGTAGTTTTTCCTTCCATTTCAGGGTGCATATGAAATGGATGGATTTGATAATAGTGTAAAGAGTACTTTTCTGCAATTTCAAGTTAAGATGACCGGTTCTCTTAAAAAAAAAAAAAAAAAAAAAAGGAAAAAAAGGAAAATATTGTGAACAAGCATGGGCAGTCTTTGTGTCATTCCCCTTTGCCTCTCTGTGAGGGAAAATGGAGTCAGTTCACTGTTAACTCTTCTCTGGGACATACAAAGGAAACCAGAGCTCTGGTGCTTTCTGTCCTCTCTCTGAAGACTATTGTAAAAAAAACCCCAAAAACCAACCAAACAAGAAACCCCAATAGTTTGAACTCTTCCAGTACATATTTCAGTTGAAATAACTCTACCCACTGGTTTTGCCATAGCCTAACATGCACTGGATGTTTCTGTATTTGTTTGGGGTTTTGTATATCTTGTGAGAGGAGAGAAGAAAGTTGGGTTTGGGGAACTGTTGTGTTGGATTTTTTTTTTTTAAAAAAAGGAGGAGAGGCTGCTTGTAAAACGTTTGAGTTGATAAGGATACTTTGAGTGCTGAGATCTCTCAAACTTTTTTGGCAGTTTTCCTGGAAGAAAAAATTGTTTTAACCTGATTTTGTCTAAGCATACAAAAACTTCCTAGCACATATTATTTTATTATATATGCATTCTTTATTTCTGTTTCATTATCACCACATAGGATGTGATAATGTATTTCAATTGTATCTGATTAGAATTGAAACTATATCAGTCCTAGAAAGAACATTGCTGAATCTTTGCTTCCCACTTACTGCTTAAAAATGAGTACGTGACAGCATATTTTTCCTGAAAGGAAGTGGTTTCTCTCTGTAGATAACTTAAAAGACATTTTCTAAAGAAATGAGATTTAGCTATAAAAGCTGGTAGGCATTTTCAGCTGGGTATATTCTATTCATAAACAAACTTTTACTCATTAGCCACAACTTTTGAAGAACAATGGTTTAATAGGACCATGACATACTTTCCTCCTCGTCATCTTGGTGACTCAGTGTTTTCACCAAAGTATTTTTACCTCTCACCTTCCCATTGTTTTTGTGTATGTGGCACTTTGCTCTGTTGTCTGAAAACACAACACACAAGCAACAGGGAAGAGTGTTACAGAAGCAGTTCCATTAGGAAAGGGTTCTGGAAAGGAGAAGATTCTTGAAACAGAGCAAGAGGGTGACCTGCAAATATTTGTTTTAAAGCAAGTAACGTTTAGGATGCATGCCCTTTAACACTTGCATCTTGGGTTACTGAACAGCTTGTATTTGAGAGGAATGAAGTAGACTCGAATGTCTTGCAAAGGACAGTAGATGCACAAGAAGAGGAACTGCCAGTCTGGCATTCAGCTCTTCTGAAAAAATTGTGTAAGAGAAAGGATCACAGCCTTTTTTTTTCTTCCTGTTCCCCCTTCATTATACCTGCTAGATAGAAGTGAAGACACTAGAAAACAAAGACTGCAGAAGGAGAAGAAAGGCAGAAATATATATCTTCATTTCCTAATTGAAATGGTAGAAATTTCTGCATTGTGAAATTTTTCACTACCCCAATCTCCATTGCTAACAGCATATGTTAAGGGTATAGAGTACAAGTTTCAATGCAGACCTTTAGAGTAATAGATAATGAAAGATATTTACTTTGTCCATATTGCATATCAACATTTTTCCATAGCTGTAGCAAGAATCGTGAAGCTAATTCTAAGAAAACAGAGCAGTGTGAAGATGTAAAGAGACAAGGAAATTTTTTCACATGAACTGTTCTCTCACTGAAAAATGCAGTTTCTTATCAACAAATGGTGTTTGGGAATTCAAGATGATTTTATAAGCAGTGTTGACTGAAATAACAAGTGATACTTTATTTTAGTTGAAAATTTTATTTTGACATGCTCGAACATAAATATTTTGATTTTTCATTCGAAATTATGATTGGCTGCCTGATTTTTTTTAATTTTATTTTTTGCAAAAAAGAATCAGAGAGCAAAATCCTCACACTAACCCAAATTCTCATGTGAAATATCTTCTCCAGTTTTGGTATAGTCACTGAACTTAAAAATAATTAGTCCCATCAATCCAGTCTGCAGTTTCCTGAAGCATCTATAAATAGAACTTTTGGATAATACCTGGGATAAGGACGTAAAGAAGGAAGTTTGTACTACGTTAATGGTGGGAATTTGTTACAATTACCTAGAGCGGAAGTCAGAAATGTATAAAGGTCTTCAGCAACACGATAAAGGTTGCTGCTGAGAACTGTGTGATTCTAGTTTATTTTTCCATTAGTATTGGGAAGAACCAGATATTCCTGAATGCAATAGGTGGCAGATTTCATCGTCAAACAATTCCTGAACCACCACGTGGTGATTCACCCTCAGCAAGTTTGCCAAAGGCACCAAGCTGTGTGTGCAGTTGACACGCTGGAGGGAAGGGATGCCATCCAGAGGGACCTTGACAGGCCTGAGAGGTGGGCCCATGTGAACCTCAAGAAGTTCACCAAGGCCAAGTGCAAGGTCCTGCACCTGGGTCAGGACAATCCCAAGCACAAATACAGAGAATGGATTGAGAGCAGCCCTGAGGAGGACTTGGGGGTGTTGGTCGATAAGAAGGTCAACATGGCACAGCAACATGCACTTGCAACCCAGAAAGCCAACTGAATCCTGGGCTGCATTAAAAGACGCACGACCAGCAGGTCAAGGGAGGTGATTCTGCCCCTCTACTATGCTCTTGTGAGACTCCACCTGGGAGTACTGCTTTCAGCTCTGGGGCCCCCAACATAAGGACATGGATCTCTTGGAATGAGTCCAGAGGAGGGCCACAAAGATGATCGGAGGGCTGGAGCACCTCTGCTATGAAGACAGGCTGAAAGAGTTGCGGTGGTTCAGCCTGGAGAAGAGAGGGCTCCAGGGGGACAGTACAGCAGCCCTCCAGTACCTAAAGGGGGCCTACCAGAAAGCTGGAGAGGGACTTTTTACAAGGGCATGTAGTGATAGGACATGGGACAGTGGCTTTAAATTGAAACAGAGTAGATTTAGGTTAGATATTAGGAAGAAATTCTTTGCTGTGAGGGTGGTGAGACACTGGAGCAGGTTGCCCAGAGAAGCTGTGGATGCCCCATCCCTGGAAGTGCTCAAGGCCGAGCTGGATGGGGCTTTGAGCAACCTGGTCTAGTGGAAGGTGTGCCTGCCCATGGCAGGGGGGTTGGAACTAGATGATCTTTAAGGTCCCTTCAACCCATACTATTCTATGATTCTGTGATTCTTTTAGCTTTGTTTGCTATTTTATGAAATATTTCTAGAAAAAATGGTCATAGATACAGCACCAGATTGAATGATCGATTCTTTTACACTTAAATGAAGACAACAAAATCCAACTGCATAAGATCATCTGATATATTCAGGAAACTAGTTTTTGAACCTGGTTGGTCTGAGAACTCTGATCCCTTAAAGAGAAGGCTTGAAATTGCTTGAAGTGAACAGCTTTATTTTGATCTGTATTCCAGGGATGTAAGGATGAGCGGGAACAATGGTTTCAGATCCAACTTTAGGAATAAGCGCCTGAAAACACATGAGTTGAAAGCAGAGACGTCAGAGTTTAATATGTTTCATAATTCTCAACTAAGAGCAAAATATTTATATCGATAAAAATAAAGAACACAGGAAGGAAGTTCCACTGAAAGTGAGGTGAAACTGAACATATTCTAGACCTACTTGAAAAAAGACCACATTTGCTGTGCGTGTACAAACTTGATCATAGAGAAAAGGTTAACACAGGTAAGAAGCTAGACATTTAGGTACGCGTAAGAACTTAGGATATAAGGAAAAGAACCAGAATGACTATGGAACCACAATTCACTGTGAAGGAAAAAAATCAGGTAAGATTCAAAGATACATTGGAAAAGGTCATTTGAAAAAATTCTTATGTTTTTTGACTGAGCAAGATTATCTGACTGTTTCTGTATGTTAACTTCTAAGGATAATTTGCAGCTGTACCTAAAAAATACTTAATTTTTGCCAAAGTGGATTACAAGTAATTTTGGCAATTTAGGTTAAGAAAATGAAGATTATTTCATCTACTTGAAATTGCATCTTTTTATTTATGTTTTATAGGTGAGAACGGGGGGTTTGAACAGACTTTCAGAGTTTCAAAGACTGAAGGTACTTGTATAGCTCTAAATGTAGGAATACTTTTGTTGAAAGTGTAGAGATTCTATATTTTTTGCTGAAAATATAGGCAAATCTGATTCCTCTCATGTAGGATTAGAGATCATGGAATAATTTCACTCATGATTTGAAATACTCCAGTGTCCTGATAACACGATACTACTCACCAGAATTCAGTTATGCAAAACAATGTGTCTCATCTGAAATAGATCAATTCCACCAGCCCAGTGAGCCTGATGGTAAGACAGAATATTAATTCAGTTCTTAGTAAGAGGCTCTTCTGGTTCTGCTAACATCCACAGAATCATAAATATTCTGCAACTGTCTTTGTAACAAATATGAACATAACTTTATGTAAAGTATGAAAGAGGAGTTTAACAACTTGGAAAGAAATACTTCAGGTTTCTTTTGATAAGTCTATAAAGATTGTACAATTGAAAGCAAGTACTGCTTAACCATACAGTTTATTTGCAAAGAAATTCACATAGTCCATGGCATCAGTGCAGCATACTTCTTTGCCTCATCAGAGAAATGTTTAGTGCTCTATTAACACAGTATTGAGGAATGAAAAGAACTTCACATCTACATCTGAAACAGCAAGAAAGTTTTATGAAATACATGATATATTTTACCATGTATAAACAGCAAATTAAACACTGCAAAGTATTTGCTCCCCTAATACCATTTTTAACCATTTCTGTGAATACTGACTTCCCCAGAACCAGTCTTTCTTTCAACATCTACAAAACAAACAATTGCTTTAATCAGGACTTAGCTTATTAGAACAAGAGTGAGACAGACTTGAGAAATTATTTTCAAACTGTTCAGAGTCCTGGATTATTTCAGCCTGGAAACTCCATTTTACCACCTCTCCCACTCTCATTTTGCAACCTCAGCCGTACTAAATAATTTCCTCAAGCTAATAAATGCTGAATTTATATGGCAGTCTTCACCTTGATCCTCCTCTCAGTACGGTAACTGCTGCTCTTGCAGGGGCCTGCTGGGTCGTTGTGGTTTCTCTATCCTACTGTGGGTTTTATGTATTTAAACGTGCTGGTTTCTTGCATTATTAAAGTCTCTCATTGGGGCAATATTGTACAGGAGTGTTGATTTAAAGAGAAGCCTTTCTGAACACAGAAATTCACTGTCAGTAGCCAGCAGAAGGCAGAACAAAATGTTCAACACTTTGTAGTCAATTTGAATGCAATACTCTGATATTCTATCTAGCCCAGAAAACCTCAGTGGGACCCATGAATTATAGATTACCAGTACAGAGGTTAACAGCTGGAAAAAAATACATACTTGCAATCAGTAGTACCTGAATCATCACATACATTTTTTGTTCGAAGCATAGGCAAAATCTCCAGTGCCTCTGTTACTTCAGTCCTTGGGGTAAATGTATCGTGATAATAAAAGCAGAGACATTCTCCACAGGGCTCCACTTCTTTCAGTACACAAAATAAGTGGTATTTAGTTGGTAAACAGTATTTTCCTTTTTCCATATTGTTCATTGTATGATTGGTGGTATTTCTTAGCCCACATGTTGGTTTTGGATGTACACAAATCATATCCTATGCTGAATGGTGAATTTTGTCCTGAATTTTTGCATGTTGCTTGTCACTCTAGCATCTGATGCACTTCATACATATTTACAACAACAATATGAGAAGCCGTTATTTAATCACTGTTTTATATGCACAAAGAAGTTAAGGTCTGAAGTTTTCACTAAATCTTAGGTGCCCAACTTGAGATGCCTATAACCTGATGCTTTAGTCATTGGTATTATGCAACTTCTGCTCCACATTGTCTGTATGTGGTTGCAGTCCCACACAAGACATTAGCCCCTCTTTCCATTTAGAGGTTCAGAATCTCAGTGGACAAGGTTTGCAGAAATCAAGTGCTGTCTGAGGGATAAAAAAGCAATTTTTCTATGATTTATCATGTCTGATTCCTATCCAGTTTCAGAGAGAAGAGGATATATATATATTCTTGGGATGCCTCTGACAAGGACTACTCCCACCAAGACTGAAATTCAGGACAACTCTTCAAATCATGGATGACAACATTTTTCAGAAAAGATCAAGCCTTACTGTCCTGCATCCCCGCAAAATAAACAAACGGGGAGGAGAGGGGCAAGGGAAAGAAAAAGCCACAACCCAAAATCCTGAGCCACTTTGAAACTGCTCCTGAAGGAAGATGAAGTGTGAAATAGTCCCATAGAGTTCCTGTTTGGTGTCTGGAGTCTGGTAAAGTTTGTAAGGCAGTGTAAAGAAGATCTTGTAATGATGAATGGTACCATTAGCCCTGCCTTTAATTTATAGTTAGCATTCGCTTCTTATAAAGGCAGCTCTTTTCCAAAAACTTCAACATGCTATTCCTCAACTAATTATGGTACCCCACCTAAATCTCATTCCTATAGAGAAGTGACCTACCTCATTATCTCGTCATCCATTCCTGTTTTCCTTTTACAAGCTGTCCTGGCAGAGGACTGTGGACACATCTGAGAGGGTAAAAGGGCATCAAATTGCTGAACAGAAGTATTTAGACTTCAGGTAAAAGAGGATATATAGTATAAAACAGATCATTGCTTTTGCTTATAAATATGAATTTTCCATTTTCCCTGTAACTTGAAAAACAATTAAATTAGTCCTCAGTGTCATGACTGATAAGAAAGGAGTGAAGTTAGAAGGACAGAAGAACAAAAATAGGAATTAAATACTGGAAGAAGAGGAGGAAGAGAGACTGAAGAGGTAGCTGTAAGAGGAGATGGGCAAGGCTTTTTTTTTTTTTAATCAGGCTTTCCAGCAGGAAAAAAAGCATAAGAACTGATTGATCAGCTGAGGAACTGACTAGCCTGAGGGAAGAAAAGAGCTGAGGCAAGTGTTACATGGCTGTAGGAGGCGCACTGGATAGACCATTAGCTCTCATTTGGCCTGTTCCAGTTACACTTCACACTGCCTGTTTTAAACAAACCAAAGTCAGCAAACCCTGTAAGCAAGTGCCTAAGTTCATTTTTATTCTTCATTTAATAAAGATTACGCCACATTGAACAGATATTATGCAACTTACTTCTATTTCTCATACTTAAATGTAATTCTTATCTGCTTGACTTAACAGGAGTGTTTCAAGGTTATAACATAGAAGGATGTAAACTCATGATAGAGTCAATTCTTGGCCTCACTGAATCCAGTGGTAAAACTCTTGTTATCTTTCATGGGAATAGGATATCATCAGAGTACATAGCTTAATTTCTAGCTCTTGTTTATATTCATGTAAATTTGAGACATTTCACTAGTATAGAAATGTCCTATAAAACAATTCTGTAGTAGTAAATTTTTCACACTCTCAATCTTTATGCTAAATGGAAACTTTACAAGAAACTACATTAATGCCATAAAGTAAAATAAAATTAAATGAAAAATTATGTGTAAAAAGAAATACTAAAACATGGAAAAATGCTAAAACATTTTAATAATTTCGAAACCTCATGAAGGCCACAGCGTAATTTTCAGCCAGAATATTTCTAAAACTGGCAGCCCACAAAAACCCTGGAACACCCATGTGGAAACGTGTTTTTAATTTTGGAGTAAATATTTTTTCCTTATACACAGAAGCCTTTTCTTTAAATAGTGCAAGACAGCCTAAAATAGGGAGGAAGTTAAGCATTTTTGTTGTGCAATTAAAAATGAATTATACATAGCTAAAATCAAAGCTATTTCTATGCTACATCTGAAAAGTTTAGAAAAATAAACATTTCAGAAAGTGAAGCGTATAAAGTGAGGCCTTGGGAACCTCTTAATGTCGAAGGTTTAGTTTTCCAAGTGCCATTCATCTGATCACACCTGGAAGTGTGAACCTACTGACTGTGGACCTTCAGATTCCATTATTACAAACTCACAGACAGTAAAATGCGGAGACTTACCAGTGTCCTGTGTCATCAGGGATGTCACTGGGAGCATGACAAAGGAGGTCTCTCTAAAAGTATCTTTAGAACAGTTATTTTAATTGGAAGTTACAAGCTGTTCCGAGTCTCTGTTGCCTCACTGCAGCTGTAGCAAACGTCAGGATCAGCTTTCAGCACTTCGTGTATACTCTGTTGCTGAGAACAGATTAGAAGTCCTGAAGACAGAAGTTAGTTTCTAGAAATGAAATTCAGCATCAGAACAAGAAAAGCTAGTGAGTAATATTCCCTTCTCATCTTTTTCACTTCAAACACATAAAAGAACACCACCTATTTCACACATCCTTCCTGTCATTAACCTTTTGTACTCTGCACATCTTGCGTATGAAAGGCATATCTCTGTCTCTCACAGCCCTGAAAACTGGCATTTTCTATCCATGCAACAAGTAGAGCAAATCAATTAATAATATCAAGTTTGCCACTAAGCAGCAATATCAATTGTTGAATCTTTTTTGTCATCTTTAAAATGATCTGATTTCTATACTGTGCTTTTTCTAGAGGTACAATGGTGCATTTCTTATTTTATATGTTTTCTCTTTTCAGTTGCGTGTGGGGTGCTATGTTGGTTTATATGATAAGAATGTTTGGTCATAAGTTTCCCAACTATATGCCAGAAAATGTTCAGAGAAAGCTGACAGCAGTGATTAAGAGTACGAAAAAATGTACGTGAAGAATGGTTTAAAAGATTGCCTATTTAGAAAGTAGTACATAAAAAGGCTTATATTAAAGTAGAAAAAATAATGAGTAGTATGAAGAAAGGCATACTGGGAACTTCTTTTCTAGTATAAGAAAACAGCATATTCAACTGAATTTAAAGTTGTCAGATTAAAAATCAGTGAGAAGTATTTTTCTATAGTACATGATTATTCACCAGCACTGTTAGTCACAGAAATTTCCAAGGACGTGCAAGACTGAAAACTCTTCACTTATTTGCATATATATTTCAAGATAGTCCAGAATAAAATTAAACATCATAATTTTGGAAGGCATTTCAAATTACTGGCTTCATGTCTCTATAGATCACATATACTTCATAAGGAAGGTTTGCTTACATTTGCCTTCAGCAGAATTTTGCTGAACGTTTTTGTCAGTAAATAAAACAGGGCAGTGGTGAAGACAAAATAGTGGTCTAAGCTCTCTGTTGGTCTAATCCAGCACAGCTTTTTCTTTTTGTGCCACCAGTTGTCAATAGATATGGTGCCAGCATGTTAAGTTATGTGACAGAAAGCTGAAGGCATGCAGAGGCACCACAGCAGGCTTGGGGGGAACCCTAATAACCTAACCAGAGAAGCAAGCCCCAGACCCAGACCCACCAGGGCAGCCCCCGGTGGGGGTGACACCCATTGGGATGAGTTAGTGGAAAGGGTCTCCAGAGCACTTTTGGACAGAGAGGGGGTTACTGCCTACGGGACTCATTACGGGGTGCAGGGCAGGGCATTTGGGGATTGTACCAGCCAATGTACAATGGGATGTTTAGGGGAAAGATCAAAGGTGGGAAAAGGGCGGGGTCATGGTGGGGTTTTTTTGGTGGGAAAGCATGGGAAAAGAGAGGGAAAAGGGGATAAAAGGTATGTGCAAACAGGTTGCTGGTCACTACGCTTGTGTGGCCATGCCCTGTGCCTGATCATTGCAGTCTGTCCTGTCTTCTCATTAAAACTCTGTTTTTCTGGAGCTGCTTATCCTGTGTATATGAGTGTGTGTGTAGGTGTAAGTGCCAGGACCTGGACTGGAGACCACAGGTCACAGTGTCCTCCACAACTGGAGAAGCTGGAGTGCAATGTGCCTTGCATGGGTGTGTGCCTCGGTGTGTGATTGCTAGTGAAAGCAGGCTGGACTCAGCAGTGGATAGGATAAGAGGTTTGGGAGCCTGGTATTGGAGCGGCCACAAGTCTGAGCTGGATAGTGGACAGGCAAGAAGGTTTGAGAGTTGGCTACTGGGGGAAGTAAGAGGTCCAAGCCAGGTACTGGAGGGGCTGACTTGGGGTCAGCTACCAGTGAGGTCTTAGGTCTAGACCAGCTGCAGGAAGACCCATTTGCATCTGTGTGCTGATGAAGCAACTGTGAAGCAGCCCAGTACTGACTGGAGCTGGGTACACGGAGTGGTGGCAGCCTTGCCTCTGCGGAGCTGTGGAATTTAGTGACTGCTAGCAGGTTCAACAGTAGATTTCATACAGGCAGTAGAAAATCCACAGTAAAAATAGTTTTCTCCCATGGTGTTCTGTGTAAACGCTGACCAACAACTAAAACATGCTGTTGATCATAATGATTGCATTCTGCTTTTACTGTCTTTTTCAGCTACTGTATCTCCATATTCTTATGCTGAATTACTCTTTGGGTGTTACTACTTTTAATAACAACTTTAGTTTCATAATGCTCTGCTAACATGAAAAATACTATAATTGTTTCCGAGAAGAAACCTGTACTTACATCTTAATGTTGCTTTTATTTGTGATCGCTGTACCTGCCTCTGACATTCTGAATCTCTTCACGGCATAAATTAGCAATATAATTTTAAAAACTGAAAGCTGCTCTGGAGCTTTTCAGAGGAGATCACATTTACTTTACAGTTGCTTGTTAATTGCTTTAGTGCCTAAGGATGTACAACATATGTCCTGCAAAGAGACACCCATATGGTTGTACAGTGTATGTCCTGGCACTCTTGCCACAGACTAGAAAACAGACTTCTGTTTAAAATGCATGGCCCATTGCATGATTGAAGGTGTGACATATAAAGGATTATAACTGACAACATTGAAGCCCTACACCTGTCACAGTGCTGTGTTGGGAGGATACGTACGCTGTTTTGCTGAGAAAGGGAAAGAAGATTGCCTTCAGTGAAGAAACAATTAAAAGATATATTTTGATTTTGCACAGGGGAGGTTTTCTTTCTCAACTGTCTGATTTATTTGTGTCAGTGTAACAGCTATAGCTAAGTTTTGATTCAATGGTTACAAAGTTAAAGAAGTTATTAGAGGGAAATGTATAAGGGCATTAACTGGCCACATGTAACCAAATTTTAGAAGGTAATGAAGCTTTTAAGGCAACAGGGGGGTGACTAAGGATATCTACTAAAAGTATCTACATTTTTAGAGGCCTAAACACTTCAAATAATCTAGCTTTTAGCCTTTCAGTTTTCTGGTGAGTATTATGGACTTATTTGAATATTCGGAAAAATGCAAGAATATACATGACCCTCAGAAACTCAACAGTCGTTGTGGACGACCATCTTAGACAAAGTCAAACCTATTCCAACAAAATAATCGCACTCTAGCATTTGTATTGCATTCGAGGTTCATCCTCCTCAGCTTTAACTTTCTCAATGAAATACTTAAATAAGGAACTAGTCAAAGTCAAAGATTAGTTTCACCTAAGTTTAGCTGTTTAAAGTACAGTATTACTAGAGCCTGCGGTAGTCATCTAGGCTTTCGCTGCACTGCTGCAGAGAGATAAGCATCTCTAGAATGTGTGTTAGAGATCTCTCTTAGGGCAGAAGGAATCACCCTGTGGAGATGCTCAGCTATATTCACTGGCTGACTAGATACTTAAGTTAGGGATTTCTCTCATCTAAATTTAGACAGCCAATTTACATGCCTGCTGTTTCTAAATAGTTAATAAAAAGTGAAAGACATCTCTTCAGAGTGAATCATCCTATCTGAAACCTGAGTCATGCTTCAGTGGTGCCTTTGTCTCTTCATTGACTACAGAGAAAGTGTAGGAGCACTCCTACGCTGGAATCATCTCTTATCTCAGGTATTTCATTTAAAGGCTTAGGTTATGTGAGATTAATTAAGGTTTATGTGACATTTGACAGCAAGCTCGGTACTGCGGTGGAGGACCTCTGTGTCCTCCATGTTACAGTATCTTCCACATTGCAATCCTTCCTGAGTTTTTGCTCACAAAGAGAACAAGAGTATATGACAGAATTAATTTCTTCTGCTTAATTTTTCCCATTAGTGTAAATTTTCCAAGGTAGCTTATAACTGTAACAAATTAATCCTACTACTTTCCATTTGAATTAGGGATGAATAGCTAAAAATCACAAACAATGTAACAATATCTCAGGGTGCAATAGTGAAGCAAGCCATTTCCAAATTCTCCTGTTAATCCAGAAAATTAGATGACTTTTTTTTTTTTTTTTCTGTTGTCCTCCTGGTTATAGTAATTTGCTAATTGAAGAGGTGGAGCACAGCTGAATTAAAAAGATTTCTTCTGAAAGGTTATTTTAAAATTTCATGCAGAAAATTTAATTACTGAAAAATATTTTCACCTTCAGTTTTCAGAATTTTAAAGATAACAGGTCTGATAAAAATCAGAGAACTGTATGAGAACAGACAAGTCAAGTAGGAGGCACTTAAGAGAGCTATGAGTTAAACCATCAACTAATCATCTTCTTCAGGTCCTTTGCAGTCTTCCTACATGAATGTTTATTAGAACAAACTAGCTCTTCAGCTTTATTCAGATGCTCCAAGTTAAAATTCATTTCTTTCTTTAAAAATATGCTCATATCTAATTATAGG
Source organism: Ibycter americanus (assembly GCA_035590275.1). NCBI lineage: Eukaryota > Metazoa > Chordata > Aves > Falconiformes > Falconidae > Ibycter > Ibycter americanus. Next base: position 34,148,001 of record JAVJGI010000001.1, read on the forward strand.
TTATATAAATATTTCAATTGTCACACGTAGAGTAATGGTATGGTCACTATACAGTGTTTGTCTGGGCATTTTTCCTCTTTCAGACCTACAACAGACAAAAGAATACTTTCTTACTTTATTGTTTATTACTTTTACACAACACCTCTCTTTTCATTTCCTCTGTTACATATAAAAGCATCATTTGTCCCTTCAGGAAGCCTTATTTGTTTCTAGGTACAGTAATTCACTGATGTAATACCTTTCTGTAAAGGATTTTTGTTCTTATATTTTTTCCCTTTCGTGTAATTTGTGAAGCCTTTCTCAGATGATGTCACTAAAATTATTTAACAGATTTCATAGGAACTGGTAACAAGAACGTCCTATGCTAAATGCTCAGAGGAAGCTTCTCGTATGAGCAGATTATTCTATCACCTCACTCTGAGCCATATGGTAATACCTACTGCTAGACATAAGGTTTCTAGGAATCTCATCTAACTCAGTAAGGATGCTAGAAGCACATGGGGTTCAATGTTTGTTGGTTCAACACTTAGCTCGTGCAAAGCAAACTGTCCTTATACCTTTCCTGTTGGGCAACCTATTGTCACCCAAGAACCTTTGTTGGACAGTGGGCCTAAATGGTTGGGAACTCTATTTCCTTCTTTTTATCCTAATGGCCTCTGGCACAAGAAGTTGGAAGGAAAGAGGTGATTTAAAATGAGTGTTCCACCCATATTCTCGCATTTTTTTTCCTGAAAAATATTTTATTTACAAATATTTCCTGTGAAATGCAACTTAATCATGTTTACAAATCCAGTGCTGCTTTGATCCTTGTAATGATCTCATGATAGCAGTTTTAAAACCTCTGAATTCAGCATTTATGATTATTTCTGTTTTAATAGAAAAACAGATTTTCAGTTCATCTGCTTCAAAAGCCCACTCTCCTGGTGCTATCGCAGACTAACATTTTTGGCAAGGTTCACTGTAAAGAGCAAAGCAGGGTTTCACAACTGCTGGCTCCAAGGAAAGCCAGCAATAAACAAAACTTTACTCACTTAATTTGAACTAAAGAACAGTGAAACACAGATATGACAAAGTTCATACATGGCAAAGGAATGAGATCGGTGTCTACTTATTATCTAAGTATATGCGTCCAGAATGGCTAAATTTTACCTTGAAGGCCTCTAACAGGTGGCCAGTTTACTTGAGAAGAAATGTAGTGTTATTTAGTTCAGGTCAGAGATTTAGTTTCAGAGCTGGTCTCAGGTAGTTTTCAGCAGAGAAATTCTGCATAAATGTAACACCAGTGCAAAAGAAACGTAGAAAGGGGAACTTTTCTCCCATCCTTTCTTCAAAGTTGTTTTGACTGATTTAAAGCAAATACATACACATATAAACATATACATATAAATATATATATATAGCTCACAGTTAACTGGTTTAGTGACAAAAGTCAATACAGAAATTTGTCACCCATAATAATTTCTATTCATTTTATTGCCTCTTTGGTTTTTATTTATCCAACCCAAGATGGCTTAGACTATATTTTATTCTTATTTTTCTATACTTTATCTGTTTTAGTTACACTATTTGGGGTTTTATTAACAGATTACAATCTACTACTTAAGTTAAAATTAGCTGCTATGCTTAATTAGCTGCTAGACCTGTCTGCAAAAGGTTCTAAAACTATACATGGTGCTTGTAGAATTTTAAATTAACTTATAAGGCAAAGATATATTGTTTTGATGGCGCATATTAAAATTGTGTAAGTTTCCACCATTAGTCTGGAATTTGCTTTTACACATAAAGAACGACAGTCCTTACTGTAATTTTGAGCTGTACTATTCTGTAGAGCTGGAAGCTTTACACAGTATTTTATTTTACAGCACATTACATATGGAGAACAAGGAGGCAAGGGAAATAATCACCTGCAACAACAAAATCCTAAATAATGGAGACAGGATTTTTATTAAAAGCCTACCTTTTTGAAATCAGATTTATTATATTTAAAAGTGGCATGTATATTTGCAGAAAAGCTGTTTGGAATGATTTATTTAAAAATCTGATATTGAATTTTTGAATTATTAGCAATAAGATATTGCTTTGATAGGACAAAAAGGAATAGTAATTGTATACAGCAAGACATACAGTTGAATATGATATATTTGTGATTTTGAACAAGTTTCAGTTTATAAACATACCTAGAAGTGACTTTAATTAAGTTGACCAACATGAGCCAATGGAACTACTTCTCCTCCTTTAAATTATGCAGGTGCTTAATCTCTGCACACAGTCTCCTAGGAATGAGAAATGTTTTGGTTGTGAAACAAAGCTAGATCCTTGCTTTATTTATGTCTTGAGACACAGACTCAAGTCATTCACGGTAACCCACATAATGCTTTGGTAAAAATATACTAATGCCTGCTAATATTTACTGTATAGCTGCAATTGACACATCATATTTTAGATTATGGTTTCACAACTTTTTCAATAAAGATTTTATATTCCATTTAATTATTTTCATTTCGAGTATGGGTGTTTTTTTTCTGGGAAACTAAATACAATTTTTGGCAAATTTATCTCAGATCATGGGCTTGCAAAATAAACGGATTGTCAAGATATATTTTCCCATTTTCTGCAAAGGATTAGTTTCACAGTCACCAAATGGCAGGTGGTGAAATATACCTCTGAAGACATTGTCTAGTCCTTCTGCTCAAGCAGGGTCATCTAAGCAATTAGTCTCGGAAAGTGCCCAGTTCGGTTTTCAGTATCTCCAAGGATGGAAACTCCACAACCTCTCTGGGAAACCTGCTCTGGTGTTTGGTCATCCTTACAGTGAAAAAAAGCTTCTTCTTCCGTCTAAATGGAATTTCTTGTGCTTCAGTTTGTGCCCGTTGTCTCTTGTCCATTCACTGGCCACCACTGAGAAGCAGATGGCTTCATATTCTCTTTTCACCCCATGAGGTATTTATACACACTAAGATTCCCACAAGCGTGTTTTTCTCCAGGCTGTACACTCCTAGCCCTCTCAGCCTCTCCTTGTATGAGGGAGGCTTCAAGCTTCAAGCTCCTTAATCATATCCATGGCTCTTCTCTGGAGTACAGTACGTACAGTACGTTTATGTCTCTCCCATCATGGGGAGCCCAGCACTGGGCACAGCACTCCAGATGTGAGTAGAGGGGAAGGATCATCTCCCTTACGCTGCTGGCAACTCTTTGCGTTGTGGAGCACAGGATGCTGTTAGCCTTCTTTTGCATGACACATTGCTGGCTCATGACCAACTACTTGTTCTCTAGAACCCCCATGTCCTCTTCTGCCAAGCTGCTCTCAGCCAGTTGGTCTGCAGCATGTACTGCTGCAGAACTCCTGGATTGTGTGTGCTCTGTTGTGTTGCTGCTCCAGCAGATCTCAGGGTGGTTAAAGGCTCCCATGAGAACCAGGGCCTGTGAATGTGAGGCTTCTTCCAGTTGTCTGAAGAAGGCCTCAACTACTTATTCCTGATCAAGCAGTCGATAGCAGACACCCTCCACTCAAAGCAGACACCCTCCACTCACACTGTTCTGCTTGCTAATCCTGATCACCCTTCCACAAGCAGAGCTCCATGCATTGCTGCTGCTCACTCTCGTGAAGGGTGAGTCCTCATTCATGCCATCCTGACCTGCCCTTCCTGTAGAGCCTATGTCCAGCTATGGCAGCATATGTGAGCTGTCCCACCATATCACTGTGATCCCAATGAGATCATTGCTCTGCAACTACACACAGACCTCTGATTTCTCCTATTCATTGGCCATGCTGTGTGCATTACTGCAGAGGCATTTCAGATGGGCTCCACTCATTCTGATTTCCTGCGAAAAGGGCAACTGAAAACGCTCTCCTGTCTGCATTTCCTTATTTGTGTGCAAGACTCGGGATGCCCCACTTCTCAGGGCTGCTTTCTTGATTACGAGGTCTCTCTTGTCCACTCTTGCACTCTTTGCTTGCGAACACTGTCCACCACTTCCTTACTGAACTGAGCATCGTCATCTGTCTCTCCCTCCATTCCTAATTCAAGGCTCTCTTCACCAGGTAGGATAACCTATTGGCAAAGATGCTTTCACTGTCACTTGGCCAGATAGATCCCTTCTCTTCCTAGGAGTCCTTCGCCTTCAAAGATGTGAAAACTAAACCCCTGCTGCTGACATGAGTTGCACAACACTGAGCAGTTACTGACCCATAAGATCCATTCACTCCTCCTGAAGCCGTTCACCTTCCCTGGTTGGAATGAAGACCACCTGGACCCTCCTATCCTTGGCCCTCAGTCCCAGAACTGCGCAGTCCCACCTGATACACTGCAGGTCCCTCCTAGCAGTATTGATGGTGCCCAAATGAAAGAACTGCAGGGGATAATAGGGAGTGAGACCATGCTTGACAGTCTGTTCACCACATACCAGATATGAGCTACCAGCAAGCAGCAAACCTCTCTAGACTATGGGTAAGGTTGGCAGACAGGGATCTCCATCCCCCACAGCAGTGAGTCTTCCACTGCAATCCCCCTCCGCTTCCTCCAGGCGTGGCTGCGTGGCTCAGGCGCAGCTATCTTAGAGGCTTTGTGGGACACAGCTCCCAGCTCCTTGTCTGCTACCAGGACAATGACCTTTTCTGTAGTTACAGATCTGCAGGTGGAGCAGGAGTTTTAGAGAAGATCCACTCAATCAAACAGCCAAGCTAATTAACATTAACCAGCCACCAACATCCTCCCACTTAAACTTGTAGGCTAGAACTAACACTGGAAGAAACAGGCACAACTTCTGTTATCCATGCAATTAATTCTCAGCTCTGTCAAAGCAGTGTGCTGCTCTAACGCTACTGCTGTAAGACTATTATTCATTTAATGATTTGAAAACTGAAGCAAATGAGTGGGAGATTGTATATGTGGAACCAAAAATGTAAATTAGGTTCTTAGTAACAATTAGCTTCTCTTCCCAAAACATGGTATAATTTTAAACAGCTATGCAAATTCTATCACCTTTGCAGATTTTTTCTCCTCCTAAGCCATAAAAATGTGAATCATAAGGGAAAAACCTAGATAATATCCAAACTATTTTAAATCCTTTTTTTAAAATATGTAATCAGAAGTCATGTATATCCAAGTACAATGCATAAACATTGCACTGAGTGGAGTTTTATTTTGACAGTATTTACCAATCTTCTGACGTCCTTGTAAAGGTGGACTACCATTCCTAGGAGGGCCTTGAAATCACAATGCATTGCAATGCATTGATAGGGAGTTATTGTTTGATCCACAGTCCTCATTTTCTTTTGTATTCTAAAAGCATAAAGCATATAATCTCACTCAGGTATAGCATGTAAGGTGTTTGTTTTGTTTTGTTTTTTCTTCTTTTAATTTCTTGTAGGCAGAGGAGTTAAAGGATCTAAAAATGCTGGGAGTATCTTCAAAAGAATTATTTTTCAATTAAACATAAAATCACATACCTACATTTTAATTAAACAATCCTGTTGTACACTCAAGAAAGAAGTCATCTTCCCCAGATGTAAACATATCTTCAAAAGTCAATGCCATATTCTATCAGATTTATTGAAATTACATTGGTTTTCTCTGTAGTGCAAATAGAAAGCAGCCATATTCATTTTATAGGAATTCTTATTTTCAAAATTTAACTCAAGTAGGGGAACGTGAAGTCTCTTTCTGTCTGCTAATCTGACACCACACTGCATATCAAAACAAAAGTTTCTACTATGGGGACACATAAAAGAAGAATCAGTATTAATCTATTGTCATTCCTTATGGTTTATATTTTTCCTTGGTGATGAGTATTATTCATGGCAATAGGCAGAAGTCGAAGATCTTTATGAAAGAACAGGAGATTTTCTTGTTGTGTTCACCAGACAGAGAAAAAACCACAAAAATAGAGCATATCATTGTGTTTCTTCCATACAACTGCATGCCCATGACAGTCTTAAAAAAAAGTATAGTTTGGACTGTATACAGTCTCATGTCCTTTCTTACAGTTTTGGCTCTGGGGGACTTCATTGCAAATTTGAACTTATTACCAAAGAAAAAAATTGCCACACAGTAAACAGGTGCCAGATAAGAAAAAGGGAATTCAGGTTAGGCAAGCAGGTCGTGTACCATCCATAAAACATAATAATTATGTCACAAAGGGAAAATTTCCCAAGTAAGATAGTAAAAGAGTGTTTTCTCCTGCAAATCTCTGAAGACTTGAAGTAAAAAATGAGCTCAGGATTGATAATATAAAGAAGTAGGAAATAAAATGAAAATGTTTAAAAAAAGTTTTCCTGAGGTCAAAGGGTTAACCCACTAGTCCCACCAAAAAATATTTTATATTTCACTGTATCTAAGAGCCATACTGTAGATTAAGTACTCCCTTTGTCATCTTACACAAAATTTATGGACAAATCACTGCACAAAATGAGGAAAATTGCTTAGGGTCTGAGTAACGGTAGCTTACCTAAACCAAGTGTGAACTCTGCTTCATGGAAAGAACCAGCATAAAATATGGCAATCTGAGGGAACTGCACTGCTTTCACAGTATATATAAATAATGTATATATAAATGTGATATAGTTGAGGCCACTGAAACCTATTCAAGGTCTAGGCAAAATGTTAGTCTAAGTTAAGTCTTAAAAATCAGGCAAATGTACCAGAATATACTATATTGTGAACTTGCAGCAAAGCCCAATAATGAATAACATGACCAATTATCCAAAAGTAGAGCTAGTAAACAGTAATTCCCATCTAAAAATTCCCAGAGTACTTTATAATCACTTACATAACATACCAATCAAATACAAACCCTTTGAACAAAAGCTGATACAGCACACCATTTGAAGGAGAGAATCCAAAGTTTTATTTTTAGGCATAGGTCACAGGACAAAATCAGATATAAATTGAAGTGTTATTGTACTTTGAAAAGAGATTTTAAGAAACCCATTTATAATTCCCGACATGTGCACGTGCTGTTCAAACTTTAAGCACTTTTTAGGGTGGCAGAAACAATACTAGTAGGAAATGGATAGATAGCTTAATAGTGTAAATGTTAAGTGCATAGAGCTACAAATGAGCATCCATGCTGAAGGAGGTCTTGTCTAAGTGTCAAAGCCTTCACAGGTAATAGCGATGGATGAAAAGCAAAGAATCCAGCCTGACTTTTCCAGCCTGCCTTGATTTGCCCTGAGCAACCAATTAAAGGAATTTTTTGTTTTTCATGAAAATTTAAGTTACGTTACAAGGGAGCAGCAAACTCAAATAAATACTAACTGCACAATACCAATTTTATGTTCATGATATACCTTTAAGAATTCATGTGAGAGGGACCCTCAGATCAAATGGCCAACCATTCTTCTCAAAGACAAAGTTTAAGTTTAGACAGAACAGAGTAACAGTGAGTAACAGAAGCTGAGGCTGTTCTTCCCAAGGCTGTCTGAGCCCTAAAGACCAGAAAGACCATTAAAGACATTGCTCAAGTCAGGGATTGAGGAAAGCTTGTACAAGGGAGAGGTTGTGCTGGTAGAGGAAATGACTTTCCAGCTGAAAGGGAAGACAAGAAAATATCTTTGGTAACAAAAAGTCTTTGGCTAGGTAAGAAATCAGTTAATTTAGAAAAACAAACCAAACCAAACCAAAAATCCAAAACCACAAAATCCACAAAGTAATAATCACACGAGTACAAAAATGTGATTGAAATTTTCAAAGGCAAACCACTAATTACGTTATCAAATGTAATGCTTGTGTCAAGTAAAATGAACACAAATAGAATATCAGCAAGGTGCTTGTACTTTAGTGTAAATACTGGGCCCCATATTTTTCCAACATTTTCATCAATTACCTGAATGATCACACATAATACATCCTATGAATTATTTTAATTTAAGGCAGTAGTTAACATGACAATTATGAGAGCCTCAGTCCAGAGTTACCCTGAGAAATCTGAGGTCTGCACCTGTTGAGACCTCCTGAAGTTTAACAAGATTTTCAAGGTCCTGCATCTAGCACAGAACAAATCCCATGCATCTGTGCATGATTGAGAAGTGACTGGCTGAAAAGAAGATTTCTGGTAAGAGCCTGGAGGATAAGGCAGACTCCAGGTTGAGTATCATAAGGCAAGGATGCGCTCTTATTGCAAGTGAAGCAAATCACATACTGGGCTATGTTAGGAGGTACGTGGCCAGCAGATTGAGGAAAGTTATGGTTACATTGATTTGGCACTGGTGAAGCTCCATCTGGAAAAATGTGCCCAGTTTCCCTCCAGTCCCCTGCTCCATAGGGCTTCTGGAAACTGGAGAGGGTCTAGCAGATGCCTACAAAGACAGTTACGGTCTTAGACCATACGGCTAAAAGGAGAGATTGTGGAAGCTAGGCTTGCTTACAAGAGGAGTAAGGGTGACCTGGTGGCTGCCTGGAATTAGTTAAAGGGCTGTTACTACTATGAAGGAGTCAAGCTGTTTGTATTAACGTGTAGCATGGTTTTGATATAACAATGGGGAAAACTCACTTACTGAACCCTGGAAATTCAGATCAGATATTAGGAAAAACTCTTCTTTAGAGGGTAGTACAGCACCAGAAAAGCCATGGAGCTAGATTATTGGTTTGAAAATTGGAAAGGATTACAAAATAAAACCAAACTTGAAACCATTCTTTTCTTCAATCTATCATTCAGTGTTTTGAGACACCACTTACATATATTTAACCCTTATGGCAAAAGTTTCTCCTAGAGAGATTTCCCAGAGGTTACTTTGAAAACTTAGTGCTTCCCATCCTGTAGCTACTTAACTGAAAGACATAGATCTATTCTATGCATTGAAGAAGTTTTAAGTTATCTTCTGATATATTTTTTTTTTGTCTCACCCCTAGTCTTCAGAGTAGTGGAAATTTACTTGCCTGTAGTGAAACTAGGTTCTGATCTCAGGCTTAGGGCTGCTTACAAGTACACATTCCCCCTGTCTGACACAGCTGTGCAGGGATTCAAATCAAGCAGTACCTTCAGAAGAGGATACCTAAACCTTTATCTTTCAAAAATTATACAAAAAACTGTAAAGCTAGGCTTAATATGACCATAGCTTGCACAGTTAGAGAGAATATGGAGTAAGACAAAATAGAAACAAAAGGATAAATACCCAAGTCTCTCTTTAGCTTACTGTGACTGTTCCAGAAGATATACTATCATTCCATACACCTTTTCATTTGTTTCTAAGTTATAAAAAAATCCAGAGTCCTCTCCAGGCTCCTAGAAAAAGTTTTTATATTCAGGTTGTGAACATATAATCCCCAATGTTTTATTTTGCCAGCTTGCATGACACCAAACTTTGGAAATTTCTTTACCCAAAGTAATTTTCTATGCTCATTTGCTCTCAGTAGGGGACTAATCCCTCTCTTCCTTTCAGAGGGTTCTATCCCCAGAGCACAACATCCAAAAAAATTCAAAAGACAACTTTCCTCTCTGTTTCTCAGGTGCTGTCTTTAAACATAACAGACTTTACAAGCAGAATGAGTATCATCCATCACAATATCTGAAAAACTAAGTCAGATCTAGTAAAAATTTAGAAAACCTAAATATAAATAATGCTAAGAATCTTGCCTGTTGTACATTGTCCTTGTGCAAATGGGCATATCTAGAGCTTCGCAGGTAGGTACATGCACAAGTTAGTATGGATAGTTTACCTGGATTGCAGGTTAATTGGTCCGTATGTACAGAAATTGGTACAAAAGGACTGACTCCATGCAAAACCATGCCATCTCCACTGAGGCTTATTAGCTCAAGTACAGCACTGTGCAAACAACGAGAACCATTTCAGATACTTTTCACTGGATGTTGAATTTGGGATTGAGGTCAAGCATACTGAAGCATTGCCATTAATTCCACAAACCGGTGTCCCAGCTGAGTTCAGTACCTGATTACAAAAAGAGGAACTCTCTCTCCCCCATCTGTTTCTGGTATCAGCTATGCAGCAGTGATTAACAGCAGAAAGGCAGTTAGGAACAGATGCAATTTTCTCACTGTAAAAATTCATGATAAAAGCACGCCAACCTAATGCATCAAGGTCTGGCTCTATGTCCAATGAGTGCTTCAGCATTGTTGTTTGGGTTCAAATAGGTAAACGCATAGTATGTCCTGAATCAGGCTCAATGCATAGTATAATATACATTATGTATGGATTAAGGAGCCAGCTGTAGCCTGACAGGTCTAGTACTGAGCCAGAGCTAATATGCTCAATATATAAAACCAGGAACTGGGTGGGAGGTAACTAAATTGGGAATATAATGAACATGTATGTTGCATCACCTTCTTTTCTTGTCTCACTAGTGATATCAAAGCTATAATCAGATTATAAGTAGTTTCGGTGACTGAATTTATTTTATTTCTTCACAAAGTGACTGGATTTCCTGTGTTATAAGCTGTATCTAACATCTTTATCATTTGCATGAGAAAAATAAGAATTCTTCCACATTACTGTGATAGTATCTGTTATTCTCCTGGATATATCTGTTTCAGTGTTGAAGATCACAGCCTTAAGCCACCTCTGTTGTCTGGATAAATATAACCAGTTAGAGTGGTACTGCAAAATATCAATTCTATTATCATTTGATGATACTATAATGCAAACACTTCTGGAGAATACCTTACTCCATAATTTTCCTTCCTAAATATTAGCTTTTCCTCCAACAGAAATCATGAAAACTGAATGTCTACTGAATCACTTAGCAGTTTACTAAGAAAAAAAAAAAATTAGCAACATGAGTTTGATACAGACCATCATATTTTGCAAGATTGCAGTAGAAAAATAGATCCTTCAGGTCTGTGTAATTTGAATTATGGTGGACTGATTTTGTCAATAACTGATAAAGGTGGTTTTTTTATCTACTTTTTGACAGGTTTGGACCAGCTGCATTTTAACAATGTTTCTATGAGTGCTTCTCCCATTGCTTCTTTTCATTCAAGCACTTTGTGCTATTAGCAGTCCAGTCTATGTGTATGGAGGAAACTTTTAACTATGCAATTGGGTCCTGCTTGCATAGTGGTACTGTTTTAATCACATCTTTATTTGAATTTAGAAAGGTTAATGACATCTTAAAAATCAATCCTTAAGAAGAAATAAATGTGAAGTAATTATTCTGCCTCAGAAGAAATAAGCTCAGAGTCCTTCAAATCCTTTTTCCTTAATCATGTTGTTAATTGGAGTTTGCCATACAATAGATTAAATAAGGATGAAAGGCTTCTGCCAATGTTTAAAATGTTAAGGTTAGTTACTGTAAGATGCTCAAAGTTAAAGTGTGCTAGGAAGCTGTGTACAGAGTACATTTCTTCATTATTGCTAATTTTGAATAAGAACGCTTCACATAAAGCTGTAACAAGAATGCTATGGTTCTGTGGGTTTAATTTGTAAATTGAGTATTCAATAAATGAGAAAGATTAACTGCTTTTGTGCATACTATGCTATCATTTTTTACTATGTAGAGGTGCATTTACTCAAATGTTTGAAAAACACCCTTATTTCCTTGAAGGCATTATGGAGTATATCAATCGCACAGGTAGTGAAAAGTTATAGACCATTCTTACCTTTGACAGTAAGGACTCTAGGTAAGTGAGAAGAAACAAGTGGCAGCCTTTTCCCCTTGTGTTTCAGATTATTTGATCTGAGTAAGTGGTGCAAAACTATAAATCAGAAAAGAAAAAGATAGCTGCTACCCACACTTGGAAATGGTGCTTTTTGACTACACCAATTTTTCCTGAGATCCCCATAGAGTTTGTATTCACAGCAAATGTCTAGAACACAGCACCACAGCCTCTTGCTACTGCCTCTGCCATATTAGGCCATTCATATGAACAGATCTGAATCCCTCAGTGGCATATCTGGCCATACATATGATAAAATACTTGTTTATTATGGACCCAGTCCAGCTTTGACTTGAAATAAGTGGTGAGACTCATGTGGACTTCAGTAAGAGTTGGTTCAGACCCCTTGTGAACACTGAGATTTATGACATCCTTAACATTTCATTTCCTCAATTTTAAGCACTTGGGTTTTGTAAATGACGTGCTGGATAAATACACTGTTGTCACTTAGCAGACTTAACTGGTGTGTGAAAAGAAGTCTTTTACTTTCAGATAAACTGAGGACTGGGGTATTAGAGTCAGTTGCTCAGCTGGCATAAGCTTGCATAGTTTCATGTATTTCAACTGGCTTCCCAATATCTGATCTGTCAGCAAATGGAATTCAAGAAGAAAGTTTATATTAATTTGAAGAGGTATGTATGGAGGTGCAGGTCACTTACCTGAGGATATAGCCTGAGCAAGAGAATACTAGAATACAGGCTTTCTAGGTAACGTGCTTAGTTATTTGACCCAAGATTTTCCTCTCTAAAGCACAGAAATCACAGATATAAACATTATAAAGCAATTTTAAGAAGCTCATGAAAAACTAATATTTATTGCAGGAAAAAATGGTGTTTAACTTTTGGCTAATATCTGAATTGAATGATTGTTACGAATTGTAACACCTAAATGTCAGGGCATTATTGATGTAGTTTCTGGGCTGTTGTTGGTTTCTTCATCCCAGAGAGACATATTCCTACTACATTCACCAGGAAAATAGAGTTGACTAATTATTTCCATTCAAAACTGATGGTTTTAAGGTACTGACAAAATTAAAATCTAAAATGTAGTTTTGAAAATCTGGAAGGAAATCTTCCCGAGAAAAGTTTTCAGCATAATAGTTTGAACAGATTTTTGAGTTATAGATCATTAAACAGACACAAGGAACAACTAGTTTATTACATTTTTTTATTTATTATTTTTATTTTATAAAAGCTGATTTAAAAAGAAAAGTGGATGTTGCATGATGCTGTTTCACAGTCAGGACTAGGACCCTTTGTTACAAGAAAGTATCTGAAAAAAAGAAGACCTGGAATTAAGTAATCTAACAGTTATTTCCTTCTTCCATTATTCTTCAAAGAATTTTTTCATCACCTACCTCCATTACTAGTTGCTTAATAAAAAAAAAAATCAAAGAAGCCAATCTGACCCATCAGACAGTGTAACAAAGTTACTGGGTTGGCTCAGTAGTAAGAGGTTTCCTTGAAAGGCTCAGTCAACCAGCGCAGCAACATTGTTACAAAAGAAGACATTGTTAAACCACTTTCTTTGATTAACAACGATTTAAATAATGCTAATATAGCAACAGTGGTCAGATAACTATTTTTTGTAGTGTGCCTGCCAGGTTTAGATGTAATTAAATTAACTATGTGTTCTTAAAAATATATATTCAAGCTGTAATTTTTACTTCATTTCAACTAATTAGCATAAGCATTGACAGGATTTGGTCAACAGTGTATGCACATTTCAGAATCTAGGATCAGCAACTTTTGATTTAAAACAATTATTTCTGTGTTTTGTCCTCTCCTTGCTTTTTTTTTTTTTAGACAGGTTAATCACTACAGAACGATGAGTAACAACGACTATAATGGATAATATTAAGGACTTGAGCCTGCTTCCCCAGAACTCGGCAGAAGTTTCTTCACTGACTTCAGCAGAAGCAGGGACAGATGCTAGGGTAGCTACATACATTAATTTAATCTTTCATAAGGACACATGCAATGCTCATTGATTTGTCTTGAAGCAATCACCTAATACTTCTCAAGTTGTAGGGCAGAATGTTATCAAAACATTTGCATATGGCTTTTCACCCTCAGTTTTATTGCCTGTACAGTCTGATAGAGCAAAGTGAGGTGAGGCTTAGCTCAGTATTATTTCACTTTTTTGTCTTGAAATAGTGGTGCATTTTGTAAACTTACCAATTTTAAAACAGCAGGGTATGTTTTAGACTGTGGGGGGAATATCTAGTCAATTTCGGTGTAAATGGAAATGGAAAAGAAAAGAAGAATGTATGCAGCTTTTGCACATGATTATCACAGCCATCTGTTTCACTTACCTGCATAATTGTCAGCTAATCAATTGTTAATTGTAAATGTCCAGTTTCTTAACAGCATTGTACCTGCTATTGCAATTCATTATCCCAAACACTTTACAGACCTTCAGTCCCTGAATTATTTATTTCCAGGAGAAAACAGTGAGAGGAAGATGTCAAAGAAGAGCAAGGAATGGAGATACAGGTAAAAAGGGAGGACTGTAGGGAATCCAGATGTGGGTAACTGTAAGTTGTGGTTGTGTATAAGATACATGTGGATAAGTAAAGCACAATGGCATAGGCATTTGTATGATGTATTGATGAAATAGGGATACGAGGGAGAAAATGACATATGGAAACTGGCAGAGGGAAAAAAGCTTCTATCAAGAGTAGACAAAAGAGTTGAAGGTTTAGTAAAAGGGAAATTGGGAACCTGGGCGCACAGTGAGAAGGCTGCAGAACATGCAGTGGATGTGATCAGTGCTGGCCAGATTGCTAATGAATTATCACAACCACTTCTAATACTAATTCCTTCAGAATCCTAAATTATAGATTTGGTTTCTCAAAGTCTTTTTGGTGTATAAATGGTATAGCATACATGGTGTAACACTATATTTCACTGGTATTATAAGACCAATGACCTTTGTACCCCTGAAATATATTCTTCATAGGTGCCATTATCTCAGCAATCTCTTGGAATGAGATTCTGATCTATTAAAAGAAGAATTTTGACATTTTTACTCTTGAAAACAGAAGAAAGTAAAAAGTAGAAAGAATAAAAAAGGAAATTAATCTGTGCTTCACTATTTAAACACATGATTATATTTGAAAATAAAGCTTAGGAAAGAATAATGCTTCTGTGATTATTCTGGTGTAAAACATTTGTCTATTTCAAGAGATGTCATTTTCTTTATCCTAACTTCTTTCTCTCAGGAATTTCTTTATAATTTTAACAGCACAGATAAAGCAAAGAAAACAGCAAGTCCATGTTCAGTTTATCAGAAAGATACTGCATGAATATTTAGAGAAAGTCCAGAAATCGTTATATATAGGTTGTTAGAAAACCAACTGATTCAACTGTGTTTGAATACAAAGAAAAACTTCGAGAAATTTTAGTAAGAGAAAAATAAAAAAATAATCTCATACTTTATATCAGATATTCTCATTATATTTTCCTCACTTTGGAGATAATCCATGAACTACTCTTCTGATTCACAATATATTAGTACTTACTTGTATAGACAGTATGCTACAGGTATGGTTCCATGGTACAAGGAATGAAATAACTGTATCATCTAGACAGTCACTTCACTGACCGGCTTAAGTCTAAAACAAGAGATGGTAGACTCGATGGACTGTGTCAGGAAGTTATATGGCAACATTCATATGATAGGAAGTAGCCCTACTCTGAAAGAGGTCTAGCATTTGTCGACGGAGAACGAATTATTTCCATTATCTATACCATTGTATATAAGATACATGTATGGGAGGTATGAATTTGGGAATCTTTATTTAATTTCTTATCCTTATTAAATTTTTTGTTTTAATAACCCTTCTGAATTAGAATTATCTCAACATGTCTTACATTTTCATGGCCAGCTTCTAGGACCAGCTTCCTCAGAGACAAAGTACTTCTCCAAAAATTCCATTCTTCATTCCTGAGATTAAGTATATTCTGGTTTCAAATATATGTAGGATGTCTAGTCTGAATTTACTGTGTGGAATTAAGTAGTGTCCTCTGGAAAACATTGGACATGGCAACTGTCGCCTAGCTTTATCTTAGTTTTCACATTTATGGTATGTTGCGCTTCATTTTGTAAAATGATATGTGATTTCTTGCAACTTGTTTTGGTTTAGGAACAAAGAATTAGTATTTGAAATCTTTGCTTTGGGATAAATAGGAATGGTTAAGCAAATTTTGTCCCCTGTACTCATTCTAATTTTCTGGCATTATTTGAACAGCTATTGTGAAATCATGGTTTGAATACTTTAGTAGAAATGCTTTAAGTTAATTAATTAATTTGCTTAAGATTTAAAGAGTCAGTTCAAAGACAACAAGGATCCTTTCCTGTGATTTAATTGGGCTAATCAAATTTGGGAAGACAAGAAAATATGAGTGCATATTTCTCACCAGCTCTCTTATTCTAGAAACTTTCACCAAAGCATACATAAATAAATGTCAGTTTTTAATGATGTACAATATACAAAAGAAATAAATTTTTACCACCCTTCAACCCCATCAATAATCAGAAGTTGCTTAGGCTGTTCATTACTAAAGTGACCTTATGTTGGCACTACCATGTGTGTAAGATACCACTTCCTATCTAGCTACATATTATTCTTCTAAGTATTTGATAAACGAACATTAACAGCAGAACTGAGCCAGTGGCCTTAACAACAAAGTCTTCATGAGGTGTGAATAAGTGAGTGAAGACGACTTGCATTCCAGGAGGTTTTTCTTTCTCCATTTATGTTGGCATTTTTAAAAAGGATTTTATAAGCAAGACCATTAAAAGATAGGAAGATATCTATGAATATCAGTGTGAGAGGAGAGCTCACGCAAGGAAGAAAAGATACAAAGATATTTCTGAACTGGTGGTTTTCCTACACAGCATTCAGTGTCTGAGATCTCTAGTTGTACGCAGATACGAATAGTCATCCGATGAGCTTGGAGCCTTCAGGGAAATGTTACCATGTCTGAATCAAATCAGTCTCTCCTGGATGCAGAACCTGAGGATCAGGGGTAGAAATGGCTGTAAATTACTTTTACCTTCCTGATTCCAGAGGTCCTGGAACCATTTAATCTTCCTGGTCTAAACCAGAGCAGCCTGGAAACTACTTTAAGTTATGTCGACTTTTAGTAGTCTCTGAGGTGCTATTTTGTCATCTTGGTCAATGTAACAGAGCAATCCAACCACAGTATCTTATATCCAGCCATTCCTCATTTGGATATGTATATGTAGAGAGAAATTATATTTGGGCCATTTGCCCTACATACATTAATAACCTAATCAATGAGAAGTACTCTATAAAAACAATTGTAATGATGTATAAGAGACCATTAACATTCATTCCTCTATAACCTAATAGTGAGCTGTTGCAATTGTGCTCTAATTAGTTCTTGATTTTGTTGCTATGTCTGTATCTCATTTTTTTCTTTCTCTCTCTCTTTAATTATACTAACAATTTCTCTAATATTTAATATTAGAACTGCACAGACAATAGATAATATCTAGCATTATAGATTTGAATAGAAATAATTAAAATTTATCCTATTTATCACAAAGTTTAGGAGCTGTCCAGGTTAACTGAGAATTATGAAATTTTTGTTGTTTTTTTCTGTTTGTTTGTTTTTCAATATTAACCTGATGATGTAAGGACTGATTTCTAAATACAAAATGACACAAAAAGAAAATAAACTTGGCCTAATCCTATGCATTTAGTGCTTGAGAGTTATATATTTATCTTTGGTCAATGCAGTAACAGAATCAACAAAGCAGACCCAGAGGACACTGCTAGGGTTAGAACTGGAATGTTGCATTTTGTGTAAGTTGGATGTGAAATAGCAACCTTGGGGAAAAAAAGCATTTAATATTCATTTCCCTTCTACTTTGTTGGAGTAATTTAGGATCTGTTATTTCTTCTTTAGAAATACTGAAAGTAATGCAGTAAGACGAGTGAAACAGAAGAGATAAGAGTCTCTGTGAATTCAATATTAACTATATAATGAGATTAGATCAATGGCAAGAGTTTGCTTTTTTTTTTAAAAAAAATCTTAATTACCCCCATGCAAATCAGGTGAAATCACAAGAGAACATGGCTCTCTGCAGGTGTAATACATAGCTAGAACTTCTTGCTCCAAAATGGATGAACCAGGATAAATTCATAAGCCCTAATTTATTGACAATGCCTGGCCTGATCTGGAAAGCAACTAGGTCTCCATACCTTCTACTGACCTCTAAAAGATATTGAAAAATCAAGTAATTTATTTAAGAGCTTAAATACTAATATGGGTGGCTAAAGTGCTAAGGGAAAAATGAGGAGGTTTGCTAGGAAAAAATTAAGAGGAAAGGAGACTGGAGAATTCTTTCTTTACAAAAGTATAGTGAAGGAGCTGAAGTTTATCTAAGAGATTTTTCCAAGGTGGGCTCATAGCAATAGAAAAATGTTTAGTGGGGAAGATAATTTGATTACAGTGTTTTTTATCAGATGAATGCATAAAAAATTTCTATGCCTAATAGTTTAAAATAGACAAGTTTAGACTAGAATAAAAACACTATTTTTTTATAGCACTGAGAGCAATTAAGAATTGGAATAGCTTATGTATGTGCATCTCTGCCACGCATTTTAAAAAACAGATTGAAGTTTTTCCTTCTAAAAAGCATAGTGTTAAAACATCAATTAATTAAAAAAAAATCTTCCAGATTTTGTCAAGCAATCAAAGATGATGTCAGACTGGATGATAACAAAGTCGTCTTCAAGCCTTGGATTCTGTGACAAAATTTGAACCCCAGTTTTCCTTTGTACAAACCCTCTTCTACTCCTCTTTCTGAGTAACAATTTTTTTTAAAAAAAAAATTATTATCAATTTTTTGATCTAAATAGTCTGGAAGTTACATTTTCACATCATATTCACTATTGTTCAAGTGTTATTTTCAGGCAAAACATTATACAAATTCCTAAAAAAATAATAAAGGGATTATATTGGAAAAAAAGAAAACGTGCAGAGGAAGAGACCAGAACAAAGGATTAAAGCAACAAAACAAATGGATAAAAACAACAAAATGGCTGGGATTATGGCAAGCCAATGGCACCGATAGTGTGAAAGTCTTTCTATAAACTGAATGTTTTGATTATAGTTTTCAGGGAGGGAAAAGAAGACGAATGTTGAAGAAGTGATCAGAAATGAAGTGATAGGGAGAGGGATTAAGAGAATAAGGAGGGGGTTGGGAAAGGCCTAAGAAACTGGGAAAAGAAGAGGGAGGAGGCAGCCTCTGATGATAACAGAGGGCTAGTCACCAGTGGAAACAGAGATTAGCAAAAAATGTCAAGTGGTTAGGAAAAATCCAAGAGATGGATTCTACCAATGAGATTAAGGGATTGTAGGTGCTTCCTGGCTCCTGCTTTTCTCTGTACAGAGGCAGGACATTAAGCTAATGGCCACAGTTATTAAACAAGAGCCAGTAGTTTCCGTGCCTGAAAGTTTCATAGTTGCACTTTTGCAGTTTCACCCTTGGTCCATTTTCAGAATTTGAAACTGCCTCAGTTTTCTTTCAGCAAAAATTTCTTCCATCTGATTGCTTGTTATACATCCCATTTTCAAGATGTATGGGAGTATTTCAGTTCAGATATTAATCAGCATTGGAGTAAACTTTTCTGTTAACTTCACAGCCTCGCTGAACACAACATCTGTCTGTAAAATCCAAGGTCCATTCCTTGTTATTTCCTCTGGCATTTTACCACTAAGACTCTCCTCCTGTCTCGTCACTGCAGGTAATTCCATCGAAGTACATGCACCTGCTAGTAAACATCTCCTCCAGTCATCTCCAATATTAGGCCTCATACAATCTTGTTTTCTGATTAATTTCAGATGCTGTTTAGTACCTGTAGGCTGATTTCTTCAATCTAAAACATTCAGTTGGGCCTAAATATTTCAGTGTAAATGTATTAACTGTAATGGAGATAATCTTCTTTTCAGTGTCATCAGAGCCTTTGATGTAGTTTCTTAGTTATGGAACAAACCAATTTCTAATTAATATTTATTGCTGTAGGATTTTGGGCACTATAAGACATCATAATAGCAAATAGTAGCTATAACTATATAACTCCACCATGAGATGGTGGACTTCATGATACTGCATGGAGGAAGCAGGGCAATAAGTGGGATTGCAACCCTGGACTTCAGGAGAGCTAACTTTGGCCTCTTCAAGGACCTACTGGGAGGAATCCCATGGGTTAGG
>JAVJGI010000001.1:34171973-34237330 GCA_035590275.1 Ibycter americanus
CTCCTCGCAGAGGCCACCCCTGCAGCCCACCCACGGCCAACACCTCGCCACAGGCGCCCCACTGCACCGCTGCAGTGACAGACGTAACCGATCAGGTAGACGAATTTTGAGGATAATAATTTATCTTTATTGAAATTAAAAAAAAATACTAATGTAAATGAGCGTCCACACATATTTACTCAGTGTAGCAACATTAATAATTTCTGCTGCTGCAGCAGTGCTGCCCAGGCCTGCAGGGTTATGCACAAGTAGTGTCTGGTGCAGACAGGCCCCACGTAGTGCCAGTGTTAAAGACCATATCAGGTGAAAAATTCTGTGAAATTTATGGGCTAGCTGCCTTCACAAAGAAACTTTATTTCTGCTGAACGACAAATGCAACTGAAGGGCTCCAGTGGTGCTCCAGGGTTTTGAAGTGGGGACTCAGCTGAGGTAGTTCAGCCTGGGACCCTTCACAGGGACAACTTCTGAGGGAGCAGGTAGGCACAGCTCCAATGTTGACTATTGTCATGTGAAAATCAAAGGCATTTTCTGGCTGATTTCAATGGGAAAAGGAGAAAATCCTTAATTAAGGCTCAGGTCTTTGGAGGGGCGGGGGGGTGGGGGTGGGGTGGGAGCACGGGGAAGTGTTCAGAATGAATCAGTACAGAGAAGATTAAAAAAATAAATTATCCAATTCTGAATATAATTCTTTTTTCTAGTACTACAAAGATAAGACTTTGGACAGAAAAAAGGAAACATTTAAATAAAAGCTTTTAACATGTTGAATAAAGGATGATAAGTATAACTGAAACATGAAAAAACAAAAGGCAGAAAGAACAGATTTAACAGTAGTACCCTAATTTAAAACTGCATTTGTATAATTGTTAAGATTTTTACCCAATTCCTCTGTCAGAAAACTACATTAGATGCATCTGTATAAAACACATTTTCCGGTTTAACCAGTTTAGAATGTCCACATTCATTTTCTAGTTCACTGCAAGATTAAGTAATAGAATAAGAGCTCTCTAAATGTAATAATTCAGCGGAGTTATATTTGTTAACTAGCTGTTACTAGCTACATTCCATTGGCTTTTTGATTCTTGATATTGAATATGCCAACCGGAATAACAACATTTTGTAGTTTCAGATCTGAACATGATTTTTTTTTTTTCTTAGTTTAGAATAGCTTTTTTCCAAAAACCTAAAATGGATACAAACTAGAGGTAATACAAATTTGTACAATGCACAGTGTCTGGGGAGGAATGTTAAAAAACAAAAAAAGAAAAAAAAAATTTTTTTTTTTAAATATAACTGAAGGTAAGCAAATAACATTAAAATAGTAGTCTATTTAAAATTAAGTATCCTAGCTGACATGTTTAATCATTGGTGGAATATTTTAAGAAAATTATAATTTCTTCCCTCACCAATTTTCCACTGAGATGATGTGAATTCTTAATCAGATAAGAGTGAGGAATGCATCTAGAATCAAACTTATAATGATGTATACATAGAGAAAGGGAAAGAGAGAAAGTGTGTATGACATGAGATAGTCTAACATATATAATTAGTCTGCCACAGATATTGAGTTGCTTTTAAACTGAACTATTCTAATATCAGAAATTATATTCCATAGAGATGTGATCTGTCATTTCCTTTGGAGGTGTTTTTGGCTGCAGCTGAAGGACTTAGTGTTTTAAAAAGAAACAAACCTGAAAATAAACTTTGTTAAAAAGAGGTGTAAGTCTCTTTTCCACAGGTTTCCTGTTTCATCTTTGATGTTTGTTTGAGTTTCAGGAGAGATAGGAATATAGAAAAGTACTGAGTATGTTAACAGTGTTAAGTAGAGACCAAAGTGAAGTGTTTTCAGTATTTTCAGGCTCAGGGCTTATCTGAATCAACTAAAATTACCAGAGACATTAAAATATACAGCAAGAAGAACATTGTCACTTATTCTTAAAAGGTACATCAGTAAACTCCTCAGCCTCAGTAAATGCTTAGTCCTATGCAGACTTCCTAAAGCTGTTGTTTTATTTTCTATGGTATTGAAGCCAGATGAAATCTTTTTTTTTTTTTAGGAACTATTCTCCTTGCCATACTAATTGACTAATTCTGTATTTTTGCTTTATTTCTTAAAGCTTCAGTTTACTCTGCAAATTATTTCCCCAGAATAAAACGTGCACACTAAACCAAAGTGTACATGTTTGTGCAGATGTTGACCTTTTTTAGGTATTTGACTTTGGGGTAAGAATTGATGAGAGCACAAGGAATCGTTACTATTACTGAACACTGTTTATCTTATCCAAGGTCTTTCTTCAGATAATGCACAGGAAAGTAAAAGCTTTCAGTAGCTGTCAACATTCTATTAAATTCAATAGTTCCATCACAATCAGTGAAACGAGAGTAGTTTAGAGATGCAGAGAATTACTGGATTTGGGATAAAAAATAAAAAAAAACACACATAGAAGTTCAGGGATAAGTAACCAAGCATAATTTTGTTCTCTATATCGAGTTAGTGTATCTGAGTCTGTATTGTGAGTACTATTGTCTTCATCAATCCTACTGTAGCTCTACATTTAATTAAAAATATGGTTCTGAAGGCTTCATTTCAGTTTTGAAGTTTTCCATAAAAAAGAATATTTTTTAAGATGCCCACAATAAATTTATATATGAAATTCTTTAACTGTGATTTTTCAGGAATCCTTCCCCATAAATATCCTACCTTTGTCAGTCTCAGGGTTCCCTGAAGTTCTACTGAAGTCAACAAAGCAAAGCTCATCTTACTCCACATCGAATAAGGCGCTAAGCAGTGGTTGCCTCAACAGGCAAGATGCCTTGTGACAGATCACTACCATTTTTTCCAGTATTTAGTTTTTGTGTAGTCACCTTCTTTGCTATTATCCTCCATTTCTGTTTAACACACAAGATAGCTTTAACTTACTCTATTTGTATTGGGATTTTAGGATATATAAATGTAACCAAAGCAACATCTAAGCTAACAAAAGTTATCATTTATTTTTGCAGTTTGTGCGGTTTTATATAGTAACAAAGGTATTAGATTCAAACTGTCACAGATAGCTGATTTTCTGTGGGTTTGCAAATGCTGGGGCTCACCTAGAAAAGGTGAGTCTTGGGGTATTTAGAGTTTTAAATCCTTTTCATAATGGGAAATTATGAAAGAAAGAATCCTAGCCTAGCTTCCTGGAACGTTTCAGGCCCAGCTTTGGCTGGTTTCTGTGATGTTACATTTTGTAGCTTTGCAGTCTGATAGCCAACACCTGTAAGACCTTTGGTCCTGGTTCTGTTCTCATTTGTACTTGTGTAAACCAAGAGCGACCTCAAGTTATCCCTGCTTTACAGCATTTTCAAAGAGAGAAGAGATAAGCTGGTATATATCACTTACCAGGGATCTTTAAAACAGAGAGATTGTTTGGTGCTATGAAGATGTTGTGCTATTACGCATACCAATCTCAGGCTATTTAAGCTGACTAATTAGGGAAAAGTTGAATACTAAAGAAATTCTCTAGGCCCTCCTAATCTGAAATAATATCAGGCTGTGCTTTATCAACTCACTGGGGCCAGTTTGTGACCATTATTTGCATGCTCCTAACTGCTTTGGAGGCAGAACTGAGCCAGAGCCGGCTCAGTGTGCTGGGAGGATAACAGAGCTGCACTCTTTTGGTGTGCTTTTTTGTGTGCTTTTTGGGTGAGCTGATTCAGATTCCTTTAATGTGAAAATATCTATTTTTATATAAATACAGGGAGAAACAATCTGTCAAAATATCTGTTCCATCCCTATAGTATTTATTTCTTGTTACAGTTCCAGCTCTTTGGAGGTATCTGGGAATATCAGAGTCTTACATGTAATCTGTTAATGGTCTGAATAAGTTTAAAACTTAAAAAAAGGCTATTAGTGCATTTTCTGTCTTGCTTCCTCTCACGTCTGAAATGACAGTCTTGTTTTTAAGAGCCTATAGACTTGACAAATCTGATATTGGACTTAATCTAAAACACTCTTTGAAATGTAATATTTTAGGCATGGAACACATTCATATTACTTTGCTAACCTGCCAAAGGCATGAGTTGGTCTGGGTTTTGTTTGGATTCTGCAGTCTCACAGGAAGCAACTGGAGAAGACTCTGTTGGAGGACACCCACACTCAAAAAAAGTATGCTGCTGTGAGATAAGTTCTCTGTTTCCTTATTCTTCCCCTTTAAAGCTTGTACGTAAATGAGAAATACACTGTCATTCAGGGCTGCCTCAATGCAACCACAAGTTCTATGACTGACATTTATGCAAAATGTTGATAGACAAATTCCTTAGTTATTTATCAATACTAAGCAGTCCCCACAGACATCACTCAGCAACCATATCCCATCATGCAAGCATTCCTATTTCCTTTCAAATCATTCATCTGTATATGGGAGCTATTTAAACAAATAAACTTAGATATGAAAACACTTGCCACATTTACAAAATAAAAAGGAATACTTCATTTAATAAAAGACTTTTATTTGGGTATAAGAGAAACACCCTACAGTATGCGAAGAATCAGAGAGATAAGAATACCTCCCTCCCATATATATCCCCTGACTTATACAGACCATTAAGTTAAAAGTTAAAAATGTTAGCATTTATTAACCTGTGCACATACAACTTTATCTGTGTGTGAGACTTAGGCATAAGAAAAGTGCCTAATGACTTGTGTTGCCTATTTGCTTTTAAGAAAAATCTTTTTTTACTACCACAAATATGGTTTTAAAGCCAAAGTTATGTCTGCCCTGTATGGATTTGCTAGAAAAAAATTCCAACTATTCTTCCTGTGAAACAGTTACACACCAAGTTTTTACAGGAGCAGGAGGCTGGGTGGTTTTTGTTTTTGTTTTTTTTTCTCTCAGGATTAAATAAGGATTTCAGATTTTAGACTAATTTTTAATGCTTGGAGTATTTAGGACTGAGCAACACTGCATTGTGTGTTCCACCTATTTGTTAAAATACAAAATAATATATTTTGTGCAATGTTTTTTAGTACCATGGATTGGCACTTACATTTGGAATATGTTCATCTCGTAGTTATATGCTGATACCTAATGAAAAAAAAAGAAGAAAAAAAACAACAAAAAACCAACAACAAAGCTTTCTTGATCAATTATTTGCTGGCAAGCTGGACTTCTGCTTGTCCTAGTACTCCTCAAGAGCAGATTTTAATGTTCCTGGATGATTATTTCGTTCATTTATTTTTTATGAGATGATTCATTTCAGGGTACATAAGACATTCCTTCGCCATCTACTTTTAAGACTCAAAAAATGCTGACCTCGGTCTGAATCAGATACACATATCCAGGGGCAGAATCTGTCCCAGAAGTCTTCATTGAGGGACCCTTTTTAGGTTTTCAATATTAGAACAACTGTGGGAAGTAGCTTCACAAGAAGGGTTCTGTGTTACTTGCTTTAAAAGCAAGTGTGAAGGAATGTCAGGTACTGTAGTCATATACAGGGGACATGTTATAAGACCTGCCTTATGTCAGCTCAGCTCTAGTAGGCAGTAGGTGCTTGTCTGCTCCTCTAATGCAGTTAGAATGGAGCTCTGGGGCAACAGCTGCAATTTATCATTTCAGAGATCCTTAGGTCCCTATGTGGCTACCTGCAGCTACACAGCTATCTTGCCTTTACTCAGCCTTGCTATCAACTTTTTCATGGAGGGCATTTTTGATCATTACAGTCAAATGCCTGAAGTGCAGAAATGAAGCCCTGACAGAATTTCGGAGAATTGTGAGAAGGAAATCTAATTCTGTTGACTCTAGGGTAGATAAGGGAAGTTTAAAGAATCTGCCCAAAGAAACCAATCTATTCAAAATCAATTAGCTTAAAATAAATTTGCTAAAATCTTGAACAAGGAGCGATAAAATACAAATAAAGTTTAAAGAATACATGCAGTATGATAATAATTAACTTGGCATGGAGAAACAAACCTTAAAATCTAAAATATCTAAGTCCTAATGTCCCATACAGTTCAGATGGTCAGCCTACTAAGAAAAGACAAGCTTCAGGGTCCTAAGAAATGAAGCATTTCGTGATATCTGCAGATGGGAATATCTGCAAGCAAAAGCTATCAGTGCCAAAGAAACACAGTTTCAGGACAGAAACACTGTTTTATCTTTTTGTCATTACAATGAAACCACACTACTACAAATATATTGGGTAGTTGTACCAGTTTCATTCATGGTTAAAACTGGGTGCAGTTACTTTCATTTAGTTCCTTGTGATTAAATAAGATCGGACATGGACAAAGTGTTTACTGCTTCTATGCTGTTTTTCATAGCAGCATTTCTCTTTCTTGTGTTTCCCTGATATCTTCTGGCTTGCTTTGTGATAAAAATCTGAAGTTATACTTGGAATATCTGTACTTAGAAAGCCTCTTAGAGATCTACATCATTTTCACTGCCTTATGAATTAGAAGAGGTGCTGTAAATCATCAACCTAGACATCAGTTTTTATTGCTTTTGTCTCATCATTGTTCAACAATTATGATGCATACAACTTGGATGAAGTTATCTGAGTTTTAAAACAGAGAAGTCAGTTCACTAGTACAGCAGAACAGTATCTCAGTTGCTTTGCCACATGCAACATGTTTTACTTAGGAAGCATACCAGATGATGTGGTTACCCAACCATTCTATGGGATGTTTATCCTCAGCTGGGTAAAGGAAACATGCCCAAATTAGCCTGTATCTTTATAGTGGCCAGCCAGTTAACATATACATTGTTCCAGACCAGTACTGCTGTTCCTTGTTCTGTGAAAGTTTAATCAGTGATAGGGTGGAAAGAGGTACTTACTATAATAGACAGAGATAGTTTTAGGGGGAAAACGACAGAGAGATATTGGAAATTGGGCTTCACCAGTCCTGCTGTGGGGGTACAACATACATATATATAACCATATTTAGTCTGTCTATATAGATAGACAGTAGGGCAACAAACTCAGACTAGAACATTGGTGCGTTATAATTTCTTACTACTCTAAAAGGTGTTGTTGTAATTTGTCTGTAAATTTATTAACAGAAAAAAACCTAGTGAGTCAGCTATTTTAGTTTTACCATCAAAGAAAGAAATCCTGAAGCAGAGAGACATAACATACTCCGTACTAATGTACAAGATATATATGACTAAGAACTGGCATAATTCATGTATATGTGTTGTATTAGAAAATATGAAAAGGAAGTCCCCTGAGAAATTAGAAGACAGACCAATTCATAATAATCTTGATTATTAAAATCTGTGATCTGTGGACACAATGATTTTTGAAGCCTGGCTCACAGTGTTCAATTTTGTGCTGTCAATTCACAAATATTTACTACATGGGCTAGCAAGCCAATACTGTAATAGGCTTCCATCATAACAAGCTTGTTTTCATTTACTTCTCACTTTGATTAGCAAAACTGCTATCTCTCAGGTTGAGGATGAAACTCTCTGCTTTGGCTCACCTGATGTTTTAATTCCATCGCAGACAGGTGCGGTGCAGACCTACAACCTCTTCCTTGTTATAGGATCTCACCTGTGAAATGAAACCGGTAACAAGTCTGCAAATATAGTGACTCTCTGTGCCTGATGAGTTGGGTCCTCCTCCAAGGAGAAGCATTGCTGCTGGGCTGCATTCAGGAAAATGTGGGTTAGAAGGTAAATTTCTCAACAGCAAGCTAATTCTTGTGAGCTCAACCTTTAGCACATGATTTAAAGCACCCAAGGCAGTGCCAATCTTATGACAGCACATTCAGATACAAATTTTCCAGGAAAACCTTTTTGATCACGTACTTGGATTCATAAAGCCCACTCTTCAGGTTGCTAGAACTTAATAAATCTGCTTTTCTTATGCAATTATACATTTTAAAATGCAATAGTACATGAAGTTATTTTCTTTCTCTACCTAAACTCTTCCCACACTTCAGATAAAATCAAGTATATTAATTATAACTGTATATACTTATGCTGCTGGAAAATATCTGAACATGTAAGAAATATATGATTCATTCAAATCTCATCAGTTCATTAGAGAGCATGTGAATTTCACCCAGAGGGCAACAAATGATATGTTGATAAATCCAATTATCATAATTTTGTTAGATTGACTGTCACAATGGGAAAATACCTTACTAAAAATACAAGACTTTAAAAGAGAAATATAAAGCCATTCTGTTATAATGAGGCTATAAAATATGTATGTGCAGTTTAAGAACCATCCATTGCCCGTGTGCAGACATGCAGTGTACTTGTTATTTTAGGAAGTTAGCGATGCATACATATGTCAGAGAAACATGTCGTGCCATCTTCTCATTTCAGTCCACAGGAGACAAAATCAATTCAGCACTAACTGAAGAAAATGACGTATTCAGAGAGTGGATTTTTTTATATGGATGGTACCGCAGAGTACAAGTGGGTCCCTTTGCAGCTCACAGCTCAGCTATCTCACAGATAGCAGCAATTCCCACAGCAAGTTTACTCACAGATTACCACTCTGATTAATGTAGTGCATTCTTCAGGATGATATTGAATAACTATTGCAAGTGGAAGTTGGCTATTTGTTAGCACAGCTGTCTAAGCCCCAGTCATTCACTTTGGGGGATGGGGCAAGTGAAGCCTTAAGGCAACCGCAGTTTCCAATGTCTGCCTCTGTCACATCCTCTGCCTGTATAGCGTACATTTTCCTGGTGCATGAAATTCTGTCTTTGGGGCAAATTAAGTGATGGAGGGAAGAAAGTTGACTCTAAATTAGTGTTTTCCTCATCCTCAGTCAAGCTGGGACTGAGTATCCGTGAAGTAACATAAGAGTTGGTTGACATTCATTGTACAGCTTCCTGTTCAGTTAGAGTCATTGATTTATAGTTCCTTTATGGAGCAAAGATTTGATGGCAAACTTTGGTGGGAAGGTGTATACAAAAGCAATGGTCAGAAATAGCGCAAAGATAATTTTAGTAAACATTATTTTTACATTTTCTTTTCATTTGCATTTGGATTAAAAGCCAGGACATTCTCATGTCATTCAGAAAAAGGTATGAATACATGTCAGTACATCTCATGCATCTGTGCAGAATATGACACACTATGGTTTATATCCCTGTTGCAAATCATTAAGAGCTTAAACTGGTGTCTCCATTACTCAGTGCAAATTTCTGAATCATCAAGGTTTTGGTTATTCTGAAATCTCCCTATCCTGCACCTGAAAAACCTTCCTAAGAGAAGCAATAGGCCTCTAATAAATGTTCTGGCTTTGACACACTGCCATTTCCAATTAAAAAAAGAAGTATTTCACTGGAAAATTTCCAGCTCAATTGAGACAGAAATTGAAGAAAGACTAATTCTGACTAAGTTCTTTAGGTGGGGTTTTTTATTTTCCTTTTTTTCTTTTTTCTTTTGTTTCGTTAAACAAAAAAATTAACTTATTAACAATTAAGGATATTACACTTGGACTAAATTTAGATGAGGAGATTGGATTTTCTATCACCTCAAGTCTTCTGTCCAGGTCAGGAGGTTGTTTTGAAAGTATGTTATATATCAAAATAGAAAATAAGACCTGTAATATTTTTCTGAGAAAGAATCAGATACTAGTATTGAACAAGAATTTGTACTGTAATCAAAATAGTTCCTCTGGGTTTAATATATATGAAAAATATTGCAAATTTATTTTGTTAAGTCTTTGAAATCTCTAATTAAAAAAAAAAGACAGGTTGCAGAGAAACTACTAATTTCACAAAAACTTGAGACCAGTGTCATGTATTTAATTTTTACAAAAATAGTTGAATTTCACAGTCCTTGGCTTGACCATATAATCTGATAAGAAGTATTTGTCCATTCCACATCATTGCCATTCACCTGACAGCAAATTAAAGCCATGGTCAAACATCATGATCTTCATTAATATTGATTGCCATGAAAACAACCACTTTATTTTCTGCTTGTTGTACTGGCTGTTGCAGTATGTTTATAATTTTGAGGCTTGCTTTATGGTCTGGCTCCAGAGATTGTAAACCTGTCTAAAATAACACAGGAAAAGACTAAAAGAGGCAACAGATGAATGGTGGATGCCAATTCAAGTCCCTTGTCACAATGAGATTGTTCATCATGTACCTAAAGATAATTTGTTGAGATCCCACAAAGGATTATGGAAATAATTTCTGCAAGATCTCAAACTGCCATATGTTTCATTCATTGTCACTCAAAGAGAGTGCTGCTTTGACCTTCCACTCCCCCTCCCTCATATCTTGGGACAATATGTTTTCACATCTGATTTCTTCTCTGTAGAGATAGAAGGAAAGGAAAGAATGGTATTTGATGATAAACACCATGTTTTAATTTGTGGTGCTGGAAAATGTTCTTATACCATGTTCATGAGCATAATAATTTGAGTAGCACAGAAATATAAGTCAACAAAAGGCCAAAGAAAAAGCAAAGGCACAAATCTGACAGTGATAATTGTCGTGCTGGAAAGCAGATTCCAAGGGGAATCATTTAACTCCTGCAGTTTCCAAGCCTGTCCAGTGAATGACCACAGTGGTTGATTTTATTGATAAAGGAGCCAAATGAAACCATGCTCCTTACTGAGTCAAAGAGGGAGGATTATAAACATTTGTTCATGCTCTGTGGCATTTAAATAGTAATAAGCTTGTCATGTTCATGCTGTCTGCAAATATTGTGCATATCTATCAAATCCATAAATGTCTTATAATTCACAGGTGAAGAGGGTGTCTATACAGCTCAACTCAGTGCATTACTGTACTACTCACCTATCTGGACTTTTTCTGCTTCATCTGCTCTGTGAATACCAATTTCCTTACCAGAACATGTTTTCTAACTGTCTAAATCCCCAACACCTTCAAGCGGTTTTCTTTTAAAAAATAATCAGTCTGCCACAGAGCCTCACATGTCCTTGGTGCTCCATTAGGTACAGATCTGGGCCAGTGGGAGCTTTTTTGGACATTATGACTATCATTTTAAAGTCCCATACCAGCTGCACATGCTGGTTTTGAAAATGAAACTTAATTCAGTGAGACAGAGGAGATTCCAGAAACTAGCTTCCAGTTTGATGAAGTTTTTAAATTTTGAATTTAAGCTGGAGAAGAAAGTAGCTACTTCAGATCGTTTTAAGTTTTATGTGACCTTTGTGTCTTGTACAATCTGGATTCATGTTAGTGATTATAATATTGGGATTTACAGGCAGGACTGTTATTCTTATCTTTCTTTTAGCATTTTAGAAACCTTATAAAACATTCTAAGATGTCATCTTTCTAGAACATACGTGACATATATGGAATACAAAATGGCCTGTTCCTATCTAATATGCTTTCTGATATTATTTTGGCATTCTTGTTTAGTTTATTTTTGGTTCTTAAATAACCTTTTTTTGACAAAAAACAACCACCCATCAGTTATTAATGCATACAGTGACATGGTTTTAAGTTTTCAATTATACTTACACACACACACTCACATAACATACATCCCATTATATATAAATATTAGCATTCCAGTACATCAGTGCACCCAGTTTTGCTTACTCCTGTCAGTTATAGTCATGCTCCAAGCAGAGATGCCCAAAACTGAGGAAAGTGAGAAAAGACCCCATAAAGTCCATTAGGACTGAATTATAAATCAACTAGATGTCTTATGAATGTAATGAGCATGGATAGGAAGAAAACAATTCTTGTGGTAGATATTTACTTACATGTGCATTAGCTATGCCTTTTGTTTTCAGAGATTTTCTTCATTTAGATTGTATTGCTTGTTATTATGCTAAAAAAAGCTACTGGAATCAATAATATGAATAGTAATGAAAAAGATAACTGGCCTATTAATATTTCTTTCCCTCTTCCCCAAGCATTGTACTGAGGTTGACCAGAGAAATCTTTTTCTATGCAGTTCGATCTTGATCTATCACCAGCAGGATAGTTTTCAGGATTTTAAATAGCATGCATATTTGACAGAATTTCTTTATAAAATGGAACTCAGTACCAATATTCCACTACCTATGCTACACTAGAGAAAATAGTATGAAGGGCATAATACAATATTATATTTAAAATCACACATAGATAAAAACAGGAACTTCCTATGACTAGAAAGGGTAAGAAACTCTAGCTGTCTAACAGGAACTTCTTGAGGTATCAGACAGGAGGTGTCACAATTTTCTAGAAAATTGATAGAAGACTGCAGGGAAGGAAGACATTTAAAACACTGTCCAGTGCCACTCCCTTTAGGCAGTATTGTAGTTTAGACACAAGTCCCAAGGAGTATGCTGTTAATTTGTCCTACTGAAAAAAGTTCACAGTTTATTAGCAATTGCTGTGGACTTCAGAATTGAGCACACTCTACACCAGATCTCTAAGGTTCGCTTAGGAGAGTAAATAAATATTGAAGATAATGCTTAAACAGATGTGACTGATGTAGAACCCCAAAAAAATTTCTCAAACTGTCAAGAATATATTTTCCTTATGTACTTACTAGCATTATTAATGTGTGGCTGGTATATCTAGGGGATCTATCCCCAGTAGAATGGAACACTGGTCTGTGAAATAAGGAAGGATTAGAACTTTTATGGGCAAAGAGACACAGCTGATGGACTCACTTCCTAGCATGCTATTAAGACAATGGATAAATGTATCAACAAGATTAATATTCCATTTACCCCTCCCTTGAAGCAAAAGGCTCAGTAAGATCAGGAAACACCGCTTCCTTCTCTCAAATTCAGTCCTCACTCCACTGATTTCATCATAGTCATAGAATACCTAAAAGTATCCTCTAGAGGGCATGTAGTCCAACCTCCTACCCAGGGGAGGATCTGTGTAGATCAGGTTACTTAGGGCCTGAACAAGGCCAAGCCCAGTCAAGCTTTGAATATCTCAGTTTCCAAAACCTCTATGGACAATCTTTCCCAAAGTCTGATAACCCTCACAGTGAAAAGATATATCCTTATATTTAACCAGAATTTCCGTCTTACAACTTGTGGCTGCTGCTGCATGCCCTATCAATGTACATCTCTGAGGAGACACTGGCTCTGCCTTTCCTACATGCTCTGTTAGGAGGTTGAAGTTCTCCCAGCCTTTCCTTGTGCATGGTGTGCCAGGGCCTTCACCCTCTTGGAGGCCCTCATCTGCACTGACTGCTGTATGGCATGGTCCAGCTGGTACTGGGGAGCCCAGAGCTGGACACAGAACTCTATGTCCTCTCTCACAAGTGCCAAATGGAGGGGAAAGATCACTCCCCTTTGCCTGCTGACTGCACTCTTGCCAGTACAGTCCAGTATGCTGCTGACCACCTTCCCTGCAAAAGCAAACTGCTGACTTTCGACTGTTAAGCCTCAGGATACCATGTCAACATACACCAATATACTCTATACACAACATATTTAGTTGATATATAATTAGGTGTACAAAAAACCCCTTTTCCAATAACTGAGTGGTGTAACACAACACTTTTTCTCCGTAAGAGTGCAGAGTATCTGAATGGCCCAGTTTATTTCCCACCCCCTGCTCTTGATGCACAAAGCTGCTATTTGGACTTGGGCTGTTTCCCTACTCTGTGCCTTTGAGTAGGATATGCATTTAAGGACACCCTGAAAGAAAAATTTCCCTGCTCCCAAATTTTAAGGAAAACAGAACCAGTCTTAATTGCTTTCAGGTCTGCAGGAGTCTTTCCATTGGCTTGGGATCAAGATCTACAGATTTAATAGGCATTTACCACAGATCCCCAGGCACAATCTGATATTATGTTGTTACTAAATCAAACTGTTGTTCTTTGTTTATACAAAACTTTGGAAGAAACATCGATGAAAAAAAAGTATGCTTCATTTTCTCAAAAAAACAAAGGAGTTATAGACTGCTTTGCGACTTGCCTTAGTCTTTCAAAATAGTCTATATTATGTCCCTTCTATAGTCTGAAGAAAGCAAAACAGTGGAATGATTAAAAATATCTCTAGGCATAAGCATTAATGAAATACTGATATCTAGAAATAATTTACCAAAGGTATGATAGGAGGCAAACTATGTCTACTGATTTTCAGAAGCTATTACCACTAGCCAAAAGATGTTTATTTTGATTTTTTTTTCTTTTCCAGGGTGTTTTAAATACTGTTAAATTGGGAAAATACTAAAGAGCTTTTAAAATTCTACTTTAAGATAAAAATCAAGAAAATATTCACTTCCACATTTGAATAATTTAATCAAAATTTTACCAATAGTGACCAAATTCAGTAGTTATGCAGCCAAGTAATTACACAGTACCAAAATATTTCAATCGTATTTTTATGAATGGTGAACAGCAAAGTCAGTTTCCTTTCACTTGTATCTGTGATACAGCATTCTGTTCTTCTAGGCTTACTTTCCAAAAGTGCAACTGACCTTAATGCCATGTTTAACAGCAATGCAATGGGACAAGAATAGGAATTCGTCACTAAGTTGCCACATCTCAAAATGTCTCACCGGTTACTGGAAAGTTCCAGAAAAAAGAAATTTATTTTACATGAATTAGCCTACCTACCAGCCTGGAAATGACAGTGAGTGAGGCAAAATTGCCATTAATAAAGATCCATTGGATTATTTAATGTTAAACAGAATTTGAAGATTCTTTTAGGCTCAGCTTAACCCTGCTGAAAATGTTGGCCACAATGCAGTAAAAGCCTGTATAGAAATTACTAGAAATAAATGTATTAATTTGTTGATAGCATAGTTTGACTTACACATGGAAGAACGAGAGCTATACACTCCAAGGATGCTGACTCATGCAGATCAGCTGAGAGTAGTCACAACTCTGGAAAGGCAGTTGCCGATCACTGTATCATCATACATCGAAGAGCACAGTCATGGAGTATGAGGAAATTCGTATAGACTGCTGTCCTTAACTTTGATTGTGAGACCTATCCTTGCAACACTACTTGTGCATGAAGGAGTAGAATTTGGTGTAGCTTACACATTACAGAAATAGGAAAGGGAAATAATAGAATATAATAGGACTGAAGCTTTTGAGAAACTTTCTAAGAGATGCATGCTTCAAAAGATACCCAGAACAGTCAGCTCATTGAAAGGAAATGGGTCACAAACCAATGCAGCCTTCTTAGGTCTAGGCCTAACAAACTGTAAACATTTGAAATACATTTAAAATCTTTAGACTAGAGTGCAGTGAATATTTTCTTGTCTATTTATGCATGAAATTCTGGTTCCTCTCTAGATAGTCTCTTAAAATGTCTCACACAAACCAGTCTCTTTTTCAAGAAACGCAAGTACATATTTTTAATCAATGGGTACAATTTAATAAAAGTTTACTAGCTTTAAAATTTGTAATTTATTGCATTTCTGGGCAGGCAAAAGCATGTGCTCAATTATTTTCGTGATAGACACAGGCTTTGATATCTGGCAATCCTGTTTCAACTCTTGAGGGTTTTGAAACCATATATCCTACAATTTTGGAAAATGCCTTATCTACAGATTAGAGTTTATTTTGCCTGTAGAAGAATATCCAGCTGTATTTCTTAGTGCTGTTAAAAAAACCCAAAACCCAAACATATTAATCCTATAGTGAAAGATTAGCTGGATGATGGACGGATGAGCAGTTTCTTGTATATAAAAAGGGAAAACAGTAGAATTCAGATCCTGTTCAAGGTCTGTGTGTGAATTTTATGTAAAATAATCACTGGAAAAATTGTAGAAGTGATTCTTACAGTATGAATGAAAACCAAAACTATTCTTTCCTCTTCCTGTGTTACCCAAAGTACCCTCACCACTAAGCTAGACTAATGCTTCCTCTGACCAGGAATCCTCGGCTTCTTATTTGTGACATGACACAGTTTTAACAGATGGCATGATGTTCCTCAAAATAATCTATAGCCAAGTACATACATATTGTCATGCTAGATTCATCCCTGAGAAATACCTGGTTTTTCAAATACTCAGTTTCTGACTGAAACTTTCCCAGTGCAAAGGTAGAATTGTAGGCATCCAGGTAGCTCAAAGTGAAAGAAAAAAAAGGACAATAAACACAAGGCAATAAGCAAATAAACAATAAGGAAATAAGCAAGAGGGAAATTTCTGTACTTCTAGAGAGAAATGGCAGCTTCTGATTTATTGAGAGCCAGTAAATGTTCACCTATGAAGACCTGGTATTAAACAGATTGCTCAAGTTCAGCCTTTATTTGAACGCAGAAGGAAATTCAGGCCTCCAAAATCCCTCATGTTGTCCTAACACTTAATCCAACTTCCTCCAATCATCAAATATTTATGGATTAATATACACTGAGTAAGGCATCCATACACACTAATTGACATATGCTTTTAAGTCTGTCAGAATGTATATTATGTGAATAAACCATATCAGCTCTGATTCAGATTACACATACAAGTTATTAAACAACCTTAAAAAGGTCAAGTATTATTTGCTTTAAATGTTGTTTTATTCATTCATCTTCTTAGCCTATGCAATTTCTCCTTAAAATATATTAAATTTATTATCATTGTGATAAGTTGTTGTGGTACTATTGTGACCTTAAGATGTCTCACTTTGTTTTTAAACTTACATAGTATCTTAGAAATAAAAATTCAAATTGTATCTAGAGCAAAATTATAGAATAACAAAAAATCAGGATCAAGGAATCAAAGAAAGTATTATTTCTCACTATCCTACTCTGATTTGACTGCTAATAAATTGAATTAATTTCCCCAAGTAAAGTCTGTTTTGCCTGGGACAGTAATTGGTGAGTGATCTCCCTGTCCTTATCTTGACACATGAACCTTTTGTCATATTTTTCTCCCTTTGTCCAGTTAGAAGGGGAGTGATAGAGGGGCTCAGTGGGCACCTGGCATCCAGCCAAGGTCAACCCACCAGTGTGCATGGGACCGTTGCTGGTCTGAAAGTAAGTCAGCAATGCTCACAGACACACCGCACACACAAACTTATAATTTTTGAGACCTATATTGGTGGAATATTGTCCTGCTTCAGAATATGTATGATTCACTGTATCACCACCAAAAGGAGAAGAGAGATGAACAGTATCAAATGACAGGAAATAAAATTTCTGATGTTCAGGGGGAAAAAAGGAAAACAATGGTTTACAGAGGACAAGGTAAAGCATGCATTTGCTTGTTTTTTTTGTTAATCTATCAAGGGAACAATAGTAGGAAAAGGCTCAGGTTGTAATCACCTATCTATCCTTCGATCACCAGTTTTCCAGTAACTTCTGCAGGGTTCATATGCGCAAAAACTCCTTTCAAATGTAAATGACAGAAATCTCTTATCTGCAATTAGGGTCTTGCACAACATCATGTTCTGTGAATGATTATCAAAAAAGTACCAGGGAAGGTCAAAAGATCTGATTCTCAAATTATCTTATTCAGTGCTTAGTGACACAGAAAACTAACCCATCAGATCTTTCCAGGTTTGCAGCTCTGCTGTTTTAGTCCTCAACAATGCAAACTGGCGTCCCTCCATCATTTACACTGAAGATGGGAGCTCAATACTTAAAACTCTTCATGGATTTGGACAATAGCAGTATCTTCTCATGCAGTTAACCAATTTTAGAATCACTTCAATAAGCAGAGACTGTGCAGCTGGAAACAGAATAGTAAAGCCCTTCACAGAAGAGAAATATGGAATATGTAATGTGTTTACTTAGATGAATAATAAGATGTTTTTATTTGGATGAAATTATTCAGAGAAAAGTTTATACAACCTATTTCCAAGGACAAGATAAAAAGTGCCAACAAATTATAGGCAGTACCTGGAAAATCAGTGATACTATACATCGTTTTGGAGATATGCAGACTCTTTCCTGGGTCTAAGAGTTTCAAAGTCCAGGAAAGAACACAAATAAGTCTTTTTGAGATTTTCCTGTTAGAAAAAAAGAAATGTTTTCCCTTTTTTTTAGGCATTTTTTTTTCTTCACTGCCTTTATCTTCCTCTCCCCCCTCCCAACACACACAACCTCCACCCTCAAAGCAGAAGAGAAATAGTTGTTTCCTCCTCAACCTCCACCAATTTTCCTGACGTCGTAATTAAAGAGCTGACAGGGAAAGTGCAGTACTTGCTGTGAAATGAAATTGTTACACTAAAGAGAGTCCTAGACAGCTCAGTGATAAGATAATTTAGATGGCAAGGGAAGGCAGCTAATGTATATGTGGGTATAAATGACAAAGAGTGGAGATTTGAGCTTTTGAAGACGTGGTTCAGACATCTCCTCTTGAGACTGTGGGGAAGAAGGTGCAGAGCTGTACTTTAAGCTTTCCTGCCAGTCATAGGTAGAAACTGAGAGCTATTGCACAGGAGCTGCATCTGAATTAGAAAATAAGAGACAGAAGGAAATTGATGACAGGTAAGTGTTGTTAAAGCAGAACTGTGTAATGAGGGAAAAGGTAACAAGTAGAAAGAAAAACATGGTGGTTTCCTAAAGAAAAGGGGCCAAAGCATTTTGAAATATTATTTCTTTTCAGATACAAGAAGGGATAATGAGAATACAGTAGCTGAACTGTAGGTATAAAGTGAACATATTTTCTTCTCCTTTTTAAACAAAACATGAAGAATTACATAGAAATGACTTTTTGCTTAGTTTGAAAAGAGACCTAAAATACAAAGACATAAAGCCCATTAAAAAGGGTGATTCAGGAGTACTGGAGCATGTGGTATAATATACATCTAAAAGGAGAATATCAGAAGAAAGGAATGACATCTGCAAATTTCCTGCCAACATAAGCCATTTGGACTGAAGTGAAAGATAGAAATGCCAAGAAAATAATTACAGGAAACTTTTGCAGACTTTGTAGGTCTGAATGACAATCTAAATCAGGAAGTATAAGTACTATAATGCCCATAATAAAGGATCTCCATCACTCTGACATTTCAAAATATGAAAACCATGAAGTGTTCATGAAGGGGGTTAATTTGAGAGTCACTGTAATGTGTACTTCTTGAACAGCCAGAGAGACCCACAGCTTTGTGTACTTCGAAGAAAGGAACCATGTAGATAAGTTATTGGTATGTGAATGGTCAGTGGTGATGAAAAATTAGACTTAAGATACCCTAAAAGGTTACTCCAGAAAACTAAATATTTAAAGATTGAGAATTTGTAAAATGCTTAAAAGATTATAATTTGAAAATGTAGAGAAGTGAATTATGTGGTTAAAAAAGAAAGCTGACAAGAAGTATCAGCAACAATTTAAACCA
This sequence comes from Ibycter americanus, assembly GCA_035590275.1. Classification (NCBI taxonomy): domain Eukaryota; kingdom Metazoa; phylum Chordata; class Aves; order Falconiformes; family Falconidae; genus Ibycter; species Ibycter americanus. The sequence continues at coordinate 34,191,143 of JAVJGI010000001.1, forward strand.
AGCCTAAAAAAATTTGAGAGCTTTTGCTTATCTTTTTTTTTTTTCTTTTCATCAATATTTTAGTTTCACATCTTTGCATGACCAGAATACTGGATCACCCGCTGTAGAATCAAATTACAGTCTTAAGGAGTATCAATTTTTAACATAGCCAAGTAAGGACACACACATCTTGTAAGAAAGCTTACTCACGAGAGATTTCTCATCTATAATTTTGTAATACTGGGCTTGAATAAGGTTCAAAACCAATTCTGAAAATCTTTCAGGTCATGTCCAAACTATGCATACAGATTTTTACAAATTGACTTTAACGAAAGATGTTTACAAAATCACAGTTGAATCATGGCTTCCTTATCACAAGTAGCTAAACCTCAGTTCTGTATACAATTGATAGATCATTAAGTATGAATGAATGCAAGCTGTAAAAATCATGGCAATGTCTGCTGGACATTCATAAAGACCTGCCGGAGAACTGAAAGGCTATTAAAGAACTTGCATGCAGAGAATGTTAGTGTAATATCCACAGGCTAATGAACAATGAAATGTTGTTGAAGAAATCTGTGAGTAAAGGATAAGTGAATTTCCACCAAATCATTTTTTCTTGTTAATGGAAAATGCTTGAAGACAGAATCATGGTTTGTTTCTTATGTTTGTTATCTATCATTTGATAATGGTTTCAAAGTCAAATTTACTGAGATAAATTCCAAAGTGCAATCAGTGCCTAACATCACTGCTTTTTCACCCATCTTTCTTTGCTTTTCTTCTTTTTTTGTAATTTTAACTCACCATTGTATTTCTTTTCATTTGACTGTTGAAATTCATTGTACTTATTTGTTTAGAGTCTCTGCATTATTCTTTTGTTAATGTAGTGCAATAATCCTGAAATATTCTCTCATTATAGTTGATGGCATCAAATCAGATTACCTTACATAGCAACCGTTACCAAGAAAGTCAACATCTCAAACTATATAATCTGTGTTAACATTGCTAAATGCTTTTTTAAATTTTATTTTAAAGCCTCATCTAAGCTTCCTTCTTCAGTGGGAAGTATTTTTCCATATAGTTATTTATGATCTCTTAGCAGTAAAAAGAAACACAATTTAGATAAGTGAAAGACTGAACAGTTCTCATGCTCTCAAACAATTCTGAACAGCAGTCAAAAGAGAGCAAAAGCATGTTTCATTGCCAGGATGGCTTGTTTATTATCTCAGAAAATTATAGGAGAAACTAATTTGTAAAATGTTTACTGCGTTTATAAGAAAATTTAGATAGATGTCTGACATGGACAGTTCTGCACCTATAAAATAACACCCATAAAGAAGACAGAAGAGAAAGAAGAACTTAATGAAAATTATTTCCTTTATGCCTGTCACTTTCCTTTATGCCTGTCAGTACTCCTGAAAGTTGTTGGAGCAACAGCAACGGAAGCAGGCAAAAGAGAGGCAGTGAGAAAGCTGTCTGACACTAGCCTGCCTATAGGAGCACCTAACTGGCATCTCAAAATGATAGTTACAGTTCTTTGTTTAGGCTTTGTCCTGTCTGCTGCAAGTTCCTCCCATAGCTCTAGCCAGTTGTGATAGCAGTTTTGAGACATCGTTCAACCTATCAATCTAGAAATTCTTAACTTTTTCTTCAGTTTGGTGTCTAGAGCTCTAATTCCTGCTCAGGCCTTTCTAGTCTTTTAAAGAGGCTTTTTTCCCCTCATGCTGCTCATACAGAAAAATAAACTTCATTATGGTTCCTGTTACCTAAAGCATATTTTTGTCTGCAGACAGCAATGTATGGACTTAGCACATGGTTAATTCATTCAAAATAAAAGGTAGGCTAACTGAATTTCTCTAAACCTTGGCTTGATTATCGTTAGAAAGTCACCTTATTTAACACTGTATCATACTTACTGACCTTGTGATGGTGATCTTGAGCTACAATCTTATTCAGGAATAGCTACCTCTTACACACATACCACTCATCTGCCAATCCATGTAATTTCTTAAAAGTGTGGGTACTTATTCATGGTTCTATTTAATTAATTTAGCCTGCAATAAGCAGAAGGAATATGTTTAAAATTGTTTTATGGTGATCTCCAATTTTTTTCCCTAGTGAATAGAGATCTTAGCAGAATAAAGTGAAATATAGTGCATCATAAACAATTTTATATCAAGAACTACAGAAAAAGACAGCTGGATTCACCAGCAGATTTCAACACCATTCAGAAAAAACATTGGAGGAGGCAGTGGCTACTTTCACACACAGCTTGTAAAGCTGCTAGAGCACTTATCTGCTGTGCTGAAGTGCTGGGACCAAAACTCTCTTTACACTTGATTTAGAGCAAAGACTTGAACTTGTCTCTTCCACACCTCAAGAGAATATGATAACTCTGGGCTTGTAGGATACTCTGGAGTGAGCAAATATCAATTTCCTTTTGAAGAGGCCCTACTTCATGTAACTAAATATTAATTAGGGAAAAGAATAACAATGACATTACATAGGTAATTGTTAGAGTACGCAACTGGATGGAAAGAGAGCTGGATTCCAACTTCTTTCAGGAATGGCATCTGCACCCCATTGCTTTGTTTTTACTTGATTTTGTATTTACAAACTATGAAATCTCTAATGCCTGAATCCCCTTGCCTCTTCAGAAACTTTTATTTAACATTCTGAAGAGAACTGCTTTGACATTACTGCAATTTTTCTCCATATTGTGCTTTGCTAAAAATGTGAAAATAATATTTGAAACACTTTTGACTGTTTCATACATGTAAATTTCAGCAATAAATGGATGCCCCAAAAGGTTGGTTCTTTGGGCCTTTTTTATTTTCAAAGTTTATTGAAGGATTGAAATACAAATCAGACTACAGATGTTTGCAGTTAACTTAGCAAGAGTTTTTGTTATTGTTATTGTTTTTGGTTTTAATTCTTAAACACCTTAGCCAGTAACTGTTTGTTTAGTACAGGAAGTCTACATGGATTCCTTTGACAGGAGAGAAAAATTAAAACCATAGTTGTTTAGGCTTTCTAACACTTCAAAAATATTTGTTCTAGTTTAATTAAATGCAGATTAGATTCAGGCCACAAGATTCAAACTCGCTTATTTTAATTTGTTAAAATACTGAAAAATGTCCTAAACTTGGACTAGCAAGAAAAATTCCTTCCTCTTTCTTCCAGATTATCAGTAATTTTATAAAATGTCTTTGTGGAATTTTAAAATTTTCTAGGTCAAATCAATAAAAATAGTCCTTCTGGCACTGGGACTCCCTCATAGTTAACTCTAATTTCTTTGCTCTGTGAATTTGCACTTGACTGGTCTGAATACCACTTCCGCTTGTTTCGGGATATAAGGAAGTTACTGAAACTTACGTGGCTCTCAAGCATGCCAGTCTCTCCTAAGGCTTTATATGTCTTTTGGCACATCTTTTGGCAGCTACAATATTAAATACAGTAAGCAGATACAAAGATGATTAAGGACTGATTTGGCATTTGTACAAAATATTTAAAAATGTATATTCACTTAGTAGGGGTTCAAAATCTCTCCTTTTACTGTATATGAGAAAACATTTCCAATTGAGTTAAGTGTAAAGATAAAGCACTATGATGAAGAATTTGTCTTTCCTTCAATACTTTTGCTGAAGGGTGAAAAAAAGTACAGGAGAAACTCTAAAGAGATTAAGAAACTTCTGTGGCTGCAGTGGGGTTTGAATAAAACAGCAGTTAATTATCAACAATTTTGTTGCCTCTCAATGTTTCCTTTGACAGTGGTAATTTCCTAATGCTAGCACATGAGAGAAGATGAGGTGGTCTTCCTTTACCATTACATGATATTTCATTTTGAGCATTTTTTTCACATTTCATCAACTATAATCTCTCATTCCACCACTTACTTTATTTAAGAATAGTGGTTATCTGAATCACACATGTTTTTATCAATTTTTTTAATGTTACCTGTTAATAATATGATCATTGTGTAGTTACAGAAACTTTTAGTTCTTTCCTTGTTCCATGTAAATTTGCAGCAAGATTTGCAGAAACTGCTTGCACAGTTGAAGGATGCAGAATGACAAAACAAAGACAAACATTCTGTAACTTTTAAATTCTATAAACACAGAGCTTTTGCAGACTTCAAAAACCAGGCCTAATTAAAAGTGCACTGAATTCAGAGATTCCAGTTGATTTTAGAAATCTTTGTTTCCTTTTATATTTTCTAAATCATTTTGGCAGTCTTTACTGGTGTTAAAAAGAAGGTTAACCAGGAATAAATGTAAATCGTCATGCTGTAGTCTCACTTTTCACTACATCTGGTATTAAGAAATAGAAGGAAAAATAGAAGTATTCAGTAACTTGTCTTTGACTAAAAATAGGGCAATCTTCAAAGCTGGATTTATGGTTCTGGTTTTGAAAGTAATTTGAATGTGTCTTTCTCTAAAAGGGCTCAACTTTGCTCTTCCACTATCACTAATTATTTTCTGCCCATACTGCTGGGCCTTCCAGAGTTTTCATTGTGTTGTGGCTGAGGAGTAACTTTAGCATTTCCAAACCTGTGAAATACCAGCTTGTGCTAAACCACCCAGGTTTTAGTCTTACCTTTTGGGTTCTTTTCCTCCCAGGGTCTATTTCTGCAAAATCCTTCACCATAGTTTCATGGTAGTCACGTAGCTTGCATATCTTAGCAACAGTGCACCATGTGCTGTGACAGAGAGAGGAGGATTCAAGGTATTTATCTTAGTATAACATTTCTAGTATATCTAAATATTTTAATACTGATATTCCTCAAAGTAGATGCTTTGGGTTAATTTAAAAACCATTTGAAGCATTATATGGCTCAGAAAAGTGTCCTGAAAAATTATTTCATTTAGAAGGTAAAACAAATGTTTCTCTTCTGCATCTTTCCTATTCAGCTTTGTCACCTTTTGCATGCTAATTCCCAAAAACTTCCCTACAATTCAGTTGGTATTTTAGATAACTCTCTTCACAAGAATGAAAAGACATAACTGAGCAGTAACAATGAAAACTAGGTTTTCATCATAGTGTGGTCAGACTCTTTAAAATCTTGTTTCTCATTTCCAGAACATAAGAATTTTGAAGAACTAATTTTATTGTCATTAAAATCAATGGTATCTTTACTGTCACCCCAAGGGGAACAAGATCTGCAGTGAGAACTAAAAAGAAGTATTTTAGCTTACCTGATCAAGGTAGCATAAAAGAAAAAATCCAAGACAATCCTAAGGCTTATTGGAAATATTTGGGTAAGGACATGTGAATATTTTTCTTTCTCTATTAATTTATGTGAATCCCATCTTTTTGATAATATGGAGGTCTTAAACTAAAGTGTTTAAAAAGAAAGATTTTAATTTTAAATAGTCATAGTTTTTACACTAATGAAGGAGGTCATGATAATCTAATAAAATAGCTTAATTGGCTAGTTTAGTGATATATGCTGAAAAGTTACTACTGAAAGCTGATCTTCACTGAAACAAGAACAGCACAGAGAGGGTCCTTGGAAAAATGACAAAAGATTTGCTAATTTTCATGACACTTTGCAAATGTTACGGCTGCAGCTGGACCCATTTGTTCAGACCTATATGTGGAAGGGAACAAGCCTCACCCCCAACGCTGCCTTTCTGACAGACACTTTAGAAAAAATATCTTCCTCAAATGTGCTGAGATTTTTTATATCAGCTCGTATGTGTGCAAGAATACACAACCACTGACTAGATAATGCAGCAAGAGTAAGTATGAAGTGGAGAAAACGTGAAAAAACAAAGGAGTAGGTAAAACAGGGGAAGAAACAAAACTACAGATCTTAATTTTCTGTGTTGTTTTTCTTTCCTGAAGAAGACAATGCTGTTATTAAACTATGGATTAATCTTGTTGCAAGTATGCTAGCCTTCAAATCATCTTAGACTTCTGTTACATCATGTTATTTGGCAGAATTCATATGATACACCGGATGACAGAATAACAGACTTTGTAAAAAATACTTGTAAAGTATTGAGCATTATGCTGGGCAGTGACAACTGGGTGCTTCACTTTGGAAACTAGATGATCTTTAAAAATAGTTGTTAATAACAATAATATAGAAAAAATGCCATCTTAACTTTTCTTAACACTCAGAATTGTAATTTTTTGGTTTGTTGTTTCTTCTTTCCAAGATGGACATTCAGACATTTGACTTTTAATATACTCAAGTTACTTTTAAGGTAAATAGAACATGAATATTCAAAAATTTTTGAAAATCGAAGTGACTGAAGATGTCTTAAGTTGAGCACCAAAGATCATTAATTATGGAAAAGGGAGAGGCAAAACTAGTATATACTGAACAATATAATACTTACAACTACTGAAACTCACAGTTATTGTTTATATTTCCAATATTTTAGCAATAGTTTGACTAAGACAAAGTGTACTTCATTCAGTCTGAATAAAATTCAGGTAAATTAGAGGTATTGTTTAGAAAAAAATGAATTTATTTTATGATAAAAGTATGAATGGTCTATAAAGAATTGTCATGTCCCTACGTCTTTAATATAGATGGAGAGGATAGGAGAGGGGACAAAGGGAAAGGAAAGGAAAGGAAGGGAAAAATCTGCCATTACTGAGTATCTAAAAGCCACTGCATGGTTTGGTGTTCCAGTAAGTCAATGCCTGATTACCTGCAGGACAGGTGAAGAAATGGTGGGTCCAGATCCTAGGATACTTAACCAGTTGCAAACCTCCCAAGAATGCACAAACTCTATAGGAACTGGTTAGCAGACAATAACAATCAAAAACAGGGGTAAGAGAAAGGAAGTATTCTTTAAAATTACATATTTTTTTATGTCTGTAAGGGAAAGTTGTTTATATAAACTGCACTGAGACAGGTGCAACAGTGGTTCCAAAGAAATCTGAGCTGCTTTTTAAAAATGGTTACAAATTAAATGAAAAGGATTGTTGTTACCTACATGTTGTTAAAGAACTATCAAGTAAAAAAAAACTTTAAGCATTTAAAAGCTCTAGTGATAGAATCAAAGAAAAGATAATATATAAGATATGATTTGCTTTGGTGATTCTCAGCTTCATTTTATATGCCAATTTTTATGCCTTTACAAGCTTATTAGTATACACTCAATATTTCTTGATATTCATGACAAAACCGGAAAACTCAGTGAAACTTTTGTTCCATTAATTCATAAACTCCTCTTAAAATGTTTATTTCAGTTCTGTGAATAGAACTGTAGCAAGTACCATTACATCTTTAATATTCATTTAGTACAATACAAATTGTGAATTTGTTCCAAAGATTCCAAAGATCCAAAGTCATATAATCTATCTACTTTTCAGTTACTTTGAATTTAAATGGTATAGATGTCCAGATGGCTCTACATATTTGTTTGTTGGGTATACCTCCCCAAGAGGAGTGGTAGAAATTCTGTCAGTAATATCACCCGAAATTACAAGATCAGATACTATATAACTGACCTTTAGTGGGTTGAGTGACCAATAGAAGCGTGTAGTTTCTACATGGAAAAAATTCAAAGGATTTTGGAATACATTGCCTTTCTTTGAATCCTTTTTCTAAAACCCCTGATAAATTATTGGTAAGCTTTCTTTGCAATTTTAATGTGAAAATAGTCATGCAATAGAGTCACTCTTCCTAAAATTGTAGGTCAGATCATGAACTATTCCCCTCGGCAGCTTTTCTTTCCCATGTCTCGTTTTTTGATGAGTTTCTCCTTACAATAATTGCTTTGTACATGAGAAAGCATTTACAGCCATTGTTTTGCGAAGTTTCTCCGCTTTCTTTATGGAGAAATGATCTGCTTCTCCCAGTTTAAAATATTTCAGATTTTTTTCTTAATTTAACTTCATGTTTGGTTTGGAGTAGAACTAATTACAACTTGGTAAAATTATACACTGTGAATGTGCTTTTCAACTCGTTGATGAGGGGAAATGCAAACTCAAATGTTGTTCTGCCCTGGTTTTTCACAGCATTCTTCAATTTTTTTTATTTTGGAGGCATGCTATTTTAAGTAAGAAAATATCAAAGGTATTAATTTATTTACAATAGATCTTTTTTCCTGTGAAACAAATAGCATTTCCCTACCCTGACCCTACAGCAGCATCTAAAATACCACACATCTTTCTCAGTGGTGGAATAGGAAATGGCAATTTTGTCTCAAATACTTTTGTTTATTGGCTATCAGCAATATGGACATAGAAAGATAAACTCCTCCACTGCCACATTTTGATTATTCTTTTAAGCTTCAGAGAGATATAATATCTAATATAAGTTTTGGTATAAGAACAGAATGAAATAATGCTTCTGTCCTTCCCCCCCGCTCCCCCCATCTTTTGTGTTTCTTCTTTCAACTTTGCCAGAGGAATATACCCAGGATATCACTACCTTAACAGTTAATCAATTTTTAAGAGTAATGGTTTTCATGTCCTTTTGTTAGAGGTTCCCCCTCCTTTTCCTTGAGCAGCTGCTGTTTTCTCTGAACCATAGCAACCAGTCAAGCAAGCAGAATAAGTAGCTGCCTCAGAAAGCAACACCAACTCTTCTCCATACACGATCTAGCGAAGAGTGCTTCATAGCAACCATTCCCATCCTCCCTTACTAGGCTTATAAATATTATTTCTCATTAATAAGGATCATTATCAAGTAGGGCAGTTCTCTGTGATCTACAGGCACGTGCAGTAGAGAAATTCTCTCAGTTGTGTTCTCTGTAGCTTGTATCCTAATGCCTTAAGAGTATTTCCTTTTATGCTAGGATGAGGCCAGCTTGTATTAGCAAAGAGCTTTTGAAAAGGCCATGTGGCTGGAAAAGAGTAGTCTAGCAGGACTCGTCTTCTTTGGTAGCTTCCAGCTGGTATTGCAGCAGCCTAGCAGAAATAGGAGCACTAGGAAGTAATTATTAAGTTACTTCACATGGCCTGGCACCAGCAGACATTTCCATACCTTTTCCACAGTCTGTAGAAGCTTACCTGTCTCATCTGGAGAAGATATTGCTTTAGATTCACACTTTCCATCAGAGGCAGATTAAGAAATACTGGTGAGTTTCTGATTTTCCTGCCTTGTAAGGGCATGTTTGTGTGTAAAAGTAATAGAAAATTCTTAAGAATGTTTTTGAAGAAAAGAAGGTAAGGATAAATCTGCTACATTGTTACTATTCTAGTCTATCTCTTCCTTAAGCAAGTGTTTTGAGACCACAAGTCTTCAAAAAACACAAGAAAAGTAAAGTACATTATAAAATCAGGATCAAAAGTTAAATAAAACAAGAATGATGATTCATATATGCTTCTAGAATGGCTAAAATATAGTTCTAATTTTTGTTTACTAGATATCATCACTTCTTTTTCTAATTCCTAAAATGATTAATGATACTGAAAAAGACAGGTAGATATTTCCAGGATTTGGAATGAAATCAACTACCTACCTCAAAAGAACAAGCATTTCTCTGTTTTGTATTTTTAACCAAACTGTGATTTAAAATTTGTAAGAATAGATTTGTAGTTCATTTATACTGTTGACTAAACGTAAATTAATATCACTCCTCAGGGACAAGGCTTGTATGCCTTATTGTCTAGCTTGCACTTACAGATTGAAAGAATAAGAAAAACGTCTCTCTATTTTAAAAATTTTCAAGGAATTCCATCAATGAAAATTCAAGTACCATCTGATTTAGGGTAGGAGAAACCTCATTTTTAAAGCATACAATAAAATCATCCTCACGTGAAACCCCATTATTATAGGCAATGAACATCAAGTGTATATATCAAATTAACAAAAATACTGCAGATTCCCTCTGATCAAATAAATTGATGGCTTTATACTGGGAACTTCTGACAACGCTTCATTGAGGGAGCATTAATAGTTCATCAAACTCAAGATTAAGGGCTAGAACAGTTCACAAGATGTTTGAATTTGTACATTTATGCTTTCCAACCTTTATTTTCTCAGGCTGAAATATTTTGGACACTGAATAAAATATATTTTGCATTCTTCAAATATTGCATTTTAGATGTATTGATGTATTCTGACATTTTCAATGCAAGAAGCTAATGAACCTTAGAGTAGAATCTTGTTTCATTATGAAATAAAAAAAAAAAAGAAAGAAAAATAGAGACCTAAAAGGCCAGCACCATGCTAATAAAAATAAAGTTCAGGCTCCTTAGAATGACTTTTTTGCTGCGAATTCTCACTAGAGAGACCTACCTGTTCTGGATAACTTTGCACAGTTTAAAGTTTTCAAATCACTGTGCAAGGAATAATTAATTACGGCAACTGCCAGCAAGGCGTAGCTTTGTTCTTCAGTCAGCTGTTTGTGAAAATGTTGTTCCACTATATGAAGAAAAGCAAGAAAGTAGTCTCGCTGGGTTACTGCAACTGAGAAAGATAACTGTCATTCACTGAGTAGTATTGTTATAAGAAGTTTCAACAGACTGCAGACATAGTTTCAAAGCTGCAGGAAAATGACATGACCTTTCAATTAATACATAAAAAGATAGCTGGAATGTGAGATAGTAAGAATAAACAGTGCACCGAAGTATTTTATTCACATATGAAACATTATTTTGTATTTACCTTAATTTTCAGAGCAGTTGTGGCTCTGCAGTTTTCCTCCAATATTATTTTTTTTTTCCACTGACATTTGTGTCTCAAGTTTAATTAAGCTTTATGAATGCCTGTAAAGCTGGAAGACTTAGCAAAGGCTTAGATATGCCTGCCTGGCAGGAACACTGTTATTTTCAGACTAGAGCTGGTTTTAATTGGATGGTGGAAAAAACACTATTGCAATAAGTGAATCAAATTAATGGTAGAAGCTACTAAAATATTTACAGCATAAAGAAGAAATAAATGATCTGGCAAGATGCTATAGCACTTAATGTGGATGTAAGTCTCAATATGAGGGACAATGGTTAAAAAAAAAAAGGAAGTAAAAAAAAGAGTTTACTAACCCCTACAATAGCTCTTAGGCCATCTACATTGTGTTGCCTTTACTCGGTAAATTACACATACCACCATGATGACATCACTTCAAGGTCCTCAATTAATCTTCCCCCTTTTTATGATCTTTCACACCTTTCATTGTGGTCAAGAACCTTGTGAAGGATGGAGTGGATGCGGATATTTATACAACATTTAATGTAATTGGGTCCTGACCTGGCTAGGCACAACAGTTATATAAACGCATATTAAAAAAAAATAAAAGGACAACTGCTGCAGGGCTCAGCATGCATTGGTTCCTAAACCTGAGGTTTTGTTGCTCCTCTGGGCACAGGAAATATCAGATATATTATGACACAATGAGTGTGGTCTGTCGATAAACTAATATTTAACAATCAAGAGAGATTAAGAACTGAATGTTAGCTTTAAAAAAACACTTCAAAATTCCAAACTAACCTGCTTCCCCAAAAACAATAGGCAAAGTCTAACAGAAACCAATTAACTTGCAGGGTTAGACAGACATTTGCAGAAGTACTATACTTAAGGTTTGAAAAATACAGGTTTAGGAAGAGGAGTGACCTAATATAGAAATGTTAAACACACAGGTTGAAAAAAAACCTCGGGAGTTGAATGGTGAAGGTGTAGTAAGGGGTACTTTTTTCTCTCTAGATATAGAATGTAACTATAATTCTGACAGAGAGCCAAGCCTTGACGTGTCTTGGAAAAAAAGGAAAAATGTAGGTTAACAAACAAGTATAGGTTAAAGAGGTATGTAGGTATCTCTTAAGAAAGTTGTTGTTTTCCTGAAATAGGCTGTTTTAAGGAATTGTGCAGCCCTTTGGGTGTTTCAAAAAAGTTTTTCCTCTAACTCTGTAGCACCACCGTAGAAATATGTGTGTGATGAACTTACAGAAAAACAGTGTCCTCTGCCTCATTCAAAAGACTTTAAGTTAAATATGCCAGTGAGGCATACTTAAAAAAAAGGCTGCAGCTGTAAAGTGCAAGGAGAGGCTGAGAGGTACAGGTCAAAGTGTACATGCAGAATCATCTCAAATACAGTGCCTGAGGTGATCAAGTGTTTTTTTGTAATCATACAAGCATCTTTTTATCTCATCATTGCAAGTGATACATTCATCAGTGTATAAGTGACTGCATTTCCTTTTTCTGTTCCAGAAATTTATCTTCTTGCTGTTGTTTTGACCTTTTGTTTATGTATGTTTATAAAACTAAGATTGAGTGAATGCAGAATCAAAGATGGATTATTGAGAGTGGTATAAGACTGCTGAATATCTTACCTGATGTTTTTCAAAACTTTTAGTATTTGTAGTTGTAACATTTTATTAGATCAATGACAGTTTGTGTGTTGTATTATCTGGACCTTTGTGGAATGCCAGACTTATCTCATTTTTATCAGTGTTCAATATAGGAATATAGTAGTCTATATTAGAAAATGTAGATCATTACAATAACCTTTCCAGGTGAAATCTCACTAATTCTTTTCTGATTCTAAAGATGGGTTTCTCTCATTTGAAACTGTCCTACACAGCTGCCAGAAAACTGGTTTAGGTTTGTCAACAAAAGTTGATGGCAGTAGCTTCTCTTTTAATAAATACAATGGATTTTACCAGGGAAGTAATGCTCCACATTTATGTGACTTTAAGGACTGATTATTCTATGTCCATTTTGATCTTAAAGATTGAAGTATTCTGCCATTCTTCTCTCCTGTCCCAATTCTGTCTTCCTTCTTAGATCCCTAACAGATCACAAGGCTTTCTGGAGTATTTCTCAGGTTTAACTGTATGCTGATCAGTTGGTCCAGTCAAAACCCGCTTTTGTGCTGCACAGTGCCCACTCTTTGCCCATTCCCTGGAAGGTATAGGAACATTATTGTCTAGCAGGCTTGTGCAAAGGCCCGTCATGTTCAGCCTGCATTGTATCAGCTAACATAGTAGATCAGGTTTCTGATCATGACTGTCTTAACAGCATCCAGCTGATGAAGAGCTCCCCTAATAGCTGAGGAAAAAATCCAAGGACACCTGAGGGCATGCAGCATGGGAAAATTAGCATGAGGAACTAGAACTCCACAGTAACAGAACTGTACGTTGTTGAATATTGTGGAGGGGCACTTCACATGATTGGAGTGCTGCAATGGATGGGAAGCTCAAAGATGTGTTTCAGGTATAATTTTTGCCTTCTGCATCAGTAACTTGTTTTTCATAGATATTAATGTCCTTAAAGAGTGAGAGGTTAAGAGCCAGAGAGCATGCATACCACCTCAACTTAACTTCACCCTTAAGCTGCATTAATCAGCTAAGTGGTCTGATCCAGACTGAAAACCTGTCTTAAGGACCAGGTGGTGTCAGGTATATCAGAAGGATCAGCTGTCAACATCCTGAGTCCAGTGCTTTACATCCCTACCTAAAGGGCACGTTCTAACAAACAAAAATTTGCTGAGAGAACACTTTGGAAAAAGTGTAAAAGAATTTCTGAGAAAATTTCCCCAAGTTCCTCCTGCAACAGCTATTGCACTGCTGGGGTATTTGTTCTGGTATACTGTGTGGAAAAGTTTAAGAGAAGCTCGAACACTGAAGAAGAGAAGCTTTGTGTAGTTAAATTCCTCATCTTCATGTAGGAACTCTTACAGTGGAAGGAGTTTGGAAAGACTGCAAATTCTGCAGTGTAGGTTTACCTATAACTCCTTTGTGCTAAGGTCCCAGCCATTCTATTAGTCTGATATTTTCACTTGTGTTCAGTCATGTTATACTGGCTAGATATCTTCCTCTTGTGAGGACAAATTAAGAGGAGATTCAGAACAAAGAGGGAGAGCTGTGCTACCTGACAGCTGAATTTTCTGTGCTGAAATCTATAAGTGAGGCACCCAACCCTATCCATTCTTTGTCTCTGCTCCTCAGGAGGAGGGTAACCATCTGGAAAAAGGAGGGGGAAATTGTGCTTGTAGTGGAATCTTATTTTTCTAAAAGAATATTAGATCTGCAGAGGGCTATTCTGAGACACACAGAGGAGTCTAAGCTTTAGTAAACAATCATATTTATATAAAATCTGCCTGTGAAAGTATTGCAGGGTATAAAAATCCCTAGAACAATAAATCTTCTTGTTCTTCCTGATGGAGATAGATTCTAAGGTCATCAGCTATAAGGATCAGATGAGTCTCACATGAATGCTTTGGCCCAGAGCTGCACTGGTAATAAACAGGATTTTTATTACATTTCTAAGTGCTCCATGACATGTGTTAAATTACTGCAGGCTTCACAAACTGCAGCTCAGAAGTATTGTACAATAGGATAGTTCAAATTTGTTCCCTTTGCTCCATTTCAGCACAGTGCTTCACCTTCTCTTGCAGAAGAAAATATGCCTTTTGTTTCTTTTATTCACTGTCTGATCAGGCCTGTTCAATTTTGACATGATTATGGTAAAAGAACTGAAAAATTTTTCATATTGTCACAGAGTGAAATACTTCATTCATCGCTTGAACTTTTTAACTGTGATGGACCCTTCCATTTCATATCAGTTTGTCTATCATTAATTTAAGTTTGCATCTAAAGTGTAGGATGTAGAAGCCCTTCCTAGCTTGCGATAACTGGATACATCTCAGTTTTTTATCAGTTAGGATGATGACGTGCACTCACTTCCTCCTGGCCATTCTGTCTAGGCAAGATCGGGGCTTAGTGTACCAAGCAACAGATACGCATCTACAATATACCCCTGTCCTAAATGAGGTCATAGTTCAATAGAAACAGCAATAAGTTCAGAGATACTAACCCCAAGATCCTTATTCTTTTAGTTTTTATTTTTTATTAAATTTTATTAAAATCTGTGAGTCTAGCTTTCACAGGGTTACATTATATGGCATATGCTTCAAGGATCAGTGAATTGGTGCATGTATTTGAATCAATGTTGGGTCAGAATCTTAACCCCATTTTTGTGTTTGGAAATGTTCACTCTATCACAAAAATCAAGACTGAACAAATTATTATGATTATACGTGAATCAGAGCTTCTGCCTCTCAATCAAATCTTTCAGGGAAAAGACACCCATCAGTAAACTATTGTGGATAAATTCAGTGCAAAACTAAAGTAAATGAGTTGTATCTTTTTTGTTTTATCACTTCAGGCATAGCTAGGGACACATCCAAGTCTTTTAATGAAACATGTCTGAGTTTCCTCAGCAGAGCTGATTGCCTACCCCTCAGCTTATGCTTCCATTTTATTCAGTACTTGGAATGAATAACGATAAAAATAAAAATTAAAAAACCCCTGCATTTTCTCATTTAAAATCAGATCTCTAAAGGTTAACGCAGCAATATTGCAGGGTGAATATTTTGCAGGTGGGTATTCTACCAGCAAAGTGAGAAGAAACTTACAATGCAGAACCATAGCCAGTCAGTGCCACTCCCTGTAACCGAAATACTGAGAAATCTTCAAAAATATTTTTCTTCATTTATTCATGGCATACATGTACCTCCACACCCTTGCAGAAAGAATTGCAAAACATAATCTGACCTTGAGGTAGGTGGTGCCTTATTGTGGCTAAGCTGTTCTTGCGTGACAGAGATGAGTATGTACTTTACTAGTTTCATCTTCTAAGAATTTTGAAAACAATTGCAGAGGAAACAACCTCTATAATTTTTATTCAGAATAGTAACTCAATAATTAAAGGTTAACAGTTTAGGTAAATTAGAATTAAAAAGCCTTAGCAAATTGTTAGTGAAGTAACTGTACTAAAGTGAATCTTTTTATACTTAGTGCTTGTTTAAAAGGAGAAATCCTGGAAAGTTACTGAAAAATAACTAAGGGGAAAATTTAAAGTAAAATAGCTGTCTTTACTAGCTGTTCTGATTTTTTTTTCTTCTTTTTTTTCTTTTCCCCTGGAAGCAAGCTTTTACGCTCAGCTGGCATCATAGTAGATAGTTAATTTGGCATTATTTGTAACTGAAAATCTGTAATGTTATTTTTCATTTCATTCTGACAATAATGCAGAAATGATTTTGGGGTTTATTTTTAGCTATCGGTAGAAAATTTTTTTACATTAAAAGTATGAAATACTATCATGTCATTTATCTTCTACATCTATTAGCTCCTTCATTTTTCAAATATCATCCCTGTTTAGTCATTTCTTCTATTTGAACTAAACAGTTAGAATTAGATCAATCTCATTACCATGTTTGTGTATACTTTTTTTCAGGAACAAAAAAGTAGGAAACTTTTACGTGCTCATCATTTTGTGGTCTTTTTCTTGGCATTTAAGTTTTTCTTTAAATTTAGGATTTAACTTACAGAGACGCCATAGTTTTTTCATGAGAGTCGCAATAACTTCAAGGATGCTTCTGTGATAGCATCCTTGGGCAAATCTATATTTCTCTCCACCAAACCACCTCTCCCATATATAGGCCATTTGACATATACTTTAAGCTTCCATGGCAGTCTTCCCTTGTAGCCATATTTTGGTCATGGCTCATATTGTTTCAGCTATTTGTTTCCATTAAAGAGTTCAATATCTCTTTACATTTATTCTAAGAAGCAGCCATTATGCCTACCAGCTTCAAAGAGATTTAACTCAACTATTAGCACAAGGGGGCTTCATAACTACAGAATTATGCTTCATTAGTCCTATCCATCAAAACATGATTGTTGGCTTCATGGGGAAGTTAAGATACTCAACATATCAAGTTCTAAGGTCATACAAATAGATTCTACTCCCAGAGCTTGTCAAGTGCGTCCAGCTGGAACACCCAAGGGTCAGGGACAATACTACATCTATTATAAGTTGGAAAGAAATATCTGCTGTTGTGTGGAGAAGGAGCATATATTTGGGAAAACAGAACATGTATTTTTGAAAAGAGGGAGAAGCAAATTACAAAGAATTCCAAACACGCTGGATTTTTACCCAAGGTAAAAGTGTTTCTCTGCTATAGGCCAAGCAGCCGGTAGGAGGCAGTGTGATATTTGCAATAAAATTCAGTCCCATATTCTGAGTAAAAATCATATCCTTTTCTTCCTTGTGATAATCAAATTATTTTGCATTATATGTGCTCTATGACAGTTTTGTAAGCCTGAGGCAAATTAATCTAGTCACTTGTATGGGACCACTTATTTTAATAAGAAAATTATACTTTAAGTCATACAATAATTCTTACAGCTTTTTACTGTTAATATTTTTAAAAAATCAGAGTCCACCTGTAACTAAATGCAAAGAGTAGTAATAAGATATTTCAAGCAGCAACTGTACACCGCCAGTCTAAATTTTCAAAGGCAGGCCATTAAATTGGTCTCTTGCATCCTTTTATATGTAGTTTTAACTCATAAACAACCTCCACAGGTAGGTAAGAGGATTAAATGTGAATTGAACCAAACCAAAATTGCACTCCATCTACTGAAAAGGCTCAGGAAGAGGTGTTGCTGTATAATTTTTGGCCAACTTCACACGCACTCATGTGCCTTCCAATCAAGTCAGAGCATTTCTAGCTGTCTGCCATGGGCAAACAGCTTATGATTAGCAGATGTACCATATTACTCATTAGACCTTAAAAGCAGATGGAGCCTGTATTTGGAGGATATTTTTGGTCAATTTATTTGGACTTTGGTATTTGATGTGAACACTGTTCGATTGGAAACAACACAGAAATGACTGATCGGTGCTTGTGATTTTTAATCTGTGCTACAGAGTCAATCCTCCACGAAAGGAAAGTCTTTTTATAACATCAAATATACGATAGTAAGAATGACTGTAGAAATTGTTCCGAAAGGCCAATGTCCAGTTCCTAGGCATTGCAAATACTGAAAATTCTATCAATACACTCAAAATTAGCACCACATAGAAATTAAAATAAATAAATATGCAATGCCGCAAAGCTGTCCCTCTCAAGTGTATTGTTCAGTCTGGTACTGTGTCTAAGTTTACTGATACCATGACCAATTTCTGGTTTTCTTCATCCTAATTGTTAGAAGTATTTTATTTTTTAAAGGAAACCTGGTGGACAGCTTCTTAGATGGCAACTTGAAGACTTACACCATTATGATGTGATGACGAGAGTCTTTCCCTCATTTTCTATCAGTAAGTGCTCAAAGTTAAATATGAAATTAGAGATATCTATTTAATTGTTTTCACACATTGATGAATATTCCACCATCCCATCAAGAGGACTTTGTCTGGGGCATGTAGCTTTCATTCCGCTAAGCAACGTATTATTAAGGATACTAATTATCACTGCAGATATTATTGTTGCACCTTTCTTACATAGTTTGAGTTCTTAGGGCCCACAAAGGCACTTTAGTCTTGAAATAGTTAATGACATCTATACAACTAAACAAGAATTGTTCCCGATGGAAACAAACCTCTGTTTGTATAGCAGTTGCTGAGTATTCTAAATATAGCCAATTCAGAGACAAAACCCAGGATTTACATTTTCTCCACTACAAATCAAAGACTGATATATGAAGTGTTAGTTGCAAATATCTCTGCAGAATTTTCAGGGGTATTTTTCAGAAAGGCTGTGTCATTGCATAATAAAAAAAAAAACCATTAAAATCTGGGCACTTTGGCATACTACCTCAAATATGAAATAAATTCAGGCACTGTTATATGAAAATCTGGGATTATAAATTTTAATGATCCCCTGTTAAAGATCTGAGGAATAATTAAATATATTTACGAAATATTAGTGATAGAGCAGTCTTTGATGGTTTGTATGTCCTGATCTCTCTGAATTTGAATATTGTAAGGTTTCATGTTAAGTCTTGTTTCTGAAATGGAACAAAATTATCCTAAGATGCATGCCAGACTCTCTTCCCATAGGATGGTTGTGAGTAGGTTTTCTGAAGAAACATGGTAATTATGCTATATTTACTATTTTAACTGTTTATGGTGTTACTGGTGGGTGGGTGCGAGGGGAATAGCTCCATGTGATAATGCCTGTATTTTTTTATATAGACAGCTTGTTGCACTAGCAAGACGTCTCCCTGTTATAAAAGGATATTAAATTTATAATCTTCCAGTCAACATCATTAAATATCTGTTCCTCTCAGCAGCTGAATTTGTTAAGGAAGTTGGTACCCCTGTAGGTCTCTGATGAAGGCATATGCTGCAGCATGATACACTGCTTATCTACAGGCATAGCTGTGCAGACAGAGGTTTTGAGAAGGATTTGCTTCTCTGACTTGGAGAAGACTGAATGCAACAGTTATTTTGTGTAACATATTTCAGAACCTATTGCTGCTGTACACGGAGCAAAAGCTGAAAACAAGATAATGTCTGAGTTCCTGCAGTGGTCCACAGTCCTGTTAGAATGATGGGATAATTAGCCTGGCTAGATTATGTTAATTTGCTAGCCAAGTCAAACTTCCCTCTTCCAAAATCAACAAAGAAACAAGTAATTTAAAAAAATGTAAACATCCTATCTTTGAGGGCTTCTCTTCATCCCCTGGTCACAGTGTGAGGACCTTTTTGCCAGCTTCACCTGCTGCAGCCAAAACCCCAGGGAGTCCAGATTCTCTCTGTTCCAGGCTGGAAGCAGAAAAACAGCCATTCATTAGGACCTCAGACTTCTGCTCTGACCCTCTACTCCCCTGAGGCCCTACTGCACTATGTGCCTCTCCTCTTTTTCACTGAAAATTGAGTTTTCTCATTTCATTGAACTTCAATGAGCCTTTGTGGTGGTTTGACCTTGGCTGAACGCCAGATGCCCACCAAAACCGCTCTATCACTCCCCTCCTCAACCAGACAGAGGAGAGAAAATATAACGAAAGGCTCATGGGTTGAGATAAGGACAGGGAGATCACTCAGCAATTACTGTCACGGGCAAGACAAATTCAACTTGGGGAAATTCGTTTAATTTATTACCATTCAAATCAGAAAAACACCTTCCCCTCACCCCTCCTTTCTTCCTGGGCTTAACTTAGTTCTGGATTTCTCTATCTCCTCCCCTCGAGCAGTGCAGGGGGATGGGGAACAGGGACTATGGTCAGTTCACCACATGTTGTTTCTGCCACTTCTTCCTCCTCACATTCTTCCCCTGCTCCAGTGTGGGGTCCCTCCCATGGGAGACAGTTCTCCATGAACTTCTCCAATATGAGTCATTCCCATGGGCTGCAATTCTTCTACAAACTGCTCCAGGGTGGGTTCCTTCCATGGGGTGCGGTTCTTCAGGAACACACTAGCTCCAGCGTGGGTCCCCCACCGGTCCACAAGTCCTGCCAGCAAACCTGCTTCAGTGCAGGCTTCCCATGGGTCACAGCCTCCCTCACGCATCCACCTGCTCTGACATGTGGTCTTCCATGGGCTGCAGGTGACTATCAGCTCCACCGTGGACCTCCATGGGCTGCAGGGTCACAGCCTGCCTCACCATGGGCTTCACCACAGGCTGCAGGGGAATTTCTGCTGTGGTGCCTGGAGCACCTCCTCCCCCTCCTTCTGCACTGACTCTGGTGTCTGTAGAGCTGTTGCTCTTGCATAGTCTCACTCTTCTCTCTTGCTGGTGCAGATATTCCCCCCCTTCCTAATATACTATCACAGCAGTATTACCACTGTTGATGATGGGCTCGGCCTTGGCCAGTGGTGGGTCCGTCTTGGAGCCGGCTGGCATCCGCTCCATTGGACATGGGGGAAGCTTCTGGCATCTTGTCACAGAAGCCACCCCTATAGGCCCCCCTCTAACAAAACTTTGCCATGCAAACCCACTAAAGCCTTTCATATTCCTTCTACTCAATGGTCCCCAATTACATGACGCCTTTCTGTTAGGTCCCAGGATAAGTAAAAAAGACCAAAATAAACCCATGTTCTTCTTAAAGACTACACTGATATTATTGGTGAATTAAGTATACTATTTTATGTATTTATGCTACTTCCATTAATTAAAATGGTAACACATCTTTCTCTAGGAAGTCTACAATCTGTGCATTTTTTCCCCTAAATTTGAAGTTAAATTAAATTGAAAGCAGAAAACAGATGAACAGCTGTCTGTAATAATAGGTTTTTAAGTGTTTTACTAGACACATCAACAGTTTTTGGTATACAGATAGGGAAATGGGACATATGGCAATGGTGAAGAGCAATTACGACACTTCTTGAACATGCTAATAGCACGTACATGTAATCACAGTCACTTTAAAGCTTCCTTTATTTGAAGCTCTTCATCTTCAAGTTGTTTTTCTACAATTACATCCTAGCAATGATGCAATATATCACCATGCAAAGTGTGACTACTATTGTACCTCTTAAATGTCTATCAGAGGCAATGCTTTAATAATATAAATTACCTCAGGGTTGAAAGCATATTTTGCAATGACTCTGTCTAGCTGTCAAAATCTTTATTGCTACACATAAAAAATAATGGAATTATATTTGCAAGACCATGGCACTTATGAAGCCTTTGTAGTGTGTTCATTATATTTTCTGCATCAAATTATTCATTTTATTGTCAGTTCTTACCTCATTTTCTGCCAGTGCTATTCCCTTAAAGCTAACCATGTTAGATCTTCAGTCTTCCCTTATATTTTACAATTCTGTACATCTTGACTAAAAATATGGCGAGAAAGTATTATGTGCGTTTCAGATTCATGTGTACTTGCCAGTGTTCTCACACAGACTGATTGTGCATTTTTTCTTGTGATTATCCCTGTAATGATTCCTCTTTGTTGCTGCCAGATAAAAGCTCAATCACAGTTCAGAAAAGACGGGTGAAAGAGTGATGGGCTGAGTTGCCTGCACATGAATTGTGACCATTCTTGACTCTGGGAAAACAAGATTGATTATAAGCAGTAAACAATCCTGTCCTTGACAGTGTGACACATTGAGTGAAGGCATTATCATATTAGCCAAGCTGATTAATTTAAAATATGATATGCAGCGTTATATGTTTTCTGGCTGGTATCCCCTTCTAAAAAGCCTTTCTCTTTGTTGTGATCACAAGAAGAATGAAAAATAAATCATTCTTTATAAATTTATATCTGTCTCTTTTAAAGAGATAAACCTAGTATAAAATAAATTGATGTTATTTCAGTGATAATCTGTAATAATGATCAATTACAGCAGTGATAATTATCCATTACAATTGGTTGCATACATCTCAGGCAGAGGACCCTGGAACAGATGAGCTTGCTGGTTTGTACACTGATTTAAGGAGCTGACAATTTAAATACGCAAGACAGACAAGTGATATCCTTTTTACTTAGAAAGATTTTTTTAATATCCTGAAGCTTCATGTAGATTAATGAATTGGTGCCTGTGTGTCAAGGAAGCTTCTTCATTTATTTTATATCAACCTGTGATCTGGGTCCATGTAGAAGTAATATTATTTGATGGAGTTTCAAGACAGCCAGTTGGTTTGGTAAATATTACCAAATGCTGTAAGAAATTCTTTTGCCAGCAAACTATAAAATCTGTTATGTTTTGTACTGTGAAACTGTGAGGGAGAAAAGTTTAGTTTTCCAGGGCACCAGTTCTCTTGATACTATACAGTTCCAGCGCTCTGCTTCAACAGAATGCTCCACTTCAGAATGGAAAACTGCATGTGAAGCTAGGGAGGAGAAATGGCACTTTCTTTTCATTCAAGGATATTTTGGGGAGAAGCAAAGGGGGTAAAGAAAAACATTTTTTTCCTGTCAATTTATATGGTTTCTATGTGATATTAAAACTAGCTAAGAGAAAAAAAATAATGAAAAACACATCCGAAGTAAAATTTTGTCTGAAGGAAAATGTAGCACATAAAAAATACAGTGTTACCAAAAATACAAATGAAAGAGCATTGCTGCTGTTCTGACAACTTTACATACATGTAGTGCCTTTAAAATTTTTGAAGTCTTTTCAAAATTAGCTTTCTGTAAAATGTTTGCAGATAGGCAAACATTAAGGTAACTCAATAGATCACAGAGTTGTCTTAAAAAAAAAAAAGTTCTCAAATCCTGCAGTGAAATGCATTAGTGGTTTTCAGGAGTTCTTTTATAAATACTTTGCACTACTTACTGTCCAGAATAACAGGAGACAAGAAGTTATGTTCCCTGGGCAGGAAAAGAAGGTAAAGAACTCACTCTCTTTTTAGTAACAAGAAAGAAGTCATTGGAGAAAAATACTGGGAAAAAAAAAAAAGTGTAAAATATTAAATTCTTTTATTTAGCTGAATCCTGAGCTATTTGGGTTATAGTATACTTGTGTTTACTGTAACAAAGTAGAGTAACCAAAACTACGTTTATCTATGAAAGTGTCTATATAAAATTCATTCATGAAAAATCACGGAAATCTGGATTTGCTACACCCTTATTTAAGGAAGATAAGAAGTCCACAAATAGGTGTATGTCAGAAATTAAAGTGTTTCTAACACCAATTGAAAACAAAATATCTAGCGAGTATTAAAAAGGAAATGCATTATTTTCTAAATGGAATATTTGCCATATTCATTTACAGTAGGAGGGGCCTGGATTCAATACCTCAGAAAGTTGTCCTTTCCTAATAGGCAATGTAGAAATTCTTAGCTAATGAAGCCATTGCTGATTTTGTTATTTTTATTCTGGCAGAACAAATACAGAAGCTGTTCTTAGCATTTCATCAGGAAACATATAAATCAAAAGCCCTATACTTTTCTCTGTGTCTCTGGTATTTGTAACCCTAAGTCAATGCTTCTGCTGCTTGGAGAAAGTAGTAAGTAAACAAATAACACACTATGGAGAGTCTTACCCAGTTATGAAGATGGCATTAACTGTGCAATTGCAGGAATAGAAGATGAAGCTTCTTTTTCCAAAAATTATTCTGTATATATTGGTGAAAGTATTTTTTCTGAATTTCTAGGCCATCTGGGTGGATTTTGTCTTTGCACCCTCTAAATGTTCTAATCCAAATGACTATATTTGTAATCTTAAATAATTCAGCTATTATTTATGTCATATAGATCTATATCTTTTTTTATAATTAATAGGCATGGTGATTTGAAATTCAAATGTGTTCATGTGGCTTCCTTACATTACAAGTGTAGTATACATCGCAGACAGAGAAGGTGAGAATCTATTCTAGGAAGATAGCAAAGAAAGAAACAAACACAGAAGTGTAGGGCTAGAATTTATACAACTACGACATGTAACACTTGAATACTCAGTGAAAAGCTTTAAATGTCTTTGCTGGGGGAACACTGGATTATTGACATCTGAGTGAAATACTTGGCCATGTATAATGAGAGGTTTGAACAAGAATAGCTAATGAAATTACTGGTGGTATAAAAAGCAGGCAGATTCTGTTAGAGGTTAAACCCTATAATCAGCTGCACATCTTAATGACTCAGTTAACCAAGAAAGCAAAATACTTTCAGAGATTGTAGGAATCCTGCAACACAACTTGTCCTAAGGTACTAATGCCAGCAGAAATTTGTAATTTTTACAGATAGTATGGAGAAAAACGAAGCTGTTACTTCATAGGATTCAATTGCAGAAAGTAATAAAGTCCATGACTGTTTAAAGCATTGCACAGGCAAAAATGGGAAAATCTGGCTGAAATATATCAATTAAAAAAATAGGTGTTGGTGATTGAGACTGATGTGACCCTAAAACAAGCATGAGATAATTACTTTTGACTAAATAAATCAAAGAGCTGCAACAGTGTCATGAAGCCTCTGCAGGAGAAATATTATTTTACCAGAAAGTTTATGGTATAAAACCTTTACTGACTGTATAGTTGAATGTTAGGCATGGTTTCAGAATATATGCAGTTCAAGAGCAAGATTGTGAAAAAAATAGGGGACAGAGAAAATGTACAACCCTCTGCAAAAAGTAATTACTGCCCCCCTGAGAAAAATACTGGAGATCTGTAGATTCAGCAGTTTGCAAATGACAATGTAGGGGCCCCTGAGAATACTCTAGTCATCTCAGTAGTGATGGGGCTACTAGCTACATCAAGAGTTAGCCCTTATGTATCTCCATCTTGTTAATAAAACAGTATTTGCAATCCAGTTATTTCAGCTTAGTTTCCTCACAGTCTTACTAACACATACAAAGCAATAATGCATTGTTACAAGGATATTTTATGAACCATTTTTCATTCACCGGGAATGTGTATGACTGGTGATAGATCAAAATTCTACATCCATCTACTGAAAGCCATAAGAAATCCTAACTGCAGAGAATATGTCCCATAATTATACGCCATAAATCTTACTTTTCTACTAATGGCCTCCCTCTTCCCTAGGAAATGTTTTTGGGTTCACAGATCACAGATCATTGAAAATCACTGCCCAGTGATATATTCCTAAATCCATAACTGATGTTTCGCTTAGGAAAGTATAACAATCAGATAATATTAACTACCCTGTAAAAGCCTCTTTTGCAAAAAAAAAAAATAGTTAGAGATTATCATATTAAAGTCATGACTCTATGGCCAGCCACAGATAGCTTATTTGCTTTCTAACCAATCTCTAACTCCTAGACACACAAACATGTCCCACCACCACTCCAATCTCAGTGGTTTTTTTTTACAGAAACCCTCTCTCTCTTCCAAAACACCAAACCCGAGAAGAACAACTAACTCTCGATCTTTGGTATTGCATTTCCTCATAGGTTCTTATTGCCTCCAAGTCAAAGCATCATTTCCAAGCAGCTATTCAATGACTGATTGGAAAGAATAGTTTAGCTATATCTATTGTCTTTGGGTGGCTGGAATCAAGGTACACTCAAGCTTCTTGCCTTTATGGACAGATCTAGACTGTGAGCTACTACCTGTGTGTTGGGGGTTTCTTTCCCTTGAGAAACAGATGACTTGATCCATTCTATAGGCAGAGTTTGAGCTGATCAGTAAGCAGCCTGGACAGCTATGGACATTTGTTTTAAGTCCCAGCATGTTGGTAAAGACACAGACATAATGTACGGACAGATTTAGTTCCATCATCAGTATCCTACCTTATATCTGTCTGTAACCTTTAGCTTCACTCCTTAAAACTCTCAAATACAAAGAGTCTGGGCTGAATGACCGCTCTTCCTTTCTGCCTATGGAAGAAAAATATGACATTTCTGGAGGAAAGCAACTTGCCTTACCACATGCAGTTCAATCTCTTCATGGACAATCCAGAAAAAGGGCTCTAGAAGGTCTGTGGTAGGACCTATGCTCAGACAAATATTCTGTACTGATGTCTGAGGAGTTATTTAAGATTACAGTATGTACACAGCAGGGAATAGCTATTTTATCTGGAATGTAGATAATCATATGCTCGTGTCTTCACTTTCTTGAGAACATGCTATCAATCCAGGAACATCTGGTTTTCTGCAATCTGTTTATAGTCAGCCATCTAAGCTATTGATTTCAATGAGAAGTGACAACAGTGCTCACTCTAGGACACTCACTGTACTGAAGAGGATTTCTTCAAGACTGTGGATAGAAATCACCAGGCTGTCATCATTTTATCTATTGTCTTCAATAACATTATCACATGTGCTAACAGATAGACATTGTTTAGAATAGATGAAATTATTGCATCATTTATTTATTTATCAATTCGGTATTTACTCTTTGCCAGAATCTTTGCTGCTTCCTAAGGTTTGATCAGAAGGTTGTCTGACATTACACTTTTGTGCATCAGAACTGAGGTATTATCCAGGCATACAAATGCACATATAAGGAAAAAATTCTGGATGAAATTTAATTTTAGTCTTTATATTGCAATGGACTTGCATGTGACATTCTGACTTCAGAGTCTGTTGGGAGTATTTGTTTTCCATTTTTACTGTAAGTTACTGAACTTGCCCACTTTTTTTGCGTTCTGCACACAGAATTGTCTTTTCAGACTTTTTGGCTGTTTAGTCACTAGGGTTGTCTTTCAGAAAAAAAAGCCAGGGAATTGTAGTTACTGAGAGCTGCCCAGGAATACAACTGCTGATCTTGTAAGCACGTGGACCAACAAGCACAACATAGTGCCTGCTTCTGTACCTCTAGCACAAAAGTCTTGATAATTAGTTCTGAAGCTGAACATAATCCTATGATCCCAGTTTCCCAGAAAGTGATTCTTTCTGTTGACACACTACGAATGTCAGGATTAAAAGGAATTCTTTAACTAAGTTCCCATTGTTGAACAGGAAACGAAAAAATAAATGTATTCTAAATATTTGGCACATGCAAGCTAGGACCTTAATCTTTTCTTTTCCTTCCAAACCAGATTTTTTCAAACAAACATATAACATTCTTTATATGGCATAAGTTGCTATTTGTTTGGAAAATGTATTTTCCCCTCTTATTTTTGAGAAATATTTGCAATCAAATTCTTATTTTGTGTCAAATTTCTTAAAAATAATGGATGATAAATAATTATATTTTAGTTAGATTTTATCAGATGCCTCTGGTGTCAGTAGACTTCATTCCCTCAACTTCTTTTTAGGCTATCCTTTTAAAACCAAAACATGTCTCTAAACACGATGACAAAGGAGCTACAGTGTAGTTTGCAATTCTGAATCTAATATGAGTATTTTCATTGTCATCCTACATCTTTGAATTGGGTATAAAATATTTTGTGGATTTTAGAAAACAGTTCAGGTTCTCACTACTCATTAAGAGAGCAAAAGAGTGAAATATAGATGGATGCAGTGATCGCTAATAATTATGATAAATCATTTTTTCATACTAGAAAAATATGATAAATGTTAATATGTGAGACAATTATTTTTTAAAACCCAAACTAATTCATAGCAGACATTCTTATAATGTTTTCATATGCCTCATTTTCATAGGTTACATAAGTAAAACAAATTTCACCCCATGTTTCTGATTTAACAGTGTCTTCCAATTCCACTATATAGGCATAATACCTTTGGAAAAAATTCCATTCTGTTCTGTTTTTTGTATCTCGGTTCATTTAAGTTCAGTGTCTTGAATTATATAAAAATATATGTCATGTCCTTCATGCTAGGTATTCTGAACAGCATAAATGTATTTATGGGCCATAAACTTCTTTAGTGGAGAGTATTATTCAAGCAGTAATACAGAAGAAAATAAAATATTTTATTCTTCATCTTTATTCACTTTTCAGCTTTTGAGTGTTTATTGATTAAGGTGCTGTACTTACAGTCCTGAGGGAAAATCTCTCTTTTCATCCTCACAGCTTTATCAATTTTTCCATACTGTTTTGGGTAGGACCTAAATCTAGGAAATCACTTTAAGCTTGTGAGTAGTCTCTTCTTAAATAGATTATTCACATGCCTAAAATTCAGCAGTATAGAAGGTTTCAGGCTTTAATTATAACAATCTCAGGATATCAGGCATGGAAATGGAGAGAGTTTAGTTTCAAATTCCCTTCAACAGGAATTAGGGTTTCATCAAGGTAGTTGCTCTCTCCTCTATGAGACTAGCCACACTAGAATCACTTCCACTGACCACTCTGCCAGTCTGCTACCGACATCACCTTCGCAGGCGTATTAAACAATCAGCAAAACGGTAAAGGAAGGTGTGAAAGAACTAAGTACACCTTATAAAACTACATAATCCTGGGAATTTCTTTCCATTAGTCTGTATCATTATTTACCACAGATCTTGCAGTGATTCTGTAAGAAATTTGATAAAGAACCCAATCATCTTTTACTTCAAAGCAAAATAACGATCAAGTTTGTGATGCAGCTACTCTGTGACGGATCTAATATAATTAATATCCAGTGTATATTAATTATTCGCATCTGTGACTGAATTGGCCATTAAAGTTTATATAATGTAAGCAGGGAAGGCGCTGCAGCCTTTTACGCCCCCTCTGAGGTTTCCTGTCCTCTGTTTTGTCTCATATTCTGTCCAAAACAGCTATCAGAGGGTCTGAAACTGATATCCACATAATCTCTACGTGTGTATGTGTGTCTGTCTTTCTGTCTATCTATCATCTTTATACACAAATAGACAAAAATCTACACATATTTGTGTGTGAAAATCTATCTATCTATATATTTATATAGAGACATATACTGGGGGGTGCAAGGATCCACTTTCAGTTAACTAAAGGGCATCAGAACTGCCCCACTGTTTAAAGACTTTCTAAGTCACACCATTTTCTAGAAATCACAAGCCATAATAAGCACATAAAGTTTGCAAAGCTTTTCCTCTTCTTTTCTTTTCCCACCTTTTTTGTGAAGAGATTTGGTTTTTTACTTTAATTGATTATTTTTTTAATCTGAAGAAAGAGAATTGCCTTTAGAACATTAAATTCGCCTGAAACACATTTTCATCGTCAAAACCTAAGAGTATATTTACTGCTTATAACTGAGCTGCAGAATCCAACATGTGAGCTTTGTTATGGGTCTTGCTAGAAAGTCTTGCTTCATTCTAGGCTGATATTCTGACTGGGAAATGTTTTGAGGAGACTATATTTACTGACAGTGAAGTGACAGATTCAAAAACTTTGTGGAAATTTTTCTTTTCAGAAAAGATATATTTACAATAAAAGAGTAGTATTTACATATTTAAAAAAAAAAATGACCAACACTTTTAAAAAGTGAGATGTAAAGAAAACTTAGTCACACTTGAAATATGATGATTCCGCTTCTCTTTCTTATTCCCATGTTGCACTCACAGAGTCAATATTATACATCTTTGGAGCAACAAGAAAATGCGCACTTACCATATATATTTGATTCAGGATCCACATATCCAGCTTATATTCATGCTGTCATATAAATAAATATAGAACTATGACACATTTGCTTTTGATTGTCACTTCAGTATCCTTTTCACTAGAAAGCTAATCCAGGTTTACTAAGAAATTCGAATTTTGGTTAGGCTGGGCTAACATTAGCATACCAGTAAATATCACATGAACTGTACTTGCATGTTTTTTCTTAGCTTTCAGACTTTACTACTACAGTTTCTATTATTTCCAGATGACAGGACATGGTGCTGAAAAGTATGGGAAAATATGGTTAAATTAATGGGCTTCCTGCAAACTAAATCATTCTGAATCATTGAACGTGGCTTCTGCATTATTGCATTGTTGCTTAAAAGCAAAAAGCCAAATCACAGTGCTGGAATTTCCTCAAACAGATTATCTGATGAACTGATTCCTGCAGAGGTGAAGAAACGTCATATATTCTTATGCTTGATGTACATGCCTCTTCAAGAAGATATTTATATCTGTGACAAAGTCACAGGCAGCGAATTTATATTCCCACCGGTTATGTTACCATTATCACAACACGTGTATAGAGGTTCTATCTAGACTGAATTTTGTTCAGCTTTCCTCATTTAAAAGAGCTCATATGTTCTTCAATAGATTAAAGCTCAAAATCAGAACACCTTTGGAAAGAGGTTTATTTTCTTCACACAGGAAATTAAAACTGGCTGTTATTAATTTTCAGATATCAGAGGGATGCAAGAAAAAGACATACCGGGTCTTGTTAATTACTAGGTCTTGGAAGTGTATTCACACTAAATGGCAGCCTGTAACAAAAAAAGTCTTTAAAATGCATTTTTGATTATTTGAATGTTTCTTGAGGAATATATATCTCCTAATTGTGATAGATTAATGGATCCTTTCTGTTAGATTTGGCATCTGTTTTTAGAATCTGTTTTTAGAAGAAATGCAAACATATTCCCATAATTTTTTGTCTTCTCATATTGCTGCAGATGCTAAAACTTACTGATGTTCTAATATATTTAAAAGGGGTTTTGAAGATTATAGGGATACCAAGGAAAATGCATGTTGTGCCTGTGAGAACATTCTATCTATACCTGGATTTATTGAGAAAGCTCTATGTTTGCTGCAGTTTTTCTCCTCTTTCATTAGTATATTCTTCTGCTTTCAACTTTTGTATGGACCCTTGTATCTATGTGAACTTACCTAGCCAGTTTGGTGTTTGGTGCTTGCACATACATTACAGAATCCCAAATATAAAACCAAATTACAAGCAAGTACTGAAGTCATCATCTGCTGAAACCTATTGGCACTAGCCGTAGGGTGTCTCCTTATCAGCACTCTCCCTGTGCATATGGTTTATACAGAAGGAATGAAGTATACTTTAGAGCTGGCAGGAAGGAACTGTTGTCAATACTACTGTGAGAGAGCGGAGCATATGGTGATCCTGTCATGCGTTCCTGCATCTCAGCTGGATTCTCACGTAGGAAAGCAGTATGCATTTGCCTTTTAGCTGCTGAAGGTGGCTGCAGTAGCTTCTCGGTAGACATAGAATCATAAAATTGTAGGAGAGTAACCCCAAGACATCATTCAGCCTATTGATTTGTCCAAGGCAGAATTATATAGGTCAGTGATGACAGACATTTGCCGAGATTGAAGACACTGTTGGTGAAATTGTGAAGATACAAGCTTCTCAGACAAATTAAATTTCAATGCTCTACTATCTGTACCTCTCTAAATCTGCTTTGCATTAACTCCTTTTCTACTTACAATGAACACAGAATACTGTCAACTCTGCTACTCCCTACAGCAAACTTCCATATACTTGAAAATGATTCAAGAAAACAGCTATTTACTGTTATTGCCTAGCTGATGTTTCCCACTTGCATTAATACCTTGCACTTGCCATTATTAAATACCTTGTTTTTCTTTCAGATGGTGCCTCCAATTTGTCTAGATTGTTTTGAGTTCTAGGTGTATCCTCAGCTATACTGGCAGTCTTCCCACACACGTACTATCTACACATTTAAAAAACCTGTACGACATAACTAATGAGAACACCAACTCGGGACAGACCCCAGCAGGTTTTTGCTAATTACATGGTTTTGTTTTGAGACAGGGCTCACTATAACTGCTTTCAGGATGTGATAATATAACTAGCTTTGTATCTTCCTTCTGATATTTTCACTGAGGCCATGCTTTGCTCTTGAAGATTATACTAACAGTGCTGAAAACTTGCTAAAGTCAAGCTATGTATCAGCTGTTTCTCCTCTACCCATGTAGTTTGCTATCCTATGGTAGAGAGAAATTAAACTGCTTTGGCATTGTTTCCTGTTGATAGCATGCCAGCTGTTACTCATTTTTCTGTTTCTTTCTAGGTTTTTAAAAACAATTTGAATGGCTCTTCCACTATTTTTCTAGAAGCTGATCTTAAGCTGGTTAGTCTGTTATTTTCTGGCTTCTCCTTTTCCCATTTCTTCAAAATATGTGCTTGCCTGTCTTCCCATTCTTGCTAGTTTCTCAGAGATAACAACTAATGATACTGTGATATCACCAGCCAGCTTTTTAATTAGACTGCAGTGAAGACCAGCTGTTTCAACTGTTTTCAGAACATCTAACATTTAGATGTTGTTTGACCTGTTCCTTCCTTATTAGAGAAGGAGGTCTTACCCTCTGTGACTTATGTTAATTATGACAGCCCTATGATATTAGCAGTAATAACTTGAAAAAAAGTATTGAACTCCTCACTTTTCCTGGATCAGTCTGTAATAGCCCCCCACTACAATAAGTAGTCAAGCAACTCTTTCCTCTTATGAAAAGATTTCTTCTTATAATTTAGCTTCCTAGTTAAAGACTTTTGGGTTTGTGTTGTATCTTTTTCTTGCTCTCTCCCTATGCACTCATTTTACTTTTATATTTGACCTTAGTAACCAGACCCAGTTTCCACTTCCTTTTTATGTGTGAAATTCACACAAAGATCATGATTTCATCAAGCTCATCTCTTATTGCACCTTTACTCTTTCCTCTGTAATAGTATATTTTGCACTCATGACCTTAATATTGTTTCTTTATGGAACTGACAGTTCATTTCAATTTCTTCTTCTCTCCTAGGACTCCTTGTTTACCAGTTCTATGAATTTACAAAGTCTACTTTCTATAAATGCCTTGGTTTCATTTTGTTATAGTTCCTCATTTTTTTCCTAAGGATCATGAACTCCATCATTTCAATCTCTCCCAAGACATTTTCTGTTTAGGTTCTTTTAACTATTTCCTGCCGTTTGAGGCACTTTCTCTCCCCAGATGTCTCCAATTCTTATATTTAAAAGTTGTTCCCTATGTGTAGGAGTTAACTTGAGAGTCATCACCTTTGCTACTTTCCTTTTCACAGAATTATGGGCTATTAAAATTCACATTTATTTGTATGCCCAGTGTTTTGGATGATTTCTGTTGTTGCTCACAAACCCCCTCATCCATTTCTTCTGGCTTTGGTGAGTGGAATAGGTGGATAGGTTCCGTTATAGCAATAGCATATAGTGGATGGATTCCATTATAGCAATACAGTACTTTCACCTTTGCCATCACCCATGATTTTCTCTGCACTTAAGAGACAACATGCTTTTAAGAGATAATATATATTGCCATGTCTCCACCACTTCCTTTTCCCCCTCTTTGTCTTTGCAGGATGTTCCTCCCTTTTATAGTATTATTCCGGTTGTCTTATTGTACCAACTGTCTGTTACACCTAAACTCTCAGGCTCCATTTCCTTCTGCTTTACCTGCCTGCTCATGGCAGACTTGAACAGCCAGGTTATGGCTGTGGCGGGTTTAAAGCACAGGAGAAGCACTACAAAATGAAGGTTTCTGTAGTCCCCTCATATCTCATTTCTTCCACCCTGCTGATAACTGGCCCAGGCACTAGGCACAAAAGCTTAGCTGCTGTAATGTAATTTCCCTTTCACCAGGAGTCTCATGCTTTAAATGAGTGGTCTCTTTTGGTAGCTTTTCTGTCACATATTCCCAAGTCCCCATCTGCTCATAGTGAGTTAACCTGCTCCTCAGCAATCCCTATATTACGTAGTCTTCAACTCACATAATTCACTGATGTGACTCAAGCTGCTGACTTTGCCACTGACCTTGCGCAGTTGAACATGTACTTTAATTATTGCTAATGTTGTGGTCCTTCTGAAGAGGGACTATTGATCATAACCTTAAACAAATGGTCATATGTAAATTAACTTATTATCTTTGATTTTGGTCCTTATATCATATACATCTGTGTCAATGACTCCAGACTAGCTATTTGCACCTTATGGCGTGAATCCCAGGCTTATTCTTGAAGAGTACTACATACTTTCCTTGTAAATATCTTTTGCTCTTTTTCTCCTTTTCCCAGGTCTTATCCTGGCTAGTGGTGCTGGTGCTGTGTTCTTCCAGTCAGCTACCTTCTTATTGACCCCTAGTTTTGTAGGGAATTACACAAACAAACAAACAACCCAAACAAGTCTAATGCTTGGTGGATTCATCGTGCTGTATTATATTCCTTGTCAGAGCAATTCACTTCTTTGTTTCTCTTGGCCATCATGAAATAGAAGTGTTTTATTAAATAAAATGAATATGTACGTGAATCAGGGACAGTACTGTCTCTGGCAAATGTATTAAAAAAATGTATATGTGAAAATGACATTATCCTAATGTGATGTGATCTTACCAGTTTTCACTGGAATCAAGAAGTCCTTAAAAAAAAAACAAACCTGACAACATTATTATACCTTTATATCCTTATTTAAAACTAAACAAGGAATTTAAATATATTAGATTGTATTGCAAGTGAGTGGTGTTTAGTAGGCTTTTATTAGGATAGCCGTAAAATGTTCCATCCTCTATGGGTTTTGTTTTCTACCATCCATTATAGATTTTCTAAACACATGCTTCTTGGTAATATCCCTTTCCCCTTTTTTCTAATGGTTTAGAATGGACATACTTTCCTCAGCTTGCACAGACACTGCAGCACGAATGATACAGAACTCCTCTCTATCCCAGAGAATGATTTATTAGAGGATTTAGTCTGGGCAGAAAAGACCTTAGCTAATTCTCCACTGGGAAAAATCAAAGTGAGAGAGCTAAGAAGTCCTATGTCCTTTTTTTCTCTTCAAATTCTCCTTCAGTAGATTGTACTGAAACTTGAGGCATTGTACATGTATACATACTGGTAGAGAAAGGGTAACATCACAGACTGAGCTCTTTGGAAGAACAGACTAAGTGCATACAAATCTGAGTTTGCACTCTGAAGTTTTATATGGCAGGACTGCAGATGTGGCTAAGGGATGAAGAAACGACACAAGAGAAGGCTTGTCATGGAGAATATCTTTAAGTACCTTGAATGTGTTATCATGAATGACACTTCACTTCTGTCGGTGTGGCTGAGAATTTTTAACAGATTTGTTGGAGTTGTGCCAGTCTGAATTCTTATCCTTACAAAATCTACAATAGAGTTTTATACTGGAGGGCAGAGTGATTGTGCAGTAGGGGAAACAGAGGAGAAATGCATTCTAACTACTCTGGTTTTAGCTATTCTGAAATACTATTTCAGTATCTCCTTTTACATCTGTTTGATTTTCCATGAACAGAAGATGATGGGATGTTTTAGAAGAAAGAGACAATGGCACTAAGGGGTACCCATATTCTACACGAAAACTGGGAGTAACTGACCACTAGCTTGCTTGCACCTGGCTTTGATGAGAGACTGTATCATGGATCCCATGAACCTTTTATGATAAAAGTTTTGAGGAAAACAGTTCTAGATTTTGTAAAATTGATTGATCTGTTCATGAGAAATGTATTTAATCAAAAAGGTTCTGCTGAGCTCAAAGGAGAACTGTTACTATTCCAATTTCTCATGAGATCGAATTGCCACAGGCTTTGAATGCTAAGAAAACAATTGGAGACCTAGTGGAACTGCACATCTGATGGTCAGAGCATTTTTATTTTTTTTTAACAAAATTTTGAATACTCTCAGACACATCAGTCTCTAGTTTATATGTCAAAAGGTTCTGTCTCTATTAAATTCCCCCAGAGATCAATAATAACCCTAATTAATAATATAATGTAATGATATGTGCAATTGAAACTGAGGTGAAATTGTCATACAATTTTGTTTGATAACAGAACTGTCCCCTTCCTTCCCCCTTTAAGTCTGAACTTCTGCCATAGTATTTAGTTTAATTCCATTATGAAATTGCTATTGAATTGCTATTTTGAAATAAATTTTATGGCTTTTGAGACCAAATTTTATATGAAAGAGACTATATATATATATATATGAGACTATATATATATATATATATGAGACTATATTATTTTTTGTTCTTTTTCTTCATTGGGATAAAAACCTAAACTCAGATTCACTGCTGCTGGAGCAAACTTAGACATATGTCTGCTGCTGCAAGTCATGGAAGTCTTTTACAGCTGATTTGCATTGAGATCATATGCAAGTGACAAACCCTAATGATTTAGATGCGGTCTTTCCTTCTACAGTTTAAACAAATAAAATCTTTTTGGGAATTTGTTTAGTTTTTCCCTTCATAATGACATCTGGTAGCATCTAATGTCACCTGAACCTTAGCAAAGACTAAGAAATAACTGTACTCCTTCTATATTGTAAAATACTGTTTCAGAAGTGATTGTGGATGACATTCAAACACCTGAATACTGGTTAACAAATACGAGCCCTTCAAAAGGAGAATAGACCATTGTATTGTAGAATGTGGAAACTGGGACAAGTGGCAGTAATGTCGAGTTCCTGTTTCCAAGCCTGATTTTGCAAGCAAGAATTTTAAAAAGGAGAAAAACTTGATTTCAGATTCTCTTTGCAAGCCTGGTATAGTGGGTATAGTAAATCTCATGCAGCTCAGCAGGGATTCAAAGTTATTTCTGCCTCATGTCCGTTTGTTAGCTATACTGAACATTCCAGGTTTAATGCCATAAACTCATCTCTCTGATTTTGCATGTATTTGCATATTCTGTAGAACAGCTTTGGCAGCTCAAAACCATCGGCAATTCCAAGAGGGAGACTTCCCCCACAAACCAGAATGAAGGCAAGGTGGCAGATGAATGTGTTTGGGAACCTTGTCCACTGTCCCTCTACTTAAAAAAAATTCTCAAGACAATGTTAATTAGAAACATCCTCTAGATGAAGATTCCTGAGCTTGTAATGATGCACAAGCCTGCTCTGCAGAGCAGCATGAAAGGACCATCATTCAAGATTCTACGCAGGAATTTGTAAGGTCAGCAAGAAGGACCATTAGAAGATAGGCTGATACCAAGAAATAAGCTGTATAATATAACAGTATGAACACAAAATTATAAATACTACCTACACAATCTTGACAGGACATTCAAGAAGTGCCTTTTTTTTTTTTTTTTTAACTTATACCAGTAGCTATGATTTTCCATCTTCCCTCTGAGTTTTGAGATCTGCTCTGTCTCTTGTCAAGGGCTGTGTTACAATCTGCAGCAATAAAACTAGGTTAATCAACATATGGAAATAGTTTAGCTAACATGTTTTCAACAACAAAAAAGCACCATCTGTGTTACTAAGACCTACTTACATGCTAAAACAATTGATTCACTTGCTAGCTTCCCTTCAGTTACAATACATCAGTCTTATGGACTGGATTCAGATATTGTTTGTATAAAATGGTGTGATACAGCTTATGAAGATGACAGCACCCCTGTCTGTGGTACTGCTACATACTCACTTCAGGTCCATACCAAATATGCTATACCCTTTTTCTTATACATGAGTCTGCTGTTTAAAAACCCACACCTGTGAGTGCTTAACTTTAATGAAATTAATTTCCGTTTTTTCTTTAAGGTTAAGACAGCCTACTAATAGGCAAGGTATCATTACAAAATTTATAGTAAGAAATTTATACCTCAAATGGATGAAGAGTAATATGATCTGGCCTTCCAATCATATGTTCTCCATAAGTGGTTGTTCATATATCATTATAAAAGAGAAGAAAAAAGACAAGGTTTTAATCTGGAATCACTGTGCTTAAATATTTTGATATATATTTTGAAACAAAGTGACAAACATTTAATGCATTACTGGCTTCTTTAATATTTTTTTAAAAATAATTTAATAACTACTTTTAGTAATTAATTTTTTAATATTTTGCAAAATTTTTAATTTTTTTAGAATCAAGGTTAAAATCTTTATTCTTATTTCTATGGAAATGATTGTTAGACTGTCTTACAATTCTAAAGCAAAATATTCAAAGGTCAAACTGGGTATGTAAAAGTCATAAAATTGCATTAACCTATGTTCCAATGGTTATTTTTACTTTTCTGTTGATTCTGGAGAATTTAGATCTGATTAGCTGATTGCGACTGAATTATAGTTAAGTTGTGATGTCAACATTTTTATTTTTTTTTTTTTAGTTGGGAGCTCTGATTCTTATGATATCACTCAAAAAATTGAATTTTAAAATTCAAGTCTTTTAATATTGATTTTAAAAACATAAATGGTTAATATTAAATAAATATTAAAAAATGATAAAAACCTCAGCGTTGAGAACATTGCTCATTAAAAAGATGCTTAGACCTTTGTCATAAGTGTCTGCAAAATATTCCCTTCTTATGAACACTATGGTAGTTTCAGATTGTTTTAATTTGCATCTGTTTAGAATAGAAGCCACTAGCTCTGTTTCTGACTTGAAATCTGGACAGCAGCCCCACATCTGCACATAGACAAACAGATTTCTTTTTTTTCTTACTTCGTGCTCTTTGTCCACCCCAAAATTGTAGCCCATGGCAAGCCTTATAAGTTTTCTACTGTATATTCACCCTAAAAGTAAGATTGACATTTTTTATCTAATCTAAACCCAATTTCTTTGGCTTGCCATTTTTCACCAGTAAGAAAATGATAATACACTGGAACAATGAATAGCAAGAGCCAATAGCAAAAATCTTGCTCTTGATAATATTTCATTTTGAAGGCTTTTGAGCAAAGGAAACTGAGACAAAAACCAACAAAGTTGCACCGATTACTCTAAGTAGCCCAAGAGACTACATCGAGCTCCCAGAGTGAAAAATTTCCATTACATCATTCAAGTTACATGTTGCATGAGAATTTACATTGCAAATAATAAAAGTTTTTTGTTCTTTAAGCTGAGGGTCATTTGGGAATCTATAGTGTTAATTGAACCTGGTGAACCACAGCATTAACAGTTCTGGTAAGGGACAGAGACCGTTTCCATCCAACCTCGCGTAGATTGGTGCATACTGGCAGAAGCGAGCTCCAGGGAAGGTGCTCCTATAAAATGGACAGAAGATTTTTTTTTCAAGTAGTATGATCGTAAATGGTCTGACAGAAAGTGTCAAAAGCGGGGTTCCTCTGTCTCTTTCATAAAAGAAAATGTTTTCTACAAAGTGTTAATTTAATTTTGTACCAACTCTCATTCCAAGCACTTTGACAGCAGGGTCACTAGAGATAGACCCACTACAGACAGTCTGAGCACACAGCCTCTGGCATCAGCATACCAGTTCCAGAAGAAGTTTCTTATTTATTGGTGTCATCTTGAAGTCCATTTAAGGTGGCAACTGCAATTGGTGTTGCTAACTGTTTTTTATTTTAGCTTTCATATGAAATGCATGGCCTGTTATATGCTAATGAAGTGTGCTGACTGAGGCATAAGCAATGTGAAACCAGTGAAGTAATTCAAGAAAAGAAAAAAATTCAGGCACCTGGAGAAACATATCGGCTACATCTACACAAGACTGCCTTGATCTGTGGCCTTGACACCAGTTGTGCCAACCTGTCATTCCTTATTGTCATGGTTTAACCCTAGCGGGCAACTAAGCACCACACAGCCACTTGCTTACTCACCCTTACCCAGCAGGATGGGGGAGAGTCTCAGAAGCGTAAAAGAAAACTCATGGGTTGAGATAAAGACAGTTTAATGGGACAGAAAAGGAAGAAGTTAATAATAATGATAAAAGAATTAGAATATACAAGTGGTGCACAGTGCAGTTGCTCACCACTCACCAACCAATGCCCAGCCAGGTCCCAGGCCAGCAGCCCCTGGCCAGCTTTTCACCCGGTTTATATACTGAGCATGATGTCATATGGTATGGAACACCCCTTTGGCCAGTTGGGCTCAGCTGTCCTGCCTGTATCCCCTCCCAGCTTCTTGTGCCCCTCCAGCCTTCTGGCTGGCAGGACCTGGGAAGCTGAAAAGTCCCTGACTGAGTATAAACACTACTTAGCAACAACTAAAAGCATCAGAGTCTTATCAACATGGTTCTCATACTAAATCCAAAACACAACACTATACTAGCTATTAGGAAGAAAAATAACTCTCCCAGCTGAAACCAGGACACTTACCTGCCGGATTGCCTGCAGGTTGCCACTAAGATGATTAGATTAGTAGGTATGGGAGGAGAATGCTGAAAGTACTCTGGTGGTTGCAGCATAGAGCTGTGAAAGGAAGTATGGATATGAAATGCCAGAAGTCAGAATCTGCCTCTCCCACAAGAGCTGAAAGTAGTCTTTAAGTCTTAATACTGTTTTGTCAATATGTCTTCATGCATCTTTAAAAAGCATCATGGTAAATTTCTCCTATTAGCAAGGAAGGATGAACAGAATTAAGTCTTTCAATTCCTAAATTTAGGTTTTATTAGCTAAAATACTGAAAACCACTAAAGCAGAATAAAGAAAATTTCTTAAGCAGAAAGAAACTCAAACTTTCTGGTTCAAATATATAAAATAAGAACCACTGTAAACAGACCTGTGTCTTGTCCACTGTACCCTTAGAACAGAATCCCTTTTCTTCTAGTTTGGCTTTCCAGCAGACACATGTGGCTTTCCGAGGTTATAAAGCTTAAATAGTCTACTCAGGGTGTCGAAGAATGTGTCCTTCTCTGTTATTGCACTGAGGCTTAGCTGTGACTTTACTACCAATGAGCTCTAAAATGTGTCCTTTTGTTCATCCTGCTTAGTAAATCCGTCAGGCCCATCCTCAAATTCAGCATCTCCCTGGTTCTCAGGTAGAAGCCCTCTTCCTTCCTCCCAGAATGGCTGACCTAAACCAAAGTGTAGCAGGCCAGGTCACATAGCCAGTCAGCTTTTCTTATTGCTGCTCAGCACATCCTTCTTTTACAAAACATAACAAGCTGCCGCTATATATAGCAAACTGTGTATTAAAAGAATTCTGCTGTCTGGGATGGCCACTCATTTTGGCTTACTCTCATCCTGGTTTGGAGCTGTAGCATGTGAATGTAAGGTGAAGTGGTGGTCTCTTGTTGCTTTCAGAGAGCTACTTCACTCCAGATACAAGAGTTGTGTGTCTTGGATACACAGAGAAAACAAAATACTTGTGTTTGAATCTTACCCTGCCCTTGCTACCTTTCTGTGAACTACTGCTTCTAAACTGCAGAGGGACTGTTCCCATGAACTTTGGATCTACTTCAATGTTTCTCCTTTCATGGAAACACCACATCCAGACAGCCAGTCTAAATTACCTGAGAGGTATTTTCTGGGGATCTGCTCATGACAGAGGAGATGGAAGCCCTGGATTTGTCTCATACTGCACCTGTCTGGCACTCAGACTTTAACTGCCACCGTGTAACAGAGCCTGTGTGAAGTTGGCCTTTGCAGCAGGTTCCTCAAAGGTCTTCCGAGAAGTACACCTTGGCTGGAATAGGTAGCCTTCAGCAGTTCAAATATTCGTCTATTGATGTCAATAAAGCACTCACACAGCAGAATTACTGAGCAGACTTTTAGAGTGTGTTAATATCCAGATCATCTTTATGTAACACGCTCAGCCGCTGTGGGATTGGACTTGAAGGGGTAAAATTATTTGTTGCAACAGGTTCAGTAACAAGATGGTGGCTACTGAGGTGGTAAGCTAGCTCTTTGTTTTCATCTAGCACTTGTTCATTCCCAAGTGGGTGGCCTGGAAATACTGAGTAATGTCATGGCCATCTGCAGCATGACTCCAAAGAGATAGTGCTGGTGTGCTTGTCTCTGCTCCAGTCTGCTCACCTTTCTCCAGAATTCAAGGAGGCACGTCTGCCTGTGTGCTCAGGTCAGAGTCTGACCCTCATCAATTCAGTGTGTGTAGGAATACACACATCCTTCTCACTTGTTTTTTCTTCTATAGCCAGGCTGTCAACAGAGGCATTGGATACATGATTCTTGTGAATCTTGCAAGTTAGTGCCTCTGGAAGAAGAAATCTGATAAAAGCTCCAAAATGTGGCCTATTAACTACACAGAAGTCATTGCCTTAGGATGACCATCTTTTGACCTCAGTTTCAAAACTCAGTTACTGTAAAGTCAATTCAGAATTTAAAACCATAATATTTTCAGTTTAAAGATCTAATACGTTTTTGTTTCTAACAATAAACATGTAGTGGAAAGATCCATTAAAATATTTTCAGATAAAAGGAAAATAACTTTAATTAGAGGTTTTGCCTCAACCGAATATTTAGTAGGTTTCTGCAATCTCATCAATTCTATTTATGTAAGGAACATATGTATGTCTGTATGTGTATTTGTTATATATATTCCACTGCTACATTTGTGACAGCAGTGAATATAATACCACAAGTTTTAAGGTATTGAGAGAACCTTTCTATCATTAAGCCGCTGAAGCATACACATATATGTCCTTAAACCTTTCATGAAACAATATTCTTCAAACATTCCATATTCAACTTTTTGACAAGTTTCAACCCTTCTATAATATTTATGATTTCTTGAAAAATCATGGTTTTTTTGGAGAGGAAGTGGCTGAATAAGATAAAAATAATTTTATTTCCTAAAACTGAAGCATGAAGTCAGATATTTGGATGAGGGTATGTAATACGAATGGAAATTCCTTATACCTTTCTCCTCTGATGTTACATATCCTTAATTTACTTAGTTATGAAAAATCGTAAGTATACACCATCAATACTTTCTTGTAATGTTTTCCTTTTGTGAAAAAATAGCAACATACATTTCAGTGTATTCAGTATTATACTGGGTTTTCTAAATTTCTAGTAAGCAGGCTTGTTAATGAAATACTAAACCCTGAAAATGTGTCTTTAGCATCCCCCTTTTTGTCATGCATAAGGAATCCAAAGCTGCAGCTGAGAAATCCTTACCTTAGATCCAAAAAATAGTTCTAATAGCTGGAAAAGATTTTAGGATCCTTTCATCTGTAGGTTACAGAGACATTCCTCAACATTTCCATACAAGCCTGACAAAATGCAATATAATTCTGAAACTTTTTTGGCATTTGAAGCAAAGAGAAGAAAACCATTTTCCTCAGTCTTCAGATCAAATGATGATACAGCTATGACATATTCTCCTATATTATGCATTCTAACGAGCTTTTTATACTTCGATATATTCCTAATACCATTGCATTGCTCTCATGAAGATAATCAAGCTGACAACAGGTTATTCTCCATTCAATAGTCCTGCAATGAATAGCTAGCAAAAATATGCTTTTATTTCCGTTATTTGACATCTCAGTGGCCACAGAAAATAATTTGTTATATCTATCTAGGTGATATCCTGTCTTTGATAATGGTCGGTGGGTTGTACTTGGAGAAACAGTTTAAGAACAGGGCAAATACAGTGGTGCCATGGAAGTGTACAGTGTTTCTTCCAGCATAGGTTCTGGTAATCTGTGGCTAATAGAGTTAATATACTAAAACCTTTGTGTTTACTAGACAGGCTGTCAATAGGTCATTCCTCCATGGATTTCTGTAATTTCTTTTGTATCCTCTTCTTTCTTCTGGTATGCATAAAATCCTGTGGCAACGAGATTCATGTCAATTATGCTTTGTGTGAATAGCCTTCCTTTCATTATAAAAATTCTGGTATGTTTTTCATGTGTTGTCTCTTCTTTCTTTTTCTCTCTTTCCTTGCTAGTGGTAGGGCATATCTAGGCTGATGATGCTGAAAAGTTCAGGGAATGCACAAGAAAGCTGGGCATACTGATACAAATTAGCATATGGACTGCTTGCAAGCAAGGGCTACCCTGAAAGACAGAACGGCTGGGAAGCAAGGAGTTGTAGCATCCCTGTGTTCCTGGAGGTCATGATCTTATGAAGTGGAGGCATAAAGAATAACAAAGAAATTTGTACTCTTAGTTGGAAAGTGGAAACTTTGAGATAGATTGCCTTGATTCTGCAATAAATTAGAGCATGTACAGTTAAAGCTGAATGCCTGCTGAAAGGCCTTGCTTACTGAATGACTCCAGAAGACCCTCCACATGGGCATCTACAGGGAGCAATGTGATTGTTAGTTAATATCATGCTAGGGAAGGTGCAGTATCTCTCACATGCTTATATCATTGAATAGTTTTGAACTGGGTGAGCTCTCTGCCTAAAAGATGGCCAGTGAGGCTAAATATCCTGACAAGAAATGATACAAAGCTGGATCTCAATTTGTTCCAGTCCCTAATCATCTATGGAGAGCGTGAAGTCATTCAAATAATAGTGTGACTGGAGAGAAAAATCTCCCAAAAACTAAAGAGCAGTTTAGTATGGAAAGACTTAGTTGGCATGGAAAATAATTCTTTCTTCCAGCCTACTCTGCACTATGGCAACAATAAAAAGCTAAATCTAACTTTTTTCATCCCATTCTCACTGCTTTATCACAACTATGACACTATAGTGGGGGCCTACTACAGGTCACCTTACCATTAAGACTGAGCAGATGAGGCCCTCTACAGACAAACAGGAGCAGCCTCACACTCACAAGCCCTTGGTCCTCATGGGGGACTTCAGCCACCCCGATATCTGTTGGAGGGAAAACACGGCAGAGCACAGCTGTGCGGTACTGGGACCAGTGCTGTTCAGCTTCTTTGTCAGTGATGGGGCAGTGGGATTACGTGAACCCTCAGCAGCTTTGTTGGTGATACCAAGCTGTGTGTGCAGTTGACACGCTGGAGGGAAGGGGTGCCATCTAGAGGGGCCTTGACAGGCCTGAGAGGTGGGCCCATGCAAACCTCACGAAATTCACCAAGGCCAAGTGCAAGGTCCTGTACCTGGGTCGGGACAATCCCAAGCACAAATACAGAGAATGGATTGAGAGAAGCCCTGAGGAGAAGGACTTAGGGGTGTTGGTTGATTAGAAGCTCAACACGGCCCAGCAATGTGCACTTCCAGCCCAGAAAGCCAACCACATCCCAGGCTGCATCAAACGAACTGTGACCAGCAGGTCGAGGGAGTTGATTCTCCCCCTCTACTATGCTCTTGTGAGACCCCACCTGGAGTGCTGCGTT
Source organism: Ibycter americanus (assembly GCA_035590275.1). Taxonomy (NCBI): domain Eukaryota; kingdom Metazoa; phylum Chordata; class Aves; order Falconiformes; family Falconidae; genus Ibycter; species Ibycter americanus. The sequence goes on from JAVJGI010000001.1 coordinate 34,235,926, forward strand.
CAGCTCTGGGGCCCCCAACATAAGAAGGGCCTGGACCTGTTGGAGTGAGTCCAGAGGAGGACCGCTACTGGGGAGACACTACAGCAGCCTTCCAGTACCTAAAGGGGGCCTACCAGGAATCTGGAGAGGGACTTTTTACAAGGGCATGTAGTGACAGGACAAGGGGCAGTGGCTTTAAACTGAAAGACGATAGATTTAGAGATTAGACATCAGGAGGAAATTCTTTACTGTGAGGGTGGTGAGGCACTGGCACAGGTTGCCCAGAGAAGCTGTGGATGCCTCATCCCTGGAAGTGTTCAAGGCCAGGCTGGATGGGGCTTTGAGCAACCTTGTCTAGTGGAAGGTGTCTCTGCCCATGGCAGGGGGGTTGGAACTAGATGATCTTTAAGGTCTTTTCCAACCTAAACCATTTGATGATTCTGATTCTGTAACTACATTCAATAAATGTTATTGTCCTTGTTTATTTTTTAAGTAATTTCTCCTGATTAATGACTTTCTCAAAATAACATATAATTTTAGGAAAAAGAAAACAAAGCAGTCCAGCCCTGTCCCTGTGCGGAATATTATATTCCAGAAGTATTTAATGAAAAGAAATATAAGATCTGGCAGTGTTCTGATTAAGGGCAATGTTTTTCATATGTTTAGATATATGATTAGATTATTATCAGGAACGATGACATGGCTATGCTAGGCTTTTAAAACAACAAATTCTACAAAATACTTCATGATTAGTGAAAAGATCATCAGCTGAATTAAATAACAGTGATTTGGAAGCTGTAATTTTCATATTGCTTTTGGAGCCAATGCTTGGGTTTTTTTCAACTGAAGAAAGGGGAAAGAATACCATTTACCAAACAGTAATTCTTCTGGAAAAGGCAACATTCGAGTTTTCAAAACCTAGATCTATATAGGAAGCAACACAAGCAAAATCACACCTTGAATGCAGAAGTCCTGAGATTTTTAATGGAAATGGAGAGCAAAAAAGGGGAGCGGAAATATCCTTCTTTATGGTTGAATGTTTCAGGAGCATCAGCTGGGAAAAATACACAACTGCCCTGTATTTAAATACTGGAGAAATTCTTACTTTCTTTCTGCTGTTTGCAAGAGAAAAAAATCTACCATCATGATGGAAGGTAGAATAAGGGTGCAAATCCTCAGCTGCCAGGAGCTTCTTGCAGTACTATGACTGGCTGTATAACACTGTGAATACGCGCTCCTCATGAAAATGTCGTTGGAGTTAATATTTTTCTGACTATCTTGTTATTTATTTTTTTCCTCTGCTCTGGTTGGTGACTTATGGGTAACGCTTACAAAATGTCAGTGAAATATCATTAATATTTAGTTAAACAAATTTTTTCTGTAGCCAAAATTTTCGTGTAATCTCATGGCAGACTATTATGCTAAC
>JAVJGI010000001.1:34247291-34307861 GCA_035590275.1 Ibycter americanus
AGAAAGGATGTTTTGGATGGGGGACTTGGTATCCAGAAGATGATAGTTTTGAATTATCCATGGGCAGTTTGATTAACTGAATAATTCACTAGTCATGCTGTACAATGGCATTAAAAAGTCAGCAAGAACTTGTACTATTATTTTGGCAAGCTTCTTAGAGGTAACTTCCAGTGCTTGAGAAGACCATGTCAATACTTCTTTCTCCAAACCCAAAGATATATAAATGTTTTTCCAAGTGCATTTGTTAGAACTGTATTTTAATTTGCACTGTAGCACATATATAAAAATTACTTTTTCAGCATAGAAGTTTCTTCAGGTCTATTATTTTTATGTGAAACTGTTATGAACATTGCTATCTGCTTAACATTAATATTTATTTACGCAATGTGTTTAGAATTACTTTTAATTAGTGTATTTGTTTACAAGTAGTAGTATATGTATCTGTTTATATTTGATGAAGACTTGATACCTTTTCATATGATCTTCAAAATCCTCATAAAATTAATTCTAAAAAGTAGAAGGTGATGTAAATATATTTTCATTTACATTGTCTGACCCTACATCTAGAAACTTTGTTTTTATTATCGGGACCTTATCCAGGGAAACTAACTCAAGCTTAGCAACATCTCTTACTAGGATCTTTTGATTCCTGGGAATCTGCAGAACAAAAGTATGATTCAAGCCTGAAATTTTTTTTCCTTTTTCCTCCTTTATCAAACTCTGAAGTTGCAGTCCTTAGAACTGTGGATGCCTCAGTAAGATGAAGAATGCAAAATCAAAGAAATATCCAGTTGAAAACAGTGTTTTGATGTGGTTTGGTTTTTTGGTTTGGGGGTTTTGGGGGTGTGTGTGTGTGTTTGGTTTTTTTCTTAATAAAACATATATAAACAACTTTGATGAACTGAAAACTGTTAACTCACAGACAAAAAAAAATGCCTTCTGCTGTGCTTTTGTTCAGAACAGATGATACATGACTAAGGCTACTACAATAGGACAGGCTTAGTGTGACTTAAGGCAAACAAAGAAAAAACTTGTTATCTATTAGACAACAAGATCAGTGGCTACCTTGTCAGAAATGTCTACTTCAGCAGATACTGAAATAACCTTTGGGAAATTTAGCTTTAGATAATGTAGTAGGAGCTGTTGGATGCTGCAGCTGCATTACTTCAGAATTCTTACCTAGTTATTGTCCTGGTTTCAGCTGGGATAGAGTTAGTTTTCTTCTTAGTAGCTGGTGCAGTGCTGTGTTTTGGCTCTGATGTGAGAACAGTGTTGATGGCACACTGATGTTTTTTGTTGTTGCTGGGTCATGTTTATATTAGGTCAAGGACCTGTCAGTTCCTCAGGCCCTGCCAGCGAGAGGGCTGGAGGGGCACGGGGAATTGCGAGGGGACACAGCCAACACAGGTGACCCAAACTAATCAAAGAGGTATTCCATACCATAGAATGTCATGCTAAGTATATAAAGCTGGATGAAGAAGAAGGAAGTGGGGACACTGGGTGTGATGGCGCTTGTCTTCCCCAGTCACGGTTACGTGTGCTGGAGCCCTGCTCTGCTGGGGGTGGCTGGACCTGCCTGCCGGTGGGAAGGGGGGAATGAATCCCTTGGTTTGCTTTGTTTGCATGCGTGGCTTTTTGCTTTACCTATTAAATTGTTCTTATCTCAACCCTTGAGTCTTACATTCCTTTCCGATTCTTCTCCCCATCCCTCCGGGTGAAAGGGAGTGAGTGAGCGGCTGCCTGGGGCTTGGTTGCCGGCCGGGGTTAAACCGTGACAGCTATGAACTCTCATGGCTGCAATTCTTGTCCTTAACGACTTAGACTTTTTGCTTGGTATTGCTCTCAAGCATAAAGGTGGACAACCGAGAAGTCCCTGTTACTGAAATGTTTGCTCGAAAGTTCTGTGTTCCTTGACGTTTAACTGGAATGTCCATAATATTGTTGTTCTTTTGCTCCTTTTGGAGATGTTCCAAATATTAACTTTTATTTTAAGGATGAGTGTCTCTGTGTCTAGGCTGGTGAATCAGAGAAAGCATGGCATGCTTCCCACCGCTTCTTGTCTGCAATCTGTATAAATCTGTAGGGTAGGTTCAATGACACTTTACTCAGTTATAAACTACAAGCCATAGTGCAAGTTAACTGCACATGGAAATTTGTCCCTCTTTTGCAGAAAGACCTGGAGGCAGAAAGGCCTGAGAAAACTCTTGTAGTATCTTCACAGTTAATCAACCATATACAACACGTCAGAGTCATGGGGGAGGCCTTGGATGATCCATGGTTTTAAAGTACCAAAGTTTTTTCATAAAAGAACAAACGACATTGATGCTTTCAACAAATAATAAAGAAATGTAAGAAAAGCTGTGGGTCCTGCTATGAAAGCTTTACCTCTACTGCTGACTGAATGAACGCTGGCAGTTTGGCCTTTTTGTGATTCTAAATATATTGAATTTCTTCTTTGCTTGCCTGTTCCTTCAGGCAAGAAATGAAGATCAAGTCCTCACGGGGAACCTTGCAGCAATCATCTGAGGACTTCTGAAGGTTTTGTCATTACCCAATTTGCTTATTTTGTGCACTGCTCTCTGCAGGTCTAACCCAAACTCATTGGACACTATCACTCAGTGGAGTGTATTGGGTTATGAACTATAATGTCACATTGAGTTATGTCAGATGTGACACAAGATGACTGCAAAAAACATGACGGATAGTGATGAGCAGAAAAGGACATTTCAAAAACTTCTGTCAAAGTAAAGTTTTTGTATTATTATTTTTAAAACTAGCCTCGAAAAGAGTCATTTTTAGAAATTAACATTTAAAAAGGACAAGGATTTCCCCCACAGTGATTGTTAACATCTAATCAGATGTAAGTCCTTAGTGGAAAAGCAGCATTTCCCATCGTGGAATATGTTCCATCGACAAACAGCAGAATTCCTATGACTATACATGTCCAGCTGTGCTGTCTTCTAGAGAAAACCAACTTCCCTTCAGTCTGTGTGGTTTTTTTTTTTTTTACAAATCTGGGGAGATTATGCTAGATGTATATCATATGCTCCCTCTAGCTGAGATTGTTTTATACATATATGTGTATGCTTTTTCTTAAGTTCCCTTCTTCAAATTGATGGCTCCCTAGTGGGCTTTTTAACACTTACGTGGTGTTTATCATCTTTACAAGATCTTTTAAATATGTGTGATTGTACTTAGCTTCATGAGGTGAGAGTGAACTGAATGGACAACAGATCTGTCAATGGTGGTTAAGGTTAGTTTTACAGGTCTCTATTTTTGATTATGCAGTGAAACCTCCTACATGTTAACATCTGATATAAATCCCATGACATGTGTTTCAGGGTCAGGCTGTTGGATGATATAAATGCTGTATATGGAATCAATGGCTGTGAGAGAGGTAATCCTGTTTGCTGTACAGTTGTTGCTTGTAATGCCAAAGATTGAAAGGTGATTCATGGTGCTATAAGCATGTTAAACTGTATTTATTATTATGAAAATTACCTTTCTGCAGTTCCTATAAATGATTACATTCTTGAAATAGAAGTTAGAGTTATAACCTTTCAGCTCTAGAGTTTTCTCTGTAAAGGTTTATAACGCTATAGTGGTAGATGGGGTGCATCCAATGTGAGCCTTCTGCTTCATCACAAGATGTGGAAAACCGAAACTGGAGGAAAAAAAGAAAAGGGGAGAAGAAGGGGAAGGGGGTTCTGCAGAAGCTATGTAAGGAAAACAAGTGTCTGGCAGGGGCAATACGTGGTTTGTGGAAGAATGAAAGGTATTGTGTTACTAGAATATAACCTCCTACTCTTGCTTCTTCAAGGAATTTTTTGACATCCATATAATACGAACCCACGGACTTTATAACTTTGTTTTGTGCATTGGAAAGTAGGTTCCATTTCCTATCCAGTTTGTTTCTGTTTCAGATACATGTTTCTTTAGATTATCACAGGAAGTTTTAATTGCCTTGGTGGAACAACAGGCTCCCCAGGTTGAGTCAACATCCTTGGAGCTATTTAAAAAACACGTAAGTGTGGTTTAGTGATGGACTTGTTAGTCCTAGGTTAACAGTTGGACTTGATGATCTCAAAGGTCTTTTCCAACCTAAATGATTCTATGATTCTATGATCTGTGTCTTAAGATGTGTAACATTCTTTTGGAAGCCTGAGGTTTTTTTCTGAATGCACTTAAGCATTTATGTTGGTCTTTGCTAGCAATACCTGATGAAAGATAAGTCAGAGATCAATGCAGTGTGCAAAACTGTTGCTGTTTCCTTCATAATCAAGCATAGCAAGTGAACAATAAGTAACAGAAAAAAGCTGCTTTCCTGTTATCAAATTATTCAGAAATAGAAATGCTATGCTTGACTTCAGTGAATTTTAGATCACATTTAAAAAAATTAAATTCTTAAGTGCACATAGCTTTTACAGAAAGGTAGGCACTGTGTTTTCAGACACCGTACATTTTAGTATGGAGGGATAACATTTCTCCAAAGCTTCAGGTCGTCAGTGTCTCAAAACCAGTAATGTCCTCTGATGTTTTAGCACATAGTGTATATGCTGTTGGTATATTTTCCTCCTGGAAGGGAGGTCAAGAATTTCCACATAACTTGATTGACATCTGTAGTGAAATTGACATTGTTCATTCTAGTTCTAGGGTTAAAAAACAGGAGTTTTGGGAAGCAAATGTGTATTTTGTGCCTTGGATTTAAATATCCTCAAAGGAATTCTCACTATTTGAATCTGAAATGATTTGTCAAATTAGCACATGACTGACATTGCATGAAACACATTCTGACATTCTGCAATGTGGAGTACAACAGTGTCATTGAATTGAATTACTACTGCTAGGTGAGGCATGAAAAGGCTTGAACAACATTGCATGAGTGTGAAGTTACTAACCCAATGGTAGAACATGAAGGAATTGTTTCAACATTATTCTTTTTTTATGAGAGAAAGGGGATTTAATTGGCATATTCCTCTTGCTATAACGGAGTTTACAAAGTATTGCTTTCACATGTACATTTAAAAGATCCACAAACATGAAAAATATGGACTGTTTTTGCTTTACTGTTTAGTTTTCAAGAGTACAAACACAGTACTGGTTTAGCTTACACAGAAAAATAAATCAGGTGTCTTTTGTGTTAGTGTTTGTACCAGCAGATCTGGTGCTTGCACTAACAGATCCAGTACTCAAAACAACTGCATGCCTTGGTCTGACTGTCATGGACAATATAAAGAATACTTTTTTGTTGTTGTTGTTGTTGTTGTGAAGAACACATTTGACTAGTGTCCATCTATGTCTTTTTTATCTGGTCATGTACTGAGATTAAAATGGTTTCTTTGTTTCTGAAGAGACAGAGTGATATTGATAACAATGATTGCTCTAACGAGAATCATCACTTAGTAATCAAGTCATTTCCCATATACATTATAAGGTGATATGATAAAACATGAAATATGTTGAAGTATCCAGGCTCAGCATGAAAAAAAGAACAAAAGAGTTGGCAATGCGCATTAATGCTTCCCACAGTGGAGACAATGAAATCCTGGCTCTTTTGGCCTCGGGGACATAGGTTGTTCCACATCCAGGAGATGCACAAAAGTTTTGTTACTTCTCTCTGGTCTAATGTTAGATGATATGTTTTGAATGACTAAGAAATGCTGTCATGTTTTGTAAAGGTATTTCTCAATCACCTGGTAGAGTTGTTAGATTTCTAGCAAATTCAAAGCAAAAAACTCCCAGAATTAAAGCTGTGATACTGAATCTAGTAGTGACTCTGACAGTCTCCTGGAAATAACGGGACTGTCTCTCTCATCTTTGCATAAAGGGATTACCTCCAGACTAGTGCACTCTGTAAATACCGAAATAGGTAGTCAGGTTTACATCTTCCACTTTAGTTTATGGTCCATCTGTCAGATGACAACCACCATCACTGTAGCTCTGTGAAGTGCTTTAAGATCATTTGGATCCATAGTACTGAACACTGAAAGCTGCTGCTCTTGACTAAACATGGTTTTCTGCCAAAGTAAATGATGTCTGTAAGTATGTGATGCAACAAGACCGGGTTTGTAAGGATGGGTTCCAGTCAAAGGAAAATGCCAGTTTAGCTAGCTTTTGCTGGCTTAATTTAAAGAAGTCTGAAAAATTAGCAGCAAGACCAACTTCCCTCTGGGTACTCAGCCCCCTGAGGTGGAAGACAGGGATGAGAAGGGGCAGAATGAAGTCCCTACAGTCCAGGAGGACACAGTTAGTGACCTGCTGCTCCACTTAGACCTGCACAAGTCTATGGAGCCAGATGGGACCCACCCAAGGGCACTGAGGGAGCTGGCAGCGGAGTTTGCCAAGCTGCTCTCCATCATTTATCAACAGTCCTGACAAACTGAGGAGGTCCCAGCTGACTGGAGGTTAGCCATTGTGATGCCCATCTACAAGAAGGGCCAGAAGGAGGATCTGGAGAACTACAGGCCTGTCAGCCTGACCTCGGTGCCGGGGAAGGTTACGGAGCAGATCAACCTGAGCACCAACATGCAGCATGTGCAGGACAACCAGGGAATCAGGCCCAGCCAGCATGGGCTTATGAAAGGCAGATCCCGCCTGACGAACCTGATGTCCTTGTATGACAAGGTGACCTGCCTAGTGGATGAAGGAAAGGCTGTGGATGTTGTCTGCCTGGACCTTAGTAAAGCCTTTGGCACCACCTCCCACAGCATTCTCCTGGAGACACTGACTGGTCATGGCTTGGATGGGTGTACTCTACACTGGGTAAAAAGCTGGCTGGCTGGCCGAGCCCAACACATGGTAGTTAATGGAGTTACATCTGGCTGGTGACCAGTCACAGGTGGTGTTCCCCAGGGCTCAGTACTGGGCCAGTTCTGTTTAATACCTTTATTGACAATCTGGATGAGGGGATTGAGTGCACCCTCAGTAAGTTTGCAGATGACACCAAGTACAGGAGGGAGTGTGAAGGGTAGGCTGGCTCTGCAGAGGGATCTGGACAGGCTGGATTGATGGGCCAAGGCCAACTGTATGAGGTTGAACAAGAAGAAATACTGGGTCCTGCACTTGGATCACAACAGCCCCGTGCAATGTTACAGGCTTGGGGAAGAGTGCTTGCAAAGCTGCCTGGTGGAAAAGGACCTGGGGGTGCTCGTTGGCAGCCGGCTGAACATGAGCCAGCAGTGTGCCCAGGTGGCCAAGAAGGCCACCAACATCCTGGCTGGTATCAGAAACCGTCTGGCCAGCAGGACAAGGGAAGTGATTGTCCCCCTGTACTCAACACTGGTGAGGCCGCACCCTGAATACAGCGTTCAGGTTCGGGCGCCTCACTTCAAGAGGGACATGGAGGTGCTGGAGCATGTCCAGAGGAGGGCAGCGAAGCTGGTGAAGGGTCTGGAGTGCAAGTCTTATGAGGAGCAGCTGAGGGAACTGGGGTTGTTTAGCCTGGAGAAAAGGAGTCTCAGGTGGAATCTTACCACTCTCCACAACTACCTGAAAGGAGGTTGTAGGCAAGTCTGGTCAGGCTCTTCTCCCAGATAACAAGCGACAGGACAAGAGAAAACAGCCTCAAGCTATGCCAGGGGAAGTTTAGATGGCATATTAGGAAAAATTTCTTCACTGAAAGGGTGGTCAAGCATTGGAACAGGCTGCCCAGGGAGGTGGTGGAATCACCATCCCTGGAGGCATTTAAAAAATGCGTAGAAGCGGTGCTTAGTGACGTGGTTTAGTGGTAGACTTGGCAGTGTTAGGTTAAAGGTTGGACTTGATGATCTTAAAGGTCTTTTCCTTTATTATTTCCTTTTCCTAAATGATTCTATGATTCTATGATTAAATACACAAATCAAAAGTCAAATCCATAATGTATTAAAAACTAAAGCTAGATTAAACTCAGGCAGAGGACCCTGCAGCAATCACCTTTCCATATACCTTAGTGTGGGGGTTTAAAAAATTAGCCACACTTTTTGGGCTTATTTCCTGATTTTCAAAACTTCTTAGCAACGCCTTTCAAAGCACAAACTTCAGATGGCCCAGTGGGCATTTCAAGCTCAAACAAGGCAGTCTGACTGTCAGAAAAGCTCATGACTTCAGGTATTAGTCTTCCTAAAAATCTGGCCTCAGGTATGTGTATTGTATGTTTAAACCTGTCCTTCAGTAATGCTGAACAGTAACCTTTCTTGAAACTGCATGTGGTTGAAATTGAGAGTGATTGTTTATCTTGCAGGTAACCAGCATATATATGCTTTCGAGGCAAGCACCTGCTAATGTTTGCAAAATCACTAATTTGTTATAAATTTTATACAAAATGCTCCCTTTGAGTGGATGCATTAACTCTTAGACTATAATGAGCAAAATTTGAAGAGACAGGTTGAAAACATTTTATTCACACTGATGAATAGTTACCAACATAAGCAGCTGCATTAGAAATCAAAATAGATGTCTAAATGCATGAAATATCTTGTGATGCTTCTGCATGCATTATTAGCTAATAACTATCCTGAAATTGTTCTACAACACTCATTTTCAAAGAGAGTCTGTGAGACTGGGTGTCATCTTTTCCATTTTTAAATCAACTTTGTGTGTGTGTGTGTGTTTGACAAGTACTAGATTACATCATTGCTGAATAAATGTTTAATTTAGGTGTCCTCCTTAGTGTTGTAATCTTTTTGGTCCATTTGGTCCTGAATGTTTCATGTATGTACTCCCAATCCTCACAAGGTCCCTAGTGGGTGTAAAAACAGAAACACATTGAAACTGGATGTTCTTTAAAGAACTAAATATGCAGCTAACACAGAAAAAAATCCATATTTGACTGAATTGTGAAAGGCACTGTGCTGAAACTTTAATGTGTTTATCATGCATCTTCCAAAACAAATTGTCCTACTTCAATGCTGGTTTCTTAAAATATACATTAGGAGTTTTAGTGATTAAATGGACATTGTCAGCTAGGTAGCTATGCAGTTTGCTACACTTTTTTTTTTTTTTTTTTTTTTTTTGAGTTCAGTTGCATTTTGCTATTTATTGGAGAGTTTTTTCATTACAGTTACTACACTAAAGGCTCAGCCAGGTTAATTGCCCTTCTAATACTACTGCAGGCTGCTGTGAGGAAAATGGTTGCATACATTGGGCAAGAGTATAGTCTGAGTTGCATCACCACCCCAAAGATTTTGCAAGTACTAGTCATAGAGCCCATCCAAGCAAGTGGATGGTATACACTTCCCTAAAATAGGCAGCTGGTGAGTGGTCAGTCAGATAGCTGGGCAAAACTTTGACTTTCCTTACTAGCTAGTTAGCTGAGCCAACATAAGGAGCGATCATTCAGTACTGCGAAAAGCCATCAGAAATGACTGATTCCTTTCACAGAGAGCAGGAAGAGTGTTTCTCACCGGCTTTGAAATCTTCATGGAGCCACACCTGTGTGTGTGCTGCTTATTCAGACTATGAACTAATGGCCAAATTAGATCCATAAGGATGCCAAATTCATAACATACAAAATCCTGCAGGTTTTACCCAAGACACATAGACTTGCAGCTATTGTTCTTTGCCCCAGGCCTGCTGCAGACACAGAAGGTTTGGGCCAGCAAAGGTTATGGCCCAGTAGACTGAACCTTACTCCTCAGTAGTTTCTTGACATAGTTGACAACTGGACAGCAGAAATTGCTGCTGTGATAACCAAAATGAAACAAAGCAATAATTTTGCTACCAGCTCTTTCAGGCATGGTGATTTGAGGTACTTAGCCTACACTGTTTAATTTCAGGCCTTTAATTGTGATTCCCAAGCCATATGGTACAGTTCTTCACAAAATTAAAGATTCAGATAGATAAGCTTTCAGCTTGTTGTACTTGGGATCAATGGTACAAATCTCTGATGCTAGTGTGATTTCTATTGATTATCTGTTCTTTAAGGAATGAAACAACAAATTTTCCAAACTTTAGGAAAGAATGTGAGTAAATTAATAGTTTACTAGTTTTATACAGGTATGATTCATCAGACAGATCCTTGATACATTAAAATATTACTTTGTTGGCTTTCTCATCCTTACATTTTTTTCCCCTTAGACAGTTTAGTTAACATAAAACTCCCTTACCAGTCTGCATACAGGCTATACTGAATGTGTATGGTACTTCAGGGTAAGGAGGAGAGAGCCGAGATCTAACAGGATTGGGGGGAAATGAGAGAGTTCAGATCAGTTTGACCTGTGGAGCAGTTCATGCGAAGAAATACTGGCAAAATTACACAGAACAGCTTTATAACGGGTTACCTAAATGTCCTGTGTAATCACCCTGTTGATCGATATAGGATAACATCAATATTGAAAAATTGCTCTCTATTTTTTTGCGTCTAATTATATAGTTCAGAGAACAAAAAATTCTCAGAATGTAAATCAAAACACTGATCCTCTTGTGACACAGTCACAGTCTATAGTGTGGCAAGGCAGCAAAAGCAGCCTGTGCTGCAATATATCTTGAGGTTTGAAGAACCAATCATTCCTCTTCGCCATTTTCTCACCACAACATAGAATATATTATTCAATAGTGCCTAGAGGATTGCATACCTAAGTCCCACCAACTCCACTTTACTATTTTAAACTCTAACTCAGTTAAGAGAAACAATTTCAGTATTATTACAATGCAAATATAGACATTATAAGATTGATGTTATAAGAAAACCATGTTAATTTATTAAGTGTGGTCCACCAAAAAATGTATAAAAACCAGCATGGACATACTCTAGTCCATAGATAGACCTCTTTTTCAAAGATTTCAGTTGCTCAGGCAACTTTGTCTCCACTATATTTTATAGTATGAAGGAAAGCAGATTGATAGGAAAAGCTGGACTGTTCACATTAGAGGCCATAATGGGATGGCATATCACTTCTTTCAGACACTCCACCTCATGTGCTGTGTCTTCGCCTTCCCAGGAAATACTGACAGTGTTTCTGCAGACTAGCTTTGTCTAGGGCTCTGGTTACTGTGTTTTGATGCATTGCAGGAGGAACACTTGCTCCTCTTTTCTTCCCTCTTCCCCAGCCCATGGCCTGGCTGCTTATTCTTACCTTTGCACTACCGCTCCCTTGCACCAGTGCTGCGGTCTCTGCAGCTGTGCAGGGAGCCAGCCTGGGCAGCTGACTGTAAAGAAAAATGCTCTAGCAGGAGGACACTGGGGGAGTAGTAACAGGGAGAAAACAAGCATCGTGATACAGACTGGGAGAGGGGGAGGGCTTGCTCAGCTGATGCTGCTGCTGACATCCATTTCATGCTTTCTGGTTATCATGGGCAGTGTTCCCAAAAGCAAAGTCTTTGAGAAGGAAAGACCGGACAAAACCATCTGCTGGAAAGACAAAGATATCTCTGCAGCATAGGACAAAGTAAATGCTCCCTTTTGGTAATTCACAGGTTAGAGCTAGTCAAATCACATTTTTCATTCTATGTGTGATAGGTGTCCTTTTTCTCTGCCAATCTTTTTATTTCTGTTCTTTCCCCTGCTGAATTTAAATCGAATTTTGACTATTATGGGTGTGCAAAGTTACTGCCTGCTCTCTCAAGGGAGTTAAGCTGTCTAATTCAGCTTTCCAGAATGGCATAAATAGGGAAACGTAGTTACTGTATACATGGAAAGGATATGAAGACCATAAGGTTATGAGCCAGGTGTAGGAATCTCAGTCTAAATCTAACAGAATTATCCCTTAAAAGAATTAATAGGAAAATATTTTGGTTTTCAGGCAAGGAATGCTTTATTATACTCCTTATGTGAGGTTGAACACATAGGCAAAGGAGTCCATTACTTCTGAGATTTCACTGCAGTAAAATCTAGTCAAGAAATTGGGAAAAAAAAAACCCTGGACAAAATTATTGCTGTTACACTCTGAGTTATTTTCAGAAAGGAAAACAAGAGGACACAGGGGACTACAGACCTGTAAATTGCATTGTCGTACTGAGCAAGCTGAGTGATTAATACACTGGTAGCTGTCAGTCTGTAAGCAATTAGAAGAGGATATGTTGATCAGTTCTAGGCACTGTGGATTTATGAAAAATAAATACAATACATAAATATCCCTCTCCTGACCAGATCTGTCTTTAAGAATGGAATAAGCATATCTTCTTAAAAAAGTGGACATTTGGGAGCAGAATAGGTTGTAAGTTCAAACTTGTGTCCATTTTAACAAGTAGGATCTATGCTTGAAGGTGATAAAATGGTTATATTTTATCTTAAATGACTACTGGATGTGGGAAACCTATCAACATGTTGAATTACTTGAAAAGTTCATGTATGTCACATGCCCGGAAGGCAGTGATGTGTTGACAGGAAACCAAAGGGGGTCAAATCATTTTACCTTGATTTAAATTTCAATCAGGTTAAATTTTCACTGCTTACTGGGGCAAATTCCCATCATTTACTATGTTTGGTTTTTTTGTAGGGTCACATTGTGAATTGTGTTAACATCTGCTGATATATTATAAAACACTTCAGACATAAAACCACAGTTTTGAGGCCCTTCTCCAAGTAACAAAATATCTCCTCTCTGACGTTTTAGCCCTTTTTATGCTCTGGGAGAGAACATGGACTATTTTTCCCTTTCCATGTTCCTCATTTATGAGAATAGTTTTCTTTTTTCCCCACTCCCGCCTGTGGGATAGCTACAGGAATTCTGCTCTAATCTGCTTCTCATTGTACAGTCTGCAAAATCTGCTGGTTTATGTATATCATGGAACATGGGAAACTTTTGCCACAAACAGCTCTTTACTCAGTCCGCTTTCAGTGCCAGCCGTTCTCAGATAGATTTACTATTCCCAGTTCTTGTGACTTGCTTATGACATTTATCTCTTCTCATAGGTAGTTTAGAAATAAGTTGCATCTGCATTTCACGACTGAACTGAGTAACCTAGTAGCACTGTCCTTACTATGGTTTATTACTATTACCTATTACTGGTATTGTTAGCATAATATAAAGAAAGAAGCATTTTTAAACAAAAGAAATATAACTACATGGCTGGACACATTAAAAAATCAGTGTTGGGTATGATTTAGAATTTTATTTTCCTGTTTAATTACAGTCATAAAATCAACGAGTGCAGGCTGGGTTTACCACATATCATTGTTAATTTATTTTTGGAGAGTATTGGATCACTGAAGCTTAAAATTTATTTTTGCCAGTAAATTCAGTCACTAACATTTTAATGCAAAGTGGAGAGGAAAGGTCTGAGAACATGAACAAATTCAATGGCTTTGAAATTTGAATATGTATGCATAGAAAATGTTTATTTCTACTTTTCCAGGAGTACCTATTGCACAGTTCTGCCAAACTATGTGGTGGAATGAAGAAGCATGGTTTGTTACAGAGTAACTGACAGTGCAGATATTGAAAACAGCACTGGAAACAAAATTATGAGCAATGATTTTCTGAGCCAGAGCCATACTTAATATAAACTTTATCAGCATAAGCCTATGCACTTCAGAGGACTTCAGCACGGATTCATAACGCAGTGAGTGAGCCTGTAGGGATCTCTTCCAGTCTGAAAGGTTCTGTGAATCTTGAGAAAGAGCTCAGTCTTCAGTGCAAGTCCCACTCTAATGGCAAACATCCTGTTAGAGCAAAACCAGTTTAATGTTAAGTGTTCGTCATCATTTAAAAGGAAAGCTGAGGTTTGTTTAGATGCTTTAGCACAAGTGGTAGAGGTTGCCAAGCTCACATAAACATTTACCTTTATGTAGTGATAAGCCCATAGCTGAGAGGCTTATGGGTATTTATACTTGGCTGTGGCAGTCTTGTAATTATTTAATAAGGCACACTGAAGATAAGGTTATCATGATATAAGTGCCTGTAATCCCTCTGGGGTGTAATTGCTTCATGATAACCTCATCCCTTGAAGTTGTCTCTATTGCTAATATGAAAAATGTTTGTTTTCAGTGGGAACATATATTTTGTGATGGAACAGCATTAAACTGTCAGATCAAAATGTTAAACAGCAGTTGGAATGAGCAGAAGGGTTCAGATGGATTAACTCAGCCCTCATAGACGGTTCAGCAGATGAACTGAAATGATCCAAAGCCATTTTATAATGAGTCAGGTTTTAGGTCTGGAAGTATCTGAAAAGAAATAGCTGTTCGCCCAGAAACATGCTTTAGGTTTCTTAAGACTGTATTAGTGAAGCCTGAGATTCATGAGAATGAGGAAATATGTTTCAAGAGACATAGATTTTGTCATGGTAACATCTGTGTCTTTTCTTTGAAATTCAATGTTTTGACTAGTAGATCGCCCATCCGGTAACACAGCATTTTGTAATGCATTGTAAATCACGAGATAAACATTAATGAAATGCACGTGCTTCATAAATAGGTCTTGGAGGGCATCTGTTAAACTTGTTACTACAAGGGATTTTTCAAAGCGCCAAAGTACATGAACTCACTTGAAATGTACCACCTGAAAGCTAGGTGAGTCTGTCATGAAGCCTCCAAAATATATAAATAGTGCTTTCCTCAAAATTAGAGAAGTGTATGGGCAAGAACACTCCTCAGAGAGGCAGAGACATAACGTTCCTGAAGGACACAAATCCAGGTCACGGAATCCACCTTCCTCTTGCTTCAGGTATCAGCTGGCATAGATTTGTACCTCTGAGCAGTTGCTCACAAACGAGTATATGACAGACATGCACATTTTGTGTCCCAGTTTGCTTTCACAGGAAGCCCTGTGGCCTGCTTCTACAAGCTGCCATGTACAACCTCGCAACAAAGTCAATGTGAGGTCCAGCAGACAGCCCCTGCAGCTCCAGAGGCTGGAGGGACTGCATGGGGAAACCTTTCCCATCACATGAAGGGTGTTACAAATGGGAGGTCAGCATGGCAGGCTTAATGTTTAGGTTTCCATACTTTTTATAGGCTCTGGCTAGCTGTGTGCCTGAAGATGGAAAATATTTGGAAGTAAACCAAAAATTTCAAAACTAACCCTATATTTCCTCAGGATTTTTGGCATCAGTGGCTCTTTTGGCTGCGTCTGAGTGGAATAAGCTGTGTCTTTGAGTTTAGTACATTATACAGTAACATATTACACCTCTCTATTTTTTGTGCCTGGGAATTTCACCTCATCCATCTTTCACAATGTTCAACAGAGACTTTTAAAAATCCCTGAGCCAGCTTTACGCAATTAATTGGAGACAGGGCCAAACCCTAGATGTCGGTTTCAAACCTAAATCCTTGTCCAGCTTGAATCTGATGCTATGCTGGGCCTAAGTGAAACACAGAATCAAAGCACTCAACATTTAAGAAATTTTCATTTAAAATCTTATTTGTTTGGCAAAGACTGTATATCCTAAGTGTAAATGCAGGTAATTCACTACCTACCCCTGAAACAAATCTTCAACTCCATAATAGTAGAATTAGTGGGAAAAGATGGCATATTTTAAAAGATTCAATACTCCATATCAATTGTCTGAACCATTAGTTTGATTTGGTCATCAGTTAAAAACTATTCAAATATCCTATATGTGTATCTGAAGCCCTCTGTGTTCCTTCTTTCCGGGTGTTGAGGAGCATAGACTATAGTCTAGTTATGTTCTTCTCCCCTAGAAGAACTAGACATCTTCTGTTTGCACAGAAATGGCTTAGAAAAATACCTGGGAGATAATACTTTTCTTATTCTATAGTATATAATTTTTTAATATAATATTTGTACTTTTACATTGTTGATGTATGTATATTATACTATTAAAAAATCTAATGAGGGTTTATTATTACGTTCTTTTTTTTTCATATTTCCATTTGTAATCTGGTTCTATGTCAAAACATTAACACTGTTAGCTCATAGCTTTCATTTTTCCATCTTAGTGTAGGACACACTCAAATTTTGAGACAGGGCATGAGCTCTTTAATTAACCAGTAATTAACTGTTTCTCAGAACAGGACAGTGACAATCGGGCACCTTCCCTGGAGTACTAGTGTCGCTTTGGAGCCCTCTCCTGGAAACTGTACCTGTGAATTCCATCTTGGGAAGCAATTTGTGAGTTGTTTTGCATTTGGAACTTGCTTTAAGAGAATGAATTGGAAAGCTTACAGCTGTGTGAATAGGGGAATAAAGGATTTTTTTCCTTCAGGTTTGCTTGTTTTCTTATATCTTTCTGATTAAAACTGGGAAGCCAGTGATAAAGTCACGATTGTTAATGATGTTGACTGGATAGTTCCTTTTTTGATGCTTGGCCTATTACTTTTGTGTTTCCTGATCTGCCCACAGACACTCCAGGAATGTAAATTCTGGTAGGTGCTTTAGCTTGATCCATTTCTTCTTTAACTCTGATATCCTGATTTCCAATACACTCAAGAAAACAGCTGTTTATAACTTTTTTCTCGTAGTATTTCTAGTATTTTCTTTCCCATGTTTCATCCTACTTGATTGCTTCTGTAACTGATCAGGTAATGTATTACTGTTTTACCCTAGGCTTAAGATTCATTCTGTATACGCAAGATTTATTACTGGTATCAGTTTACACAGTGTTTAACTGTCTATTCCCTGATTGCATATTTTCCAACACATAAAAACGGCAGTGATTTTGAAAGACAGATATAGTGAACTTTTATTTTTAAAAAAAAAAAAACAAACCGTTGTGTGTTACATTTCAGTGATAGTTAAAGAATTTTTGATTTATCCTTCTTTCTAAACTAAACCAGGAAAACCAGAAAAATTCACCAAATATTTAGATATCAAATTAACAATTTTTGAGGTTTACAGAATGAGAAGATCTGTGACTTCATGTGGAAGAATAGAATTAATCCTGTCATCTTGCTCTGTCTCCTTGCCGTGTGCAGTCGTCATAGCGCTGTCTGCACCTCTCAGGTCTTAATGCCTGCTCATACTATGTCATTGCATCTCTTTCCAGCCTCATGGAAAGCAAGGGAGGGTTAATTATTTTGTCAATTTTTCTACTTTCTTTGAGTCAAAATTGAGCAGAAATGTAGCTCTCATCAGGAAAATATGAACTGATTAGCGTTCCATCTGTGGCACGCCTTGACTGCCAAAGGATTTTTTAATTATATTAAAATGATGTACTTTGTACTTTGATATGAGAAGTGAAATAGGAAGCTAATTTCTAATAATTGCTTTAAAATGTGCTTTGGAGGAAATATGGAGATATTAGCATTACCAGTAATACAATCTGAGTGAGCTAAATGGGAGGTGTAATGAGAAGTTCAGGGCAGGAAGAAGCAAGCAGAAAGGTTGAAAATGTCATCATGTGCTCGCTGAGGTATTGCTTCCCAAATGATAGTTTGGCTGCCCCTGCTGTATCTGAATACCAAACGAATGCCTCAGCAGTGAGTCTGTGGTAATACCGATTTACTCGTTGCCATTGCCCCTACTGGTATATAGCCATATCCTTGTTATGGGTTTACAGACAATATCCACAGTATAATTACTTTAATATCTAAAGTAATATTCATGTTTCCTTATTTGTTCTACCTTCAGGAGTGTTCTTTGCTCCTAGCTTTACTATTTGAACTCCGCTGCAATGTACAGTGCATAGCCCATGTTATATTGTTCTAAATAGCCACGGTCACTACAAAAATACAGCTTAATTAGCATTTTTGACAAAATATGCCACAGCAAGAAAAAGGGAGATCTGTTTGTTGATCTGTGGAATTAAGTCCTCCAGTCTCAGGACAAATGTTGTACATCTGAGAGCCACAGGAGGTTGTCTTGGTGGTTCCTTCAGTTGGGTTCTTTCCAGCATTTTAACTTCTACAGATTTTACTTTTTACTTGAATATAGCTTTGTGAAAAAATAGAAAATGTGTGTATTTGTTTTCATTCCTGTTCCCTTACTGTGATCTTAACTCTAAACACAGTACTGTAATTAGTCAGAATTATTTTAGCTGTTTAAAGAACACTAATAAACATACAGTTGTATGGCTGATTTGAAGAGCCCAAAAGAGACCTAGGTATACTTATAAAACAAAACAATGAATCAAAATTAGGGTCAGGCATTTGGAGAAGAAATGCATCTGATTATACGTAACAAAATTAGTTGCTAAGGAATTGCCAGTTACAAGATTTGTGCTGTTTTCATGTTTGCGTGGCTGTGTGTATATGTGTGTGTAGGATTAAGTTCATGAAAGTATTCTGTGCTACATGAATTCAAATAGTTTATCAGACGCAAGAGAATCTGTGTGGGAGAAAACTGCTCTGAATATTCAAACCTTGTGAGACAAAGGATAAGCCATCCGTAAGACGTAAAGCTGCAGGAAACTTGGCTTTGCTAGTTTTGCTGCCCACAGAAATACTTGTAATTGTTACAAACTGTTAAAGTTCATAATCTTCCTTGCTGTTTCTAGCTGTATTTTTGACAGCTAATTCTTAATTTTCAGCTTTCTGAAAACTATATTTCATTGACTCCACTGAAAACGAGATTCAAGACAAAAGAAAGGCTTCAAGATGGAGTTTATGAAATAGTTGCATGTAAAAAAATCTCACAGTTAAAACATTTTTAGTATTTAATACTTTAATCCCACTTCAATTCTTATTACTTTGGATAAACATCTCCAAGAAACTACTTTATTTGGATTTATATATTGCCTTCATTAAAATCCCAAACCCAAATTTTCTGGCAAAGTCTGTACCAACTTTCAGAGTTATTGACATCTTTAATTCAGGCTTGTTTTTGTCAGTTTAACACTTAAAATCCCTGACTTGTTCAGAGGAGGTTTTGAAAATTTGATGGCCTCTACAATTTCTGGCACAAAGAATAAAGACGTTGGAATTGAAATAATTAATTGCACAAAACAACACATGAATAGCATCCATCTTCAAATGCCAAGAGGAAACTTCAACATACCACATCTGTCCCAAATTTTCTGATTGTTTTCTAAAACTGGATAGTGAGCACTGCAGAACATAGACGGGTTTGTAGTGTTACTCACCTTTGAATCCCTATAGTTCTGACTGGCCCATAGCCAATCTGAAGCCCCAATTAGCCAAGCACAGCATTCCGTTCATGCTTCAAATTCATAAAACTTACAGTACATATGTTGAAACTCAACAAAAATTGTGTGTCTTACTTTTATTACACCCTGACCTCTTGTTTTCTACCTTCTATTGCTGTCACTTAGTGTCGTTATGGGTAAGTGACTTACTGATACTCTATCTGCAAACAGTTCTCTTGTGTCTTATTTTACTTGTACTAACGTAAACCTTGCTGTAACCGTGGCTTTCTGTTTTAGTCAACACAATCCTACAGGACTGACTGATTATATGACCTCCTAATGCTGGAAAATTTTAGGAAGATTGACTGTAAAGAGACCGTGAAGGTTCCTTTTTATTGATCAAACATGGTGAACCCCATGTTAGTGCAATTCCTTGTTTTATTACTTGCACTAGTATCTATGTCATCACTGACATCACCATTAAATGTGATCTGGGAATTCCATAGGGACCGTATTTCCTTAAATAAGGCTAAAATCTGAAGAATCATCAAAGATCCTTAAAAATATAATTACATGTTGCAAAAGAGACAAAATTATGGCATTGTGCATTTTCAACCGGGGAGTCAAAAATGCGCGTTGCGACAAAACAATCAGGGATGTTGTTTCTTGCTTAATTTACGATTTTCCTCTAAGGATGTGTCATCTCAGACCTCCATCAGGAACTCCAGAAGGGCACGGGTATCCTGAGGGGCCCATGCTCTATCTGCCAGCTCCTTGCAGATATTCTGGAAACCCTAGAGGGTAAAAATGACATGAGATGCCTGCATTTAGGCAACTGAACCTGACCCTTGATGAAGCCCATTAACATGATTTGATCTTGGGTCAACATTCCCCAAACAGAATTATCTGAGCAAATGCCAGAAAAGTGGCAACATGAAGCAGGAAGCCAAAAATGCAAAAAAGAAACTCACTCTCACACTGTCAACTCACAGTAGTTAATGAATGGAAAGACAGAATTATGCGTAAAGAATTGGCGAAAGGTTACAATTAAAATATGATTTTCAAATGCTGGTCTCAACATTTGAGTAGGTTGAGATTTTCAATCTATGCAGACATTCTCTATGGAGTTAACAAATTGATACCTTCTGAAAGAAAGCATTAGTGAAAGGAAATCTTTCTCATCTATTGCATGTTACTGACGGAGCAGCTGAAGAAAAGTCTAGAAAGCAGACATAAGAGATTCTCAGAAAATAGCCTAAGCTGCAAAACAGTGGAAACAATACAAGATTTATGTGGCACTTTACAGGATGAAAAAAGAAACAACCAACCTAAAATTATATCAAGTCAACAACAAATTTCTTTGGTGAAACAAATGAAAACATTTTCAGGCATAACAAACCGAAATGTAATTGGGTTTTTAACTCTTGAAAATTAGCTGTAGGCAACCTTACCAATGAATATATACTTTCAAATGAAATGACAAAATGATATTTTACTGACAGATGTTCTTTTTTGGCCAAAGTTATTTAATAATTTTTACATGAATCTATTACTAATTTCAGCTGACTTAAAGCTGCAATTTTCAGGAAATAAATTATCTGGTAAAAAAATTGCATTAACTCAGATGCAATCGAGTTAGCATTTCTGTTTGAAATCATAAAAAGGGAGCACTATTTTAGAAGGCAGAATCCAGTAGCCATTTTTCAGCCAATCATACAATGTAAACATATTTTCTAACTCATTAACATGTCTTGGGAAACCAGATGAATATTTGTAAATAATTAATTCAACAGAAATTAATGAGTTCACTGTTGCATATCTTTGTATACATTGCCTTACCAAATTAATTACATTTATTAATAATGTCTTTCTCTGGGGAGAGTTATATCAACCACTGAAGTGATTTAGGCTATGCTTAGGCAGTAAATATTTCACAATGTTAAAAATATAATTCCATATTTTAAGATCTTTGCTAATAAAGGTAACTACAGCTGTGACAGTCTTTCGAGAAGGTGATGAGAAAGTTTTAAAATCTCAAAACTGGCATCGTATTCTATATTTTATATTTATAATCTTACTGTTGGCACCTGAAAATACAGGTGAGATTCCTGAAAAAGGAATATCGGACAGAAAAATTTCTACGTACTGAAGAGATACTCATCTTTTGTCACAGGTTATTGTGTAAGAAGTGTGCTACTAAGGCAAAGAAAATGGATTTCTAGCTGATTAAGTAATTCTGTATCTATAGTAAAATTGGTAAGAAAGCCAGAGCAGGTACCCTAGAGGTCTCCCACTTTTCATTACTAGATGAAATTAGATCTTTTAATATGTATGTTTAGCTACAAATGCACCTACACTGTGTGTGTGTGTGAGATAGAGAGCATGAGTATGCATGTGTTAATGTGGGATGCTAACTGTAAAGTGTATGTATGATCTGAACACTGGAAAAAAAATTGTAATATCAAAGAATTCTATAAGAAATAGTCACCTAAGAAGGGGCTGTTCTACAGAATGCAGACATGAAAGATATTCACAGGAGGGTGATTGTAACCCTAATGCACCATAAACCACCATTTCTTAATTCCTGTTCTGAGGACTTGGGAGAGGTGCTTGGTTCCTGAAGTACAAGGTTGCCGAAAGGGTAGAAACCCATTGCTGTGCCTAATGATTGAAAAAATGTCAAAAAAGCAGGGAATCAAGAGCACATTTTGTATTAGTAGTGTCATTAATAAATAGTGAAAATAAACTGTGAATAATTTGTGAACTAATGTCATATGTCCACCTTTCTTATTCTACTCCTGTGCCCCAGGGTGAGCTATTAAAAAGAGATAAAGTAGTGGACACTGCTTCCCCTCACCCCCAAACTGACCATCTCCAAACATAATTTCATAAACAGGAAAACTAAATTATCGAGAGGGCAAGGGATTGCTTTTCAGAAATGGGGAGTGACCACATCCCAGATGAAGTCACTGGGATCCCTGGACACTCACCTTTCAGGGGCTGTAAGTCACCCATGGCTGCTGAAGAAGCCACTGCCCAGACCAAGAATAGAAAACGCTTTTTCTGTGTTCTAGGTCTATGTTTCAACCACAAGTCCATTCCTTGTGCTTATCTGCCAGACAACTACTGTAGTCATTTCTGGTTATAATGTCTTAAATTACAGAGCAAGCCAGAACTGGATCATTTCGGTTTTGCTAAATGGTTTTTATATAGATTGTTGGATTGGCCAGACAAATCATGTCTTCTTTAGAAGGAACCTGCTTTTTACAGAGTTCCTGTGGATGCTACATTTAAAGCTGATAATTGACCCAAAGGACACTTACTTTGAACAAAAATACATGTAAGATCAATCATGCTTTATTGTGGCTATTTCACTTGTTTATATAGTAAGGGGGTTATTTCAGGTTAAAAATTAGGCTAAAACACATTTCTTTTCACAAACTCAGAGATTCTGGCTAAGAAAGTAATGCTGCCACGGCTAAAACAATAGCTTATGATAAACACAGTTAGAATTCAAATAGAGACAAATGAGCTTAAAATATGAAAAGTGGTGGCAGATTTATTACAGTTTTAGTAACATTATTCAAAAAATATTGTCGGTTTTGTATGCAATCCACTGTACATCTCCCAGTGAATGTGCCACCCACCTACTCTTGAGAATATTCATGACACTGCTGCTAGACTGTATAAAGTCACTGTCACTAAACTACACCGGGGAACAAAGAAGGTTGACATTCTCACATGCAGCTCTGCAAATCACATCGTATTTGACATAGACTTCAGTTGATGCAATCATTTATACTTTGAGTCCAACAGAGGATTTAACTCTTTTCTTCCCTGAGAGGATGTTTTACAGTTATCATGCCTGCAGTAGATTATTAAAAGTGTTTACCCAGCTTTAAATGATATCAAACGAGCAATATGAGATCTTATACACAGAATATATAAAGCTGCCCAAGGAGTAGAGGAGGACATCAAGGAGTAACCTTTTTTTTTTAAATTTGATGATACAGACTAATGTCATGACATTATAAGTCTCTGACATCTTGATGCGTTTTAATATGCGTTCTAATAACGCAGGGTCTATTAAGACCCTTCTCTTAAGATCATTTTAACTAGTTCCTTCTAGGCAGACCTCAGTCCTTGTGCCGAGCAGGTCCTTGCTGGGGTGGGCAGAGCTGCACAGAAAGTCCCTCAGTGCAAGAAGTAAAAGCTTGTACAGCACAGAGTGCGGAGGGGAAGGGGGGTTGCGGTGACCGAAGCCCCTCTGCTAATGGGCACCCTGCAAATCCTCACTGATGTAAAAAAAAGTCCTTTTAGAGGACATTAATATTTCACTAATCTGTTGCTCTCAATCAAAAACTAAACATTTTTTTGTTTGTTTGTTTGTTTTCTTTTCTTCAGTTTTAATGAAGGTTCAACAACAGTCTCAAATACAGGCTTGGTATTTAGTTATAGCTTGAAAAAAGCCTATGTTTTGAATAGGGTTTAGGTAGCATTTAGGTCCAGCCCAACTCACTGTAGCTCTGTTTAAATGGGAACACTACTGAGGAAACCTATGCCTTGCTTCAAATTCAGCTCTGAGTTTTTAAGTTTGACTTTGCCTACCATTCAAGACACTGCTGACAATTAAAACACTTCCCTCCCCCCCAAAAAACCCCGATCCCCGGTCTGGAATGCAGCTACCTGACATGCAGTGAATCATCTTTCACAATGTCACAGCTTTGGGGAACTAAAGTTGTCTTGCACGATCTTGTCATCTGCATCTGACATTTAACTCTAGAATTACCAGTAGGGCAACTGAAGGATATCTCTCATCTTTAAACTCACAAAGGGCTTATCAAAATATAACATATGTGTATTGAGATTAGCCTACGGTAAACTCACAGTTGCTAGTCATCCTTGTGAAAATGAAACAAGTGCTCTGAACGAAGCAAGTACTGATGTCTTGCAGTATGTCCTTAAAAGTAATTGTGTATCACTAAACTTTCCTGCAAAGGCAATCGAAGTAATGAAAGTTAATATAAAGCAAAACAGAACTACTGGAAAGAATGTGAATCCCCAGGCTCTGGATCTGTAAGAGAAAGAGACCCTTTTGAAGAGCCGGAGAGAAAGAGAGGAAGTAGGAAAAAAAGGTGATTCATGCAGTCTTGTCTAGAATGCAGAATAAGCCTGTAGTTTAGTTTATGTGTATAAGAAATCTCTCCAGAAAGCATTTTCTTACATATTACTGACCAAAGTAACAGAGTCAGTTGCAAAAAAATGAGATTGCTAGAGACAGAAGATTATAAATCAGTGTTCTATTATTCTTCAGAACATCAACTGAGACATAGCCCAATATGGCTTTAATTTGTAAAGACTTTCAGAGACAATTATCGTATTGTTTTAAAAAATGGTTTTCTTTTGCACATCCAAAAAATGGGATAAACTATTATCTAACATAAATTATTACCTACTTGCTAATACAATTTATTCTTGAGAAATATCAACCCAGGAAGCATCTAATGGCAAAAGAGCCAGTCTTCAGCTATGTAACTTGTTCACTGAAGTCTTGGGACCTTGTTGTGCCCTATTAATCAGATGTCTTAACCTGTTTTCCAACCTGGTAATGGGTAGTTTTTTTCAATGAAGAGCAAGGAATAAAAGCTTTATTATAGAGCTACATTAAAGACTATTTGAAAAATGTTCATGTTTCAGTAGGAAACTTAAGACAGGGACAGGATTCATCCCACTGAACTCTTAAGCACTCAATCGAAGCAGCTGGAGGTGCTTCCAGTTATCTTAGGTTCCTTGAAAGAGATAGGCAACTCCAGAGGGCAGTTCAATTGACTTAGGATCTCCCTCTATAGTTCCACTGTTATTATAGTGTTTTTAAACATTACATGATATTTATGTCTGTTTACATAAATTATCCAAATTGCTTTCTACAGAGTTGGGTACCAAGCTCTCCTCCTTATAAACTGATCCAAAGACACAATCTGGGAAAACCAGAATGAGCATTGATGACTTTTCAGAGTTTTCAGAGGAAATGAACTATGATTTTTTGTTTTGAACAAATATTAGTAAGACTGAAAGTTTTAAAATAAAATCTAGGAACTTTTAGACTGGAAGGAGTATAAAGTGGATTTGTTAACAGTAAAATATAAGAAAAATGGAAGAACAATCATCTGCTGTGTAGAAAACAAGTTACTCTCACTGGCACAAGCAAGTGGAGAAATCTGTGGCTTTCTTGTCTTTTTTAATTATTTTCTTGTTATAGTGGGGAAAAACCTTAGATTATGAAATCTGTCTCGTACATGACAATAAGATTGCAATATGTTTCTTTCCCTTTCCCAATTCTTTATCATCCAGATCTAAATGCTAGATAAAAAAAACTTTAAAAAGTCTGACTAAAATGAGTTGTATTTACATTTTGTAAGCCAGTGATAAAAAGTCAGACTTACAGTTTGTCTGGGCATTTTGTCCTTCCTGTTCAATTTGCTTCCCCATATTTTTTTGACAATATTCTGGAAATAATTAGGAGGCTTTGGAACACTTTGGATGCCAGGTTAAAATCCCTGGGACACCCATCTTCCCAGCAAGTATTGTAACTAAATTACAGGGCCCAGTAGGTGTTTTATGGTTAAAGATTCCCATAATACAGCCTTCAGCTTCTTGCTTCAGAAACAGTCAGGTTTTTTGTCTGTTATTTAATTTCAACTTTTAAACCATAGGAAGAGAACTGGAATCATTACAAAATGACTGCTTGGCTGTTGTTTTTTTTTTAATTACAGCAGATCTTGCTATTCAAGTAATTGGCAGTGTGCAGACAGAATTTCCTTTCTCTGTATTAATGCTGTGATAGTGCCAACACATACAAATCCCAGTCACACTGTTTAAGTCAGGGTGACGAGTCAGTCACTCATCAAAGTGGGTTAATGGTAGCTCCATTAAAAAAAATAAATTCTTCAAAATAAAATAACAGATAACTTATCTTAATTGAGTTAACAAAACTACAGAGATTTGCTAGGGATCTGTGGAGAATGGACAACTGATGCCAGTTGTTATTTGTGTTACCAAGTGTAAGTGAACAGGAGGTGTGGAAGCCTTGTGAGAATAAAGAGTCATTGTTGATGATATGAAGATCATTATTTGCAGGGTCTACTGTTGACCTGGGCACATATGACAAGTGAAGATCTATTTTCCATGCATAAGCAACATATCAAAACATACGTGGCACAAACTTTTCAGTGTAAATTTCATTTTTTTACACTAATAGCTCAGCAGTCTTGTCTGAGTAATGAGAAGTGTGAGGACAGGTACTGAACATGAGCGGCTCACTGCTGTGTAAAGAGAAGGAAAAAGAAAACCAAGCAACGCCCCATGGGTTTCCAGCCAGTTCTTGGGCTGTTATTGTAGTTCTCTATGAGCACCTGCAGTTTGCTGAGGCTAATCAGATGTTAGGGGGGCATCTGCAGTTCACAGAGAACCCCTAGAAGCTAAATGGAGCTTATTTCCTCATGCTTGTTCTTAACATTTGTGGGTTAGAGTGTTTGCACGTTGTTTCAGTGTGGCATTTGAGCATGATTTCATAAGAAAATGAATCTTTGGACACCATCATGTCTGTGTGTTTGAAACTGTTGACAGATTTAAACAAAATTTGACAGACAAAAGGTTCAGATGTATTAGGTTTCTCCAAGTTTCATAAAAAACTAGGTTGGATGGAGGAGGGAGACTCTTTGGGCATGATCTACTTGCCTGAGCATGGGCTGTACTAATATTTGCACTATCCTAGAATTTTCTGCCTAGCCTTCAGCTACCATAACAGAAGGGTCCTCTCTGTATCAGATAAAAGGGTATCTCAGAAAGCATTAGATGCTTGTGTTAGGCATACTCTCTAAATCCTCAACACAACTTTCCAAACTGATGCAAAACCGGCATCATAACTCAGATATTATGAAACACTAGAGAATCTACACAGAACAGACTCCTTAGAAATGTCCCAACTACTCAGAAAACCTCTAGTTAGAATTTGCAGCTACCTAGAATAAAATTCTATAGGTAATCCTGCTTCATGTTTCATGCAGAACTTTGCAAGGGAGGTTAATAAATTTAAAGATATTCTCTGGTTTACAAGAGAGGATTATCAAATGCCGTGACATTTCTAAGTTCACAAACATGTGTTGCTTTCTGGAATGGGTCGTTCCCATAAAAAAAAGTTTAAATTAATTTATTTTCATAGAATTATAGAATCATTTATGTTGGAAGAGACCTTTGAGATCAATCAAGTCCAGCTGTTAACCCAGGACTACCAAGTCCATCACTAAATCATCTCCTTAAGCACAGCATCTATGTGTTTTTAAATACATCCACGGATGGCGATTCCACCACCTCCCTGGACAGCCTGTTCCAATGCTTGATCACCCTTTCAGTGAAGAAATTTTTCCTAATACCCAGTATAAACCTCCCCTGGCTTAACTTGGGGTCCATTTATTGAGTACAACTGCTCATAAAACTACTTTTTGCTTCTTAGTTTCACTACTTGAGAATAGTATCTAACTAAATTTCTTATGCGCACGCTCTTTTTATTTGTGTTTTAATTTGTAATTTACAGGCAGCATGTTACTTTTATATTTTTGTCTGAGTTGAGACTGCCTTATTTAAGGACTTCTCCAGTTTCTCTGATTCCATTATGTGCAGTTCTCAGCAAGGACTGTCTGGATATTTAAAACTTAACTGCTTTTTTTCACATTGTTCTGAACAAATACACACACATATACATATGCATATATATATGTGTGTGTGTGTGTGTGATACATATAAATCTCACATACACACACACACATATAGATATAAAAAGTGAAGACTGCTGGGGAGACTGACAAAGTGGATTCATTCCAGAAGTCCAGTTTTCTCCATAACACCCATAGTGAAGACTTTTTGTAGACAATTCCCTCTATTCTAAATCGAATTAAGAACAGCTAAGGTGAAACTTCCCAATATAAGACTACTTAAGAAATATAGAACTTTCCCAATTTTTGGTGTTCTGTAAGATGTGATGACTATTAAAGAAACTGAGAAAAATGCTCGATTAAGATGTAGTGAAAACGTTTGTGATTTTTTTCTGTTAGTATTATTTATAAAATATTTATAAAATGTTTATTAAATTATGTTGCTGTTACTGCAACAGTTCTGTAAAGACACTCCAGCATCAATTTGTGCCACAGCACAGGGATGTGATACTGTTTTTACTCTGATGCCAGAGAACATGCTTGGCATTGTTACCACCTTCAAGAAAATGCAACAGAATTTTGCTGAAGTGCAAGCTTCTGAGGAATCTCAGGTCACACTTAGTAAATGGAGTTTTCTTCAACCCTGATGATTAAATTTCCCTCAGCGGAGTAATTACACTTCTTATTCTCTATCGTGACTGATCCTATATGCCAATAAGACTGTAAACATTTTTTTTTTTCTTCTGGGAAATTTAGTGTGCTCTGTACCAAAAAGGAAGGGTTTGGTTGGGACTTTCATTGTCATGATTTCTCTTGCTTTCTGTAGGCTGCTTTGGTTCTGGGTACAAGAAAGGAGGCATTTGCCTTGCATATTTCAATGTCCATAATGCTGTTTTTAGGGAAAAGGGGAAAGAATAGGATGTGTCCTACCTGGAATACAACAAAATAACAGACAAAGATGGGAAGGAAAATGAACATGTGACAGATTTAAGGCTAAAAGACACTCTACTCAGTCTTTACTCCTTTGAAGTTCCTCAGATATGCAGATCACATTGGCACCCACGCTGACACAGCACTGGGTTTCAAGACAGGGGTGCTTGCATTTCACATTGATTTTTTCTGCTCACAGCAACAAAATAGACAGCCAGAGCAGAGAGGCAGTGTGTCATCCTTGCAAACCAGATGAAGGTGGTAGATTTAATTTTAGGCTTACCAGTCTAAATAATGTGCCTTCAATATTTATAAGGCTGGTACAAGTTAGGACAAGTTAAAGAAAAAGATATAGAGTGGAAATTTGTCCATTAAGCTGAGCTGGAAAACATCTTTTTCTGTAATTCATATCTTTAGGGAGAGGAACAAGATCTTAGTGCAGTTATTTCCTGGAACTCTTGCACAGTGGTAATGTTGTGACATGAAGCGAGAATTATTAACAGGACCTGTGAAAGCTGGTATCTTTCCAGTTCTCTATACTTTAATCTTCTATTAACTGCTGCAAATGCTACTTTGGCATATATTACCGCCACATATTAATTTCTCATTTGGTCTCTTGCAGCACCCCCACTGGGATATACTACAATATTGCTATTTTACCTGACTATGGCATATGACAAGGTAGATCATACCCTTCAGTTGCCTAAAAATCCTAAAATGATGAGCAAAAACCCATCAATAATTCATTGCCAAAGTACCCATGAAGAGGAAGCAGATTGGCGTGTTACACTGGATTACTTTTAGTTCAGTACAGAGTTAAAAAAAAAAAAAAAAAAGTACCTCAAGGATTCAGATTTTCTGTTTTTTTTTTCTTCTGCTTTGTGCACAATGTCTCCTTTGTTGCTGGCAAATGATATACCATTACTGGAAAAAAATCACATGCTTTACAACTCGATCTTAATGAAGGACAGATTCGTGGTGAAGCAGTGAATTGTACAGCTAAAACAGAAAACAATATGACTTTCTTGGATCATCTAATGAAGT
Organism: Ibycter americanus; assembly: GCA_035590275.1. Classification (NCBI taxonomy): domain Eukaryota; kingdom Metazoa; phylum Chordata; class Aves; order Falconiformes; family Falconidae; genus Ibycter; species Ibycter americanus. Next base: position 34,276,877 of record JAVJGI010000001.1, read on the forward strand.
AGATTCTTTCCTCAATTATGTATTTACAGATCAAGATAAAGCCCAAACTGAATTGTCTGTACCTTATTAATTTTGAAAAATGAAGCAATTGGATTGATTTTTTCTCTACGTCCTTGAATTGAATGAGACTTTCAGTAATATTTGTAACAAATCAGCATTTCACACAGCTGATTTTTAAATGATCTTTTCCTTGTAACATGTTAAATTTAGACAAGCATTTCTTGGATTTTTTCTAAGTGTATTGTGCTTCTGAAAAGAAAGTTAGGAGACAGTTGTATACTCATCAAAGTAAAAGGTGTTAGGTGTGCTAAGAACATTCACCTGCTTATTTTGAAGGTCTACCAATATCCATTACCAAAATGGCAGGGTTCAGATAATGCCGTCTAATTATGTAGTATAATTAAATGTTTTGTGTAAGGTTTTGTCTCATATTGGTGTTCAATGATGATTTTAGGCAAAGATTATTCAGACTTGACAGTGAAGAAGGATCCAAAATTGGTATCTAGAGACTAGAGATGATGATCATGATTTTTCTGAGGAGCTGTGAAAAGTGCTTTTATGAGTACATTTCAATGTATGTGCTTGTGTGCACACACATATGTACAAATATATTGTTTTGCTAGCCATATAGTATAGCAGTTATGTGGACACGATAAACTATCTTATCTTTCAATATAGCAAGATATTACTGATATGACATTTTTATGATCTGCAATGTGGCTGACAGAGATATTTATTATTAAATCCCTGAATTCTGTGGTCCTTCTTAGTGACATAAGTAACAGTTTAAATATCTTATGAATACTGTCAAAGCTAAACTATGAATGAATTTGAACTAAAGAGAGTGGAATATTCCATATCCTGCATTGCATAGCTGTGACAGAGTATTCTAATCCTATTGAGGACTTTTGGTTGAAAAGCTACATATGTTGGCTGCATTCTTTATTGGGCCTAATTCAGGATGATATTTCAAATGAACAGATGAGGGCATAGAAGGGAAAAATGAAGACATGAAAGAAATCAGTAGAACTATATGATTCAAGGAAGATAATGAGGGGTATAGGATTTATAAACTTAAATAACATTAATTCAATATCAGTACTGCTATCTTTTCCCCTTGGAATGTCAGCATTAGCCAGGACATATATCTTTCTTTCTAAAAGTTCAGGGTTTAGCCACACTTTCAGTCAGAAATTCACAGAATTTGTACCTTAGGAAAGCCTTTCACTTGGGTTCATCAATTTTAAATTTAAATTGAACAGCTATTTCAGTGTGAGGAACATTCTAAGCAGTTCTCCCAAAAATTAACTTTTGTGCTGTAATGTGACTTGTCTGTTTTCAGTTTCATTCAACACAACTTCAGGAGACAAAGTCCATATTTTTTTGCTATAGATGTTCATTGCCTCAAACAGACAGGGGTAGAGTCATTAGACTCTACGTAAACAATAGATATAATGATCAACATAATAACAATAGAATTACAAAAGTGTGTTTCAGGATCTTGGTGGAGAGAAAAAAAGATGCACAAATGCAAACAAACCCCCTCTTGTTTAGGTCTATTCATACTGTTTGGGAAGACGTTAAACATCTATTAGCCTAAAATTAATAAAATAATAATTAATACATTCATAAATAAGAGTTCAGTCAGAAGGAGAGAACAAAGTAATTAATTCCACCAAGGTAAATTATTACGGTTTGCTTTTGATAGCCTGGAGGAAGCCTTTTAACCACAAGCTATCTCTTCTTTTTTCTATTACATTTGAACATTTTATAATGAGCATTTATGTCTCCACAGCCAGCATACTAATATGGTCACTATTGTTTTTCCAAAGTTAGTAAGTAAAGACACAGATGTGTTTTACAGACCAGTGACATCTCACTCAACTGATGTGGCTTGTAGTGGGTTTGGGCTGAGCGGGCAAAGCCTGCTGACGTGCTGGAGCAGCCCTCCTCCCCCTGCTCCCATTAGTTATCATTCAGAGAATGGCAGCGTGCCTTGGGGAAGGCAGCAGGCACGTCATTCCTACTTGCCTTGGTTAGCACAACAGCTGTTTACCTCATAATTCATTGCACTGGCTCTGGCAGGCTTTTCAGGACAGAAAATGAAAATCTGCTTTTGCACATTGTGCATGTGTAGGAATAGCGGGAGGATCAGCACATGAGCGTCACTGAAGCCACCATTTGGAATAGAGATGGGCTTGAGGTTTAAACTTCAAGGCTGAGTTTGAATTTTATTTTTGCCAGGTACTAAGTGCTCAGGACAGTCACTCCTGTGGATTAGAACACCCAATAAAAGGAAAAAGAAAAGCTGTGTTTTGTCTGTTCTTCAAATTATATTTTCCCGTTTTGTTCCTGTCTTCTTTTCTTCTGTTAATGGCTTGTTTTTCCATGCTACTCCTCCTCCTGCCCTGCAGTGTAGCTTTAGGGAGCATTACACAAGTAAGACTTTTCAATGAGATACAGGTGAATATAATGTATTGTAAACTTTACCAGAAGTTTTAAATTTAATCCAGGATATGGAATTTTTTTTGGTGGCTAGAAAGATTAAGAGGAGAAAGGCAGCAAAGAAATTAACAGAAGTGCAGGATAATGGAGAGTTTCCAGGATTCATGCTAATATTTTTCTAAGACCAGAAGCACACAAGAAAGCGATCACACAGAAAGATTAGAAACTTTCTACAGATTTTCACTCTTCTGATCAGGAAAATATTGGTGTGATATAGTGCAATATCTTACTTTTGCTACCAAGCCATACTTGAACTAGAAAAAAATCTCACAGATGATCTTGTTATTCCAGTGTTGTGCTTTTAATATTCTAATTACTTTACTTCATTAAACCAAGGACATACCTCCTGGCTCCCTTCCAAGTTATTAGTATTGTGCTAGGAAAGAACAAAATTGAGACATGGAAACAAAAGCTCGAATGAAGAGAGGAAAGCCACCACTTGGGAGTCATTGAGAGTGTTATTTCAGAGAAAACTGTATTCAACCAAAACCTGTTTCCTGAGAGTTTAGGTAAAGAATATCCAAACAGGTACGTTTTTAAAATTTATACGTTTTTCCTTTGGACTTACCATGACACAAATAAGAAATTATATATTTTGGAAAGGTATAATTTGTTACACTGAAAGCTATGGAAAACAAAAATCAATTTCTCTAAAGAAATAGAAGTATTACAGTAACACTTGAAGTTCTCAGGTTTTTCTCAGAGTGTCAAATTGTTTGCTAATTGAACATTTTTGCTTTTTACATCCCCCCACCTTTTTCACTTAGCCTCTTGCCACACCTATCGTGACATTATAGCTAAGGAGGGTTGTTATCATCCTTTTTAGCTAAAAAGCTGTGGGTCAGTAGAGACATCTCTTCTAATCAAGTTGTCTAAGTGTTAATTGAATATGTATATTTTTATGGACAAGCACAATGTTTTCAGGGTCTACTAGGTATTGAATGGAATATATTGAATTTACTCTCATATACTGTTGAAGGTTTGGGCCTAAGTGATGATTCACCCGAGTAAATAACAGTTCTCCCATTTACTTCAATAAGCAAAGGATCTGCCTGCTGTCAAAAATTATCTTTGATTGCCATGTTTTTTCTCCAAGAGCACTTAAGATTTCTACATTTCTGTTTAAATACAGATTTATATTGCTTTTGGTTAAATCAGGGGTTTCTATAGTATGCATTTGCAGGTTTTTTTACTATACTGCAAGTGTGAATTTCTTATTTTAGGAAATCATAATTAGGACAATCAATATCAGAATGTTTAGTGTTCCACATTACAATCACCAGGCTATTGAATACTGTTGATAAACACTGGCACATGAATCTTTTGCAAGGTTTGCTAGATCTATAGTGTTAAACATCAGAGTTTTACAGCCTCTGATCTGTCCAGCTTTTGGGGGAGGAAAAACAAAGCCAACACTTTCAGAAATCATTTGTATCTGAGTTTAAGTTTGTGGTGGGTTGATCTTGGCTGGCTGCCACATGCCCACCTTAGCTACTCTCTCAATCCCCTTTTTCAATAGGGCAGGGGGAGAAAATAAGATGGAAAAGCTTGTGGGTCAGGATAAAGACGGGGAGATCACTTACCAGGTACTTTCATGGGCAAAACAGACTTGCCTTGGGGAAAATCCATTTAATTTATTGCCAGTTGAAGGTGGATGGCAAGCAAAAAAGGCAAAACTTAAAACACTTTCCCCCATCCCTTGCCTTTCTCCCAGACTCAACTTCACACCTTTATTTCCATCTCCACTGCTTCCCCCTGTCCTGAGCAGTGCAGGGGGACAGGGAATGGGGGTTGTAGTCAGTCCATACCAGTTCCTCTCTACTGCTGCTTCCTCCTCACACCTTTCTGCTGCTCTAGCATGGGTCCTGCATGGTCTGCAGTCCTTTAGGAAAAAATCTGCTCTAGCATGGGTCGTCCATGTATCACAGCTCCTGTCAGGAGAATCTGCTCCTGCATGGTTTTCCACCAGCTGCAGCCTTCTGCAGGGAATATCCACCTGCTTTGGTGTGGGGTCCTTCATGGACTGCAGAGTGGATACCTGCTGCAGCATGGTCCTCTCCACAGGCTGCAGAGGAATATCTGCTCTGGCACCTGGAGCACCTCCTCCCCTTTCAATCTCACCGACCTTGGTGCTCCCTCTATAACTCTTACACCTTTTTTTCCTCGCTTCTTACATTGCTGTGCAGTGTTTTGCCCTTTCTTAAATATGTTTTCCCAGAGGCACCACCCACTTGGCTGATGGGCTCAGCTGTGTTTGTGGTGGGTCCGTTGGAGTCAGCTGCAACCAGCTGTGTCCAGCACAGGGCAGGCCCTGGTCTCTTCTCACAGAGGCAATCCCCCCTGCTGCCAACACCTTGCTGTGTAAATCCAACGCAAAGTTCTCCAATTAACATGAGAAACCTGAAAAGCTGTAGCCAGTGTAAGTCCAGTGTCCCAGAAAGTGTTTTCACATTAGCTAAGCTGTGAAATCAGAGACAACATTTGTGGTCACTGTTGAACCCATATTATGTTAAGGATATTCCAGCTAAATTATTATATTAGCTATTACACAGTGCTAACAATTTGCTGTACGGCTCTCAATAGGGTACTAGTTTTGTCATGCATTGACTTTGTGCTCTGCTAGCTTTTACTACAGAAATGGCTCTTACTCGTGCCAACCACCAGACAAGGTGGGAATTTCATGTCGTAAGCTAGACCAGAAGGCAGATAATTTGCCTTCTAAAGCACAGATCTATAGCACTGGTCTCAGAGAATTTCAAACTATCAACAAGCCTAAGGCTTACACTTGAAAAGTCTTGAAGGCAGTGATGCATATGCTTACAAATTTAGTAGTTACTGTATAGCTGATCAAGTATTCCCACTGGATAGTAGACTTCAGGCAGCTTTTCTGTGAGCCCGAAATATTTTCTGTCTTATCTTAGTGCTTATAAACAACAAATTGTTGTGAAAAATTTTTAAAAATGTGCTTAATTGATAACAGATATTTTGTGGGGGTTTGGTGTGGGGGTTTTTGGAGGAGTTTTGGGGTTTTTTTCAAGGATGTGTGGGGTGAGGTTGGTAACATTTAAAGGAATGTACATTTCATTCACCCTTCGTACTTGTGCAAAATGGAATACTGTAGGAATAACAAAGAAATTCAGAACAGTTAAGTAAAGCTTTGTTTCCATTTCTGCATAACATTACTGGAGATACACACTTCTGTACATGCCTCTCTAGCCATAAGGATGCACATTTGCCTTTTGTTCTCTCTCTTCAGCAGAGATTCTGACTTCAATGTTAAGTTCAAGTAAAACAAACATATTTCCTTATCTGCAAGTAAATGTTGACAAGAAGTGCTGAAGTGCTCAATAAAGTTAATAGCTTCTATATGTCAGAGATGATTTACCTTTTGTGTATATAAATATGTAACAATTCTGAGTGATTACAGCATTTTCAAAATTGTTTAGGCTATGAGTAAAATCATCTGTTATTCTTAGACTCCAAAATCTACTTGTCCCTCAGGTAACACTTGGGTAAGGATTTCCAAAAATACATCTATTTTGTGAAACATAAAATAAAACAAAATGGAACTAGACAATATCTCCCAGTACCACTTCTTCTTGTATTCACGTTTTGTATTTCTGTTAGAAATTCTTTTGAAGAGGTACTGGTTTTGGGATAGGGTCTCAGGCCTTGTGCAGCAACAGAGAAGTCCTGATCCTTGGTCTTATCTCTTTAGTACCATAGTACAAATAATAGATAATGTCAATAAAGTATTGCATTGATGAGTATTTAATAAAATATCATCTTGGATAAAGAGATGATATTTTTGTTTCATGTGTTATTTCCTTGTAGCTGGGAAACAACTCCATCACATGACAATATTTTTGATAGGTGATGAGCTTGATAGCGTTTGATAGAGTTGATGAACTTTGGTGGTAAAAGAATGCAAGAAAGAGAGAGAACCTGCATCAATGATCTTATCAGGCATAAACCAGTAACGATATAATATGTCTAGTTTAGAGAGAACCACAAAAGATCTACTTTATTTAGCATCTTACAAGAGTGGCCAGGAAGCATGTCCCAGTATCCTACAAGAAATTTAAACCTGCAGTAAAAGACCAAAGTCACAACTCCTACATGTCATAGAAAGACAAAATAGATGACAGTTATCATTAACGTCCTAGGTCCCCACAAAGGTGAAGAATGTCCTAACAAATGTCCCAGACTAACTGAGGAAGTAGATCATGCTCTACACTCAAATGAGATTAATACCATCTTCCAGTATTTCCTGACTGTTACACCAGTGTCCCAGTGTCTAAATCAAACCTCTTGACTCAGATTTGCTATCTGAAGCCCATACTGTACACTTAATTTCTTACTTCTTTTCACCCTTTTCACAAGCATATCAAACTCCGTCTTGAAATCATTCAGATTTCTTGAATTTGAACACTTTAGAATATCACTTTTCACATGGTTAGAAACTGTCTTCTAATTTGCTGTCTAAATATATTCATGGTTAATTTATAACTTTTTTTGATCTTGTACTGGTGTTATGTTGTAACCTAAGTAGTTCATCTGTATCTTGATGTTTATCCTCTGAAAGTGTTTGAAATGCCATCATACTGTCTTCTTACGGCCTTTGCTTTAAGAAGAGAAGCCATGAAAGCCTGTAAATCTCTCTCCACATAAAGAGAAAATGCATGACTTTTCACTTTGTACTATTAAATTTCTACTTTTGTACTATCTTTTGTCTACAATTTGTACTATTCAATTAATAAAAATATTTTATTTTGCATTATTTAACACTGTCTTTTAATTCCTCCTACACAATGATCCTGTCATCTGTATTAGGGGAAACACCCAACTAGTGTGGTTCACAAATTACAAAAACTCTCACCTCTTCCCCTGTCTGGGTTCCTTCTCTATTTTGTAGCACTTATATTATTCCTGACATTTCTACTCGAAATAAGAACCTCCTACAGGGCACTATCTAATTTCTGTACCTGAATTTAAATAGATTAACTCCACAGCATTTAGCCATCTAACAAATCCTACCAGCAAAAAATGATACTACTTGATAAAATGTAACCTTCATAAAATAATTCTCAAAATGCATCGTACACTATTATGGTAAATATTTCTAATATTTATTCTATATATATTTTATTTATATATATATATAATTCTAAATTATTCTTTCCTTAAAAATTCATTGTATGACTTAAAATAGTATTGAAGTCAAGCTAACAGACTAATAGTTGCTTGGAACATTTTATTTATTCATTCATTTATTTGTTTAATTATGAATAAAGGTACTGCTGTTCTCCAGTCACAGGATATTTATTGATTAGCTAAAAATCATGTAACTCTGGCAGTTCAGTCCTGGCCAACACCCATCAAGCCTCACTGTGCATCTCTTTTTCAGGACTGGAAGAAAAGAGAAGGTAGGGGAGAAGATTTGTGAAGTGAGATAAAAACAGTTTAATAAGGGAATCAAATTCCAGAATATTTGTGTTATAAGCCACAAACAGAAAGCACAGCACCACACAGGCTGCTATGAAGGAAGTTAACTCAGTCCCAGCCACAGAAGCTGCACAGAGTAAATTCTCCAGCAAACACAACCCTAAGAAGAGGGGGATTTGTGTGAACAGCCTTAGAAACTGAGGGCTTGAAACAATTAATTACATATTCTTCAGTTTACTATAGACTGGTGGTGGATTGCACTAAGGGAGGTTTAGACTGAATATTAGGAAAAATTTCTTCACTGAAAGGGTGGTCAAGCATTGGAACAGGCTGTCCAGGGAGGTGGTGGAACCACCATCCCTGGAGGTATTTAAAAAATGTGTAGATGTGTTGCTAGGGACACGGCTTAGTGGTGGGCTTGGCAGTCCTGGGTTTATGGCTGGACTTGATCTTAAAGATCTTTTCCAACCTAAATGATTCTATGATTCTATGATCCTATGATTATATAAATGTATTTGTTCATTATTCTTAAGAAAAATGTTCTTTGCCTAATAAGTAATTCACCTTTGAGTAGCTGGAATTCAATTTCAAAGCTTATGTTCAGCAGCAGAAATTATAAGTTTGGTCATATATTCACTGAAAAAGGGACTCAATCATTATAAAGAGAAATGCAAGTGCAAATTCATTAGAAAATGCAACATAGCAAGTGATAAGCAGCAGTTGGACCTTTCAGAATGTTTAAAATATGTTCACATTTTGCTTTGCTCAAACAGAAATATATTGCAATAGTGTTTTTTCATCACATTTAAACATATTTGTATGCATTCTTGATTAAAGCAAAGAGAAAGTCATCATTTATATTCGATTTTATTATTTTGCATTTTCAGTTTTATAGAAGATATACAGGTGAGTACATTCTGCTATGAATGCTCTCACAGAAATGTACGTATTCATATATAAATAACACTTATGAATAACTGCAACCTCATTTGTAGATGATTTTGAAAAAAGAAAGTAATTTACACAAATGTAACTTGTAATAAAAGATGAGAACTTGTTTATGGTGAATACCTCATGAGCTAAAATAAATCAAAAGAACTGTTACTTTCACCTTTGTCATTCAGAGGAATACTTATTAATATCTTTTTTACTCTGAATTTGACTCACTCCTGTTAAATCAAACCATATTTCACAGTTAGGATTTTACACTAGTTATTACTAACGCTTGGCTTCTTTTATGTTTCAGCTGTGTTCGTGGAAAAAAAGTGTTAATGGTTACCTTCAATTCCCTTAGTTTAAGGTGTGGATAGCTCTAAAATTGCCTAAAAATAGGAAAAGGAAAACTGCATTCATGTGTTCGTTATCTATTGTTCAGAAAGGGACATTCTCAGGTAAGCAGCCCTAATTTTCAAGAAGAGCCCTTTAAACTTTGTCTTTTTTTGTTTGTAAAATTTCATAATCTGATAGACTACAGATACAGAATTCTGGATTCAATAGACTTTACTTTCCTTCAGCTAAAAACTTAAACTTCTTCAACTGTATAGCACCAATAAAGTGATGAAATGTATTGCACATTTGTGTTGCATTAAAACACATTAATTTTGTTTATTTTCTTCATAACTTTTATCACACAGCTTTGGAATAGTGACCACCTAATGCTTATCTGTTTAATTAAATTTCTGTCTCTAGGTTACTGAATTTCTAGATTTCTTAATGCAAGTATTCTATTCTGTCTCCTTTTATGACTATTCTTTCTGAAGCAAGAGTTTCTGAGGTTTGTATTCGAAATATTAGATTAGAAGTGAATATGACAGTGGCATACCAACAGAGTGTCTATTTGACAATAATGTTTCTGCAGTAGATTATCATGAATAATGTATATTTAACATATTTAGCATAGCCTGAAAAGCTATGCAAATCACATTAGTAAATTACCTACAATTTTAGTTGTTTTGACAGAGAAGGTAAACTGTCTCAGCTGATACCACACAAAGGTGATATGCAGGTTACCCACATTAAATCTTTATGATTATTTATAATTAAAAGATCTGGATTTTCCATATTAAAAGCTATTTTAATATAAAATGTATATACGGTTGGAAACTCCATGCTTTTAGCAATATGATAACTATCAGGAAATTAGTAAGAGAAACTATATAAACCTTCTGTTATCTGGAAATCAGAATGGTAGTGGGGATGGGAAATGTGGACTTACAGCGTGGACATCTGTGGTGTGTTGACTGAGGCCAGCAGCTAAGCATCACACAGCTGCTTGGTTACTCCCCTCAGCTCCAGTGAGACAGGGAGAGAACAGGAAGAGCAAAAGCATGAGTCAAAATAAAGATAGTTTCATAAGTGAAGGGAAGAGGAACGGGAAAAAAAAAAGTGATGCAAAGGTAATCACTCATCACCTCCCACAATCAGACTTATGCCCAGACAGTCTCCAAGGAGTGGCTACATCCCCCCAAACCCCCTCCCTCAGTTTTTATTATGAAGCATGACATTATATGGCATGCAATATTTTCACCAGTTTAGGTCAGCTCTCAAGGTTGTGTTCCACCACAACTTCTTGTCCAACCTAGGCCTATTTGCCAGGGGGGTAAGAGTGGGAAAAGGGAAAGCCTTATTGCTGTAGAAGTACTGCTCAGCAATAACCAAAACAATGATGTTTCATTAACGCTGTTTTAGTCACATATCCAAAACACAGCGCCCAGCCACACCCAGTACAACATCCTTAAAACCTGACTTATCTGTCTAGTCACTTCCTAGAGCGAGAGAAATAAAACCATGTGAACATGATGTATCTATACCTTTTTAGATCTCTGTCTCAGTTATAGATAAAAAAATCTTTCCCAAGGAAAACTAGGTCATCCATAGATATCTACCTTTCACAGACCAGGTGGATGACAAGATGATCATGAGCCATCAATGCACTCTCATGGCAAAAAAGGCCAACAGTATCCTGGGCTGCATGAGGAAGAAAGTTGTCAGCAGCTTGAGGGAGATGATCCTGTTCCTCTGCTCAGCATTGCTGAGAAACATCTGGAGTGCTGTGCCCATTTCTGGGCTCCCCAGTACAAGAAAGATCTGAACTCGGAGTCCAGTGCAGAGCCACAAAGATGTTAAGGAACTGGATCATCTGTCATATGAGAAGAGGTCAAGAGACCTGGGCCTGTTCAACCTGGACTCAGTAGTGTTAACTGATGGGACAAGAAGCACCAATTAAAATGCATGAAATTCTGTCTGAACACAAGGAAACATTTTTTATATTGTGAGAGCTGTCAAACACTGGCACAGGTTGTGCAGAGAAGTTGTGGAGTCTTCATCTATGGAGATGTTCATACAGTCTGTTTTAGCTGGCCTTGCTTGAGCAGGGAATTGGACTGGATGATCTCACGAGGTACCTACCAATCTAAATGATTCTCTGATTCTATAAATTCAGGTATCGCCAGGAATTCCAATAGACACATAACTTGCTCAGAACATCAACAGAGAACATGAAAGTATATTTTTTCATAAATTAATATTAAAATTTAATGTTTGTGTTGCTGTTATTCCTGCTGTTCTCTAGAATCAAGTACTCAAATAATGTCTGAAGTATATTAGGTTAAGGTATTAAGAAACTTGCTTTAGATGTGAGATATATTCTATGTGTAAATGATTTTTCTCTTACAAAAATCTGAAGTCTATTCCAGATATGAAAATACAAATTCAAATAAAAAAAACAAAAAAGGAAGAAAAAAAAAAAAGAAAAAAAGGAAGGCAAAAAAATCCCAAACCCAAACCCTTAGAGGTTTACTTTTGTTATCAAGGAGAAAAAGTGACCATAATAAATTGCAAAACATATAGTCAGAAATAACTCCTGCCGCAACTCATTTAATGCTATTGCATGTGGAGAAAAGAACCATAGGCTGAAATCACCTTTATTCTTGCTTACATAAAAACTAGCTATTTTAAGTGGTGTTGAAATAAGCATAACCAATTGCAGTGCCAAGTATTACAGCAGTGAATCTGGCATATAGAGTTATTGCGTGTGATACATAATCTAACAAATTTCCAAACAAACATTCTGGAAAAAATTACAAGTAAGCAAGCAACCCTGAGCAAATACCATTGAAGTTTTAAATTGCATTTTGGTCACCCATGACCATTTAAAAAATGTTCTGCAGAATTTTTATGCCTAGAGCAAAAAAAGGGAGTTTTGGCTGTCTTGCCCAGTGAGAGTTTAATGTTGTGAATCATTAGGAAGCATACACATTAGTCTCAAAAATAATTGTTTGGTTTATAGTCACTTGAGGCTATAGTCTCAATCAGACCTCAGCTGTGGTGGGCTAGGAGAACATACAATGCAGTATAAATACAGTTTGTTGATACATCATTGACAGAAGCATATGTTACGCCATTAACTTCCAAAACAAACACATGAAATTGTTACCAAAGAAGGACAAAAGCTATAACAGTTAAAAAATATATTTCAAGTTGCTTTAAAAAAATATCTTAGCTCTAAATGCAAACTTAAAAATTTTACATCCATGTGACTTAAAAAAATACTGATAAAATAAGAAATATGTTAACAATAAATAATAATTTTCACAGAACCTAACATAATGATTTTTACCAACGTTGGGTTTGTTCCTAGGAGGCCTAGAATGATGTCTATTCCTATTTATTCGACATGTAGTCCTTCAAATATATGAAAGGTTATTAGTAAAGAGAAGCATAAAACTAATGATTTCTTTGTTGGTTTGAGTAGGCATATTTTCTTTGCTCTGTGGAAAGAGCTTGCCTCTCTTTTAAGCCATTAGGCTCAGAAGACTTTCATCACAGGAAATGTGAAATCATGACATGAAGTGGATCAAGAACCTCACAGTTGAATTCCAGCATATAGGAAGAATCTTGGGTCCCTGCATAAGCTGAGCAATAACCAAAGTTTTGGTAAGGTTTAGTATCTTCAGCAGTACAGTTCTGAAAGAAGACACTTTACCAAACTAGGGAGTATCAATATTCCTAATATTATTTTAAAATAAATACAGGAGTTCAACAAAAATCCCCAACCTTGTACAGTACTTGTACAAATCAAAAGATAATAGTGTTGAAGCCATAGCTGGTAGAATGATTTTCAGATATAAATTCACTCCCACTCTTGTTGTAACCATTGATTTCAGTGGGAGTAGGACAAGGCAGCTGTTTATGCTATTGCATTTTGTAGTGATGAAAATCCCTCTCTGAATTAAGAATAAACTATCAGTATGTCTCCTAGTGAATTTAGTAGTAGGAATGAAGAAGTTCTCTCCTCTGAGCGGATATTTTGGCTCTGGTAAAGCACATGATTGATTTTGGTCTTAACAATAAATGCATAGTTCATTTCCATCAGAGAAACTTTTAAAACCCCTCTGTCAGTTCCCACTATGGAAGCAGAAAGACTAATATCCACCAAAATACACAATCATACTCCATCCAAAATATTTAGTTACCTTGTGAATGAAATTAATTTTTAATCCACCTTGGCTTGAACAGGAAATGTAGTGTTTTCCTTCTCAGATGCATCAACAAATGAATGATTTTCTTCTCTTGACATTACACTTCAGTAAACCTGTCTCTCATCTATATTAGTGTACCAAAATAGTGAACAGCGGAACACGAGAATGGAAGGGAATGTAGGAATATCAAACCTGGCTCCTTCGCAGCTGGAGGCAATCTCATAGTAGCCACATTTAGTCTATTGTAATATATTAACAGTCCACAAAGATTCAGACGATAATCATTTCATGTTCCATGCCTTACAGGCAACAGAATATTTCCTAATAATCTATAACAAAGTCAAGTATATTAAAAGGTATAACCTATATAGGCACAGCTGTTAATTCCATAGTTCTATCAGTACTTAATATTCCGTTGCGAGTATAAACAAACTGCTAGCAATACGAAGTACAATACACTATAAACAGATGGCATTAATTTGCTCATTGTAAACTTCACCTTTGTATAGGAAAGAGTAGGCATAATGTATTTTCCCTTAAGTTTAAGAAAGTGTCTTGTGGACTGAACTAGAAGTCAAAGCTGGTATCCATTGTTAATGCAACAGATGTGTTTATATCTAAAATACTTCTTTAAAACTGTACTTTATTAATAACAAACATGACTGGGTCACAAAACTGTAATATCATTCACTGTAATGCCAGTAAGTTTTTTCACAGTTGTCCATTTTTGTTTTCCCCTTTTATCTTGTTTACTCCCCCTTTATCTTGTTTACTTGTTTTCATTCCTGTATACTAAAGCCAAGGTTTTGGTTCCTGAATCTTAGCACTAAGAGAGGAAGGGAAACACGTATAGCAACATTTACAGGATTCCCCCCTCCACCATTATCACCCTGCTAGACTCATCATTCTATTGCTTTTTATTTTAACCATTTGACGTTAAATTTGCAGCTAACTGGAATTTTTCAAGAACTAAAGGAAAATGTTTGGAGTAAAAGGAGTCAGCTACACAGACACAAACCAAAAATGGGATTGCTGAAGGAGAATGTTTTTGTTAAAATATGTGACTTTTTATCTGCATGTCCTATATTCTAGCTATTAAGAAGAGAAGGTATAGGGAGGGAGAGTGGGAAGCTCTATGGCCAGTGTAGAAAGATGCACCAGCCCTTAGAACACAGAATCCTCACTGACAGTGCTTGGACACCTTCCTCTGCCTCTCAGTGAGCCCTACTGCTGACCCAAAGGTGACACAACATAGGAGAAATATTCCCTCCTCGAAGTACAAATTACTTCTGTTCATCTCAGTGAGCATAATGGCATAGAGGGCAGGTGAGAAGGTTATCTGGCTTTTTTTTATGAGCTCTCATCCTAGCCCTTCAAAGTGAGTGGAAGTTCCTTCTTTCTTCCATTCATTCAGCACAGTGGAAAGAAGTCTCTTGGCGCTTACGTATCCAGAATCCAGTAACGTTGCTGTTCTCCATGTTATTCTTGGCTGAAGGGAAGTCTCATTCAATCTTTTTTTCCAAGCCTCTCCTCTTTCTAACCCTACAAGATATGCAGTCTGAGGGTTTGCTGAAGAACAGGGCTTCAGGGTGCTCAGTGTTCAGCAGCTGCTGGAAGCTGTTTGAGGTAATGTCATTCCTTTTTCTCTCACCATTTCTCTGGCATACATTTGGACCTTTTATCAAGCAACACTTTTTACATCTAAGACTATTTATGAAGTAACAGTTCATCTTAGTCATATAGTTTAACCTCATTTAAGAAAAGTATCCCACAAGGCTTCTCACAACTATAGCAGAAACACTTACAACAAATATTTCCTCTTACACCAGCAATCACATACCAATGGCAATAAGCTACCTTGTCAGATGAGTGTTTCTGCAGTTTATAATGTTTTTATTGTGAATTGTAGTGCAGAGAACATGCATCTTGGTTGGAGGAGGGAGCACATGGTAAATAAAACATTACTAAAGCATAATCATTGATGAATCATAAGAAAAATATTCAAAGTACCAAATTTTCCTACTTCCCTTTCTAACAAAAAAAATCGGGAGTTAAAATTACTCCAGAAGATCAAAATGAAATTAATAATCCTAGAGGATACTGAAGAGCTGTCTGAAATTTGATGGATGTATACCCAGTCCTGAACTCAGATTTTTCTAACTTCCCACAAAAGCAGCTTGAATCCCAGTGGCTGGACATCTATGGTCCTGGTAACATCAAAGTACCTGGACTAGTGTGCCATGGAGCAACAAGTCCTGGGATGCTCCATGAGGGAGGATGAGTCAGGAGCCAAGGGTGACCCAGCACAGGTGGTGCCCTCTCCAAAAAGCACCTGACTGTGATGAGAAAAGGGTGCCAGCAACAAGGTCCCACAGCAGACACAGCAAGGGGAGAAACTAAACCCAGTGTCCATCCAGGAGGAGCAGAAGACAAGAATCAGACACTAGCACTCCTCCAGCATCACTGCAGCAGGGAGTGATGGCCCCAGATGGGCTGAACTGGGACCATGGGCCATAGGCAGGGTGGGGGGAGGCCCAGGTGAGACTGGCCAGGGACAGCTGGCCTGTAAGTGCCTTCATTGTTGATACTATGGACCTGAGGGTTTAAATGGGATTTGAGGACTACAGTAAGGTGGTGTTGACTCTGTTGAATCCCATCTGTGAGCAGCTGGAGTGGTAATTATGTGCTCCATACAACTATTTTTAAATTAATTGCTTTTCTTCTAAATGTAATGATACTTTAATGTAAACCACCTTTTAAGCTTGGAGTTACATATAAATACATAGAATAATTAATCTGAAACAGACTATGCACACTTCAGTTGAGGATTTGCCACAAATCTCTAAAGGGAGATCTTATATTCCTTACTAAATTGTGTTGCTACAGAGCCACACTACGTTCATTTATACATAGATATGAGGTGTATGTGTAACTTTGCTAAGACCTTGTATTCTTTCTGTTATTTCCAGCCACATTCTGTGTGTTAAATGCTACCATGGTTATCATGCGTAAGAAATTTGTCTTTGTAATTTTACACCTTGTAAGTGCACACCAGATGAAAGACCTGGGAGAGTAGCAGCCTTTTGTTTAATGTTGCTCAAAGCTGTACTGGCTTACCTCAGCATCTCCTCATATCAGGGATTATTGAGACAAAGATCAATATATTCTCTCGTCGGTGGTTCAAGAGGTGGGAGGAAAATTAGTTCAGCTTGACCTTTATAGGACTGATGTGATCAGGATGTTTTGGGGAAGCACATGGAGGATGACAGGCAGAATATCAATCATTTTACCAAACATGTCTTCCTCATCAGTTTAAAGTTTGAACTCAGGACAGCTTTTTGCCTTTAATACTTTCAGTGAAGTTATATTGCCGTACACCTAGCTAGCTTTTGGAGCTTCTAACTGGAAATTATAGTCTGTCAGATAACGTTGCCATATTATCTATGACTTTCTTATTGCAAGATTAGAAAAAAACTCAACATGGAGATACAGTTTTAAAGCATTCTTATTTTTATTCTGATCCACAA
Source organism: Ibycter americanus (assembly GCA_035590275.1). NCBI lineage: Eukaryota > Metazoa > Chordata > Aves > Falconiformes > Falconidae > Ibycter > Ibycter americanus. The sequence goes on from JAVJGI010000001.1 coordinate 34,293,834, forward strand.
TGCAGCATCTTGAGCTTCAATTAAGCATTCCTATGTGAGCACGTAACACAGTGCTTTGGTATCCAAGCTAGATATCCTTTTGTCAACAGCTGTTTTTATTATGACCCATGAAGCATATGACCTGATTATGGAGTAGTCATTCCCCTGTTGCCATACAACTATAGCTGTATAGAGCCCAAGCAATCAAGCTATGTCACCTCTCCCTGAAGTTCAACATATTTGAACCCTTTTTTCCCCCCATACACTACTAAAGGGCTCTTCTGGAGATAGTGTGAAACATGTGTTGTCTGGGAGTTTGGAGATGGATGAAAGTTTTCCATTAAGTCTGAGGGGGGCAGTGAACTCTGTTCTTTTGTTTGCAGGTAGCTGGTGAATAGTTTCTCTTTGAATCATTGTTAAAGTGCTACTGGGTGTTTTTTATACCACTGGCTGTATGCTAAAGAGCCTCAGGTCTTGTGTAGATGTATTTTTAGCATTATTTATATGGAGATAAATGTTTTATCATAAAAGTTACTAGGCTGGCCTAGTTAACTGAGAGGAAGCTGCATATATGAAAGATACCTGTATATTTAGTAGTTATGGGTTTCTCAGAATGGGGTCAGTCACAATTTACTGAAATTAAATTTGGACACTGTGCTCCAAGATAACATTTTCTCAGGCCTGGATCCTCTCTTTGGCTTTACTTGCACAAAGTAAAATCAGCCCCATGACAGCAAAAAGGAGGATAAAAAAGGAAATAAAGTTTCTGAGTTGCATGGTGAAATCAGATAAAAGCAAGGACAATTTTGGCAGTAATTTTACTGCCTATATAGTTGAATTATATATTTTGGGACTACTGAGCTCACAAGGTGAAGAGTCATTTGAGCACTTCCTACAAATTATAATATAAATTCTGGATATTTTTGTATTTTCAGAAAATCTCCTTTGCTTAAATTTTAGATACTTAGCCTTGTCATGAGAATTAAGAAACACAAGTTCAATTAGTCAGCTAAATTACCTGTACAAATGTAAAGTGGTGCCAGATGTTAATTGTGTTAGTCATTATTATTATGGATTTTCTAATACTATTTTACTTTTCTTATTTAATTAAGTTCTTACATGCTTTCATTCTTTTTTACTGCCAATTATCGCCATGACATCTTGATCCTGGGCCTACAGGAAAAAAAGATGAGTGTGGGTCTTCTGGTCTCTCATTTCTTTTTTTGGGAGCAGTACAAGATCCCTTGTGGATGCCCTTGCAGAAACCACGCAGTGCAATATAAGTAACGAGGACCTATCAGGCTTCTTCTCTCTTTTCCTTCTCCTTTCCTTCATCTTGGGGCAGAAAAGCCATGGTCCTTCAATTCATTCTACATAAATATTTTCATGCCTAACTAATTTCAATGTTGATCTGTCAGGATAAAGCTTGTCAGTTTAAGTCAAGTAAAATGCAAGATTAGAGGCTACATTTCTAACCTGTGTTTAAGAAAACTGTCACCAAACTGAAGCAAAATTCTGTGGACCTTAATATAGCTGCAAATTTCCTACTCACTTGAAAAATTAGTGTATCTACTCACTCACATAACCTGTCTAATATCAATGCATGCTTTACTTGAAAAATAATAAGTTCACTGCACTTTTTACTCCTCCATATAATACCTTTGATTTTGGACTTGTCCTTGAATGGCAATGGACCCACTCTGGCACATTCTGGACATTTCCATGGACATATATTTTTGTCATTTTATTATTTCTGTTCACGGTGTGTCATAACAAAGCACTACAGGACAAAATATGATCTGATCTCCAACATTTCTTCCACCTTTTTCAGTGGTGTCACAGGATTTACAGGTTTTTATTTTTTACCAACAGCAAAACCTAGTATTTTTTCTATTCTGTAACCATCCTTCTAAGAATCTGTTTTTCTTTTACTTACAACCAGGTGTTCATGTTAATTACTAGTAACTGCAAAATTTTCATAACTGAGTCATTAGATTCCTCTAGATTTTTAATGTAATGGGCTGTCATCAAACGAATGATATGAGATAAAACAGTCCCAGGGTTTATAATTGAGTACTCTAAAAAATGTTCAAAATGATTTAATGCCTTATATCAAACGTCTGACATAGTGATAAGTGAGGTATGAGATCTATCAACAGAAAGAAAAGAGATTAATTCATGACCAGTCAAATTACTGAGTGTTATTTAATATCCTATTAATCAAAGCTGTATCCTGGCACCTCAGTAAAATCTTACAACCTTCTCCTCACAGTCGATTAGTTTCCACAAGTCTTTATTGAATGTGGTTTAAACAAAATTTAACATTGATGTTTCTGTGGAGCAGATTACAGAGAAATTCACATCATTCACTTCTATCAGTTTTATACACTACCTTGGAAATCTGCAAACTTGAAAAAAAAAAAAGGTGTAATGACTAAAGGGTGCTTGTTCTGTGCTCTACAGCCCAGGTGACTACTGAAAGAATTGTTTCTTCCTTCGTTTCCCCTCTCTTGCAGACAGTTGCACAAGACATTTTTCTGTCTCTATACTCCTTAAGTTTCTTTGGATTTAGTCTCTCTCTCTTATTTTACATTGGAAAACTTTTCTGATTTTGTATTATGCACATTTTAAAATGCTTTTTAACACATATCCCAAACTCATTAGAATTAATCAAAAACCCGTTAGTTATTTCACCCAGGTGTGGTTCAATCTTAGTTTTTTCAATCATAAACAGATCAAGCCAGACAAATTCATTTCTCATCTTCAGTAGCACTATCTTTCGGTTTCATTCCATATGCTCTTCAAAAAATTTCTGCTATCCTTCAGCCAGCCTTATTAAACCACATATTTTAGCAAGTATATCACCAACACTGTAATTTTGTTAACTTTCACAATTTCTGTGCCATTACAGACAAATTCATTCAAACCTTTAAGTATATGTCTATTTTACTTCATTCTATGTGCTTCACCTTGTTTCTACTTGACTTTGTTAAGCTACGGCTTCCTGTATACGTCTATTAGCTACATAATCCTATACTTTCTGCACAGGTCTATAGGTATGTTATTACTCTTCACTTTTCTTTCTTCCTTACTCCTCCTTACTTGTATTCACCTATGCTTGCTCAAAACTCCTCTGTTTATTCTTATTTTCATTAAATTTTTAAATCCTTATTCAGGTGGACTGTATTCCACAAGTAATAAAATATGTCATAATATTATAATATAATATTATAATAGAAAATATTATATATATAATATAATAGTAATAAAAAATATGTCATACTTGTGTATTTCCCAGGCATTGAGAACAAATTTTTGGCTTCTGTATTTGCCTTCTTTTGCCTCCTTGGAAAAATAGATTCTGGACACCCTCCACTACCATCAGGAAGACATTTCCAACATGTCTTATGTGGTGCAGCTCATGGATTCCCTTGACTGCCAGTATTGACCTGTTTTCAAAAACCAGATGCAGAAATAGCTGGATAATGTTGAGTAGAGAAATTCCTATCTACTTTAGCTTTTAATTCAAAGCTGCTTTGGTTTCTTTAAGCAGCCTCAGTAGAATACCTCTCTTTCTTTTTAGTTTTCAGTCAAAATAATTTTAAATACTCTCTTTTGGTTTTGGTAAATTCCATTAACTCCTTACTATTATTCTGTCACAAGCTTTCTTATTTGTTTTCTAAGAACTTTGTATTTTCTGTGATCTTTTCCCATTACAATACCATTTACTTTCACCTATAATCTTTGCCTCAGCATTTCCCCTCTCTCTTGTTTTAGGTAATGCCTGTCAATTGAAGCACACTGAAGAGACTTTGGCATATGTAAAATTAAGTTTAATGTAATAACTCTTTTTAAAATATAATGCAGTTTGTTTAATTTTAATTCGTGCTGATTTGATGATGTAATACTAAGTATTATATGAGGTTGACAGTTAAAAAAAATAAATAAGGACAGGCTATTCCACCTTCTCTTTACAACTTTATCTCACCGCTCCCTATCCTCTACAAACACATGAGTTTCAAATCAAGGTGTAACAATAATTCATTTAACGATCAGCATCACCATGTACTTTTGCACTGCAATGGAAGTGCCTACCCTGGAAGAACCAAGTCCTTGGTGTGCCCTCACCCCCTACTTCTGCTTATGCTGCTGCCTTGTGAGCTGCCTGGTGAACATGATGGGCAACGCACCCAAGTACTCACATCTGAGCCCGCTCTGAGGGGCAGCCTAGGAGCAGTGACACTGAGTGCTTCACAGATACAGAGGTAAGTCTGGCACTCCCCACACCCTTGCAACCGTGCTTCCTCAACAATATAGAGGCAAAGAATGGTTAACTTTCTTCACAGCTTAAAGCACCAACAATGGTAATTAAACTTGTTACTATTTGAACTTTTACATATTTTTTTTTAATGAACATGGAGAATCCAGAAATCATCTTTAAATGTGTTTGTGTGCTCTACCACAGGGTACTTAGGCTTCCCTTTATATTTAATTGTGAGCGGTGAGCAATTTTACCCAGATGCCTCTGATTTAATGTTATTTCCAAAATGCTACTTTATCAGTTCTTAGCTCTGACAGACTATAAGGTTTTAGGGGAAAAGATATACCAGACAAGTATCAATGAAGCTTAACATTTATATACTCTTTCTTAGTGTTGCTATTGCTGTATTAGACATCCTTTCAACTATGGATCTCTGTAGAAGTAGCAACTACATTTACTTATTTTTCATACACATGAATTGCATAAATCTGCTTCCTACTGATTTGATTATCATAATCTAAACTCTAGGAGATATACTAGAAATACATAAGCTGAAAAATCTGCATGCACTTTACCCACTCTGTTTGAAATAAAGCAAGTTCTAAATGAGTTACAGAAATTTGACAACCTAACAAAACATGCACTGAAGCAAGCATTACTGAAATGCTTGAGAGACTCTTTGACCAGCAAAAGAGAAAAAAAGTGCAGTCATGCAAATAAGCAGAAGATAAGAAAGACAGATGTTACATTGACCTCCCACTCACTGGAATTAGGTTGCCAGTTTTGTTACTTCTCTGCAGCTGTTGGCAATGGTCAGGTGGGAAGTCAGTGCCTAGGAGGCATCACCATAGGTACTGCCATAAATCAGATAACATCTTTACGGAAGAAGTCCAACTATGATTTGAAAATGTAGGGAACATCACCCTAGTCATACAGGGAGATGATTTCAATTTCAGTCGTTCCACAAAAGGCAAAATATGTTGGATATTTGGCAGAGAAAAATATATGCTGGCGGCATTTTATGTTTCGTGATAGAAAAGAAAAATCGAAGGCATGTTTTTACCAGGTTCTGACAGTGGCTACTGAAAGACAAGTTCTCTGATAAGCAGTTTATGACCAAACACCCTGCCTCCCTTTTCACTTCCGCCTTCTCATCCTCCCCATTCCCTCAGCCCTCTATAAGCAACAAGCAAAAGCACAAAGTATATAGCCGGATAAGAAATCTTCTAATGAAGAATACAGGTAATGCTTTACATAGAAATACACTAGACCATAAAACAATCTGGTAGGGGTGCTCAGGCACCGAACCCCGCTCAGCAGCATTTGTTCTTCGTTAAAGTGCTGGAGGTGGAAAACGGTGTATGTTAGTTCTGATGTCTAAGATAGGTCTTCATAGTACTAGTTTTCCCCCTCCACATCAAGAGAATGTTAAAAGTTCTTCCGTTTTTTTGTCTAAGACTAGTTCTTTACTTTTGTCTTGAGCTGTAAAATGGCTTTACTCCTTTGAGATGCTCTGCAAGACTTCAAACTTAAGTAAAACAGCTTAATTCTCCTGCCTAGCAGTCTAGCTGGTAGGATTCATATCCTAAAGGTGGGCATTGCAACCAAAGCATAGAGAAAGAATATTTTCAGGACATCCTTTTATCTCACTGCTTTTGCTGTGGTTACTGTGGTATTCAAGCAGCTTTATGCTACAAGGTCCCTTTAATGTCCACAAAGACTTAACTAGACACTATGAAATTATGAGGAAGGCAAGCAATGTAGAAACTCAGACTTGGAGCATCATCAACAATGAAGAACATAAAAAAAATTGTGTTTTTCAGCTTTCAGATACCAGGAATGTGAGTAACAAGTGAGACAAACTGGAAATTCTTGTTGTCAAGAAGAACGTTATGTGGATGGAATCACTGAAGCCAGTTGAGGTGACTCATATGACTGTTATCTTAAAATCATGAGCTGTAAGTTTTATAGAAGAAACAGAGCAGACAGAAAGCAAAATAGGTGGCATTCTTTTTGACAGGTATTACCTATTGTAAAACTATAAATAGTTTGAACGGTTGGATCCTGGAATAGCTGCGGATAAACGTGCTTGTGATCATTGTAGGGAAAGGCAGATCAGTGGGGGTGTGTGACAGATCACAGACACACCAAAACTGTGATGTGTTCGTTGTCTGTCCATATTGTGCAGAAACAAAAAACCCACCTGTACAATGGAGGAGACCCATTCGGAGAAATGTTGAAGGTTTCAGTCAGGCAGTCATAAAACAACATTAAAGTATTTAAGGAATTGTGATTTCCTAACACAAAAGGTATTGTAATGTAAGATAATTGCATGGATCACACTATTTTGAATTTCATCACAAGAGATAAAGACAATGTAATAATCAGTGGGCTAGAAACTGATGGTTGACTAGTGATCATAACTTCTATTCAATGTAAGCAAATAAAAGAAAATCAGCAGAAGTAACAGAAACAGTCCATGATTCAAAGGAAGCAGTTTATCAGATCTGATGAAAATTAGGAATATAACTGATACAGAGGAACACCTAAATAGAAAAGCATGAATAAGAAATAAGAATGCTTTAAATTAGTTTATTAGATGAATGAAAAGTTATAAATCCATAAGAAAAAGGACAAATTTGGTTATGCAAACAAAATTAGCTAAGAATAAGGAATGCAGTCCTACCTGCAGACATAGGGAATATTAATTCTGAAAACACTTGTGGAACAGCAGGCTGGGAGGTCTTGGGGTGTTTGTGACAATAAGGGTCAATAGAAGCCTTGGAAGAATGAATTAGGAAAAATAAATAGTAACCAATCTAGTGTGCATGAGCCTTATATTAGAAAATAGAACTAGCACCCAAATTTTTGAGGAAAATCTAGAAAAACTTGCTTGGAATTATTAGTACCTTTGAAAAACAAATTATCAAAAGAAAACAGTGGATTCTGCACTGGACTTCTTTATTGTCTTCACATCAAGGCAGGATGTGTTTCTGGATGAAATACTTTATGAAAGCACACTTAAATTTTAGTTAAAGAGAAGTAGCAGTGTTCAAATCAGGGTAACTGTATGGAAGCAGGTCATACAAGATCACCTTTTGATTCCTACTAGTGTTAATTTCTACGAATCTATGAAAAAAATCAGGGAAATACAATATCAATCCACTTTATTGCAACATTTCTCTGGTATCTGGAAGCACAAATTGCCAAAAGGGTGGTAAGTCTGCACTGATGTCAATGCTGCTGCAAACCTTGATTGACAAAGCTGACAGGAAAACAAGAATTTTAATTGCTGAAGTGCTTCCACGAAGTCTGCTTTTTTTTTTTTTTTTTTTTTTTTAAGAAATGTGAAAGCAAAATTTAAAAGAAAATTGTATCTGCAGGGAAACAACATGAAATACTTAAGTACACTGGCCACTTGTTTCATTTTCCTCCCTGCTATATTTCCTTGACATGAGGGTAATTTGTCTTTTGCTTAATAAATAAGATGGAAAGTGAAATTCTGCAGTGACTTGGAGCAGGCACAATGAAAACACTTCATGTCTTTGATCCCTTTTCTTTCTAATCCCCTTTAACCCATATATATTAATAATAAAGTTTTATTGACTTTATATGCCTTCCCTACGGAATTCATGGGCCTAAGACGGTAAGAAAGAAAATATTTATTTTAATCACTTATTGAAGGTGCTGATTACTTGTTATTAATTGATTAATTTACTGATTATTAACTTTTTACTTAGGGTACTGGTATTGATCAGAGACTAAAATTACTGTTAAGTCGTTAAATAAATATTAACACTAAATGCTTATATCATGATAGTGAGTGAGGACTGCAGTAAAAGACATGTAACTCTAACAGCTGGATGATAAAATGCCCTCTGCCTTGTGCATTAAGAAGTTCAGAAGATACCAATGCAATAAAGGCTAGAGAATGAGGAGATAAATAAGAAAACAGAAACAGAAAACAGTAAGAAAACAGAGGAACAATGTAGTGTATATTTAGTGTTTTGTTTATATATTTTGGTTATTGTTTATGTAATTTTTTTTTTTATTTGAAGAAGATTCAAGAGAATTAATAATTGTAAGAATGAGGAGAGTAAGGGAGACAAACAGCAAAGGTAGATTGATAATTGATACTTACCAGTTGCTGAGTAGCAATCAATAATTAGGTTAGTCTCAAGGAAAAGTCTGGAGGAATTATTTGAAGGAGCATATAAGGAAGTGGGATACCTTTCTGTATCTTCTGTGTGAGAGAAAATATGAAGTTGTGTAATGTTAAAAGCTGGATGAATTACTTATATACCGGAAACAAAGATGAAAGATAGAGATCATTGTTCTTAGAAGTTACATATATGTGTAAAGTTGATAAGTATATAAGTAGTAAATTCATACTTATAATTAATGTAATTAAGCTTTGAGGGGCTTTAAAGAAAAAAGTCAGATTTGGACAGGGGGCTGACATGAATGAAGAATCAAGGAAGTAATTCAGAGAAGAGGGAGTTACAGTCTGAATGGTAACCAGAGAGGAGAACTTGAGATTTTTTATCTTACAATTTTGGATCCTAAGATTTTGAGTTAGAAGAAGCACTATAATTTAGAGGAATGCTGTTGAAATAAAGTTCATCAATAAGAAAAAATAATATTTATTCTAAACCAAAAATCCCCAGAAAACTGACTTATTTTTTTCTTCAAAATTGTGTCAAGCAATAGATACATACATACGTATGCATATATGTATGTATATATGAGCATACGTGTCTATGTATATACATGAAAACCACAGCAGTCTCTATTTGCCCTCTTGAAGTGAAATCATCCTTAAACAAAGTGTTGGTTAGCTTTGATATAGTCTTTCCTAAAATCTACCTCCTACCTTTACGTATTAATTTTCTATCTCCTGTTACTTATCATCTTTCCAAACACAAACCAGTTTTAGCCTATCTACCATTCTTCTCTTGTCACAAAAATCATTACTTGAGTTTTCTAACTACACACATTCTTATCTGTACATTTTGATTTTGTTCCCAGTGCTCCACATCTTAAGGTCTACCCTAAATGCTTTCTGTAAATAATTAGATATTAATAGTTATAAAAGCATGTATTTTTCAGTTGCCAATTCCAAACTATCGACTAAGAATATTAACCACCAACAGAAAAGGCCATATTACTATGACTTTATCAAGTCACAGCTAGACGTAGGTATCGTTCTGTGGTAGATACACAGTTCAGAAGAGTCAGCCGCTCCCCAGTAGAGCATTAACATACTGGAAGGCAAAAAACAACATTGGGTACAACACACAGGAAAACAAGACATATAACACTTTTACTGTAGCGTACCTTCCAGTTCCATTCAGTTTACAGTTATATTACCATAGCACTTCAAATGCATCAATCTGGACAAGCTCATAATTTTGTGGTGTCAGCAGTTTTTCACTAGAAAATAAACTCAAAATAGACTATTATGAAAGGAGAAAAAGTCCATTAAGAGTGAAAACCTTCTTCCTTCTTTTTGGCATTTAGAGTAAGCTGAGATTAATTTTACCAACAAAGTGCTGTTCCTCTTCAATAAACTTAAAGAGGTTTAGAGTTGCATGTTCAGATGAAATACTTGTGCTATGGATATCTGTGTTTTGGTAAGGTAAATATGTCTGCCGATGATCTAAAAGACACGAAAAAATTACAGGATGATCATTTGGACATATTTCTATGGCAAGTTATTTTCCCCATAGTTTTCCATAGAGGTGTTTAGCTTAAAATTCAGCATTTGTTGGTAAGTAACTGACTGTTTCAATCCTAAGAAAACCCTTTTTTTCCCACCTATTTTACTCAGGTTGGAATAGATAGAATAGAGATATTGCAATAGTTGGTGTAACAGTTGGAATAAACATTTCAACTGTTCAAAAGCTGGAAGAGATTTCAGAAGTTATAAATAAAAGAACAGATCACCGACCACTTCTAAAATACCTTACCTTTCTCCTTCATGATCCACTTAAGATAATTACAACATTTTATATTAATATCTCAACTGTTATTTTGACATGGAAATATTCCAGTATGTCTCCCACAAGCACTAGAAAACAACTTCCTTTTCTACCAGCAGGTCAACGAAGTAAGTTTCGTTAGCTTTCACTGTACAGTTTTAGCTGACTGAAAAACACTCATATCGACTAAGAAGGTAGACAGGCCTTTCAGGTAAATGAATGAAGGAAAATTTCTCTGTTTCCAATTATTTCAAATGACATGGAGATTCTAAGATTCAATGATCCTCTCCTGTAAACCTTTTTCAAGTGTTATTAACCAATCAGCTATGGAGAAGACCAAAGTAGGGAAAAGTTTTCGAGAATCAAAGAATTCAAACTGAAGAGGGAAAGTATTTTCTATATTGCCAAAATATTCCAGGAAGAAGCCAGAATTTGAATGAAAAACAGTTTGACTAAAAAGAATGATTCTGTTCCTGCTGTGTAATTCTGTTACTCTTCCAACACAGAGGCATCAGTTTCAGGGACCCATTGGTCTGCATCTTTTCTTCCTCTTTTCTTAGCTTAGTCCTCAAGACTGAAGGTCTTTGGAAAGGGTGATTTTCCTTAAAAAATTTCTAACCTTCCTCATCACTGTCTTTCATCATCATCTCCTTGGGAGGGCTACTGGGGGCCCATCAAAGGCAGAATCAAAGAAAACTCCTGGAGCTCTTTTTAGCTGGAAAGAAATTCTTGAACCTGGAGCCAGACATCTCTGTAACAATGCTTTGGGTAGTGATGAAGAGAAATCTGGCATCTCTCTCTAAAGTCCCCTTGTTAATATCTTCAGGCTGTGTGGATAACTGCCAAATGGAACTTTCACCTACAGTCATTATCTTCAATGTGTGCGTTTGTGTTCCTTCTGCTGGAGAAATCCTGGATGTTTGTATGCAGCACTTTTTGGGTAGCAACTATAAAGAGCCATGTGTATAAATAAACATTTTTGTTCTCTCTTTACATAGATAAAAACAAGGCTCCAACTGAAAAGCAACTTAAGGAACAGCCTTTCCTTTGTTACATTACAGTAATTTGTTTGATACACAAGGAGAAGACAGACAGGAATGGGAGTTGCCCTTGTGAAATGTTTATATCTGTGGTCTGTGCATATATGTTTTTGTTCTATTTGTAATGTATTTTGTTAGGCAAGCATGCAGGACCTCCTTGAGAAAAACCTTTAATCCACATGTCGACTTTTCTTAGTGGATGCAATGAACTGCAACAAACATGCTGTTCTAAACTGATAGAAATCCACAAAACACATTAATCCTTTTGTATAAAAATGCACCTTTGAAGAATTCTAAGTAAATTCCCTTAAAGAAAGCAAAGAAGAAAAAAAAATGTGCAATTGAGATATGAATTTTTCTTAGTTCTTTCTCAGTTTTCACTTCATAGTGAATGTACTCAATGCTCAAGGAATAGATATTAAATATATTTTTTGATCTGTATATCATTGTTCCAAGAAAGGAATTGAAAAATTTTTGAAATGCACTCATTTCACCTTGTGTTTTTATGTCATACAATTTTTGAAGGAGGCATAATCAACACTTATGAGATGATACATTAGCTTTACAGAGCAAATTTGAAAGGTTTTTAGTTTTAGAAATCATATAACCATCAAGCAAAAGAATGTCATGTGAAATGAGTGACCAAAACACCTGTGATAAAATTGGAACACCAAGTTTTTAAAGTAAGTGTTATAAATGGAAAGTAATTTAGGTGCTGGAAGTTGCACATATGAGTACTCGGCACTTGCAGAACAGTGTGTATAGAGAACAGTCTGTTTGAATTCATAATCTTAGATATATCCGACCTAAAAATAAGAAAATGCAATGTTTGTTTAGGGACAATTAACAAATAGAAAAAGAAAACAAGCTAGTGTCAAGCCAGGAACTAAGAAAATGCGCATATAAAAAAATCACAGTGGCCAGACAATATTCCGAGATCATCTTTCCTATAGAGAATGAAAAAGAAAATTTCTAGAGGAAGGAGTACATTTCTAGAGTGGAATGCCTTTGACAGGGCCCAGCTCCTGAGTCATGACTTCATGTTTCTTAATCTTGGCAGTAGAATAAAGTCCTTAGCAGAAGAACATTTTAAAGTCCAGTTACATGACACTTCAGAGTTCTTATCATAACTTCTCTTTTTATGTCTACACAATTTACAGTGTTTGCAGATGGAAGTAATTTAACACCATGGTGATCTTCCATCTAGCCTGTTTCCTCTCAGTGACCTTATGTTTACTATAAGAAAACACCAACAAGGTGTCTGATTTCTTCATGGAAAAAATGGTAACTATATAAAACAAAAAGATTTTATCCAACAGAATCATAATTCTTCCACTATCCCCATGCTTTAAAAAAAATGCTCATTTGTTCTGGGGGAGTGTTTTAGTAGGAGACAGAGCCAGCTTGGCTTTGCTGCAAAGGATGCATTTAAAATAAAAGAAAAAAAATAAAGCAATAGTAAGAACCACAGGTTTTATGTTTTAAATGGATAGAGTTCTAGTTGGAAAGGAGTTGATTACATATTTCATATCACGACCTCACATTCAACCAGCCGTTCCTCACATGCACCCTAAAAACATCCTGCTGTGGTTCCTGGCATCTATGAAAGGTTGGTTGAAAGTTGCAAACTAAGCATATTTCCCAAGAGCTTGGACAGAGAAAAGTGGAAATAGGATCTCAGAATCCTTTTACCCATCCTGGAGCTGCAGTCCAGAGCCTAAAATGAACCAATCCCAGTATTGCAGTATGCAGTTTTAATAACATAGTATGTTTTTGTGGGACATCTCTAGAGTACTTTATTGTTGATAAGAGAGCAGAATCCTTTAGAAAAATATTTGTCAGACTTTTTCTTAAACTAAAACAAGCCACAGTTTAACATTTAACTTAAATACGAATGTTTTGTAAATGAGACACACTCAATGTCCACCTATTCATTCAAGCACAGTAGTTTTGCTCAGAAATTAATACCGTAACTTGTTAAGGAAGAAATTTGGCAGAGGGAATTATATAACTGTGCACAGAGCCAACTTCACAGCAGCAAGGCTGTAGCTATCTCACATACTGCATAAGTGTCTCTGGAATTTGGTTGGTACTTAGAATTTTTATTAGAAAAAAATACTGTAATTAGAATTATAATAATATAATATTCTATTTCTATAAAATTCTATAATAGAATATTATAGAATTCTAAATAGAACTTAGAATTACTCAGAACTTTATTAGGTACGGGTTATATCAGTGGCAATATATCACAGTATATCAGCTGTGATTATTCTCCATATTTTAGTTGCTATTAAATTATGAGAATACATTGGTATTTTTGAAAGGAAAGTAAGTCTATATGTAGCAATTATAAAAATAAAGTACCTATAAAATAATATTACTCCTTTAAAGCTTTCCTTTTTTAGGAAGGTCTATCTCTTTTTCCTTAATCTTTCTTTATTGGTCTTGGCTAAAAGTGTTCTTGTTCTTCTTAGGTACACACAGTCCAGGAGGCTCCTGCAGAGCATTGATGATAACTTTTTGATGCATGTGGTGGAGGAGCCAACAAGGTGAGTTGTGCTCCTGGACCTCGTACTAACAAGCAAAGGACTGGTTGCAGATGTGAAAGTTGGGGGGCAGCCTTGGCTGCAGTGACCATTAGATGGTGGAGTTCAGGATCCTGCACGGAGGAAGCAGGGCAATAAGTAGGATTGCAACCCTGGACTTCAGGAGAGCTAACTTTGGCCTCTTCAAGGACCTACTGGGAGGAATCCCATGGGTTAGG